>CM060467.1:18805217-19477717 GCA_030544235.1 Lepturacanthus savala
AAGAAAGACTCCTGCACACATGTTTAACATGCTAGTAATTAACAGCATGTGGGAGTAATTTTTTTTTCTTCTACTAATTGTACACAACTTCTACTTTTAATGACTTTGAGTCTTTCCAGTTGAAATTTCCACTCGTATCTCAGAAATCTCCCGGTATAAATGGAACACAGCATAAATCACACAGTTAGTCTCAAAAGGACCAATGAAGGAGGACAACAGGTTTTCTTGGACTCTGATCTAAGGAGTAGAACGTTGGAGGAGAGACGTACCTTTTTGTGTAGACTGGATTTTCCTGGGACAGCGTCCCCGGCGTTCCTCCGAGCGGAGATGGTCACAGACAGATGGATCAACAACCTTGTCCTGCTGGACTGGGAATAAGGTCAGCCGGTAGCCAAGAACACAAACAAAAAACAAACTGCAGAAACAGAATCTATGATCTGGGGAAGTGAAAGTCTGAGCCACTTCTGTGACAGCAGCTCATCTTGAGGTATTCTTGATGGCAACCTCACCTCGCTCCAATCCACCAATCGAGACCCATACAAGGAAGTGGAAGTCATGACAGTCACAGAAAATTAACGAATCTCCCAAGTTTGAGTGAATATTGAAGCACGAGTTCTTCAGTTCTTCTTTCGACTACACAACAAAGCAAAGGTCA
This sequence comes from Lepturacanthus savala, assembly GCA_030544235.1. Classification (NCBI taxonomy): domain Eukaryota; kingdom Metazoa; phylum Chordata; class Actinopteri; order Scombriformes; family Trichiuridae; genus Lepturacanthus; species Lepturacanthus savala. Next base: position 18,805,873 of record CM060467.1, read on the forward strand.
GGAGCTTCCCGTCTCTAAAAGATACTTTCATATTAACAGACACTAGAAGATGGGATCATATCTCACCAGTATTAGCCTCTCTGCACTGGCTTCCTGTGAAATCAAGAAAAGAATTTTTAAGCTCTTAGTAGTCAGGCTCCATCCTATCAGAAGAACTCATCATTCCGGTTGATCCATTAAGAACATGGTGCTCCCAAAATGCAATGTTGGAGGGTCTGACTCCTGGTTCACTGGAAGCTGCAGTGGATCCTGTCACCTCATCCTCATCATACACCATGAATCAATATATTTAGATTTTTGGAAGACAGATCCTCCAATGCCTCTTCCTGAGGTTTATTCCTTGTTTTTCCTGGTACGATGGGAGGATCTAAGGACAGGGGATGTTGTGCTGCTGTTCCAAAAACTGAAAAAACCCATTAAGGCAAATCTGTGATTTGTGACTTTGGGCTATACAAATAAAATGGACTTGACTTGACTGTCTATATGATGCTACAACCATCAAACCAAACTTTTAGACACCGGCTGTGATGAAACCGTGATGCTGCGCTCTCTAACTTGCGACCTGTTGTGATTAGATCGAGAAGAGTCTGGACAAAGTGGTGGATGAGATCATCGTTCAGTACAGACACAGCAGAGACAGCCAGGCCAACAGACTGATGGACAACGTGCAGCACTATGTGAGAACTCTCAGTATTCATTCATGTATATATTGATAGATTTTAAATATTTAATTGGATTATTTACTGACTGTTCACAGGGGAAGTGCTGTGGCAGGACAGCGAGAGACGACTGGCTCAAAAACCTTTTTATCAAGAGCCTGAACCTGACGGATCCAGTTGTGCTTCCTTGTTCCTGTTTCCGCTTGTTTTGGCCCAGCATCAACTCGTCGTGGTGCTTGGAGTCGCTCGACTTGACCGAGACGCTGTTTGGACGAGGAAACAACTCGTACGATCAGGGTGTGTGCACTCACACACACACAAACACGGAATACACTGCAAAAAATGAAATCCTAACAAGTGAAAATTTGGTACAGTCAGTCCAAAATTGAGTAAAATTATCTCAATTCATTCCCAGATAATTAAGCTTTTAAAAAGACTATCCTCTTCTTAAAAATAAAATAAATTGACTAAAATCAAGAAAAAAAAAACGTAAATGAAATAAGATCAAGTATCTGAATTAATTGTACCAAATAGAAAACATTTATTAGATTCCTCTTTTTTGCGGTGTACTGTCTGTCTGTATAAAGGCAGACATCAGCAGCTGATAACAGATTCCTTCTCTGGGCTACATGTCAATATATTGTGTAATGTTTATTAAATGTTGTTAAACACTGTTAGATTTTTAATATATATATATGTTCATGTTATCTCGTCTGGCCTCCAGTTTATCAGATTAATGTGTGTGTTTATTGCTGCAGGGCTGCAAAGACAAGCTCAGTGTTTGGCTGAAGGACAACATTCTGACAATCTTAGGCATGGACGTCAGCCTCATTTTAATCCAGGTACCAGCTTTGTTGTGATGATTGTAATAATCGAATCCTATCAAATGTTTATTAAATGTTGACTATATAAATTATTAATCTTTAGTGTCTTGATGAGTCAAAACTTTTAATGCATCTTTTCTTCTTTAATAAGCTCCTCATGTTTCTCTCCAGGTGCTTCAGTTTTGTTGTGGCCGTGTACCTGTTCCGAGCATTTGGACAAAAAGCTGCTTTAAAATCAGCGAATCGGCTGGTCGACCATTCAGGCCCCGCCCACTTAGACTCCGCCCCCTGACAGCAACTTCGGAGAGCAGAACTACGCCTACATGAATCCTGATAATGATCATATAGACCCCGCCCTTTATTACGATGACCCAAATCAGGGAGACGCCGCCCACCCTGGCTCATCACCATGACAACTAGATGTAGCCTGAAACAAGTTCCAAACTAAACTTATGTTGATATTGTGGACAACAGATGTAGTATATTAAATGTATTATTATAGATATGCAAAATATAAACAGTTGGTTCAAATCTGAAATTTCTTGTCCCGAGTTTCACTCTGAACGTGTTTGTAAGGTTCTCAGTGATCCAGATCATCTTATTCTTGTGGAGTTGTAGAAAAGCAAATGTCTTATTTAATGGCTTATTTAAAGATGTTTTGCCGATCGTCAGTCAATCGAGTCAATCCACAAAAATGTCACTTTTAAATAGATTCAGATTAAGGTCTGACAGTCAAATAGCTGGAGATATATTTTACAAAGCAAGTGAAACAGCAGCATTTAGTGGTTTATTATTATCTGTGTGATCTGCTTTTATATCTGAATTATAATTTAATTAGCTGCCGTTCACCGGTTCTGGTTTGTTAATAAATATATTTAAAAAAGAAGCACCGTTAGAATCTTGATCACTTTCAGTAAACAAGAAAAGATCAAACTTATTTTTTCTCCTCAAATGTTTTACAGACAACAATAACTGCAGATCTGGAATTAAAATGATGAAAAGAAATGTTTGTTGGCAGATTTGAGAGAAAATTAAAGTAATATCTATTTGACAACTCAGGAAATAATCAAACATTACCGTCAAGTACAAGACGATCAATATCTGTGTGATGACTGTACAGAGATATGTCATTGTTAAACAAGACATTATTTCATTGTATGTTGTGTTTTATTCACAATAAATAACACATTCAGTGGTAAAACTGTACAACCTGATACAATTATATTATATATTTAATCAATTAATGGGGAAGTGCCATCAGAGCAGTGATTCTTAACCTTTTTGGGTCTCGACCTTCTTTGTTCAACAAGGACAAGCAATAAATTAATTATCATTTTTGTTTTTCATTTTTACTTAATTGATAACTATTCAATTATCAAAATAAGTTCTGATTGATCTTCGACTAATTAATGAACTCAGCTAACCTCCTAGCTCTATAAAGACAGAACTTCATAAATAACAGGGTGATGATGAGGTAAAACACAGAAATCCATGAGAAATTAAACAGAAATTAAAAGATAAAATATCACAAAGGGATTTCGACACAATAGACAATGGAGTTTTTAGTGGATTTACATTGTGAAACAACTGTACCCAAACATGTGGTTAAAATATTCAACAACCAGAAACTATGGATAACCAGAACCATCAAAATCTTATAAAACACAAGGAAACATGGACGTTATAAAGCAGCAGTCGACAACATGAGGAGACTGTAAAGGAGGTGAAAAGGGAAGAAACTGGAATTAGAATCCCTTAATCCCTGAAGTATATGGCAAAGACTAAGAACTATGACAGAATACATAGCTCAGACATAGAGTATATGTATGACCTCTGACCTCCTTGTCAAGTGCTGATGAGCCTGCAGCAAGTGAACTGAACAAGTTTTACGCCCGTTTTGTGACCATCAGCAGCCACAAAGAACAGACAAAGCAGAGGCTGATGGATGAGTGGGCGGGTGCAGCTTTAACACCTTTCACCTCCTCTGAGCATTGAGGACATCATGAAGTGTGTGAACAGCAGAAAGCAGCAGGGCCAGACGATGGAGATCCTCTATCCTCAAACCACGTGGATCCTGGTTGAGGTCACTGCCTAAACTGCCCCTTCGCCTCCGATCATACCACACATTTAAATACAAAATAAAGATGACTGGTGGATTTTATTTTCATTTTAAACACTGTACAAACTCTCTGCCTCACAGCCCATTCTTCCACAGAAAAAGCACCATAAGAGTCAGGGAACTTTTGTATTTTTTTGTCCTTGGGGTAAATCCCCCCAATTTTTGATTGACTTTGATTTAAACATTTAAACATCAACGTACAGCACATCTGATGCATTCCATTGTAGTTGGAAAGTCAGACTTCTGAGGTATATGCCTTCCATCGTGCAAAGTCAGGAAAACATAGCTGACCACAGTAAGGTGATGTTTGTTTGGATGTTTTTGAGCATCAAAGAGAACTGCTGAGGAAGTACATTAGCTACTTGAGGGAGAGAGAGGAAGAGAAACTCCTTCTGCTGTAAGTATAATAACTTTCACTCTCTAACGCAGCAGCGAGGGGAATCCAGTGAGTCGTGCAGGTGTCAGCTCTACCTGCATTGTATTCCCTTCTCCATAATTCCCCACTCTTCCGACTTGGTTAAACATCTAGTGTGTAAAATAAAAAGCCTTGTGTGATGCACCCTTGCTTTGACGTCATTCCCTCCGAGAGTTCCAGAGACAGAATTCCGAGTTCAAGGGCTGTTCCATTGCACTATATCAAAAGCAAAGTCGGATCTTTCCGACTTTTTAACATTTAAACATCTAACTGTAAAGCTTCGTTTTCTGATTCAATGTACAGCTCTTCATCATCACCATGTTCTTTCTCTGCCTCTGAGAGTTTGTGTTCACACTTCTTGTTAAAGTGAAGTCAGGACGCCGTGTGGCAGCTTCCAGTCACATGACTCCGGTGTCCTCAGCTGTTCCTGACATGCTGTCATGGATGTATTATAAAACCTGGATAGGGCACCACCTCTTAGCAGTACGCAGATGTTTCCCAGTGGCCACTCGTGGTACTGCAACAAGAAAAACATGCGACCCAAAAAGCATTTTTCCCATAACCCTGTTAATTACTAATCTTTTTTATTCCATATTTGAAGTCATGGACTTTTTATCCATCAAAAACCTTTGAACGACCAGAAAAGCTCTGGAAAAGTCTCTCTTCCTAGCGTGACGTCACAGCTGGGTGACGCAGCGCGGCCGTGCGGCGTCTCGGGAGCAAGGACGTGTTTTTGATTTATTAATTTATTTTTTTATTTATTTATTTTTCTTAGAACGTTTTTTAATGTGATAAGCAAGTGAATTAAACAACTTAAATGTGACTTTGTTCGCAATTTAGATGTTCTCATTGCTCTGGGGCATGATGGGAGACCATCATGGGAGGTGACTCTACTGATCAGTCTCTATGGGTCACAGAACACGGACATAAACCCGGAAGTCAGGAACTATTTCAGCGTATGCGAGAGGTGAGCTACTTCCATTGAAACAAATGGCGGCCGTTTTTCAGTCTGGTATCAAGTTGTACATTACATCCATGCGTGCCGTCTACAGCTTCAGGTGCTGCTCAGAGTTCCCAGCATGCCTAGCAGCAGCAGCAGAGTGGGGGTGTGGTGCGCTGGGTGGGCGGAGGCCACGGGCAGCAGGTGGACACCCTGGACATCAGCGATCATGGATCTGGCGTCCTGCAGCGCAGTGACGGCGGCCGAACTGGCGTTCAGGTCTCCGGTAGCGATGAGGTCGAACACGCAGGCCTGGTAGTAGACGTCCTTTGCAGGAAGCAGCGCGGCGCAGTGGGCGTGGGCGCTGGCGGTGGTCAGCGGCGAGGTGGCGGGCGGTGGGCGGTGCGTGTTGAGTCTCTGGGAGGCGGGGCATCCCCACACACACAGCTGCAGGTCCTGCTCGGGCCCAAACGCCTCCACGATGCCGCGCGGCGAGCGGAGCGACAGGCTCAGCGAGCGGGCCGCTCTGACGCACCACCAGCAGCGTGCCGATGTGGGCGGCGCCGATCTCTGCGTGGCGGCCGGGACTCTGAGTCGTCACCTGCAGGCTGTGATGACCTCGCCGCTCACCGCTCCACACGGAGCCGTCGGCGAACGCCGCCGGGACGTTGTCGAGCTCCGCCTGGTACAGCTGCTGATCAATACACTGACGCCAGTTCTTAAAGATGATGGTGATCTGAGGAAGTGACATCAGAGGACGTGTGACATTTACTGATGATCATTAACACATCAGTTACTAACAGATAGAACTTTAAAGGTACAGTGTGTCCGATTTAGCAGCATCTATTCTATTCTATGTATGTTTTAAGTAGTAGATAATTCAATCAAAATCAGGATCTTGTTTTATTACCTTAGTTTGAGCTGTTTTAATCTACATGGGGGCCAGGTCTCCCTTCATTAAGCCTCCATGTTGCTCTGCCATGTTTCTACAGTAGCTCAGAACAGACAAACCAGATGGTTTCAGAGATTTGGCTGCAATCTGCATCTCACCACTAGATACTGCCAGAAACTACACACTGTACCTTTAATGTGATATTAACAAATAAATATTTGATAATTAATTCTGTTTTTAATTACATTTTTATAGCATTCTGAAACGATATATAAACACATCTGGACATCAGGACTCACCCTAGTGAGTGCAGTGGCGTAGCTTCCACCCCTCGTAGGTGAGCTGGTGACCTGTATGTACAAGTACTCGTTGTCCACTAGAGGCCACGCCCCCTGCACGGCACAGGTGTGGAAGTCGTTGTTGAAGGTACGAACGTGCGGGTCTCCGAACACGGAGCAGTGCAGGTAGTCGGGGGTGTGGCCCTCTCGGGCGAAGAAGCCCTTCTCGTAGAGGCAGGCGTCCCCTGACAGCGTGCCTTGAGGCAGGGGGCGGGGCTGGGCCGTGGGCCCCGCCCGAGGGCAGCGGTGCTGGATCAGCAGGTCCTCGATGCCCTGGACCGCCGAGTGGTACGCCAGGTCTCCGCGGCACGCCCGCGCCATCCGGCGGGTGCACAGGGCGTAGGAGCGCAGGGCGCTGCAGTATCCGGTGTTCACCGCCTCCCTGCTGAGGGCGGACACACCGGCGGACACCGCACCGGCTGCACCGCCGCTGCCGCTCAGTTCCAACGTTGCTGCCACGAATTCTGAATTACACCGCAGGATTCGACAGGAAGCTCCGACTGAAGACAAGATATCAAACACCAGCAGCTGTAAATATTAACAGTATGGAGGAAGACTATAAAAAGAGTGTGGGTTTTGGGCCCCTATTTACCTGGACAGGTGCATAATCTAAAATTAATGTGCAGAAAGATGCTTAATCATTCGCCAAGTTTCTGTGTAGAGAGGTCATAAGCAGGTGGAGACTTCCAGATTGGATATTCTCAGATAATGAAAAGGAATTTGTGGATAAAACAGTAAAAATAATTGAGCAAAATCTAGGAATTAAACAGCATCTTGCAACAATTTATCACCCACAAAGTCGAGGAGAATAGAAGATGAATTAATTGAATTAAAGTCTGCCATCATAGAGATCTGTATTGGATAGCAGCTTAGCATTAATAAGATGTTGCACCACATGAGATCACATTGACAATATTATATAAACCCTACAAGGTTTTGCAAACAAGACAATAAGAGGTTTTGAATTTCTTTGAATTTTTTGAATTACTCCACAAAGTCATATACTGATGTTACTGAAGCATGACATGGCTCTCATTTAAACTGCCACTTCCTGTCTCATACAAATACACTGTGTGTGTGCGTGTGTGTGTGTGTGCGTGTGTGTGTGGTACCTGCAGGGAAACTCAGCTGGACCAGCAGTAGAGTCAGGTGGATCCAGCGTTTCCATGGTAACGTTGTGTGTGATGCAACCACGACTCTAGGCTCCATCACCAGACTGAACCTTGGAGGCAGGAACCACTGAAAGAGATGCATCATCATCATCATCATCATCATCATCATCATCATCATCATCATCATCATCATCATCATCACAGCTGTGGCTTAAAGGAAGAACAGGTCATCCATTATTCAGAAGGTTGGAGAGTTGTTTACACTGAATTCCACTAATCTATAAAGAGTCTATAAATCTGAAGAGTTACTAATTGATTATAACCCATAGTGATGGATAATCTTTCTCCATTATGATTTCATGGTGATGTTTCATATTAATCCTCAACATCAGATACCAAACACTAACTTTTCAGTCCAATGTTTATTGTGTGTTAAACCGATCAGCTCACCTGCTCTGATGTTACCTGAGACCTTTTTCTACATCTTCTTTTTCAGGAGCCATCAAATGACCTACACGCACGCACACACACGCACACGCACACACACACACACACACACACACACACACACACACACACACACACACACACACACACACACACACACACACACACACACACATGCACATACACACAAACTCAAATTAAAAATAGTGATGATTCAATTCAATGATGAATGATGAAAAACAAACTCATCCAAGTTTCAGAAAGTGTTGCATCATCAACATTAAACTTCATAATCTATCTATAATGCATGAATCTGTCTTTCTGTATTTTCCTAGTTTTTCTCAATAATTGTTCGCTTGATTCCCTTCATACTTGCTGGGTGTGTTTCTGGGAACCAGAGTAATTTCAGTGTGGAATTTGGTGCTATTTATCCAGATGGTGTCACTGTAGCCTTGTCATAAAGGAAAACATGAAATGTTTTCACATATCTTGAGAACTATTCATCAGATCAAACCTGGCAGGTGTATTGCCGAGGACCCGAGGAAGTGCAGTGTTGGATGTTAAATTATTCAGACGAGTGTGTTCTGAAGCCTCCCGACAGAACTGCAGCAGCCAAACGACAGGCACTGCACTAGTATGACTGAGGAGTATCTTTCTCTCTCTGTGTTGTAACATGGACTCTCATCTGTTTGTCTTTTTTTGTGCAGAACAAACAGCAACGGGCAGGGGGCGTGGCTTAATGTGGCACTGCTGATCCATAGAGGAGAAGTTTGTATGTGCTTTAAGTCGTCAGGTTTTAACGAAACAGTGAGACAGTGATAACTTAAAGGCCCGATATGCACCTAAACACAAGACCTGTTAAATATGTCGTTAAATATGTTGTCAAGTTGTGTTACATCAGCCCAAATGTTTTCAACAAGTTTCAAAACTGAGAAATCTGTAATTTTAATCAAACGGCACAATTCACCAAAGAGAAACGAGCACAAGAATCTGATATTGGTCCAAAAACGCTGTCCTCAACGGAGTCCTTGTGATAAACTTTTTAATCTTGTTGTTTTGAATTATATCTTCAAACCGGATGAAGGATTCAGTCATCGGACAACTGCTGAGTAATGTTAGCAGCAGCTCTGCTCACAGTGTGTGTGTGTTTGTGTGTGGTAACTGTGTGTGTGCAGTCAGCTGACCTTTAGTCCTCTCTAACAGGTGTGTGTGTGTGTGTGCATGCATGCGTGGGGTGTGGGTCAGTCTAAGTATGCCGGTCTAAATTTAAACACTAGTTGCCCCCCCACAGATACACTCACACACTGTCCAGCTTGAAATTATTAATATTCAAAATCTAATTCACAATTTTTTAAATTAAATGAAGTTTGTTATTTTTCTCACTAATTATGCATATATATATAATGATAATCAGCTTTAGTATTATGATAATTATGTATCTGCAGCATTAGTTACCAGCAGCTAGACAGTTTCCAGTCTTTGAGGCTGTAGACCAGATTAACATGGATCTGTGTTTCAGACCCTCCTGCTCCAGTTTGTTTCCCTTGTCACATTTAGAAAATGTGAAATAAAACTCAACAAACCAAACATGACAACGTTCAGGTGGAGACTTGATTTACAAAATAACTAAAAAAACAGAATAAAAACTGACTGAAGTTCTGAAGAACAAACAGAATCAGATCTCAGCGAGTGTCCTACCTGCAACAGTCTGTCCAGGACTCTCCAGGACCCTGTCCAGGTCTGTCCAGGTCCTTGAAGTGTTCACCAGATCCGTTGTGTCCCAGTCTGGTCTTAGCCTCGTGGTGCGTTCACAGCTGACGAAACTTCAGTCGTTTCTAAATAAATCGGGAACAAGCAGCTGCTGCTGCACGACAACTGTCCTCACACATGAATATACATACACCCACACACACACACACACACACATATATATATAAACACACGGCACGGATACACATATACACACCCACATGCATACACACATACATTGCAGGTTTACTTGTAATTACAGTAGTTGGTTCTATTTGTCTAAGTTTTTTTTTATTCCTCAGTTTGAAATACGAAAAACTTTATTTCAGGTTCAGTTTGTTTTATGTAATAAAAATGTTTTGATGTTTTTATATTGTATTGTATTGTATTATTATAATGTCTGTATTAATTTTTATATTCTGACAATAAATCCATGTAATGTCAGTAATTGTCCATTAGATGTCACTGTTTTGACTGCATCAGTAAATCTATAACAATCCATGAAAGGATATGGAAGTGATAAAACATTTTCACTATTTTCTGATATGTTATTGAAAAAAGGATGAATGACATTAATAATGATAAGGAGCCCATTGAACAGCTGATCCCATATATCAGCTATATCAGCTTATAATATTCATATTATAAATGTAACAAAATGCATCTAATTCACAGAAACATTGTGTTTTGAAGTCTAAAATGTATACTTTTGAAATAAAACAGATTTTTTTAGTTTCATTAAGAAAATTATGAAAGTTAATCTGTCACCAGATTTAAACATTTAAAAGCCATCGAATTTCTAGCATGGATTGTTTTGCATTGAAATGATTGATCTAAACAATGGATTAAATGGATAAAATTCAGATCCTAAAATTAGAGTTTAAAAAGTCTGATTAAACATCTGAAATACCTTTTTGATTTTGAAGCAATTGATTCCGCCTCAAATCCAACCCAAATCCGAACACTTTAAAAGTAAAAGTGAAAATGAGTTATTAAAAATATGAGGAGTTGAAATCAGAGGTTAAAATTCAGATGCATAATTTCAATGCAAAAAAAAACAAAACCTAGTGCTAAAAAATCTTTTCAATAGCTTTTAAATTCCAAAATGTGGTGAAATAGATTTCCTTCCATTGAAAATGGTTTTGTTTTGGTAATCAATTAAAAAATTAAACAAATTTGTGTCGCGCTGCACATGATTTCATGTGTTCATCAAATGAACAGGTTCGACACCTTTTTCTACTTTTATCACTAGTGACCAACAGAAATATATAATAACAACAAGCAGCAAATCAGCACAGCTGCTTGAATCCTGATCGAAACTATGAACTGATGATCAGATTTATGTCCTCTTGAATGTTGCAAAAGTATTTGAAAGTGGTGACGTTTAAATAAAGTTGTGTGTTTGAACGTGTGCAGGGTTTAGGAGGTTAAGTTGTTGGCCCTTTAAGCGTGAAGCGGGGCCCCTCCACGCCTCACTGAGCAGCTCTCAGGCCCTTTGTTAGTGTTTAGAAAGGGAGGGGGGCACCAGGAGGAGGAGGGGGAGGGGGGTCGGACTGACGGACTGAGACCCTCCACAGACCAGAACCAGAAACCACAGGATGACTCAGACACTGGGACGGCTGCAGGGGTGAGTTACTCTTCTGATGCTTTAGATCTAACGGATAGAAAACAAGAAGCTGGTACAGTTTAGCAGAATCAAACTTTACTCTAAATTTCATATTTTCTTCTATGCAACGTCCTTTAACGTTTCAGCAAAAAAGGTTCTCACTTCAGCATGTTGGCATAGGTCCATAAATAAATCTGAGTCTTTAATACATTAACTACATTAACACTGATCAAAGTTTTGATCTTCTTTGTCTTCACATAAAAGAGATAAAGTTTCCTTTAAGTGGAAACAAAAGAAGTTCGTCTGTGATCTAACATGATTCTACAGGAGATCCGGTTTCTCTGCAGTGAATATTAAACAGTCTACTTACTGATCTTTTGCCAGAGCTTTTAATGAAGGCCATGACGTACAGTTTGGGACCAGCTGAGTTTTACTTGTGGTTGTTGAAGCCTGGTGATGTTCGGACATTCATGATCCTCAGAGGATGAATCCTGAATGTAATGATGCTCTGACTTCTCCTCCAACGTTTTCTGTTTAAGACGGAAAAATGTCAACGACTGTTGTCTGGATTGACTTTATCTGGGTTTCAGACGTTCATGTTCCTCTCATGATGAACTGTAATAACTTCCATATATGTGTGTGTGTGTGTGTGTGATTCAGGGCAGCAGGTGTGTTTCCTCCCTGGGCCGGGTAGGTCCAGGATGTGGTGCACTGTTGTCATGTCATCCCTCCAATATTGCACTCGTCCCGGCCTCCCTGGCCCAGGGGTCACGACCCCGGCTCCTCCCCGGCTCAGAGGTCGCGACCCCCCGACCCCGGCCCATGGGTCAGGAGACCCCCGCCTCATCGAGTGGATTATTAATTCATCACAGGAAGGTAAACGACTCAGAATCTAACGATGATTAAATGACGTCAGAGCGTCAAAGCTGGTTCACTTTTCACCGGTGGATCACCATGGCAACTTATGCTGAACGACTAAGCTGCTCCAGCAGTTTTCCTGGATCACCAATATTAGGTTTGGTTACTGAACTCAGGTGATTTAAAATAGATAGATTCTCCTCTAACAAAGATAAAATCACCAGAAGAGGAAGGAAAGAGATAAATATTGAATCACTGCAGAAGTTACAGAGATTCAATATTTAGCTCTTTCCTTCCTCTTCTAAATATTGAGCTAAATATTGAATCTCTGTAACTTCTACAGTGTTTATTTATAATAGTTCATGAAACTGAAATGATTTTAAAGTGTTTGAGCAGAGCTGAGTCTGTGAAAAACAAAAAGAGCAGTTTAGGAAAAGTCGTGGACGGGGAGTTTATTTTAATAAAGTTATGTACATTTGAAAATACACAGAAGGATGTAGAGGCATTTCTGCTTGAAATGATCAAAACAAACTCTAAAACATGAAAAATATCCACGATTTACAACAAACAATGACGGACAACATGATGAGAATTTAGTTTTTGCTTTGAGTGAATGTGCAGCATTTTAGAGACTAACTCTTCAGGACTTTTTTCTCATGTTTCTGTCTTTTGAAACATGACAGCATGAATTCTTAAACTCAAATCAGATGTTTGTCTGCAGAAACACGACATAACTCAACAAACATCATAAAGCTATAGAGCCAGTGAATGGACTGAACTGAGTCCACTTCCTATAACACTCCTGATACTTCCCTCTGACCTTCACAATAAAAGCGGTGGGAAGTTAAACAGAGTTTAGATTATCAGTTGCTGTATGAATCAGTTTGCTTGGTTGATCACAGATTTCCATGTCAGTATATATTTTCCTCCTAATCTCTCTCTAGATTTATGTTCTGTCAGTGGTTTGACAGAAGTTCAGATGAAGGAAAAAACAGAGAAGATGCTTTTATGGATTTAGTCGGTTTTGATTTGACACGACATAATGAACATATACGATACAAATAAACTAAATAAACACAAAGAAAGCGAGCCTGAAATGTGAAAAGACACCCAGTTTAAAACTGTGATGTCTGGTTACTGTAGTTTAACATAATATCTTATCTCTAATATCACAACATGGAACTGTATTACTTACTGTATAACAAAATACTTCCAGTGCGTGCAACATGAAAGAAAAGTGTTGAGACACTTTTTTCTGTCGAGAGGCACTTATCAAAAGTGTTACATGTCTTATTATGTTTTTATTTTTTTTCCTGTCGAGTGGCACTTGTGTCTTATTATGTTACCTTTGAATGAGCCCTTTATTTTTACGTATGTACAGAGTGGGTCCAGTTGATCTGGTAACGGGACAGAATCCACCATGATGCACCACCACAGTAGCCCAGGACAGACATACCTCTGCCACAGGGTGAACAAAGGTAGACATATAATTAACGGTCTTTCAATCTAAAAATGACACACAACTGTGGGAAAGTTGCACAGGTGCTGGAATAAAACAACCTGCACTGTTATAAAATGACCCGCACTGGGGTTCATAGGAGTTCTTAGGAATTCCAGAGAACTTTAAGTCCTGTAAACACCTCATAGACCAACATTAAAAGGTGGGTTTAGGTGTTTCTCGTCAGTGTTTCCCCAGACTGCTACTGAACACCTGTACTCACCTGGTATTTGTCTCACACACATATACACAGGAATGCACGTGCATACACACACACACGCACACACACATTCTCATTCAAACTGCACATGTACAACAGACACTCACTACAGTTAAAGTGGATTCAGGGAAGCTTGAGGTGTGTGGTGTGTGTGTGTGTGTGTGTGTGTATGTGTGTGTGTGTGTGTGTGTGAGAACAGTCTGTGTGCAGCTCTCAGACTTGAATGTGCATCAGAACTTGTTTACGATGAGACTGGAAATCTTCAGGCACCGTGTCTGCAACACAAAAACATCAGCTGACATTAATGAAGTTAATAATCTTGAAGAAAAAAAAATGGTTTATGCAAAACTGAAAAGGAGTTATTTGATATTAAAGCTCTTTAACTTCTTTGTTGGGAGAAGCAGCATCAGCAGCAGAAACATTTATTCGCTTTGACAGAAATTAAATATATTTTTTGGGGTCAAAGGTCGTACCGTTACATCTGTAGCGCAGGTTGGACCAGATGATGTTTTCCTGTGAAAAGCAGAAGACGCCGAGCCTGCCGCCTCTCATCGTGGTGTCAATCACAACGCCGGAGTCCGCCACCATGTCCTTCCCTTCAAACAGCCTCACCCTGAAATCAGAAACACATCAGGACCAACAGGTGAGAAACCAACACTTTGATTAATGAATTATTGATAATTACTATAGAATAAATGTGCGTATTTGAAGCTTCCCTGTGTCAGATGTTATACTAAAATGAATTTCTTTGTTGATCCGATGATGTCACCATCATCATCTCTGACACATTATCACTCATTATCACACTGACATTTATAGATAAAACGATTAATCAAAACTAATTCAGATTAAACAATAATAATCTACTGGTGTATATCTTTATTAGGTAAAATAGAAGTACATTTCTGAAACCTGATGTTGATTATTCTATTCTGATTATTATTCTATCTATATACTGAGAATAAGAGTGTCAGCAGCAGCTGAAGACTGTTTTAAAATAATAGTGAGAGTACACAGAACTCAGCTGTGTTCAGCTCCCTGAAAAGACTTCCTCCACCTCCTCCTCCTCTTTTCTCTTTCTCCTCCTGACCTAATGAAGAATGTGAGCTCAGACTTTTTCAAATCTGCTGCAGTTTCCGAAATCATCAAACAGCTCAAAGTTTCCAGAAACAATTCTGACCGAAGATACTAAATTGTTTGAGAACACTGACGTTTAAATTCAGTGGTTTGCTTACTGAATAACATTAAACAGTATACTGTACAAAGTCACATCCTGCCTGATGTTAATATATATATTTATACATACAGTATATATACGTTAATCACTGTTTTTTGTCTGTAAAGAACCGTTTTATTTCTTTAACTTTAATAATAGAAACTGCTGTTTTTTTGCAATAAAACATACCAGTGATGAAGTTCAGCCTGTTTGTCTCTCTGTCTCTCTCTGATCTGCATATCAACGGTTGCCGAGGCGGATTCTTGCCAGGGCTTTGGTTGTCATGGAGACTAGTACAATAGAGTACCGGGGGGCCCCGGAGCCACAAAGAAGTTTCAGAGGGGAAAGAATGCAGTAAAAAGACAGAAAGAGAGACAGAAACACAGCTGTACACTGAAACAGTACTACAGTATATGTACTGCAGAGTACTACAGTATCTGTACTGTAGAATACTACAGTATCTGTACTGCAGAGTACCGCAGTATCAGTATTACCGGATACTGAATGAGTGCAACAGACACGGCTGAGGACACCAGAGTACTGCAGTATCTGTATATGTAATGTATTGCCATTGTACAAGCTGTGTCCCCTTTATTATTGGGCTTTGAGCACAGCAAGTGGACAGGCCCCAACTCAAAGGTCCCTTTTTACTGAGGCTCTTTCAAAATAAAAGCTTCAGCTCCAGGGACATTCCTTCAGGTCAAAGCAGGAGAGAACATTTCCAGGCCCAGTAGCGACAGCAATATACTCTGGTTCAAGAATTCATATATTACGTTCACAAGGCTCGAGTGCCAGAGAACCTACAGAGCAAAAATTCAAAGCAGATGCACTTCTTAGGCTATAGATAGAGGATGTACTCGGACATACTACAAAACCACCATCTTCCCCTCCTGGTGACTTCTGGGATAGCATAGTGTAGTTCACTTGCACACTGCAAAATATGACCGAATGTAGACACCCATCTGAGTACTGTGTGCCTACCTGTCAAAAAGCCTACAAAGGTATTCAGATGTTCAAGATAGTGGATTCCTCATTTTTGCCTACTATGTAGACAGGTAGTTGCAGATTTGGAACGCAGCTTCTGTGTTGTCTTTACTAGTTTGTTCCAGCTTGTGTCATCCAGCCTTAGTGTAAATCTAATTCTGTTTTCGTCCTGCTTTTGTCTTCCCCTTTGGATACCTCTGCCTGTTCTGACTGTGTACGGAACTATTGTTTGATTAAAGGACACTGACAGTATTTCTCTAGCAGTGAGTCCTGCTTTTGAGTCCTGCTTCGAGTTCAGCCCTAACACTTTAGGCATAATTCTCAACATCTCTATATATTATCTATACATATCTCTGTGTATGATCTGCAGAAAGGTGTTAAAATGCCCTTACAAATGCCTTGGAATTTGGAAGTAAAGGAAAAACCCTGTAATAAAGTATCTTAAATGGGCAGAATCATATCTCAGTGAAAAGGGATAATGTCTTTATACATGGCTTTAATTAGAACTAGAATTCAGTAAAGTTAATATATCCACTGACAATAAATGTAAATGTACAGTGCCTTTCAATCAATCAAGGCACTTCACACCAGTCATCAAGAGGATCTAATCATGCCCATATTATATTACAACAGAAACAATATGGTATTAAGTGTCTTGCTTAAACCAGTAATCGAACTGCTGATCGTCTGATTAGTGGATGACATCTCTAATCTTTCAACCTTGGCTGTCATTGGGTCAAAATTCAGGTCAATGTGTCTGTTTTGGTCCATAAAAGAAAAAAGTAAATGAAGCAGACAGATTTCCAGGACCCTCTTCCTGACCCCTGAGCGTTAGCAGGAGGTGGAGACATGACATCAATGAAGGTCTGTAGATCAGTTTGAACCCCTTGGCTGTCGTTAGAGAGGAATTTCAGACTCATGGTTCTATTTTGGGACGATTTGGGGCCACTGAACCCATTTTGGCTGTTAATATGGAAAGGTATCTAAGTGGACAAAACATCCTCTAATTGGACAAACAGTGTCAGCGCCATCTACTGGAAAACTACCATCATCACTGTGTCCCATTCATGGTACAAGTGTTCTTATTTTCAGTGCAAGAGATTCATGTTGACTTTATGACACAGGAACAGGCAATACATTTTTTTTCCATTTTGTGGAGTCCATAACCTGATGTAGCCCACCTGCAGGTGTATTTCTCACCTGATGTAGCCCACCTGTGGCCGGTGGCTGAGGTGCCAGCGGTACGAGGTTTTGTCTTTCCAGCCAATGTTGCGGGGGTCTTTCCAGAGGAGCTTCACTTCTCCGGTTGTGTCTCCGGTGTGCCACAGAGCGTTTCTCAGATACTCACCTGGTCCAGTCCGAGACTTTACCGCCTGCCGGACAGAGAGACACAGAAAGAGTATTTATTCACATCTCTACTGGTTCTGTTTCTTCAACAGCTGATTAACACGTGAACATACACCTGCAGATTTGACACCTGTCAGTGGTAACTTTCAGAATCTGGTGATGTAACAGGGCAGCCACTTTTTCAAAGTGTATTGTAATGTGTTTGTGACGGTCATCGGCCTATCGGAGGTCAGAGAGAAACTAAACTTATGTTGGTAATTTATACACTTCCTACATTTACTGACAGGTCAAATAGCGTCTGGTCAAGCTCAAGTGAATTTTAACATACTACTTCAAATATTTCTAATTTTAAACAGCTCATTATAGTTCAAACAAAAGTTCAATTTTCAAATGAAAAGTAAAAGAAGCTCACTTCACTGAGCTGATTTACTCTTATACCACAAGGTAGCAGCAACGAGCTGGGCTGTACAGATAAAACTGACAGTAGAACTGAAACAGTAGAACTCAAACCTTGAGCTGCAGGGCGGGCTGGGCCATGGCTCTGAAGGGGACAGACTGCCAGTACGTCTGCTCCGTCTGCTTCCACATCACAACGTAGAAACTGGACGAGTCCTGGTAGCCGAAGATGAAGCCGGCGTAGTCGTCATCAGTCACTGTGTTGACGTGGAACGTCCCCTCAAAATCGACACCATTAAATGCTGTGTAGCCTGCAGAACCACAGAGGAGGGGAATGAGTAGAAGTAAGTAAAACTTTATTTATACAGCACTTATCACAGAGACACAAAGTTCTTCACAAGGAATATAATTTAAAATACAATATAAAAACAGAAGAAACACAGTCAATAGGATGGTCTACACTGGATCCACAGGTCCAGTTCTAGATTAATAAAGTTTAATATAAGAACACGTACCCACAGCGAGACCAGGATCACTGTTCATAGTCTGGACGATCTCCATGCCCTGCAGACAAAACAAAACATTTATACCAGTCTTCATACCGTATATACCAGTCACAAAGAGTCTTATCAGCTCAATGTGATGTTTTTGATGACTTTTGCATGAAAATGTGTTTTGCTAAAAAACATTGGTGAATGCAAACATCAACATATCAGCCTGTTGGAACCAATGTGATCACAGAAATTAATAAGAGAGACATAAAAGCTCTATTTTAATATTAGTTACAGGTAGAAGCTGCCAATCTCCGTCAGACACGTTTAAACACCAGAGTGTGTGTTCACATTGAATCACCATCTGCTGTTTGCAGTGTATTATCCAGACAATGATAACTGAGGTAGTGAAAGAAATTTAAATGTGCGGATTCTTTGGTTTATGAGTGGATGCATTTTGTCAGGTCGGGTCACAACAGGTTTGCGTGCGTGTGTGTGTGTGTGGGGGGGGTCACCTGATTCAGAACCACCCAGTTGGGGTCGATCTGGGCGTCGCCCTCTGGGTCCAGAATGACCGTCTGATAGGCTCTGAAGTCTGTGAGGGTCACCTCAGCACTCTCCGGACACACGTCAATCAAATCCATCACAGCGTCGTTATCAAAGTCATTTTCACAGACGTCTCCCACACCGTTAACTGAAAGACACACCGTTATAATGTCCTATTTATCATTTTATCATCATTGTTGTGTTAACTGTTGTTATTGATAGTTATATCAAATATTATTTATTACATATTTATTACTGTAAATAAATGTGTCACAGGTCAGCTGTTACCATCAGAGTCTTTCTGATTGGGGTTGACAATGAGACGGCAGTTGTCATAGTCGTCAAGGACGCCGTCGTTGTCATCGTCATGGTCACAGTCGTCACCGAGGCCATCATTGTCAGAGTCCAGCTGGGAGCTGTTGGGGATGTCTGGACAGTTGTCTCTGCTGTCCTGCAGCCCGTCTCCATCCCTGCGGAGACACAACCAGAGGTTTCTCTCTGTTTTCGCTGCTGCTCGGTGGGAGAATCTAAGGTTTTAGCTTGTTTGTTGTTGTTGGACATCAGTCAGAACACAGAAACTGTGTTTATCTGAGCAGCATATGCTCAGAATAAATGAATACATTTCAATAAAAAATACCACAGAAAGCAAAAGAAAACAAACTGCATACAGTTATGACCAAAGAGCTAAAATCCTGCAGGTGGTTATAATGCACATCATAAGTGTCTGTGTGTCATACGTGTCCTGGTTGGTGTCACAATCGTCTCCCACCAGGTCGTTGTCAATGTCCGTCTGAAAGAAAAGCAAACAAGTAGACTGACACACTGTGACCTTTGACCTGCTTGTTGGTTATAACAGGATCCACACACAGTAGAAGGCCAGACATGAGCCGTTCAATTCACCGCGACTTAGACCTGCGTCCAGCACTGGTCTCGGTACCTGCATGGGGTTGCTGAGTTCAGGACAGCTGTCACAGGCGTCTCCTACTCCGTCTCTGTCTCTGTCCGTCTGCATCGGGTTTGGAACCTTCGGACAGTTATCCAAAACATTTGGAATACCTGCAGATAGGAAGAAGTACTGGGATAATTTACAACTAAGGCTATGGAATTAACTGAATTTTGATCGCCATTTCAATTTGCGCTCCAAACTCAGATAAACGATTTTTGACATTTTTCTTTTCACAATTTCTGAGTGAGGGAGCAAAATAAATAGCAGAAGGAGGGCAGAGTGTTTGGTTAAAAAAGGGTTGGGAAGGTTCACCTAATTGCTGTATGAATAATCGTGACACAATAATGATTTTTTCCATAATCAAGCAGCCCTATTTACATTATGTAAAAGTACTTAATTCAGAGTAAAAGTACATGAAAAATTCTACTAGAATTAAAGTACATGAATATTATGAAGCCAATGTTGTTAACAAGAAAACAGCCCTACTAAATACTACATTTTAATCTATATGAGCGTCCCGAGCGTCTCACCGTCTCCGTCGATGTCCTGGTCGCAGGCGTCTCCTTGTCCGTTGCTGTCAGTGTCCTTCTGGTCACTGTTGGGGACGTTAGGACAATTATCACACGCATCTCCGAACGAGTCGCTGTCAGAGTTCTGCTGGTCTTTGTTAGGAAGTAAGCGGCAGTTATCCTGAAAGACAGAGGACACGACAAACAATCTCAGAACAGCTGACTAACACATACACACCTGCACACGCACACATACACACACCACCACATTCTCACCTCCACGTTCTTGATACCGTCCCCGTCTGCGTCCTCGTCACACTGATCTCCGATCCCGTCGTTGTCGGCGTCCTCCTGACCCGAGTTTGGAGTGAAAACACAGTTGTCCTGGTGGATGAAGAAAGTAGTCAACCAATGACTGATGTTAAATTGTCAGGAATCAATCAGCAGTTATAAATATGATATTTCACAGACAAAGAAAGGTAGAAAATGACAATAAATTAATTAATTTAAATCAAACTGATATTCATAAAGACACAAAAAAAACTACTGTCCTCCACATGTATGTTTAACATTATCTTCTCCCACATGTATCTTAATAAGTGAAATATAAATAACTATCTTGTTTTAAGTGTTAAAGGTATAGTATGTAAGATTTCTCAGTCGCTGTTGATGGTCGGTTGCAATATCTTACCTGTTTGCAGTGTTTGTTGTTGTCCATGCAGGGCAGCGAGCGGTCTGGGTAACCATCGATGTCCGTGTCCATGCCGCACGTGTTGCCGTTACCTGCCCAGCCCACGTTGCACTGCAGCATAACAATATAATTAAATCATCACAAATAAAACATCATCTGTTCAGTTTCAGACTCATTACTGATTGTGTTGTCACACTCACTCTACAGGAAACCTCTCCATTCCTCTCCATGGTGCAGTGAGCATTGGTGTCACAGGGGTTAAAGGTCAACGCAGCACAGGACTTCCTAGCAAAGCAACCTGAAGTCTGGTTACCATGGAAACCGGGTTTACAGCCTCCACACTTAAACGATCCCTGAGAAATGGACAGAGAAGATGGGACATGTTTCTAAAGTTCACTGGAGTCTGATCAATATTACATCTGAAGGGATCAAAGCTTCGCAGCTTATTAAGCATGTTGTAAAGATCCAAATACAACCACACAGTCTTTAGTAGTTATTCTGCCTCTAACTGCACATAGAACAGAAACTCACCACAGTGTTGATGCAGACAGAGTTGGGGACGCAGGCATCAGGCAGATCTAAACACTCATCAATATCTGTACACTCCTGACAGACAGACAGCAGGTCATCTTGTTATTATTGTGGCTGTATTACTTATTGTTCTTTATTTCATTCATTTATAAAACATAAAATAATTTAAAAGACAACAGCAACATAGACAATAATATAAAATAATATAATTATTTGGTAACTCTCTTTCTCTCTCACCCACACGCCTTCTTTATTATCAATAATCATATTCCCACCGTATTGTGAGCCGACCTGCTTGTATGACTTGGCGTAGTCCAGTCCAGTTCCAGCCAGCGGCGCCCCCCACAGGCCAGGCGGACATGGCTGACAGCTGAACCCCCCCATGGTGTTCACACAGGCATCAGGATGGAAACATGGCTGCAGCTCACACTGACGCATGAGGACAGGCGACACTCACCTTTAGTTAATTACTTTAACATGTGGTAAACGTTTTTCATCTGCCTGTTGTCAGGTTGTTACCTCGTCTATGTCGTGGCAGTGTGTCCCGTTGCCGGTGGTTCCAGGTGGACAGGGTCCGCATGTGTATCCGGGGTAGTGCATGCTCTCCATGCAGGCCACGCCCTTATAGCAGGGGTTCGGGGAGCAGCGGGAACGAGGCTCGTGGAACCCTGCAGACCGGTAGAGAGGCTGGATTCAATAAGGTCCTTGACACACACTCACAACCCTGGCAAACAACTGATGACTCACCACAAACCTGACACTCCAGGATGGTGTTTCTGATCAGAGACATCTCCTTCACCTGTGAACGACACACAGCTGTTAACATCTGGAATTCACAACCTGTCTCTACTGATCTCTGTCTCACCGTGTCACCTACTCTGTCTCACCCAACCTGTCTGCCTCTCTGTCTCACCAGATCTGTTTCACCTGTCTGTCTCATCTCTGTTTCACCTATTCTCTGTCTTTGTCTGTGTTTTCTCCCACTTATCCATATTCAGGTCGCGGGGGCAGCAGCTTCAGCAGGGAAGCCCAGACTTCCCTCTCCCCTGCCACTTCGTCCAGGAGGCAGCCCCACTAGATGCCTGAGCCACCTCAGCTGACTCCTCTTGACGTGGAGGAGCAACGGTTTTACTCTGAGCTCCTCTGGGATAATAGAGCTTCTCACCCTATCTCTAAGGGAGAGCCCAGCCACCCTGTGAAGGAAACTCATTTCGGCTGCTTGTACTCGCAATCTTGTTCTTTCGGTCACTACCCAAACTTGTGACCATAGGTGAGGGTAGGAACGTAGATTGATAGTAAATTGAGAGCTTCGCCTTTTGGCTCAGCTCCTTCTTCACCACGATGGATGCAGGTCCCGCATCACTGCAGACTGTCTTACCTGTTCTCTAATGTCCTGTCGTAGTTCTCCCAGGATCTGATTAAAAATGATGAGCTGACCAATCAGAGCCTTGGTGTGATCACCTGACAGGAAACAAAAAGAACAAAATGATTCACAGTCATTGATCCGTATGAGGCTGGATCCAATCAGCTTTATTATTGATAAATTATCAGTATACTCAAACTCACCCAGGATGGAGTGAACCTCCCCGCTCACTGAAACATGAACAAAAAAAATGTGAGCAGCAGGACTACAAGTCACCTTAACCTTGACCTTCACCCATGTCACACCTGACCTCTACCTGACACTGACCTGGTCCAGGTCTGACATTAGATAAGAGTTACAGGTTAATGTAGGGTAAGTGTACCTGAGTTGTAGGCTGAGGAGTCTCCTTGGAATGGACAGTCAGTCAGAGCTCCGGCTTTAGCGACGCTGCCCCCTAGAGCCAGTTTGAGGGACTCCACTGCACCCTGACAGGAGGAAGGCAGATTATCAACCAGTTTATCGCTGTGTGGTAGTGTCGATAAAGATTATTAAACAGAGACAGGAGAGACAGGTGATCTGCTAACTCCCTCTACAGGCTGCAGGGTTCATTACAGCCACAACCTGAACAAACCAATTAAATAAACAAATAACATGTTCCTGCAGTGATCCTACACACACCTGCAGTCGAGCGTACGCCTTCTGTCCGTGTCGGATCTCCACCATGTCTGCCTCCCTGGGCAGAGGAACCAGTTGTGGCAGGCCCTGGCTGGAGTCGGCCAATCTGCAGTTGATGTAGAGCTCCATGTGCAGGTTGTCACGGTGAAGGCCGCCGAGTCGCAGGATGATGGAGTGACTCCGCCCGTCAGCCAGGTTGGCGTTCTGCAGGTTGACGGTGTGGATCTTACCGTCAGCTCTGACATAACGCACCAGCACTGAAGAAGGAGATGAAGAAGAAGTTTGTTTTGTTGTGACTGAATATCAGTCAAATCTCAAATGACGGAAAACATGATGGAAATATGACATTTCAATTAGTTTCAAGTATTGATGTAAGGAATCTGATCAACTTTTCAAACCTGTTTGAACAGCAGTAGGATTTGTGTGAATTTCATCCACCATCAGTTACAGTGTAATTTCATTACAACAGGAGGAATTATTACAGTGAGAACATGTTTCACTGATAATTTGTCTCCTTATTTAACACAGACTGGAAACACTGTAAATTTGCCTTTAAAGTGGAATCACCAACCTTTATTGATCTTCCCCATGACAGCGACCTCCAGGTACTTCCTGTTGTCCTGTTTGCTATAGAGACCCAGCAGGACGCCTCCGAGCTTTGGCGGCAGCCGGAAGGTCGACACCACATAGATGTCACTGTGTGCACTCAGACCCCCTGACAGCTTCTCCACCGCTGCAACACTCTGCTTTGAGTCCTGGAGACTCAACACGTCAATCACTGAGGAAGAGGAGGAATCACAGACATGTCAATCACTGAGGAAGAAGAGGAATCACAGACATGTCAATCACTGAGGAAGAGGAGGAATCACAGACATGTTAATCACTGAGGAAGAAGAGGAATCACAGACATGTCAATCACTGAGGAAGAGGAGGAATCACAGACATGTCAATCACTGAGGAAGAGGAGGAATCACAGACATGAGAGACAGGAATCAGAGTCAATATGCATGCTGTATCAATGTGTATCAATGTGTATAAATAATTTTAAATACTATAAATGTGTATGTATGTAAATATCTGTAAGTTAATCAACAGGTCAGATTGTGTGAACTGAATTGTAAAGAGATTAAACTGTTTAATCATGGAGTTGGTTCTCTTTGAAGTTTATTAAAGTTTATTACCTTCATTTAAATTCATTAGTGTATTATTAGTGTATCACAAGTGTATTAAAGTTTATGAAAGTATATTGACGTTTATTAAAGTTAATTAGTGTGTTATAGTTTAATTGCTTGATTAACATGTATTAAACCTAAATGAACTTTATTTAAGCATATTAAAGTATATTAAAGTGTATTAAAGCATATTATTAATGTGCACTAAAGTACCGTTATGCCTCCTTCATGTCGGGAACATTTACCTTGTCCGTCCGGTCCGTCCGGGACTCCCGCCGCCAGCTGAGCACCGATGACTGACAGCAGAATCGGAACCACGACGCTCCAGCCCGCCATGTCTGAGAGAGACCAAGGACAGAACCGACAGAACCGGGATGGAGAGGCTCCTCTACCGGGGGCTGCAGCGACTGTCAGCAGGGACAAACAGGCAGAGCTTCGGGGAACCGAGCGGGACAGCCGGGTCCAGGGAGTTCCAGTCCGGGGGAGGCAGCAGGAGAGCCGGGGAGCAGAGGACACGGAGCCGGGGAAACGCAGAGAACCGGCGGACCGACCGGAGGAGAGAGACGGAGATGTGGAGACGAACCTAAAGTCTGTTACCGTTACCGTAACTGACTCTCAGGCGCGCAGCTGGAAACTGCTGCTGGCGCGCGCTCAACTTTCCCCAACGGCTTGTGCGCAGAAAGCGCGCGACTGAAGAAGAGATTCTGACCTGATGGAAAAAAAAACTAACATACACATATTTATATATGTATACATTTATATATACATTTATTCTTATAAATGGTCTTGGAAGCCTGGGAGTTGTAGCTGAAGTTTAAAGGGGCCATGTATAATATTTCAGAACTTAAATTTAAATTAACTTCCTATTATCAGTACTGTCACGAACTAATTTCACTACCTAAAGAAATTAATTTAAGCATTTTTCTGTCTTGTAATACCACTTCAGCTCCAAGAGGTGTCAGGGAATTGAGTCCTATCTGCCAACACATATTAATCATTTGTTTCCATTGTCAGTACCATACAGTTTGGTAGAGGTACCATATGTGTCAGTAATGGACATCTTTCCACTTCCACAGAGGGTCCTCCCCTTGGGTACTGGTCCTGTCTGCTAGGTACTCCAAATAAAACGGCTACTAAAATGGTAACGGATACTAAAAGGCCTGAAATAAGCTTACCATTCCGTGTCATACCGCACACTTTTAGGTAGCAAACCAATTATTTTTTATCTGAATGTGCCAGCTATCAAAAATTAAGAGATATTTGGGGCAAAAAAATTGGTAACACTACGGAAAGAGCTTATTTTTGTAACTTTTGTGAAACATTAATTCTCACCACTTCCTCGTTTGAACCAGTGGAGCAATAGAAGACCTCAGCTGCAGCAGCGTGGTGTTGAGTGATGCGTGTTCAAAGAGCCGGCTCACATCATTGGATGCTGCTGTTTTGCACATTGTATTATATTTTTTTTTATTGCATTGTTTACTTATTTTTTACTATAATTTTAGCAAAGCACGTGTATTTGATAGATGTATTTAATTTCTATTATTTTTCAGCACTTGTTTTGTTAGGTGTGTGTTTAAATAAAAGACACACGCTGTCCTTTTTTAATTTATATGCTTAGGTTTTATGGGTATTTTTATCTGCCTTGTGTAGCAAGGTAGAGAGTTACAACCGATTTTACAACTGTAAATAAAATTGGCTACTGCAGGTTGACGGTGATGTATTTATTTAAAATATTTAATAGCTGTTAACTGCTGCTAACAGCCAACTGCTGCTATCAACTGTTGAGTGTTGCTAACAGCTGCTGACTGTTGCTGTTAACAGCTAACTGTTGCTAACAGCTGCCGACTGTTGCTAGCTGCTGCTAACAGCTGCCGACTGTTGCTAACTGCTGCTAACAGCTGCTGACTGTTGCTAACTGTTAACAGCTAACTGTTGCTAACAGCTTCTAACAGCTGTTAACTGCTGCTAACCGTTGCTAACAGCTGCAGATGCACGGTTGCACTGGTGCTGTCTCTCTCTCTCTCCACCATTTAATCTGAATCTCAATATTGGTTTTACGAGCGTGTTTTATTTATGGGGGGGGAGACGCGTGAGTAAGGAGGTGAAATGCTGCCCCCTACTAGCTTGGAGCCGGGAGATTACACATCGCTCCTTTACGGTGCAGTTGAGCCCGGTGACGTCTGTCTGTTAATTCGGTAAAAATGTAAACTGAGTGGTTTCGGGGAACAGATCCAACATGTGCGTTTTGTGAAATCAGTGGAACAAAGGAGGAAGGAGCCGAATTTTTACTGCTGCGGTTCTCCCCGCAGGCCTCCTGTTTGTTTCTGGTTCTGGAGCGTTGCCATGGAAACCTGCGTTTAACAGCAGGTGAGGGCGGGGGGAGGAAACACCCGCCAACAGCAGCAGCTCCATTCCTTCTCTCCTGCTGCAGAAATACACACCAAAGCTGCTCTGAGAGTGAAACTAAAGGTTCGGAGTTCTGTTTCAGCTCCACAAACTGCTTCCAGATCAGCTCATTAATCACACACACACACACACACACACACACACACACAGCAGGATTCCTCTGTGATGGCGTCATGTGCAGCTGAACATCCCAGTGGTCCAGACCGGGTCAGGATGGGTTGAGAGTGATGGTGAAGGGCTCAGGGGGGTTTGGGAGTTTCCACCAACAAGCGGATGTGTGCTCTCCTTATTGTTGTTGTTCTTTTGTTGTTGTGACAGCAGGCTGGATTCATCCTCTGATGAACAACAGCTATAAACTTGACACGATGAACTAATAAAAAGCAACACTGCAATCAGGACAGGGCTGTAAATCCTCAGAAAAATATCCCTTTAGAGAGAAAATTAAAAGTCCAGTAACTGTTTTTTACTTATAGATTTATTACTTGTTGTTCTCATTCTGTCATGACAGACAGTCTGAGAAAAAGTGTATTGATTTATTTGCAAAGAACAAACCAAATCATATTTCTCTTATGTTTAAAAAAATAACAAAAATTAAACAAAACAAAAATAAACCAAAGTTATAATTGAAGAGAGTTTCAAACATTTCCTCCACTGAGACTTTCTGCGGCTCTTTGGTGACGGTGATGAAACTACTGATTATCTGATAACATCTGCAACTTAAACTTTACCGCGGCCCACAAAGTTCTAGTGACGAGGTGTTCAGGGACCCCCAGTGTGACAGGGCGGTCTCGCTCAGCCGTCCTCCTCCTCCTCCTCGTGGTCCCCGAGCGTCTGCATGTCCGGCGGCTCCTCCAGCACCTCCTGCTGGACGTGCTGGATGGACACCATGCCGGTGAGGAGGGCGTAACTCAGCATGGCGCCCAGAGCCACGAGCACCGAGAGGAACTGTTTCCTCCGCTTGTTGGGGACGTTATCGAAGTCTCCGCCTTCGGAGTGGGAGGACGTCTTCTGGCTGGAGTTCTCTGAGGACACAATGACCACACGCAGGGCGTCACGACTTAAAACAAGACCCGCGCTCCAAACAAACCTAACTCTGACCCGAGGACACGTTTGAGCTGCTCATGAGGAGAATCTGGGATCCTCCAACAAATCTATCTGGGCCCAAAACTCCTAAAAGTCTGATAAAATAGTTGAGTTTAAAACATGAATCTAATCAACTTAAAAGAGCTTTTAATGAACACATGAGCCTCTTCTCACAGAAAAGTCCCTGCTGCTGCATGTGTGAATGTCCTCACTGAGACAATCTGTTTCTAACTGAAGTTTACATGACATCACTCTATGAAGTCATGCAGATAAACCACCGGTTTGATGCCAAAACATCTGCGATTAAAAAAAAGGCTGCTGGACTCAAACTGGACTAAAGTTTTACTCTGTAAAACATTTTGGTCCAGCTGCTCTTATAGTTTCAATCCTCTTAAATCTGAAGATGTTAGCAAGTGAGCTTCACAAAACCCTTTACAGTTTCTAAACAAGCTGAACTTTAAAAGATTCTCCTGCTCCTCCTGATTTACCTCGGCCGTCTTTAGGGAAATACAGCAGCAGGATGTTGGTGCAGAAGTTGGTCAAGTTGTCGAGAGACTTCAGATGCTGCTGCAGCTTCCCGTTGGGCAGTTTGGACTTCAGGATCGGAGCCAAGTGACCGAATACGTAGGCGTCCAGAGATGAAGGTCTGCAACAGGTTTACACTTCATTTAACTGTTTTGTGTGACTTTCTTATTAGATTCTTAGGTTATTTTATATTGTTTTATGGACTAATTGTGTCACAATCGTCTCTGCTACAGCCATGAGGAACTTACGAGTCTCCAAAGAAGAACTTGTGTGATCCGAGTCGTTGGGACAGCAGGTTCATGCACTCGACAGCGTCACGGAACAACTGAAGAACACCACAGAGACAAAAACGAAACACAGTTCACAAGGCAGCTCAACACTGAGGTCTGAGATGGGCCTGATGGGATATACGGTAGAAGCAGGAAAAACCCAACAGAAAACTGTACAAGATTAGCAAGTAAAGCTAATTAACTAGCAGACACACAGGTTGAAGGTCCAGGTCCATTCTGCAGAAGTACTGACGGTGCTAAAAGGTCCTGAATGACGTGGTAATAAAACAGGAGAATCTCTACGCTCTGTGTGAAGTGGAAGTTTCCAGAGTCCACTCTGTGATGAGCTTTATGAGCACTGAAACCTTCACCAAAGTGTCCCAAAGGAACAGAAGAATTCCATCCTTCATTCCTGAGAAACAGACTTTCTGAACATCAGTGAGACCACGTCCAGGTCACGCCTCTGCACGGACACTGCTGATCTCAGGTGAGTCCTGAGAGTAAATGTGATAACAGCTGGTCCACCCCAAAGATCCAGAAGAGACCCGTAAGTGGACCTAGGTAGGATTTTATTTAATCAGGAAAGAGTGTTTCCTTTCTGAAAAACTGAGGGGAATTATAAAAATCTGAAAATAACTATTATTTTCATTCAATTTCCATCAATTAGTTGTTTGTTCCATGAATAAATGTCAGAAAATGGTAACACATGTGGATCAGTGTTTCTCCAAGATGACGTCCTCACATGTGTTGCTTTGTCCACAGCTCAAAGATTTTCAGTTTTTTACAGTTTCGTTCAGCAGATGATTTTATCCAAAGTGGTGACCATTTGAGAGTTATTACAACGCAAACAAGGAACTAATCCATAAAGAACAACCTGAGTAACAGCTTTAATGTTCCAGTCTGACAGGGCTGAGGTGCCAACAGGCAGAAATCAGAGGCTTTTAAATAGA
Source organism: Lepturacanthus savala (assembly GCA_030544235.1). Lineage (NCBI taxonomy): Eukaryota > Metazoa > Chordata > Actinopteri > Scombriformes > Trichiuridae > Lepturacanthus > Lepturacanthus savala. The sequence goes on from CM060467.1 coordinate 18,835,650, forward strand.
AGCAGAATACCCATGTTCCACCACCTGGGAACCACAGAGGAGACGAGTCTAGCTGGAGATTTAGGGCCCTGTTGTATTGGTAGAATGAGACGTGTCCCATTGAGTACAGTGAGTATAGTGAGCAGGTGGTTGATTCATTTTGTTTCCAGCATAATTTCTCTGAATCGGTTTCAGCTGGTGGAAGAGCAGCACTTTATTGGACCAAATTCAACTGTTATTGAACAAAACTAATTTTTTTGTTTGTAACTGAGCTTAAACAGACTGAAATCAAGTCAGCAGAGAGGAAAACACTGAAGACATTTCCTGGCAAGTCGCTGTCTGACAGAAACAAATTGTTCTTTAACGAGTTCTCCTGAACGCTCGCTGACCTCTGACCTTTTCCTAACCAGTGGTTTTCCAGCACAAAGATCCACTGAAGAGAGTTTTCCTTTCGCAGTGAATTTGTTCCGACCACTTCAAGGAACCCGCTGAACACATGGAAACCATATACATCAGTGTACTGATTGACTGGAAAACTGTGCAGCTGTTAGTCAGACGAAAGGGTTTGTTTAAGTGGCGGCGTATAACAGCTCCTGTTTCTAACGTAAAAGGCTTTACTGAGGTAAAAGTGTCCGCACCTCCTTCTCCAGCTCCTCTCCGGCCTCCAGGTTCTCATTTCCCCGCAGCAGCCGCAGTTTCTCCAGCTGACTGCGCTGCATGCGCCCGGGCAGGAAGAAGTTGAGCGGGAACGGCATGTGCTCGGCGTACCAGCGGCGAGTCACGTCCACGTAGTTCTTCGGCTCGATCCAGAATGCGTAGATCTGCAACAGACGAGATCCGTCCTCAACACAGACCCGCTGGTGTTTCAGCGATAAACTGGCGTGTTTGAAACTGTCCTCACCAGAGCAGGCATGAGTTTCTCCTCCAGAAGAGAGATGAAGGCCAGACTGTCGGCTCCCTCCTTAGCGGACAGGTCGTAGTCTGCATTATATTTCTGAGAAAAAACAACATGGACATGTTGAAGCATTTAACAGTCCTTCATTCACACAGATCTAACAGATCTTTCATTTAATGCTCAGATATTTAACCATAAATAATCAGGACTTATACATAAATGGAGGTTTAGATGTTTATAAGCAACACACTTTGCAAACATTCTTAATAAATTAGACTCAATAATTTAACTGCCAGAAAATACTTCTGACTGAACTAATTGAGAATAGCTGCAACGATCAGCTGATTAATTGATTAGTTGTCAACTACTACATTAATCGCCTACTATTTTGCTGATCTATTTGAGTCATTTTTAAGAAGAAAATGTCCAAATTCTCTGGTTCCAGCTTCTCAAATCTAATTATTTTCTGGTTTCTTTCGTCTTCTATGATAGTAAACTGATGATCTTTGGGTTGTGGACTGTTGATCTGGACAAAAAAAGACATTTTAGGTTGAATCTTCAGGTTTGGTAAACAGTGATCGGCTTTTAACACCATTGTACAAACCAACTAAGTGATTAACCATTTCAATAATCAATAGAATAATTGACTATAAAAATAATTGGATCACTATACTTTAGTATTATTGTCAACATATTAGACCTGTACAACCACAGTGTGACGTGCTGCCTCTGAGCAGCTCAGTGGAGGTTATGAGTCTCTGACCTTTAGGATACCTCTACCCACAAATTTATGTTTTTTTTTCAAATTGTTTGTAAATTTTGTACCAAACTAAACCATTCACAGCTGAGAGTGGGACCTGTGAAATAACGTGTTATCAATCGCTGTGATCAGTGGATATGACTGATGGGTTGAATGGCCCAAGATCAACTTTGGCCACCGTTGACCTGTAAATTCATGCAGTTGACAGATAACGAGTCATCCTGACACAGCTGAGCTTTATGTGTACGGAGGAGGGTCCAACACAGATGTATAAAGAGAACATGGATGGAAGAAGAAGAAGAAGTGTGAGCTAGAGGAATAAATCAGAGCCGAGCGTGAAGCAGCTTCTTCAGCAGCTCTATTGTCATTGTGGTCTCTGACCAACCTACCGCAGCGTGAAGGCCCTACGGCATGCTGGGTAATGGCTTCCAGCTGCCTGTTAGCTCCTGAAAGCCGGCGTTAGGCTCAGAGACATGACTTCTGCAGAGGGGAATGTGGGTCAGAGAGACGGAGTCTGAAAAGACTCCATCAAACGTCTGAGCAGAAAAGTGAAATATGAAACTAACCACAACAGCTACCTCACAGCTGTGATCAGGTTTGTTATTATTAGCATTATGTCACTGAGCTCGCTCTGTTCTGATTGGTCAGCTTCAGGAAGTTTCCTCTGGCTCTAGAGGCTACAGAAAACAAACCATAGCAGCAGGATTTCACTTATTTTTCTCATTCATTACTTCTCAAAACCATCCAGAGCTGAATCACATTTGAAATATGAATGGAAACATGAATAACACATGAAAACACCACAGCAACCACCATAGCGATCACCTTAGCAACTACAGATACAGAACAGAGGATGTTTATGAGCATGTTTGATGTCAGCTTGTGATCATGATAGAAATAAATATCACAAACTTTGCATCAGAGTAGGTTGAAGCTCTTGACCATGTTTAACAACTGCTACCAGAACAGGATAAATACCAGAAAACCACTGAAAGAGGAGTATAAACTCTGCTGTTTGTGTTTTTGCCCTTTATGTTCACTCAGTGTGCAGGCTGACAAGATATTATGTCATTACAGACGTTTCACCAGAGGAAGAGGAAGAAGTGGTGTTTGCAGCTGAACAAAGCCTTGGCCCCACTTATGGACTCACACTCAGAACAATCGTTTTTCCATCAAGGAACAGGACACAGATGACTGACGCAGGCGACTATAAACCACTGAAGCATGGACACAGGCCACTGCAGCCAAGACAAAAGTAACCAGCTTGTTGCTGGAGACACTACAGATACTAGAAACACAATGGAGACCTGGTAGAGACACACTAGATGCACTAGAGACACCCTACAGACACACTTAGAGACACACTAGAGGCACTAGAGAAATTCTAGAGACACTACAGAGACACTTAGTAACACTAGAGACACTAGAGACACTTAACACTAGAGACACTACAGAGATACTTAGTAACACTAGAGACATGTTAGAGACACTACAGAGACACTTAGTAACACTAGAGACACTACAGAGACACTTAGTAACACTAGAGACACTACAGAGACACTTAGTAACACTAGAGACACTAGAGAGACACTTGGTAACACTAGAGACACTAGAGACATGTTAGAGACACTACAGAGACACTTAGTAACACTAGAGACACTACAGAGACACTTAGTAACACTAGAGAAACTACAGAGACACTTAGTAACACTAGAGACACTAGAGACACTACAGAGACACTTGGTGACACTAGAGACACTACAGAGATACTTAGTAACACTAGAGACACTAGAGAGACACTTAGTAACACTAGAGACACTAGAGAGACACTTAGTGACACTAGAGAGACACTTGGTAACACTAGAGACACTACAGAGACACTTAGTAACACTAGAGACACTTGGTAACACTATAGACACTATAGAAACACTTGGTAACACTAGAGACACTAGAGAGACACTACAGAGACACTTAGTAACACTAGAGACACTAGAGAGACACTTGGTAACACTAGAGACACTAGAGAGACACTTGGTAACACTAGAGACACTACAGAGACACTTGGTAACACTAGAGACACTAGAGAGGCACTTGGTAACACTAGAGACACTACAGAGACACTTGGTAACACTAGAGACACTAGAGAGACACTTGGTAACACTAGAGACACTACAGAGACACTTGGTAACACTAGAGACACTAGAGAGGCACTTGGTAACACTAGAGACACTACAGAGACACTTGGTAACACTAGAGACACTAGAGACATGTTAGAGACACTACAGAGACACTTAGTAACACTAGAGACACTAGAGAGACACTTGGTAACACTAGAGACACTACAGAGACACTTAGTAACACTAGAGACACTTGGTAACACTATAGACACTAGAGAGACACTTGGTAACACTAGAGACACTAGAGAGACACTACAGAGACACTTAGTAACACTAGACACTACAGAGACACTTGGTAACACTAGAGACACTACAGAGACACTTGGTAACAATAGAGACACTGCAGAGACACTTGGTAACACTAGAGACACTACAGAGATACTTGGTAACACTAGAGACACTAGAGAGGCACTTGGTAACACTAGAGACACTACAGAGACACTTGGTAACACTAGAGACACTAGAGACATGTTAGAGACACTACAGAGACACTTAGTAACACTAGAGACACTACAGAGACACTTGGTGACACTAGAGACACTACAGAGATACTTAGTAACACTAGAGACACTAGAGAGACACTTGGTAACACTAGAGACACTAGAGAGACACTACAGAGACACTTAGTAACACTAGAGACACTTGGTAACACTAGAGACACTAGAGAGACACTTAGTAACACTAGAGACACTAGAGAGACACTTGGTAACACTAGAGACACTACAGAGACACTTGGTAACACTAGAGACACTTGGTAACACTAGAGACACTAGAGAGACACTTAGTAACACTAGAGACACTAGAGAGACACTTGGTAACACTAGAGACACTACAGAGACACTTAGTAACACTAGAGACACTAGAGACACTACAGAGACACTTGGTAACACTAGAGACACTAGAGAGACACTTAGTAACACTAGAGACACTAGAGAGACACTTAGTAACACTAGAGACACTAGAGAGACATTGGTAACACTAGAGACACTAGAGAGACACTTAGTAACACTAGAGACACTACAGAGACACTTGGTAACACTAGAGACACTACAGAGACACTTAGTAACACTAGAGACACTACAGAGACACTTGGTAACACTAGAGACACTAGAGAGACACTTAGTAACACTAGAGACACTAGAGAGACACTTGGTAACACTAGAGACACTACAGAGACACTTGGTAACACTAGAGACACTTGGTAACACTAGAGACACTAGAGAGACACTTAGTAACACTAGAGACACTAGAGAGACACTTGGTAACACTAGAGACACTACAGAGACACTTAGTAACACTAGAGACACTAGAGACACTACAGAGACACTTGGTAACACTAGAGACACTAGAGAGACACTTAGTAACACTATAGACACTACAGAGACACTTGGTAACACTAGAGACACTAGAGAGACACTTAGTAACACTAGAGACACTAGAGAGACATTGGTAACACTAGAGACACTAGAGAGACACTTAGTAACACTAGAGACACTACAGAGACACTTGGTAACACTAGAGACACTACAGAGAATCTTAGTAACACTAGAGACACTAGAGACACTACAGAGACACTTGGTAACACTAGAGACACTAGAGAGACACTTAGTAACACTAGAGACACTAGAGAGACATTGGTAACACTAGAGAGACACTTAGTAACACTAGAGACACTACAGAGACACTTGGTAACACTAGAGACACTAGAGACACTACAGAGACACTTGGTAACACTAGAGACACTAGAGAGACACTTGGTAACACTAGAGACACTAGAGAGACACTTGGTAACACTAGAGACACTACAGAGACACTTAATAACACTAGAGACACTACAGAGACACTTGGTAACACTAGAGACACTAGAGACATGTTAGAGACACTACAGAGACACTTAGTAACACTAGAGACACTAGAGACACTACAGAGACACTTGGTAACACTAGAGACACTAGAGACACTACAGAGACACTTAGTAACACTAGAGACACTAGAGACACTACAGAGACACTTAGTAACACTAGAGACACGAGAGAGACACTTAGTAACGCTAGAGACACTAGAGAGACACTTGGTAACACTAGAGACACTACAGAGACACTTGGTAACACTAGAGACACTAGAGAGACACTTGGTAACACTAGAGACACTACAGAGACACTTAATAACACTAGAGACACTACAGAGACACTTGGTAACACTAGAGACACTAGAGACATGTTAGAGACACTACAGAGACACTTAGTAACACTAGAGACACTACAGAGACACTTGGTAACACTAGAGACACTAGAGACACTACAGAGACACTTAGTAACACTAGAGACACGAGAGAGACACTTAGTAACACTAGAGACACTACAGAGACACTTGGTAACACTAGAGACACTAGAGAGACACTTAGTAACACTAGAGACACTAGAGAGACATTGGTAACACTAGAGACACTAGAGAGACACTTAGTAACACTAGAGACACTACAGAGACACTTGGTAACACTAGAGACACTACAGAGACACTTAGTAACACTAGAGACACTAGAGAGACACTTGGTAACACTAGAGACACTACAGAGACACTTGGTAACACTAGAGACACTTGGTAACACTAGAGACACTAGAGAGACACTTAGTAACACTAGAGACACTAGAGAGACACTTGGTAACACTAGAGACACTACAGAGACACTTAGTAACACTAGAGACACTAGAGACACTACAGAGACACTTGGTAACACTAGAGACACTAGAGAGACACTTAGTAACACTAGAGACACTACAGAGACACTTGGTAACACTAGAGACACTAGAGAGACACTTAGTAACACTAGAGACACTAGACAGACATTGGTAACACTAGAGACACTAGAGAGACACTTAGTAACACTAGAGACACTACAGAGACACTTGGTAACACTAGAGACACTACAGAGACACTTAGTAACACTAGAGACACTAGAGACACTACAGAGACACTTGGTAACACTAGAGACACTAGAGAGACACTTAGTAACACTAGAGACACTAGAGAGACATTGGTAACACTAGAGAGACACTTAGTAACACTAGAGACACTACAGAGACACTTGGTAACACTAGAGACACTAGAGACACTACAGAGACACTTGGTAACACTAGAGACACTAGAGAGACACTTGGTAACACTAGAGGCACTAGAGAGACACTTGGTAACACTAGAGACACTACAGAGACACTTAATAACACTAGAGACACTACAGAGACACTTGGTAACACTAGAGACACTAGAGACATGTTAGAGACACTACAGAGACACTTAGTAACACTAGAGACACTAGAGACACTACAGAGACACTTGGTAACACTAGAGACACTAGAGACACTACAGAGACACTTAGTAACACTAGAGACACGAGAGAGACACTTAGTAACACTAGAGACACTAGAGAGACACTTGGTAACACTAGAGACACTACAGAGACACTTGGTAACACTAGAGACACTAGAGAGACACTTGGTAACACTAGAGACACTACAGAGACACTTAATAACACTAGAGACACTACAGAGACACTTGGTAACACTAGAGACACTAGAGACATGTTAGAGACACTACAGAGACACTTAGTAACACTAGAGACACTACAGAGACACTTGGCAACACTAGAGACACTAGAGACACTACAGAGACACTTGGTAACACTAGAGACACTAGAGACACTACAGAGACACTTAGTAACACTAGAGACACGAGAGAGACACTTAGTAACACTAGAGACACTAGAGAGACACTTGGTAACACTAGAGACACTAGAGAGACACTTGGTAACACTAGAGACACTACAGAGACACTTAATAACACTAGAGACACTACAGAGACACTTGGTAACACTAGAGACACTAGAGACATGTTAGAGACACTACAGAGACACTTAGTAACACTAGAGACACTAGAGACACTACAGAGACACTTGGTGACACTAGAGACACTACAGAGACACTTAGTAACACTAGAGACACGAGAGAGACACTTAGTAACACTAGAGACACTAGAGAGACACTTAGTAACACTAGAGACACTACAGAGACACTTGGTAACACTAGAGACACTACAGAGACACTTAGTAACACTAGAGACACTACAGAGACACTTGGTAACACTAGAGACACTACAGAGACACTTAGTAACACTAGAGACACTAGAGAGACACTACAGAGACACTTAGTAACACTAGAGACACTAAAGAGACACTACAGAGACACTTAGTAACACTAGAGACACTACAGAGACACTTGGTAACACTAGAGACACTACAAAGACACTTAGTAACACTAGAGACACTACAGAGACACTTAGTAACACTAGAGACACTACAGAGACACTTAGTAACACTAGAGACACTAGAGAGACACTACAGAGACACTTGGTAACACTAGAGACACTAGAGAGACAGTAACACTAGAGACACTAGAGAGACAGTAACACTAGAGACACTACAGAGACACTTGGTAACACTAGAGACACTAGAGAGACACTTAGTAACACTAGAGACACTACAGAGACACTTAGTAACACTAGAGACACTACAGAGACACTTAGTAACACTAGAGACACTAGAGACACTACAGAGACACTTGGTAACACTAGAGACACTAGAGAGACACTTAGTAACACTAGAGACACTAGAGAGACATTGGTAACACTAGAGAGACACTTAGTAACACTAGAGACACTACAGAGACACTTGGTAACACTAGAGACACTAGAGACACTACAGAGACACTTGGTAACACTAGAGACACTAGAGAGACACTTGGTAACACTAGAGACACTAGAGAGACACTTGGTAACACTAGAGACACTACAGAGACACTTAATAACACTAGAGACACTACAGAGACACTTGGTAACACTAGAGACACTAGAGACATGTTAGAGACACTACAGAGACACTTAGTAACACTAGAGACACTAGAGACACTACAGAGACACTTAGTAACACTAGAGACACTAGAGACACTACAGAGACACTTAGTAACACTAGAGACACGAGAGAGACACTTAGTAACACTAGAGACACTAGAGAGACACTTGGTAACACTAGAGACACTACAGAGACACTTGGTAACACTAGAGACACTAGAGAGACACTTGGTAACACTAGAGACACTACAGAGACACTTAATAACACTAGAGACACTACAGAGACACTTAATAACACTAGAGACACTAGAGACATGTTAGAGACACTACAGAGACACTTAGTAACACTAGAGACACTACAGAGACACTTGGCAACACTAGAGACACTAGAGACACTACAGAGACACTTGGTAACACTAGAGACACTAGAGACACTACAGAGACACTTAGTAACACTAGAGACACGAGAGAGACACTTAGTAACACTAGAGACACTAGAGAGACACTTGGTAACACTAGAGACACTAGAGAGACACTTGGTAACACTAGAGACACTACAGAGACACTTAATAACACTAGAGACACTACAGAGACACTTGGTAACACTAGAGACACTAGAGACATGTTAGAGACACTACAGAGACACTTAGTAACACTAGAGACACTAGAGACACTACAGAGACACTTGGTGACACTAGAGACACTACAGAGACACTTAGTAACACTAGAGACACGAGAGAGACACTTAGTAACACTAGAGACACTACAGAGACACTTGGTAACACTAGAGACACTACAGAGACACTTAGTAACACTAGAGACACTACAGAGACACTTGGTAACACTAGAGACACTACAGAGACACTTAGTAACACTAGAGACACTAGAGAGACACTACAGAGACACTTAGTAACACTAGAGACACTAAAGAGACACTACAGAGACACTTAGTAACACTAGAGACACTACAGAGACACTTGGTAACACTAGAGACACTACAAAGACACTTAGTAACACTAGAGACACTACAGAGACACTTAGTAACACTAGAGACACTACAGAGACACTTAGTAACACTAGAGACACTAGAGAGACACTACAGAGACACTTGGTAACACTAGAGACACTAGAGAGACAGTAACACTAGAGACACTAGAGAGACAGTAACACTAGAGACACTACAGAGACACTTGGTAACACTAGAGACACTAGAGAGACACTTAGTAACACTAGAGACACTACAGAGACACTTAGTAACACTAGAGACACTACAGAGACACTTGGTAACACTAGAGACACTAGATAAATGCTAGAGACACTTAGTAACACTTAGAGACAATAGAGACACACTAGACACATTACAGACACTACAGAGACACTATAGATATGTTAGAGACACTACAGATACTAAAGTCACCCTAGAGACTCTACAAACACTTAGCTAGAGAGACACTACAGACATTAGAGAGACACTAGAGACATTAAAGACACACAGTAGAGACACACTACAGTCACTAGAGACAATAAACACATTTCAGACACAGTGGGACAAACTCAGTTCTCAGATGCTCAGTAAAGTGATTCCAGGTGCAGGTTTTTCTCCATTTACCAGAAATGATAGAGGGAAGAAAAAATACTTTGGTTGTAATATTGTTATTTACTTTATTACTGGGACTGTTAATACCATGTATGATAATTAGATAGATGCTAAGTTAAAATAAAATCTAATTTAATTAACTTTTACAAAAAGAACAATTGAAGTTAATATATGGAAATGAGAAATAAACTCTATTTCTCTTGAAAACATCTCTTTGAAAAATGCAGTTTTCCCAGCTTTTTGTCTGAAAATTAGATTTTTCTATGACAATGACAGTCAGTTTTTGTAAGACAGAAAGAAAGAATGTATCTAAAATTAAACATTAAAACCAACAATTTGTAAAACTAGAAACGCTTCTGTCTGCTGATATATTCTTTGTTTACATGTTCACAGAAGTGAATATTCTGGAGGTGTTGAAACATCAGTGAGTTGGGTGAAAAAAGCTGGCAGAGGCTGCCACTTTTCTAAATGACTGGCGGGGAAAGAGTAATGTGTTGTTAATAAACCTGCTTCCCTTGTGAGGGCTGAGTGAAACCTGTTAAAGGACGACTTCACAATGTTTCCAGTGTGTCTTAAAACAACAGTCCAGGGAGCCAGAGGAGCAGTGAAACATCATTCATCTAACCTCAACCCTTCATACCGACCATTAGAAGATCGCATGTACTCACACCTTGAAGGGATTATGAACTGTTGACTGTTGGTTTAACACACTGGAAACATTGTGGAGCTGTTCTTTAAGAAGGGAAAAACAAGTTCTGAATAATTTGAAGTGGCAGCGGACCTGCTGGCTTCCTTAAAAATCAACACAAAGTCAAAGTGTCGCAAAGTGAGTCCGATTCAGACCTGAATCAGGCAAGTCCAGGTTTGTCTGATCGGTGCTTGTGTGACGTTAACGTGTCCATGTTCAGATGTGTAAAAACTCTGAGACTGAGGAGAGAAGCAGCTCCAGCTGCAGCTTTATGAGAATTATCAGCTCTGCTGGAATGTGTCTGTGGCTGCAGCTTCCTGTTGTTTAATGAGTTTTTCCAGTCAGCTGCACACACATGCACACACGCGCACACACGCGCACACACACACACACACACACACACACACACACACACACACACACACACACACACGCACACACACACACACACACACAGCAGTAAGCTAGAGAGTGAACGAAGGCAGCGTGCGATGGTAGTGAGAAAAACGCAGTTAAACGGACACATAAAACATTATTTATCACATTGTAAACCACGTTAAACAAACCTCGACACGTTGTGCTTGTTTATATATTTAAGAAGCTGCAATTAGAGAATTTTGACTTTTTTTTTTTAATTACTCAAAATGGTGAATCAATTATCGGAATAGTTGTCAACTAATCGATTATTCATTGCAGCTGTAGCCTGAGACATGCTGGGAAAGAGGAATTTACCTGTTTTCTCAAGTGAATGATGATGTCAGAGGGTCTGGACAGAGTTTCTTTTTGGTTGGTCCACAGAGCAGGGAGTGAACCTGTAAAGCAGAAAAAAAAACAACCTGAACACCAAACATCGCATTTCACGATACCCGACTTCTCTTCTTCATGTAGAGCTTTGCTTTAAGTGTGAAGGGTCTTGAAAAAGATGGAGACGAGGTGTGTGTGTTGCCTCACCGCTGGGACTCCTCCAAGGATTGCAGATCTTACGAAGTTTGAGAGGAGCTCCAGCAAACTGAGCGTAGGCCTGCAGAGAAACAACCCATCAGCTACACAATAAATGATGAAGATTACAGCAATTAAAGCTACGATAAGTGATGAAGACCACTGTAACGAAGACTACTACAGTGATGAGGACTACAGAAATGAACATCACATAAGTGATGAAGACTACAGGAATAAAGACTACAGTAAGTGATGAACGTTACAGTAAGTGAGGAAGACTACGGTAGTGACAACTACAGTAAGTGATGATGACTCAGTTCTTCTGGAAATAAAGGATAAAAGTTTCTTTCTGCCTCATTCAACTTTTACAACCAGAAAAAATGAGGAAGAATTTCCTCATAAATGTGCAGCCGTGATGTCACCGTTTGTTCCAGAGTCTCTCTCTTTCACACTCTCTCTCACACACACACACACACACACACCAAAATGCACAACACACACACACACACACGGAGTTGAAGATGTTAAGAAGCTGAAAGAATTGACAGATGGACGTTTCTTTCTGTGTTTTAAATCCTGAGACTTGTTCCTATGTGTTTAACAGCTGCAGCCTTCACATTTACAGCCTGTCTACACATCTGAAGCTCCGCCTCCCCTCCTACCTGCTGCACCTGTGTTGGATGATTCTGTGAAACATGCGTGGCAGGTGCTAAGACTCATGGGAGCTGTAGTTGCTGAACATAAACGTTCATCATTGCCTCATCTGCTGATTCATTTCCGAATTAACTGACAAGTCATTTCATCAGAAAAGAGAGACCCGGCCTTAAAATGTCTTATTTCTTTAGCTTCATTAGTCAATTAATCAATTCCTCCATTAATCAGCAAAGATGCTAACGATGGAATCTGTTTTTTTTTGTTTTTCTTTGTCAAACCTGACAGTTCCCTGAACAGAGCATCACCTTTGATTTATAATTCTCTGTTTCTCACATTTTAAAGAAACTACTAACAACAACTAATAGATGAATTAGCAATAAAAATAATCACTAAAAACAAAGCCAACAGAAAAAAATGTCTTGTGTTTGAACACAAAGATTTAATTGTTGATTGATTTTCTGACGGCCGACCAAATTAAAAATAACCAACCCTGTAGAGCCGCACTGTTCAGTTAGATCAATGATGAGAGGATTTATCTGAAACTATTTTGATTGTTTCTGAATTTCTTCCAGCAGATATCCAGAAGATGATTAGCTGATCAGTTAGTTGTATCTGGATCAATAAAGGAGCTGGTCAGATACTACAGAGTATCCCCGTCCAGTCTCCAGTCCAGTCCCTGGGCCAGTCTGGGTTATGGTCTGGATCCAGTCTGGGTTCTGGTTTGGAACATGTGTGGAGATTTCCAGCAGTAGAATTTTAAAGCTTTAAGTTTCCCAGCTGCTACAGAGGAGACCCACCATTACCCAGAATGCACTGCTGCTGCAGCTCACATCACTGTCCAACAGCAACGTGTTTAATCAGGTCAGTCTCCCTCAGAGTAGTCTGCAGGAGCAACGTCTGTCCACAGAGTGGTCTGCAGGAGCAACGTCTGTCCACAGAGTGGTCTGCAGGAGCAACATCTGTCCACAGAGTGGTCTGCAGGAGCAACATCTGTCCACAGAGTGGTCTGCAGGAGCAACGTCTGTCCACAGAGTGGTCTGCAGGAGCAACATCTGTCCACAGAGTGGTCTGCAGGAGCAACGTCTGTCCACAGAGTGGTCTGCAGGAGCAACATCTGTCCACAGAGTGGTCTGCAGGAGCAACATCTGTCCACAGAGTGGTCTGCAGGAGCAACGTCTGTCCACAGAGTGGTCTGCAGGAGCAACATCTGTCCACAGAGTGGTCTGCAGGAGCAACATCTGTCCACAGAGTAGTCTGCAGGAGCAACATCTGTCCACAGAGTGGTCTACAGGAGCAACATCTGTCCACAGAGTGGTCTGCAGGAGCAACATCTGTCCACAGAGTGGTCTGCAGGAGCAACATCTGTCCACAGAGTGGTCTGCAGGAGCAACGTCTGTCCACAGAGTGGTCTGCAGGAGCAACGTCTGTCCACAGAGTGGTCTACAGGAGCAACATCTGTCCACAGAGTGGTCTACAGGAGCAATATCTGTCCACAGTGGTCTGCAGGAGCAACATCTGTCCACAGAGTGGTCTGCAGGAGCAACATCTGTCCACAGAGTGGTCTACAGGAGCAACATCTGTCCACAGTGGTCTGCAGGAGCAACATCTGTCCACAGAGTGGTCTGCAGGAGCAACGTCTGTCCACAGAGTGGTCTGCAGGAGCAACGTCTGTCCACAGAGTGATCTACAGGAGCAACATCTGTCCACAGAGTGGTCTACAGGAGCAACATCTGTCCACAGAGTGGTCTACAGGAGCAACATCTGTCCACAGAGTGGTCTGCAGGAGCAACGTCTGTCCACAGAGTGGTCTACAGGAGCAACGTCTGTCCACAGAGTGGTCTGCAGGAGCAACGTCTGTCCACAGAGTGGTCTGCAGGAGCAACGTCTGTCCACAGAGTGATCTACAGGAGCAACATCTGTCCACAGAGTGGTCTACAGGAGCAACATCTGTCCACAGAGTGGTCTACAGGAGCAACATCTGTCCACAGAGTGGTCTGCAGGAGCAACATCTGTCCACAGAGTGGTCTGCAGGAGCAACATCTGTCCACAGAGTGGTCTACAGGAGCAACATCTGTCCACAGAGTGGTCTACAGGAGCAACATCTGTCCACAGAGTGATCTACAGGAGCAACATCTGTCCACAGAGTGGTCTGCAGGAGCAACATCTGTCCACAGAGTGGTCTACAGGAGCAACATCTGCGTTATGGGATGCCACAAGCCACACAGCACCAATAACAGCTGAACCTAAAGGAGCAGTTCACTGTTTCAGCTGTAATTATCATCTTTTTGATTGTCTTATTATAGTATATTTGTAAAACATCAAAAAATAATATGAGGTCTTCAATAAATGTTTATATGAGAACAATTAATTATCAAAACATTATCATTGCTGATAGATAAGAGCTTTATATGGGTGAAGATGATCACGGATGTTCAGTTATTGACTTTATATTTTGGAATTGATCAGTTTAAAAAAATCAGAGCAGGTTTATACTCTTTATCCATCATCTTTACTACTGATTATTTATGAGGAGATTGTTCACATGTTCAGTTAAAGACAAACAAACATTTAACACAATGCTGACACCTGCTGGAACCACAGAGAACAGCACATCTGTCTCACATCTGTCTCACCTCCACACATCTTTCCCGTTTGTAGTGTTAATACATGAACTAATAATGCTTTGTTACATAAGTATTTTTGGAGTATCTGTACTTTACTTAATTTTATATATTTCTACCAACTTTCACTTTTACTCCACTACATTTTCCCAAAGCTTTTTCATCCTTATTACAAAATAATGCTGAAATTTGGGGGGAAAAGATTGAAAACAGCACATTATGAGTATGGTTTGTGACATCACAAATGTGACCCTGACTGATTCTGGTTGGTTTAGTCAGTTTATACAAATGAACCTGAAGCCTCCAGTGAAGCACAAACACTGAAAATAAACTTCATCATTCTATAAATTCTGAATTCTTGCTAGTTTACGAACAGCATTTACTTTCCATTTTCTTTTAATACTTGAATTCATTAAATATTACGACTTCTACTTTAAGACTTACCACCGACCCCGGATCAATCACCATGTATGATACAAGAATCTTACTTATTTGTTGTCATGAACGGAATTGAAGAAAACATCAACGATTTATCCTGCAAATAAAACATCTAAAAAGGTTATGTGAAATTGAGGATTTTATGCGAACTGTTGAGTCTCATTTTATTTTATTAATATTATGTTTTATTTGTTGTTTTTCTCTGCTCTAAATATTTCTTCTGTGATAATCTGATGTTAATGTTTGCTGACATTTTATTTTGAGAAAGATTTATTTTTTAAAAACATCAAACAGGAATCATTGATTGAAGTGAGCAGCTTTAGCGTGTTGTCAACACCGTAGATGTCCCCAGTTTATATAAACACCGGTAGATCCGTTACACCGGGAACCGTCACCTGCTCTGTCCGCTGTTAGCATGGAGTTAGCTAGCATCTACAGGGAGGTCTAAACCCCGGTCTGTGTGGGTGAGGGGGCCCTCCCGGATGCCGGTGAACGGGCCCGGTGCCGGTGAACCGGAGACTCACCAGAACCACCAGGCAGTCGGTGCTGATGGACGGTAGACCGGAATCTCCTTCCCAGCAGTACAGTTCGTCCGGCGCCGCCATCTTTGTTGACCTCTCGCACCGGAAGTGCAGCTCCGGCTTTTTCCGCTTCCTACCAAAATAAAATTCCTAATTCTTAATTTTCTTTTGCGTTTAATGTCAAGTTTGCGTCCACATTGCTGCATTACCGCCATCATCTGGAGTTATTGAATTACTGTATCATTTAAATTCTTGGAGAAATATAATTAAATTAAAATCCAAAATAAATTTTAAAAAATCATGCTTTTTTAAGAGATCAAATACATGACAAGTAACTACAATTTATAAATAGTAAATTATATTTTAAAAAGGTAAAATTGTATGTATGTATGTGTTAAAGACTTTTACTTATTATTATCAATACTAATAATAATAATAATAATAATAATGATAATAATAATAATAATAATAATAATAATAATTTTACACATTTCAATTGTATTTCAAAAGTAAGATGATAGTTATTCTAACAGTGGATTCAAATAAATGTTCCTCTAACCAGCAGCAGTGATCAGTCATCATTCTGGTTCTCTGCTGTGTGTATCTCTGTGTTCATAGGTGGTTCTTAACATAGAGGCATGGTAGGCGACTGCCTGGGCCGCCCATTAATGGTCGTAGGAGAGGAGTCACCAAACTGGTTATCTGGCCCTACACACTACTTTCAGAATAAAAATTGGACTAGGCAAGGCAAGGCAAGGCAAGTTTATTTGTATAGCACATTTCAACAACAAGTTAATTCAAAGTGCTTTACATAAAACATTAAAAGCATCAAGATACAATTTAAGACAGTTGATTAAAATAAAAATAAACAATACAATTTAAAACAGTTGATTAAAATAAAAAAAAAATAAGAATTAAGAAATTAAAACAAAGAACAAGTTACAGTGCAGTGTAGAGTAATTCAGAATGATATTAGCAGTAGGCAGCATTGAACAGAAAAGTCTTCAGCTGTGATTTAAAAGCAGTGAGAGTTGCGGCAGACCTGCAGGTCTCTGGGAGTTTGTTCCAGATCTGTGGGGCATAGAAACTGAACGCTGCTTCTCCATGTTTAGTTCTGACTCTAGGAACAGAGAGCAGACCTGATCCAGATGATCTAAGAGGTCTGGATGGTTCATAAGGGATCAGCAGATCTGCAATATACCTAGGCCCTAGACCATTCAGGGCTTTATAAACCAGTAAAAGTATTTTAAAGTGAATTCTTTGGCAGACAGGAAGCCAGTGCAAGGACCTTAGAACTGGAGTGATATGGTCTACTTTTTTAGTCCTAGTCAGGATTTTGAATCAGCTGCAGCTGTCTGATTGACTTTTTAGAGAAGCCTGTAAAGACCCCGTTGCAGTAGTCTAGTCTACTGAAAATAAAAGCATGGACAAGCTTTTCCAAATCTTGCTGAGACATAAGACCTTTAATCCTTGATATATTCTTCAGGTGGTAGTAGGCTGACTTTGTAACGTTTTTTATGTGACTATTGAAATTCAAGTCTGAGTCCATAACTACACCCAGATTTCTAGCTTGGTTTGTAGGCTTTAACATTGCTGATTGAAGATGAGCGCTGACTTTCAATCGTTCTGCCTTGGCTCCAAAAACAATTACCTCAGTTTTATCTTTGTTTAATTGGAGAAAGTTCTGGCACATCCAATCATTA
The DNA here is from genome assembly GCA_030544235.1 of Lepturacanthus savala. NCBI lineage: Eukaryota > Metazoa > Chordata > Actinopteri > Scombriformes > Trichiuridae > Lepturacanthus > Lepturacanthus savala. Next base: position 18,853,524 of record CM060467.1, read on the forward strand.
ATTTGTTCAATGCATTTACTCAGTGTTTGTATTGGATTATGATCTCCTGGTGATATACTGATGTAAATTTGTGTGTCATCTGCATAATTATGGTAACTTATTTTATTTTCTTTCATAATCTTAGCGAGTGGGAGCATGTAAATGTTGAATAGTAGAGGCCCCAGAATTGAACCTTGGGGGACCCCACAGCTTATGTCTATATGTTCAGATGTGTAGTTGCCTATAGACACAAAGTAGTCTCTGTCCTTTAAGTAGGATTCAACCCATTTTAGTGCTGTGCCAGTAAGTCCCACCCAGTTCTCCAGTCGGTGTAATAATATGTTGTGGTCAACCGTGTCAAATGCGGCACTGAGATCCAGTAATACTAAGACTGAAATTTTGCCATTGTCTGTGTTCATGCGGATGTCATTACAGACCTTAACCAGAGCAGTCTCAGTGCTGTGGTGGGGTCGGAAACCTGACTGGAAGACATCAAAACAGTTGTTCAGTGTCATATAGTTAGTCAGCTGTCTAAAAACTGCTTTTTCAATTATTTGACTTAAGAACGGAAGGTTTGATATGGGCCTGTAGTTATTCATTACTGTATTGTCCAGATTGTTCTTTTTTAGCAGTGGCTTGATGACTGCAGTTTTTAGGGCCTGTGGGAACACACCTGACACAAGTGACGTGTTTACAATGTGCAGACGATCTGAGGTCATGCAGTTAGAAACATTTTTTAAAAAAGCTTGTTGTCAGAATATCTAGACAGCATGTCTGGATATTATTATGAAACATTATGGACTAGTCCATAATGTGTCCAGTGCAACACACTCATTCACTTACTCACTTACCCACACTCTCTTTCTCATTGGTCTTCCCCATCTCTACTGAAGTTTTTATCCCGTTATGCTGTTTTTTTCCTGTTTGTGTGACTCTTATTTTTAGTTTTTTTTCATCGTTTGTCTGTGTGGCCATGTGTCATGTTGGGTTGAATGTTTGTTATAAGAAAATGGAAAAAAAAACATAAAGGAGAAATGAGCTAATATTTTTAGGATGACTCAGAGTTATATGAGAATGTATCTAAATGTGTTAAATGTCTACTTCTGATTCTACATACACAGCAACAAATACAGTGTAACATCAATTGTGAACAGAGAATTATCTCTAGATAAATAAAACAATAAATAAAATAATAGTGATTATACCCCCCTCTCATTCTCTGACCTATAAGTGTTTTCTTCCATCCACCTCTACTTCTTCATATTCTTTCTTCACCACTAAATGTGTTGAAAGAAATGCTCATTTCCTTTTTTTCTGTCTTGTAAGTTTTGAAAGTGACTGTTACTGTTTCAGTCATTCTGGAGTTTTATAGGTAACATAGAGGTTACCACAGAAAGTTCATTCTGTGTCAAATCAGACTGAACCATGACAAGTTTGGACTACTACCAACCATTGAACATGTGGTCAACATGTTGGTTCTTTGTGTTTTACCGTTTCGACAGGAATTTGGTAATAATGGAGATACTGTGGCCGAAAAACGTAATTCTGAAATGGATGTTTTCTGACAAGATAGCTATCCCTCAAATAGGGAAGCTATCAAAATATACGCTCATTAGTATTTTGTTCCCTTAAAAACTGCATCGTTATTCTTTACATATTTCCCACTAACCAGCCAACATATCATTTTAGTCCACTGAACCAAAATATGCAACAATGCTTGGTTTTATTCCTAATAGCTGCACGGCCATTGTTGGCCAATATTATGTTATGGTTTGTAGTGCCCTCAATATTACTCTCCAATAGGAATTTTACACTTTAAGGCATAATAAAAATCTACTGGCGTGCAGTACAAACCTTTATTGATTTTATCTTTGACTATATGTTTGTCTTCCAATCTACAAAGTTTGGTGAGGAGGAAAAATACATGTGACGATATTAACGTCCAAACCTGGCTTCCAGATAAGCTTCAAACTTCACATAAATAAATAAACAAAACCAAATTAACAATCAGTAACACCAGATTTATTTGACTGCCATCGTTACTAAAGGAGGCTGATAACGGCTGAACGCACTAGGTTAGCTGGGTCACTAGGTCAGCTAGGTTAGCTTTATCGCTTTTAGCGATAAAATCGCTAAAAGGAAAGAACTAAGAGTGCTTGAATGGAACTAACGTAATGTAAAGCAGACAAGTAGCTGCAGAAATGAAAAAATAAAGTAAATTATCTGGTTTAGAGACACTATACCACCAAAATAGAAGGTCCGTTAACTGTAAATGACACGTTAACGTACGTCGGCCATGACATCGCACGTCAATTCAGTGGCGTTGAGGTGCAAAGAGTTGGCTTTGTACTGTGTAGTATCCATATTGAGGCTATTAAACATCAAAATACATGCTAGACAAGACAGATAAAACACCAAAATAACACAAAGAGAATTAGCTTAAACAATTTAGAATACAACAATAATCACTGAGACACTACAGACAATTACAGAAAAGTTTAAAACATTGGATGTAGGCTCCAAACCTGTGCCTGTAATTGACTGACTACACTTTCACAAATTTCACCTCATGTTGTGTTGTTTAATCTCATATTTGGAGTCGTGGAAGCATTTGTGTTTCTGTTTTGCTGAAAATATAGACCTACAGCCTATAGTCAAATATTAATAAATCAAAAATCTTCAATATTAGTATTGGTTTTACTTGGTTGGTTGGTTGCCATGGTTACATGCAGTTGGTTGCTAAGCTATGCGGTGTTGGTGTGTATTTATAGAAGTTGTTGAAAGGAGCTGTGGTTTCTGAGCTGTGACATAATAAGAATAAAAATAAAGTTGCAGTATTTACACATATGTAGGGTGAAATTTTTGTTACAGGCTGCGTATTCAACACACAGAAGGAGTAACGGACGTGATGCTGAGCAGACGGAGGGTTCACACTCCTCTGATGATGTTTTAAGATGTTTTTTTGTTTAGGGAAGCGTTTCTGCACTCAGATAAATGATGGCTGCGTTCTGACTGCTGAAGAACCGACAGAACAGACCAGATCCCTTCATGCTGTCTCACAGTGAGATGTGTTTTCTCCTGTTGAGTCCTGTGGTTCAGCCTCTGATGACTGCGGAGTAGATAACAGAGTCCGCTTCCTTCTCCACGGGTCTAAAACACAGAGAGCAGACAGGAAGTCAGAACGCAGCTTCTTCTCTTCTATACCCACTTATTCCTTATTAGAACCATGGGGTCTGCTGGAGTCAATGCCAGCGCATTACAGGGATACATCCCAGGTAGTCACCAGTTTATGGTGGGGCACACACACCATTTACTCACACACTCACACCTATGGGCAATTTACTGTCTCCAATTAACCTCAGCATGTTTTGGACTGTGGGAACTCAGAGAGAACCCACACAGACACAGGGAGAACATGCAAACTCCACACAGAAAGGTCCCAGACCCAGGTCTTGAACCTGTGATCTTCTTGCTGAGGCAGCAGCGCTAACCCCTGCTCCACCGTGTCGCCCCTGTATATAATGTGTTTTAGTAAATATAAACTTGGTTAGTCTCTATTTACTGATAGAATCATAGCACAGTTATAAACTGTCCTACCTTTGCTGGCCTTTGTGTTTGAACTGGACTGAAGCGTAGCTGACCTCCTCTTCCGGGAGACGCTCTGCTTCTTCCTGCCGCTCAGCAGGCTGCACCACGTTGTTGTAGATGTTATCAGGAGGCTGCAGACACACAGATGGGAGGATAAGGAGATGTGGCGAGGACACTAACACGCAGTGAGGTGCAATCATTAACAATCATTATACATTAGTCTCACGGCAATTGTTTATAGCCGGTTTTACGCAAACTGCTCAGGTCGGGGAATGTACACAAAGATTCATCCGTTCATTTGTAATGTCAAATATGCTTGAAAATAATGCTTGAGAAAATGAGGAATCAATTTAATAATTAATAATCGATTAGTCATTCTGGTCACGTCTGGTTTCAGAGGATCAGTGACTCACCTCTTGATGCCCCTCACTTCCTCTTACAGCTTCTGACCGCTTCCTGCAAACACACAAGAGCAGTGTGATTCACAATATCACACACAACATTCCCATATGAAGTCACAAGGAATGTTGTAATAGTATATATATAAACTCTGCACAGTTTAGCGATACTTGTACTTTACCTGAGTATTTCCATTTAAAACTCCAGAAACCAGGCCTGAGTCCAGTATAATATATTAAACATGAATAAATACAAGTTGTACCTTCTGAAGATGAACAGCAGTATAAGAGTCATCAGCAGCAGGAAGACACCAACCAGCACGCCAGCGATCAGAAACAAAGAAGATCCTGTAAAACACAGTAAACAGTAAACGGTAATTTCCGATATGTTAATGATTAAGACTCTCAGTTTAGTGGACATGTGAGAGTCTTTATGAGCAGATGTCATGTGTTAGTGGCTGCTTCTTTACTGTGTGAGTTTCTGAGTAATCATAAAACTAACAAACCTTGACCTTTGATGTTTTCCGGCACACTAATAGAGTACGGCGGGGAAGCTTTATTATTACTGGTGTTGAGAGCACAGGTGTAGTTCCCAGAATCCTGTGCAGTCAGCCTGCTGAGCCGGAGAATGGGACCAGACTCCGGGCGGGTTTTGCCATCCTTCATCCAGATGACCGGCAGCGCGTGGAAGCTGCAGTCTGACGTACAGCGCAGTGTGACCGATTGACTCTCAGCATCGTGGGAGCTGTTGATCATCAGTTTAAATTTGTCTAAAGTTTAAAAAAAAAGAAAGTATTTTAGTTCCTCTTTGTGACCACAGATAAGTAAGTTATCGATAGCAGCAGCAGTCAGCATATGCAGAAACATGTTAGAAGGTTGGTTTTTTTGTTGCTGTTAATATATTTATAATATTTTTTTATTAGGCATATACCAACAAAAGGCACAAGTCAAGAAAATTAACCCCCCTTTAAAAATATTACCTCCTTTGTCCCCCATACCAACTCTTACACCAAATGAAATTTAATAATGAAATGAAATAATAACTAAAACTAAAACATAAATGCAAGTACAGAATAAAGAATAAACCACAGTGAAAGGTTTTCAGTTTCTCCTTGCAAATTCAGTGAAATTCAGTGAAATACTGTCAAATTGTAATTTGACAGTATTAAAGAGTGTTTAATTTAATTTAAGTGTAAAAAAGCCAATAGGTCCTTCAACCAGGAACAAGGGCAGGGGGCGTGGCACTATTGTTAAATGTTTAAACAGTGACAGTAATGTAAGAATTCTCTTCTGTTTCCTGACAGACATGTCCTCACCCTGTCTGTCTGGTGGTTACTGTTATCCCCTGACTGAAGGCTGTTAGGTAACATTATATGTCACATGGTCAATCTTTGACTCATGGTATGGTTATATGTTAGTAATTGTTGAGTTATAAATGCTCATCTGTCGCTGCCTTTTTTTTATCATTTAGCATTTTTAGCTGTTGTCACCTTCCCTACAGCTTCAGCATTCTAGAATAAGAGCTTCATGTACAAACATTTTTATAAAACATCTCTGGTTTCAGCCTGATGAATGTTAAATGTTCATCCTTAAGTGGGACTTAAAGGAAACTCATGACCTACATTAGGTCTACTTTAGGTCTACGTTAGGTCTACATTAGGTCTACATTAGGTCTACATTAGGTCTACTTTAGGTCTACATTAGGTCTACATTAGATCTACTTTAGGTCTACATTAGGTCTATATTAGATCTACTTTAGGTCTACATTAGGTCTATATTAGATCTACTTTAGGTCTACATTAGGTCTACATTAGATCTACTTTAGGTCTACATTAGGTCTATATTAGATCTACTTTAGGTCTACATTAGGTCTACATTAGGTCTACATTAGGTCTACTTTAGGTCTACGTTAGGTCTACATTAGGTCTACATTAGGTCTACATTAGGTCTACTTTAGGTCTACATTAGGTCTACATTAGATCTACTTTAGGTCTACATTAGGTCTATATTAGATCTACTTTAGGTCTACATTAGGTCTACATTAGGTCTATATTAGATCTACTTTAGGTCTACATTAGGTCTACATTAGATCTACTTTAGGTCTACATTAGGTCTACATTAGATCTACTTTAGGTCTACATTAGGTCTAATATTAGGTCTACGTTAGGTCTATATTAGATCTACTTTAGGTCTACATTAGGTCTACTTTAGGTCTACATTAGGTCTACATTAGGTCTACTTTAGGTCTACATTAGGTCTACTTTAGGTCTACATTAGGTCTACATTAGATCTACTTTAGGTCTACATTAGGTCTACATTAGATCTACTTTAGGTCTACATTAGGTCTACATTAGGTCTACTTTAGGTCTACATTAGGTCTACATTAGGTCTACATTAGGTCTACATTAGGTCTACATTAGGTCTACATTAGGTCTACATTAGGTCTACGTTAGGTCTACATTAGGTCTACATTAGGTCTACATTAGGTCTACGTTAGGTCTACATTAGGTCTACATTAGGTCTACATTAGGTCTACATTAAGTCTACATTGGGTCTACATTAGGTCTACATTAGGTCTACATTAGGTCTACGTTAGGTCTACATTAGGTCTACATTAGGTCTACATTAGGTCTACTTTAGGTCTACATTAGGTCTACATTAGGTCTACATTAGGTCTACATTAGGTCTACGTTAGGTCTACATTAGGTCTACATTAGGTCGCGTAGGGAGAAACTGGTACAGATATATCTGGCAGCATGATAGTCTAAAATCTTCTGATTTCAGGTAAGATTGTGTGTCTTTCAGCTCTGCGTGAAACATGAACACCTTAAATTATGTCAAATCAGTAGTAAAATCTAAAGGGAACGTGTTGTAAGTGTGTGAAGTTCTTACCAGTGACTGTGACTCTCACTCCTGACTGCTCAGTAAAATGTCCTTCTGTGTGGTTAGCTTCCATTCTGAAGCGGAAGGTTGCGTCGTCAACCTCCTGAACATCTTTGACCTGTAGAGTGCAGTTTCCACTCTTGTCTCCCAGGTATTTGTAGCGAGGGTCAGGTGTTTTTTCATCGCTGTCATACACAGACGGGGTGGTTTTGTGACAAATCGGATGGTTCACACACCAACGGACTCTGACTATCTGCAGTGGAATTTCTTTTCCTGATACAGTGAAAGACTTCTTTGGTGTGAAGGTGCAGGGGAGGGTGACAGTCGACCCTTTTACTGCACAAACAGGTCCTGAATATGTTACATTAACACCAGCAGCTCCTGGAGAAAAAGGAGGAGACACACATTTATAAGACATTAATACACAATTATTAGCTTATGTCTTATTATGATAAACATTCCATCCAATAAATCACCAAATTACACAACAAAACATGTTTGCATAAACATGATCAGATAAAAATTGATGATAAATAAAACAACCTTAAACAGACTTCAGTCTCACCTGCTAGCAGCAACATGAAGCTCCAGACAGTCTTTTTATCGTGACCCTTCATCTTTGTGGTCTCTGACATCTGATTCCCTTCTTCTGTCGAGTGTCTGTGAAATCCACTGAGTTTCATAGTCTTCTTGTGAGTAAAGTGAGCTGAAAGGAGAACTGACAGATTGCAAAATGTTGCCGGAAACTACTTTCTGTCTTCCTGCTTTTTTTTTTCCACTTTTTCCGAGAACTCTTTTTTTATTAACTTGATTTGTGAAGCTGAACGTTGATTGTAAACTTAGTATAAAAATACATTATTAAATCATCAACAATGAACAATACACAAAATGTATTGAGAAGCAAGAACCTCAATGAAGTTAAAATGGGTAAAGGGAGATTTCTGGTCGTGTAGTGGACTATAAAATCACAGACATGTCTTTAGGTTCAAAATGTTTTATTCAATCAATTTTTCATTGAATATAATACTTTGAAGGATGCACATACAAGAAAAACCCAGATTCACTTCACATGAGTTTCAGCTGAATGTGTGATTACAACATGGAACAAGAGGTCTACAGAGGTCATATATGAGGTGTGTGCGTGTGGTTATGCGTCAGAGGAGTGTCTGCTGATCATGAGTGATGGAAGTTAATGGCTTCTGCATTAACAGGCCTTCTTGTACAGGTAGACAGTCCCGCTGATGTGCTGGTCGCTGCCACCGCTGCTCTGCGGCGGTTCTTTCATGTATTTGTCAGTCAGTTTGAGTCCTGCACGACTCCACACTCCCTCCTGCTCCATCAGCTGAAACTCTCTCTCCAGATCCTCCTTGTATCTGGCTGTTGCTGGTCCGGTGTGGTCACCCCTCGCCATGCAGATGTAACCTCCTGGAGACGACAGGGAGCTGATTCACACACAGCGGGAACTTTAACTTTCTGTCAGATAAACACCCAGCTGCTCGGACCTCACATTCTGTTGTACTGAAGGTTTTTTACTGTGCAATCATCAACCACAAATATATAAAAACACATCAACTTGTTTCAGGCAAGCTGCACCTGTGTCAACAACACATTATATGTATTTCAGGGGTGTCAAACATGAGGCCTGGGGACTAGAAGTAGCTCGCTAAAGGGTCTGATCTGGCCACTGGATGAATGTACGAAGTGAGATAGATAGATTGTGCTGTATGTGACCCATGATCTAAATTGAATTTGAGTCCCCTCTTATATTATATATATATATATATATATATATATATATAGGCAATGTTTTACGACAGGTGTTTACCTGGTTTGGCAGCGTGGCAGAGCTCCCTGATAACACTGACCGGTATAAAACCAACATCCAAAGCCCCGACGATGATGACCACATCAAACAGAGCTGAAAGCAGAACAAGAGGGGGGACATTTCATTTCATCAAAATCAGCACTTGTCAGCTAGAAATGAGGAATCGCTCTTGTTTCTGGCTGAAACCAAAGACTATTTACAGTATTCTACTATTCTTATGGTATATTCTAATATATATTATAAACTCAAAGCCACAGTTACAATATAACTGTAATAAACTGAGCTGACATTTGGTTTGGATCAAAGATCAGTGAATTTTATGTGTAACTCAGGATGTTACTACGGGTTAACTACAGATGTAACTAATAGTTAATTAATCCATTGACTATTGACAAATTTAATCGATTCATTGTTTGTTTCATAAAATGGTGTAAGAAGATTCAAGCTAAAATATGTTTTTCTGTTCAGATCAACAGTCCACAACCCAAACAGCATCATGTAATAGTTGGTAACTAATCGATTAATCGTTGCAGCTCTAATATGATGATTTAACATTTAACATTAGTGACCTCAGATCGGTGTAATCGCTAGTCTTACACCAGCAATGCGAAGAAAGATTTGATTTAAGGACAATTGGTGCAGAATTTTGATGTTGTTTGGGAACGTTGTCACGATGCTATGCTGCACTGGGGTCGATAATATACACATTACTGTTAACTATTATTAGTTTCAGCAGCATTGTTTGGAACTATTTCTGTTTATTAATCACACACAACCTGTGAATTACATCATGCAAAATCTAAGAGACAGTATGAGGTGTACCGGGCTGTGCCGGCAGTGGTTCTGTTCCCAGTAGGGCCAGTCTGAGGTCCTGATAGAGGCCGGTGTTAGCAGCCAGCTCCAGCATTCCTTTACTGCCGTCCACCCCCACAAACTGCCTGAAGCCCAGTTCAGCCATCTGCAAACAACAACTCACAATCAGTCAGACCGCTCACTCTGTAAATCCAGAAGAACTCAGTGATTTCCTTTAACATTTGTGAGCGATGAATAATGTAAAGACAAATGTGATTCGGTGCTAATTTTAGATCCTTACACTTCCAATTAACTGACTCTGATAATTCCTTCCATCCTTTTAGTGCAGAAATGTGACGTTTGTCCACAAACATATAAGTTATGTGTGAATAATTCTGAGAGTGAGACTGTGAGACTTCAGACCAACTTTATCTCTACACTTCATTTAAGGCTGATTGAAAGAAGTCATTTGTGTTTGTAGGTTACACTTAGTGTACTAAAACCTAATGCAGGTAATACACAGACAGTGTACAAGTACTTCATAAAACACCAATTCTACTTCTATCCTTTAATGCATCTACTGCTCTTGGGGCAGATTATTGTTTATTCAGTATTTACTGATTATTGATGATTATTATTACTATTATTCATCCCAGTGCTAGTGTTTTAATGTACACATCAATCCAATAATGAAGTGAAACTGGAGCTTATTGCTGTTATTATGATGTGTTGCTTCACCAGTTTAGCGACCCATCCAGACCCACAGGCTACATCCAGGACCAGAGCCTCTCCGGGGCTGCCACGGAAGTGTTCGACCAGGAAGCTTACCGCCAGATGTGGAGCTCTGTAGCTCATGAGATTGTGATCCTGTTGGAGTAAAATGGGCTTTTTCGTGAAACTGGTCCAGCTCCCTCATTACTCCACTGTTTACACTGAGAAAATAACCTTTAAAATGACCTTTTCATAGTTTTCTCCCCAGCTGTTGTAGAATAGAACTTGGTCTTGTGGATCATGACTCTTGCAGGACTGGAAGGCGATCCGGGCCTCGACCAAAGTTCTGCTGGTCTCTGTCATGCTGACGGACCTCAAACCTGCCAGGAGAACATATAAGAAGTGACTTGTGTCAAACTATGAGGGATCAGACTGACTCTCTAAGCAGAATTCTCTAGCTTTCTGTCCAGTATAGTGTTAAACTATGACAAAATTGTAATTATAGGAGACTTTAACATCCATGTTGATGACAACAGTGACTCTCTAAGTAATGCTTTCAGCAGCATACTAGATGGAATTGGCTTTACTCAGAGTGTAAATAAACCAACACACAGTCACAAGCACACCCTGGATCTGGTTTTAACTTATGGGATTGAGATTAGTGACCTTGTTGTTCTCCCCCATAATCCAGTTCTTTCAGATCACTTCTTAATTACCTTTCAGTTTATAATCAATGATAATTCCTCACCAGTAGTTAAAACTCAAATGAAAAGAACGTTATGTGACCATTCAGTTTTAAAATATATAGAGATAATTCAGTCTATATTCACCTCCACATATAATTAGAGACAACAACAGCCCAGACATGTTGTGTCCTGCCACATGTGATGAGTTAGTTGGAAAAACAATACACACCCTCCATAGCGCTATAGACCTGGTGGCCCCATTAAAATGTAAAACTGTTAGACCCAGGACATTATCTCCCTGGTATAATACTGAAACACGTTCCCTGAAAAAAGCTATGCGTAAATTAGAGAAGCTATGCTGCAGTCTATTGGCTTATAAGCAGGCCCTGCGTACGGCAAAAACTAGATATTATTCCTTAATAGAAGAAAATAAGAATAACCCCAGATTCCTGTTCAGCACTGTAGCCAGGCTGACCAACAGTCACTCAGTAGATCCATCTATTCCAGTTAGTCTCAGCTGTGATTCTTTAATAATAAAATCGTAACTATTAAAATAGATAAAATCCTTCCTAACATCAGTACTGAGGAAGCTCAGGCTGTAGCTTAGAAGCGCCTTTAAACCAAGCAGTATTACTGGATAAATTCAGCCCTGCAGACGTTTAGACATGCAGTTATTAAAATGCTCTTGAAAAAATACACTCTTGAACCAGATATTTTAGTAAACTACAGGCCAATTTCAAATCTACCCTTCCTTTCAAAAGTTCTTGAAAGAGTGGTAGTTCAACAGCTGTGTCAGCACTTACAGGACAATAGTTTATTTGAGGATTTTCAGTCTGGTTTTCAGGCCGATCACAGCACTGAAACAGCACTAGTCAAGGTCACTGATGACTTGTTGCTGGTTGCTGATGATGGACTGGGCTCAGTCCTGGTCCTGCTGGATCTAAGTGCTGCTTTTGACACAATCGACCATAGCATCTTACTGCAGAGATTGGAACTGGATCTGCTCTCTCCTGGTTTAAATCCTATTTATCTAATAGGTTCCAATTTGTTAGCGTTAACCAGCAATCATCATCATACTCAAGAGTCACTTATGGTGTCCCACAAGGGTCGGTCCTTGGGCCCTTTTTGTTTTCTCTATATATGCTGCCCTTGGGTAATATTATTAGAAAACATGGCATTAATTTCCATTACTACGCAGATGACACGCAGCTATACTTATCAATTAAACCCGATCAGACCAGGCTAGTACATAAACTAAGTGCCTGTGTTAGAGACATAAAAGTGTTAGAGAGTCCCTATCTGAGCAGATAGTCACTCTGGATAATGTGAGGATAGCCTCCAGCGCTACTGTTAAAAACCTAGGAGTTTTATTTGAGGCGGACTTATCATTTAAAGCTCATATTAATCAAGCCTGTAGAACAGCCTTCTTTTACCTGCGTAACATAGCCAAAATTAGAAATATCCTGTCGAAAAATGACTCTGAAAAACTAATCCATGTTTGTTACATCTAGACTAGATTACTGTAACTCCCTATTAGTAGCGTGTCCTAAAAGTTCCCTAAAAGGTTTTCAGCTGGTTCAAAACGCAGCGGCTCGTTTACTAACAGGAACTAATAGAAGAGAACACATCACCCCCATACTCCAAGCCCTTCATTGGCTTCCTGTTGAGTTTAGAATTAAAATCCTACTTCTCACTTATAAAACCATTAATGGTATGGGCCCCTCTTATCTTAAAGATGCTCTGGTCCCGTACCATCCAAACAGAACACTTCGGTCTCAGAATGCAGGTCTACTGGTAGTTCCATGGGTCGATAAAGCACAGGAGGAGCTAGAGCCTTTAGTTACCAAGCCCCTGTTTTATGGAACCAACTCCCAACTAATATTAAAGAGGCCGACACAGTCTGTGCATTTAAGGTTAGACTGAAAACATTCCTGTTCCAAAAGGCCTATGGTCAGGGTAGTTAAAGGTCGACTTAAACCCACAGTTCAGTCTAAGCTGCCCTAAGAGTGAGAATGCTGGGGGACGTACAGTCACTGAGCTCTATCATCTATTTCTGGTAAAATGTACCACTGTCTGTCATTAATAAACAGTATCTAGTTCATACTTGGTCTTTTCATCACTATTCACCCGGAGTCCCCCGAAGGGGAGTGGGGAGTGGCTACTGTTTCAGTTCAACTGCACGATCTTATCAAGGCCCCTGATGAACCTACTCCTTCACCTGCCTGGTTGGACCCACCCTTCTGCCCCCACCCTACAGCATCTCTACAGACTAAAACAGCTTTACAGACTAATACATCATCATCAGATGGATGTCTGTCAGTCCTGGTTCATCTATAGCCTGTCAGTCCATGGGAGTGGATCTCTCCTTCACTGTGGTTCTCCCCAAGGTTTCTTCTTTCTCACTGGGTTTTGGAGTTTTTCCTTGCCGAGAAGGAAGGTCTAAGGACGGGGGATGTCTGAGCCACTTTGGACTGAATTTTGTGAAGCACTTTGAGACAACTGTGTTGTGATATTGGGCTATATAAATAAAAGTGAAATGAATTGAATTGAACCCTCGCTGCAGCACTTCAATAATGGATCCATTCCTACAGATCAATTCTTTTAACTCAGGTTTCACTTCCTTCGGTTGTTGCTGTTGTGATGTTATACTTCCTCTGTATGATGTGTTTTTACTTCTGCAAATTTTATTTTCCCTCAAAAGGGAAATACAAACCAGAACTAACCTGACCTGGGAGGTATTCCAGGAAACAAGTTATGTGAAAATTCAGAGTAAATTAAATTAAACTCTGAGGTATCCATTTCAGAAAGAGAGGGAACCGAAACTCTGACTCAGTCACCATGGTAACAGACTCCATGAACATGACAGGTTTAACTTGAAGAAAGATACTCTGATACTTTCCCATCTCAAAGAAAGTCAACTCAGAGTTAAGGATAAACTCAGAGTTCGTTGAACCTCCTTCCTGGAATAACCCCCTGGAGTCATCTGTATTAAGAAATGCTTCATCTAAAAAAAAAAAAAATGACTAACTCATCTAGTGACTGTCTAACCCAGGGGAGTCAAACTCAGTCTGTTTTTATTTTATTTTTTTAATCTAATAATTTTGTTTTAATAACAATTAATAATAATACAAAATAAAATGAGATTAAATTGGCTAAAACCAAGAAATACATCTTAAAATTAGCAAAACTATCTGCCAATGAAATAAGATATTCCAGGATAAGTCTACTCAGTATTGGATTAATTGTAGCAAAAACAAGATATTTTACCTGATCAGATTTTGTTTTTGTAGTGTGATTGATCTGGAGAGGTTTGTAGGTGAGGCTGTGTGAAAATGTAAGAAATAGAAGTAAAAAGTGAAAAATAATTAGTCTAGTAAAGTAAGGACACACAAAGTTTCTACTTAAGCACAGTATGGATTACTTTGTTTCCGTGACACCTGTGTTAATTGTCTACTATCTCTGCTGCTTGTAGTTTGATCGGTCACCATGACCAAAACCTCCATGGATAATCTCATAGCATGAGTTGCATAATGTGGAATTTCATTAACCATTATTTTTGGGCATGCAGAAAGTGCTCTTTGGACTGTGAGAAGTAATTTTGCCTGCATGTGTGCTTGCAGTTATTTTCATTAGTGTAGTGCTGCTGAGGATCAGTAAATTGACACTAGATCAAGGGTGAGCTGTTATAGATAAGATTATAAGCTTTACAGCTCATTCATTCTTCATTGTCATTATGAGTGGGTGTAAAAAAGCTATTTCAACAGAGTGATGTCTCATTTATTCCATATTCAGTCAATCTACTATTTCATTTCAATTCAAAACACTTAGTCACTGGACAATATTTAGTTTTTTAAGCAGCAGGTGAGGTTATCTCCTGTCTTACAAACCATTTAGTAATTACAACTGTAAATACTTTATTTCTGTGAGTTGAGGCTACGTCGGAGAGTTGGCTGTAAGCACTAATACCCTTTTTGTCAAGTGATCATGTGACTCCCATGTGCATAATTTATGGCAATATCAATTGGTGAGGCTGCAGATTGCAACCTACTGATCTAAAATTGATTAGTTTGTCCATTCTAGGCTAAGGTAGAAATATGGCAGCTTCATGGAGGGAGACCATCAGTGTATCCTGTAAACGTCTTAGGAATCCACTATCTGGGATGTCTAAATACCTTAGTAGGCTTTTGAATGTTTTTTTTTTTTTTTACATCTGGTCATTTTCTGCAGTGTGCAAGCGACCCACACTACAACCTTATTGAACAATACTATAATTAAAACACACTTATAAATATTATACTGCTAAATCCAATCAAATCATATAACCAGGACAATGTAGGTCCAGTGTGCAGATTAATGAAGATGATCAGAATGGGATTAATCATTAAATCAATACAGATTTTGTTGTTTGATAATATGAACAGTGTAACCTCACCTGGGAAAGCTGAAGCTGTAGTCAGAGGTGTGAAGCAGCGGGTGAATCAGCACCTGCTGATATACCTGAGTGAGCTGCTCACTTCTGATTGGCTCCTCCAGCACACACAGGTGATGTCATCACTTGTCCAGAGTCCAGGATTTATCTAGAAACAGTAACGTTTTTAAACTAAAGCTCATTACACACTCTGATTGTGTGTGTGTGTGTGTGTGTGTGTGTGTGCGTCTGTGTTTGCTGTAAACATCATACTTAATAATATCATTTTCAGCTTTTATTGTTTATTGTTTATTGTGGTCCAACAAAGTGATTTCTGTCACTTTTTATAACTTCAGTAGACATTAGTCATTTCCTGCAGCTTGTTTAAAAAACAAAAGCATGTCTCATACTTTCAGAACTTGACACAAGCCTTCAATTCTCCTGCAAAATGAAACTTAACCTTCAAAACAATGTCATTTCTTCACAGAAAAGGTATTTTGTTTTCAAATTGCAAACACTAACCATCATATTAATATACGTTGAAGAGTTGAACACTAATGTGCTCAATAGAAAACACTATGAAGAATGGAAATCACTTCTCACTTCATCTCCATTTTTCATAATAACTTACTACTGACTGTAAACCAACACAAAGTTGCACAACCTGTGGTCTCCGTACAAAACAGAAGTATTTACTGTACACACACAAAACAAAAAACTATGCTGCAACCTCTGTTCTATTTTGATTTGGCCACAGAACCATATCCACATCCACAACGTTTTCCCTGCGGCGGAGGAATTATGGACTAGCATGATGAATCCAGCCATGAAAGTATCGCTTGCTTTATCTTCACATGCATCTTCCATAGTTTGGAGAGGGGGTTTACATGTTTTTGGATTTCATCCAAACTTTTCATCTCCAGGCAGCGTGTTCCAGTTCCAGTCATGAAAATTGTTGTGCCAGAGAATTGTGTGTAGTGTGAAAAAAAGTGTGTTCATAATTATTTTATGTGGTTTCTAATAATATTGTCTGGGCAAATACATTTTCTAAAAATTTGATGTATTATACACTCAAAACCAAAATAGAAGCAATAGTCAACTAATGTTTACTGGTGTCCTGTCAATCTGACGTAGCCTCGTATCAAAACATTTCCTGCTTATCCTGTTTGACTGTAAATGAGACATAATTCACTGAATGAACATCAGGACTAAAACAAGTGATTGAGACATAAACTCATCAGGTAAGTGTTTCGTTATAAATCCAGTGAGAAGTGAGCTCATTTTCTACATAATAACACAACAATAAACAGTATAATCTGGTCAACAACAGATCAATATATAAAACAAAATAACTGAAGTAAACATGGGCATTTTTTACAGCAATAAAATAAACAAAATCAGAAATGGTCAGAAATTAATGTATATTGAAATATGTAACAGTAAATAAAATAAATATATAGTTAAGTAAATCCTTGTATCAGCTGGACATATAAAGCACTTCCTGTTTATGAGCTCATCCTGTGATGACGCAACACGGAGGCGTGGCCTCCACTCCCTGGACCAGTGCGGAGGATGTTGAGTTAACATCTCACTCTGTACGCGTTTCTGAGAAACCGCAGGTGACATGATCGTATCATATCACAGTGATTTTAACGGCAGTGTTTAATCAGTAATCAATTAATTGCTGTTTGATGATTGAGAAACCAAGTTTCAATGGACGATGGAACGTGTGTTGAAAACAAAGTTCCTGTCAGATGGCAACAGCAACTTGCTTCCTGACAGAATCAAGTGTGAAGATGCGGACATGTGACAAATTTCAGAGGTGAAAAGGCCAATAATGAGAATAATCAATACACTGTAATGTAAGATCAATAATCCTAATAAGCACTAACTTGTAATTTAAGATCAATAACGAGAATAATCTCTTCACCTCTCAGTAGAACTGTGGGAGGCAGTGGCCGGTTTTGCTTTTCCCGCAGAGTGAGTCGACATCTCAGTAGAAGATCTTTGTCCAGTCTCATCGCCAGCGCCTCCGCGCATGCGCGCTGCATCCAGCGGAGCATCCTCACTGCGCAGCTCCAGCGAATCTCGGAGCGGAACCTCTGCGGGCTGCAGCTCCGGACCAGTGGCGTGTTTCTGCTCTTTCTACGGTCGGTTCTGTATGGAAGTGAAGTAAAGCGCCGGTAGAAGGTCGGTAGGTCGTCGGTGGATCGTCGGTGGATCGTCGGTGGATAGTCGGTGTCCTCTCATCTCTCTGCATCCAGCCCTCAGTCACAAAATGGCGGACATAACCGAGCTGCGACCCTCCTACGGTGAGAGGCCGCTTCTTCTTCTCCCCTGCAGGCGCCGCAGCGACGCGCCCCCGGGCTGACACTCCCGGTTCGGTCCGGTCCGGCTTGGTCTGGTCCAGTCCGGACCGGATGTTATTCCGGTCAGGATGGTATTCAGGCTGCAGCAGGTGTCTGACACTAAAATGTCCGGCGTCATCTTCCCGCGGTGTCGAATGTTACCGCTACACCCATTACTGAAGCCAACACCCGAGAGGTGTCCCGTTATTCCGTTTGAACGTCAAACGCGTTATATAACTAATCTGTAATCTATAACTGGCATCACGTTATTGTCTCGTCTAACGGTAGAGATGATGAATAGACCGAGGAGATAATAAAAGATAATAAATATGTAGAAACATCAGAGAACATAACGGTTACACTTCACATGACCCGAATGCTGACAGACATGTCGATGAATATACACGTAACATGTAAATAACTTTAAAATAACGTCAAAATAACATTGAAAGCACGGCGCGTCTCGCGGGCCTCAGTGAGCGTGCCAGTCAGGGTGGGTATCAGGTGACGTCATGTCTGTACCCAGCAACACCTGAAGATATTTATAATCATTAATCGTTTATTATTATTACTACTATTTCATTATAATTATATTATTTATATTATTATGAATTATTATATCTGCATCTTTTTTGTTATTATTGAGAATACATATATTTTCTTCCTCTGCTGGTTTAAAAAACACATTTAGAATATCAAAAGGAACAAAATAAGGAAATAAAAACACTCAAATAAATACAGTTAAAAATATAGTGACATGAATGAAAAAAAAACAGTCTCCGTCGGTGCTGTGAGTAACAATTATTTTACATATTTATTTATTTAATGTCACTGACTAACCTGATATGATGACTTTAATAAAGTCTCCCCTGTGGGTATCTGAGCCAGAGAATATTTATCATGGTTCAGTATTATTATGATATAATAAAATATTTCTGCTTCATACACGATGAACGAGTTATAAAAATATCTATTTTTATATAGTAGTAGATAGTCACTCGTCTCATTGTTTCAGATTCATACCATATATAAAACAATCCATGAAACTGAACTAATTTAATAAATCTTCATTGTCATTATTATGAAATGATCAAACAGCAGCTCTGTGATTGGCTAATGGGACCTGCAGCTGGTTATCAGGTGCTGTGTTTGTTGTCATGTGTTTATTATTGATCCTCCTCTGATTAAACGGTCAGCTGCTGTAAAAACATTTTAAAGACAAACTGTGACCATTAATCTATTAATGTGATTATTGATTGAAATTCAGCAATATATGATATTATCTTTTTTATTTCATTACTATAATGCAACTTCCATTTGGCCTCTCCAGCCAATGAACAGCTGCTGCTTCAATATTATGATTTTACTGATCATCGGCAGATTATCTTTAAATCCATCACTTTGTCTTTAAAATGACAGAAAACAGGGCATCTGTCATGATAATGAAATGCATCAAATCACCATGTTTTATCTATTATTGGATGCTCAAATGTTTCTGATTAATTTTCTGGATGTGAAGATGATGATGATGACGATGATGATAATGTCTTTGAAACTGAATGTGACTCAGTTCAGTGGACCGTTAAACTCTCCGGCAGCTCAGCCTGTGCGTCTGTGTGTGTAGTGTGTGTGTGTGTGTGTGTGTGTGTGTGTGTGTGTGTGTGTGTGTGTGTGTGTGTGTGTTGCTAGGCAGCGAGCTCAGCTGCTCTCAGCGCTTTCCAAAACATGACATCATCCGCTGGAGTGTGAATGAAAGCCGAAAACAACAGGAAGAAGCTGGTTGTGATTTACTGCACAGAAAACAGCATCAATCAAATCCATCACTCTATCTAATAATCTATTATAATATAAGTTTATCACCAGCTGATCCACACTGTAATGAATCAACTACAAGTGTGATTATAGATAGTGAAATAATGCACTATAAGTGTAGTTATAGTATTTTAGCCCATTCAGGACAATGAGCCTTTAAGTCTATGACTGTCATTTTATACTTAAAATTAAAAGTTGCAGTACGCAATAGGGGAACAAAATGCATAACATGATTGTTAGTGACTCAACTTATATATATAATTATATGCATGAAAACTTTGAATAAATCTGGGCTTAAATGGGTTAGAGGAGCAGGGAAAAAGCCAGACTTCTTCATTCTCTTGGGCCACATTTGCTATGATAATGAGATCCGTGATCTGACCCTCTTAAAGGTACTGCAAATGCTGTCCACAGTCCACTACACCCCCCTCCACACCAGAATTCACCATAGAAAAAAAGTCACTGCTTTGATGACCTTGCCAGAATGACTTCCAACATGTAGCTCACAGCAGAAAACATGGGGGCTTCTCAATGGGTTAGAGGGGTCTTACCCCCTTAGGTGTCATATAGGTGTGAGCCGCTCTGGGAGTGAACCGGTTGTAAATGTTCACAATTCTGAGCAACTGCAGGGACTTAACTCTGCATAGGTAGGAGGGTTACTCCATTATCGTGGAACCGTTGCCCGAGGAAGTCAATAGACTTTATGTCATTTGGCAGCTGGTTTTATTGATGAACAGGCCGATCACATCTGTATCCTGCGGGTGGACCATCACTTGGTGGTATCCACTCACTAGGACCACCTTGGAGAAAATGATGAACCTGTACAAGTGGGTGGAGGACTCCTGGAGGCGCAGGATGGTGTAGTGTTGTTAAGTCCCCTTTGTGACCGAATGCTGATCCCATGATAGCAAACTCCTGTGCACCCGAATGGGCCAACAGCCGCCGCTTATACCCTACGGTACAAACCGTCACCAGCCTGCAGTATAAACAGCAGCCTGCACTCCAGTACAGGAGTTTCCTGCTCTGCTGGAGCTGCAAGATGCAACACAGTGCTTGGATCTATGTCCAAACTAGGGCTGTAATTAACAGCTATTCGGATAGATGATTAATTTATAGATTATTGAAAGGATTCATCAATTAGTTGTTTGGTTCATAAAATGCTGTAAAATGTCGATCACTGTTTACCAAACCTGAAGATTCAACCTAAAATATATATATATTTTTTATCGAGACTAACAGTCCACACCACAAAGATCATCAGTTTACCATATAGAAGACTAAAGAAACCAGAAATATAATCGGTTTTGAGAAGCTTTTCTTCTTAAAACAGTTCGTGATTAATGTTATAGTTGGCAACTAATTGATTAATTGATGCTACTTTAGTCCAAACCTGGCACGGTAGAATCAGAGTGGTAGAAACAGAGTCTAGAGTCATGTTGCCAACAGGAAGCAGCTGCTGCTGCAGCAATGCCGGCAGTGTCCTCAGGTGGAGGGGACACACCAGGTGGTCTCGTCTTGTTGCTACACGCCAGGAAAACCCTGTGAGCCTCCTCAGCCGAGGCACGTCTGTGATGTTACTGTAGGACAGAGAAGCCCAGACCTGGGGAGGGAGCTGTGTAGACCCAGCAGGTTCAACATCCTGTCCATCATCAGCTCAGTGGGTCTCTGCAGTGTGAAGAGACAGACAGTCTGCTCAGCGTCTGACACCTCTTGGTCCTGTAGTGGTGTATGTGGTCCTTCAGAGACCTGTGTTTGTCCTGCTCAATGCCAGGAGGCCACTACCCCATAATAGTCTCATCACTGCGATGGTCCTGATCCTGAACTGTGCCTCTACCTGCAGGAACCATACTGATAAAGGTTTCCCAGAACTCAGAGAGTTAAGAAAAACTACATTGACCTCACAAACGAAGTAAAAAAATGTGTCCCCCTACTCAACAAGAACAGTCAGGGTTACTACTTTAGATGAGCAGGAAAAGACTGATCAATTCTTTCATTCTGTTTATTCCTGTCATAACAAACAACAGGCTCATCCCTCTTAACATAATGCTGCTGCATAATACTTGGACTTTTTATTCTATTACTATACTTGTAACATATTATTTTACTGTAGCAGTGTTTCCTGCAGAAAATTGGTTAGGCGAGGTGGTGACTGGGCAGATTGATGAAGTTCAATAATTTATTTGTGTGCAAATTAAGAACTCTGTTGTTAAACACTGTTTATAAATAAATGAGTTTAGGCCCAGATTCTTTTCTGTTAGGTGATGCTGGGATTTCCTGAGGGTCTGTGAATGCATCTTGGACTAAGACGCTGCAGGTAGCATGTAGAGTGGTTCTCTTCTGAAAGAAGAAAACATGCAGCACTCGTGAACTATTCTTACAAAGTTTATTGTTTTTCATTGGCTACAGCCACAGTAGCCTGTGGTAGCGTGAGGAATAAAGCAGCAGCTAAACCTGCCAACGTCTTAGCGTGGGTTTATTGAGAGTTACATTATGCATGCAGGGATGCCGAATGTTTTTTTTATTTTTCAGAGGGACGTAGGCAAGACAAGGGCCTTTTGTTGTAGAGGCGACTCAGATAGGCTTTGACAATAAAACTATCAATCATCATATATATCATCAATTTCCATAACGTCAATACAATTAGAAAATAGTTCAATATAATATTGATAGTTTCACTCAAACGTTTGCATAAAAACAAACAATGCTGCTCCTCCTTGGCTCATAAACATCATATTTCTACTGAAACTGGATCAATCATTGAATCATTATCATTATCATCATTTAACAGACAACAAATCAAATTTAATAAAAAGAGGTTACATTCAGCCTTTTTTCTCCTGGTCAATATTAAAAATAGATAATATAAAATGATCAATAGTCCTCGTTATTTAATTATATGACGTATTTTATATCATATAAATGTAGTGATGTTTTATCACTACATTTACATATTAAAGTAGGTCATTAAGAATAAAACGTCTCCAAATATTTAAAAGAAAATCATCAGTAATTATCAATATAAAGATTTTTTATCGATTTATTTTAGGCTTTTTAAAGGCCTAGTACAATATAATAATAGTATAATATATTACACATATAGTAATATATAGTTCAAGTGTGTGAGTGTGTGTGTCCTGGGACAGATGAGGACAACAATATGTCTCTGTCACAGTAAACAAAGACCCCTCCCTCAGCCGGGTGGTGTAATGACATCATTGTTTGAAAATGATGTTACTGTTTTTATCTATGAGATCCAGTAGATTTGAACTGAAAAGGTACGACTATTCTGATTGTTGATTAATCTATGAATTATCAAAACGATTAATTGATTAGTTGTTTGGTTCATAGAATGGTGAAAGATGTTGATCACTGTTTCCTAAGTTGCAGAGTCAACCTGAAATGTCTTTTTTTGTCCAGATCAACAGTCCACAACCCAAAGATCATCAGTTTACTATCATAGAAGACTAAAGAAACCAGAAAATATTTATTTTATTTATTATTTATTTTAAAATATTGATTAATCGATTAGAAAAAAAGTTGGTTGTCAATGTAATAGACTTGATTAATCGACTAAATGTTGGCTCAGTCGATCCTAAGGTTTTAAGATGATTTCTCCATGTCAGTGACATTGGGATGACAAAACCAAGTTACATTCATTCTGTTGTAGATGAGCTATTGTCTGGTTTCCAGGGTGTTTCTGACTCTTCTTGTCTCTCTGTCCTGCAGCCATGTCTCCCGTCCTGGCGGGTTTCCTGGGAGCAGGTGTCCTGGTTCTGATCGTAGTGGTTCTGGTTCTCCTCTGGTCTTTCTGTCAGCGCCGATACCTGCGTGTTTCTGGACGCTACAAGCTGCACGGTGACCGTTACTGCGACACCGAGGACCCGCCCTACAAGTTCATCCACATGCTGAAGGGCATCAGCATTTACCCAGAATCCCTCAGCAGCAGCAAGAGGATCGTCCGTGGCATCCGGCGTGCCGACCGCTCCGAGCGGGACGGCGAACGAGGCGGCTCGGCGGGCAGAGGCATGGTGCTGGTGGATGCTGAGAACAACATCCTGGACGTCCCGGGCCAGCTGCAGATGAGTCACCTGGTGCCGCCCACCGGCCCCGTCCACAACCAAGCCCGACTGGAGCGGGCGCTGCCGGTCCGCGCGGACTACTGCTGCCTGGACAGCAGCTCGGCCAGCAGCAGCCAGACCAGCAGCAAGACTGCCTCGCCCTTCACCCCGGCCTCCTCCGATCCCGAGCCCGAGCCCAGCTTGGGTGCCGTCAGCCTCACCGTGGACTACAACTTCCCCAAGAAGGCCCTGGTGGTCACTATCGTCGGGGCCCGCGGCCTCCCCGCCATGGATGAGCAGGCGGGCAGCTCTGACCCCTACGTGAAGATGACCATCCTGCCAGAGAAGAAGCACCGCGTCAAGACCCGCGTGCTGAGGAAGACCCTGGACCCGCTATTCGACGAGACCTTCACCTTCTACGGCGTGGCCTACAGCTCGCTGCCCGAGCTCACTCTGCACTTCCTGGTCCTCAGCTTCGACCGCTTTGCCCGCGACGACGTCATCGGAGAGGCGGTGGTTCCCCTGAAGGGTGTGGACCCGAGCACGGGCCGAGTCCACCTGAGCCAGCAGATTACCAAGAGGAACATGCAGGTGTGTGTGTGTGGGGGGTGTTCGGACTAGAGCTGCAACTGCGATTTTGATAACTGAAATGATTAATCAATTAGTTGTTTGGTTCTTAAAATGGTGTAAAATGTTGATCACTGTATCCCAAAGCTGTAGATTTAACCTTATCAACTATTAGATTACTATCAGGGTCATCCCTGTTTCAAGCTGGTTTCATTTCACATTTCAGGCAGAGACTATCGATGCTTTAAGCTCTGTGTTGTGTAGGCCTGACGCTGACTAACTGCTGATTCGTCAGCTGTTCAGATGTAATCAGGTTAAAGTTGGATGTTTGGGAGAATGTAGATGTTTTAGTGATGACGTCTGACAGAGCAGCTCTTTGTGCTGCTCTCCTCCTGTTCACGTCAGTTTGTTATGAATGAAAGAATTACTGTTAGAATTAAGCACCAGGCAGCATTAATCACCATTAAAACATTAAAATAGCTCCCATATTAATGGAGCCATCGTGAGAACAACATGTCCGTGCTGTGGCAGAGGGAAACTGATAATGTCAGTGTCAGCAGTGTTATGTGATATCACAGTCAGAGCAGACAGAAAGTTGACCTGAATGAGCCAATACAACATGCTGCTGTTTCCAATTGTTCACAAAGACCATGACAACTGGTATAAAGGCAAGTTCAGTTTGGATTGTGGAGAGGACTATGAAAAGGACACGGTGTTGGTCTTATGGTTGGAGTGCTGTGGTTGAAGGGAGGGAGACGGGTGCTGAATGTGTGTTGATGTGGCTGGTTGAGACCTGGGTGGGCTCACGTCTTGAAGCTTTAAACTTACCTGCATTGGACTATAGAGCTGCAATGATTAGTCAATTAATCAATTAGTTACCAACTATTATAATAACCGACAAATGATTTGAGTTATTTTAAGGTGAAAATGTCCAAATTCTCTGGTTCCAGCTTCTACAATGTGATATATTCTGGTTTCTTTAGTTATCTTTAATATTAAACTGATGATCTTTGGGTTATGGATTGTTGGTATGGACAAAAAAGATGTTGAATCTTCAGTTTTGGGTAACTGACTGTCTATTTTCAGTGTGAGAGTCGTGGGGAGCTGCTGGCGTCTTTGTCCTACCAGCCGGTGTCTCATCGTCTCAGTGTGGTCGTCCTGAAGGCTCGACACCTCCCCAAGATGGACATCACGGGCCTGTCAGCAAGTGAGTTCACACAGCAGCATAGGATCATTGGAGTTTTTCTCATTTCTTCCTAATCTTATGGTCAAAAGAATACATATGTTCATAAATCAACTCAAAGGATCTGACTATTCTTCCACCTTGAAGTCTGAAGAAAACATTCCTACATGTTATGTCCTGTTGGACAGAACAAACACACATCCTGATGTGTTATTTATCCTCACAGTCTGAGCAGCAGTAGCTGTAAACGTGAGGGAGGAACTGCATTCATCATCTGGAGACCATGAATATATATAATCTCATTCTTATTAGCACCAGTATAATAGTGCATCTCTGCCGCCTGCTGGTCCATAGTGTGAATCACATATCAGACCTCTAGCCCAAATCCTTTAATATTTCCTCTCTTCAGAGCCTGTTAAATAGGGTTGAACGATTTTGGAAATAATCTAATTGCAGTATTGCAATTGGGATTTAATATGCAGGATTTATTCATTTATTTTTTAGTTCTATCCTCTATATTATCATTTATTTTTTGTCAACAAATATAATTAGTGATTTAAAATCGACACACAAATATGACACAATTTTAGATACATTTAGTGTAAAATGTTCTTCTTTCATTCCTAAAATATTCTTTCCCAATTTTTATCAATTTTTATTCAATTTGTTAGAATTAAATTAAAAGATGTATGACTTCAAATAAATGACATTTTTATTTAACTGATCATGTCAGTGATCCCTGGCTTGTCTGAAGCATTGGTGCATTTCAGCCATACAGCTGTTATATAGCACCATACAGTTGTTATATAGCACCATACAGCTGTTATATAGCACCATACAGCTGTTATATAGCACCATACAGCTGTCATATAGCACCATACAGCTGTCATATAGCACCATACAGCTGTCATATAGCACCATACAGCAGTCATATAGCACCATACAGCTGTCATATAGCACCATACAGCTGTCATATAGCACCATACAGCAGTCATATAGCACCATACAGCTGTCATATAGCACCATACAGCTGTCATATAGCACCATACAGCAGTCATATAGCACCATACAGCTGTTATATAGCACCATACAGCTGTTATATAGCACCATACAGCTGTCATATAGCACCATACAGCAGTCATATAGCACCATACAGCTGTTATATAGCACCATACAGCTGTCATATAGCACCATACAGCTGTCATATAGCACCATACAGCAGTCATATAGCACCATACAGCTGTTATATAGCACCATACAGCTGTTATATAGCACCATACAGCAGTCATATAGCACCATATAGCTGTTATATAGCACCATACAGCTGTTATATAGCACCATACAGCAGTCATATAGCACCATATAGCTGTTATATAGCACCATACAGCTGTTATATAGCACCATACAGCAGTCATATAGCACCATATAGCTGTTATATAGCACTATACAGCTGTTATATAGCACCATACAGCTGTCATATAGCACCGTATAGCTGTTATATAGCACCATACAGCTGTCATATAGCACCATACAGCTGTTATATAGCACCGTATAGCTGTTATATAGCACTATACAGCTCGTATAGCTGGTATTTTTTAAGTGCTTGAACAAGTTTGTAGCAGCACTACTGCATGAAATAGCAACAGGAACACGCCACGCCAATTTGATGCAGCAGCGTCCTCCACACTTTCTCTTATGTCACGTGATCATGAGGTAATCACAAACATTGCAGTTAGATTTATCATATTACGATATTATTGCAATTAATCGTTCAGCCCCACTCTTAATCAATGTTAGCAGATTCAAAGTCTACAACACAAAATACAGACTACTACAGACAACTACAGTCTACTACAGACTACTACAATCTACTACAGGAAAGTTCTATTTTTAGATTATATTTGAATGTAATGAGACTGATAATTGTTCTTGTTAGTTCCACTGTGACAGGAAAATGACTCCCTGTGATTTCTCCTCTCTGCCCAGACCCCTACGTGAAGGTGAACGTCTTCTATGGCCGCAAGCGTATTGCCAAGAAGAAGACCCACGTGAAGAAGTGCACGCTGAACCCGGTCTTCAACGAGTCCTTCATCTATGACATCCCGCCCGAGCTGCTGCCCGAGATCGCCGTCGAGTTCCTGGTGGTCGACTTCGACCGCACCACCAAGAACGAGGTGCTGGGCCGCCTTCTGCTCGGCCTCCACAGCCCCTCCACCTCCGGCGCCTCCCACTGGAGGGAGGTTTGCGAGAACCCCCGCCGGCAGATCTCCAAATGGCACAACCTGAACGAGTACTGAGCAAAACACGCAGAAACCAGCCGACAGCAGCGACTGGCTGGGACTCCACCAGTGAACCAACTGGGAAATAAAGACTGTACAGCACACACACACACATACACACACACACACCCACACACACACACATTATTTACACATATATACACTCCATAGTTAAAGAACAGGTTGGTGTTTATCAGGTCTGTGTTAATACTGACCTGCTTATCTGTAGTTGTCACTGTGACTGTAACGGTTCCTACTCAGCACATCTACTTTAACTTTCCTGAGTGTCTTGAGAGGTAAAAGCTGGATAAGGTCATCAAACGTATGCCAGAATGTTCCAAAAGAACTGAATTCTGCTGAAAGACACAGTGAATCTGTTTGTGAACACAGGGAAGCTTTAAAAGATGTGACTCTGACAGCGAGGTTGTGTTCAGGATCAATGTGAAGCGTAGGAACTCTAACAGTCACAGTTGAACACGCATATGAACACGTCAGGATTGTGTAGGGCCAGACTTGAATAAACCTGAACTCAACCCTTTCAAGTCTCTTTCTCTGTCTCTATTATCTCTCTCTACCACAGCAACATTTGCAATCTTAAGAAAAGTCCAACAAAACAGCTGTTTTTAAAGTAGAAATCATGACATCATCTCTAAGACTGTCCTTGTGTCTCCTCTGGCTGTCGGTGTGTGTCGATGGGGAAGGAATGCTCAAATATGATTCAAAAAAACAGAAGAAAAAAAAAAGATTCCCCTCTGCTGTTGTTGTCATGCAGTTCATCGCATGTCTGTCCCGAGAGAAAAACTAATACAAAAAACCAAAAGAAGAGCTGCTGACATCACTGACGATTAAAAATGAAACACCCTGCTTCTAACTAAAGGATCCACACTGAATACATCACCTGTCAATACTCTTCAGTAGGGGCCAATCTGAAGCTGCAGTTACCACCTGTTTGTGCTTCAGCGTGCGGCAGATTAAACATCATTTCCTCTGACTGATCCTGGAGCAGCTTGACTGTACGACAGTTTTACTAACTGGAGATGATGACGAAGACGAGCAGCGTCCGGACTGACAGAACATGTAAAATACTTGTTTGTAGCATGAATGCCTTCCTCTAATATTTCATCTACTGAATCATCAACTTTCCTCGTGAAGCTGAGAGCAGCTGAAAGCAGCAGAGAACATCAGAAAACACCTGAGAGTGGCCTCTATAAGAATTCAGAAAGATGTTTTTGATGATCTTTGTTTCTGTCACAGCGATGGATTCATACTTTATTTTCAGCTCCTCTATTAGGACTGTTTCTGATAAACGTGTCTGCTGGTTTCTGACTGCAGCTCCTGAAGCCGTGTGAAATTCTACTTTTTTCTCTTTTTTGAGACGTTTCTTTGAATGAATCTCAGCACCAAAGGAGGACCAATAGAGACTCAACAGACTTTAACAAAACATGCTGAGGATCAAACAGAACTAAACGTGAATCTGACCTGGGGAGTTATTTATTTATAACATCTCACTCTGTGCTGGCAGAGCAGCTGTAGATTCTGACAGGATCAATCAAAAGTCTATCAGACTCAAGCTGATGTTGCTCTGAAGGCGTTTCTGCCTGTTCTCTGCTACTGAATCCTTCAGGAATCTCAGATAGTCAGAAGTCACTTCTTGTGTCGTCTCCCTGCCGTGGGTTCAGCGGTTGCCATTGTGACGGGTCGAGCTAAAACACCATGCGTCACTGCAGGAGATGATTTATAAAGACGAGATCACATTAAGATCTTTTAATCAAACTAACGTTTGTTTTCATCATCGCTTCTTGCTTTAACGATAGTTTGTAGTTGGCGACATCTAGTGGTTTCATCTTACAAAAAAATCAAAAGTCCATCTCTAGAGTCATTGTTTGTCCATTCTGCAGAAACACACCTTTGCCACGTGGCGTTTGATAAAAACGACTCAATTTGTGTTTTGATTGAAATATATCCTAATCAAAACATACTCATGAATATGATATTCCATTTCTAAGAAGTCTGTTCCACTAGACACTGCTAAATCCTACACACTTTACCTCCATGTCATAAAAAAGACATGCCTGGTTCAAAAGTCCAGATTCAGTTTTTAACAGAAAAGATGGAAACTGAAGATTTTCCTCCTTTTGATGTGATGGTTTCTAAACGAACCCGAGCTCAGTTTGTTCAGCTGCTCTCAGCCTCCAACACTTTTTTCTGTTTTCTCTTCATCTCATTTTGTACATTTTCATTCTCTTTTCTTCCAGATCTGAAGTGTAAAGTTCCTCCAGTCTGTGAACGTGATGTAAGCAGCCAGCTGGTGGTGCTGTGACAGCTGAGAATATTTTACTTAACATTTAGTTTTTCATGAAAGCACATTTTAGTTTAAAGTGGATCCTCCCAGCGAGGCGACGGCTTGCTAACATTTGAACAATGAATAACTTGTTTAACTAAATTTCTGTTGGCGGTGTACAGCAGCAGCTCACAGTCAGTGTGACCTGTGGACAGAAGCTGTGAGACAGAAGCTGTGAGCTCTGACTGACTGTAGAAATGTACAGATGTGACGATGTTTGCTGGTTTCCTTCCTGTCTGATGTCCTCGGAGCTTCTCGTGTGTTTGACCTGCTGTAGACCTGATGCTAACCTCTGTGTTGGTTTGTTAACACTCACTGGACGTGCAAATAAAAACAAGTTAGCCAAGAATACTGCATCGGACTCGTTTGTTTCTAAAGCTTTTTGCTCAGTTCTGCACTCAAGTACCCAGAACGGTCAAGTAACAAAGTACAAATACTAGATTTCCTTACATTCCTTAAGTAGAAATTTTAGGTATCTCTACTGGAGTAATTATATATTTTTTTACTTTTACTCATTACATGTTTACAATTATCTGTGCTTTCTACTCCTTACATTTTAAATATAGTCAATTTAATCTTTATGTTTCATTATTGTCATTATTCAAAAATAAGACAAATTAATAGATAAAAAGGAAAAATAATAGATAAACCCACCAAAATGTGATACAAACTGAAATAGTAAATAAAGAGACAACATTATTATACATATTGTTATTTAATGTATTTGCATCATACTAAGATTTTGTTCTTAATGGAAATTTTCTCCTTACAATACTATAACTTACTTACTTTTATACTTGAATAAAAAGCTTGAATTCATATTTCAACTTATACAGAAGTAAAATGAGCCCTAATATTTACCTGTATGCTGTACCTGAATAATAATTGTGAAGACTTTTGACACCTCTGCAACTACTAATACAACAATGTACTTGCATTACAAGTAAAATCCTGCATTAAAAATCCTGATACAGTAAAATGAGTTCTACAAGATGCTGTACTAAATGTATTGCAGTAAAAGTACATACCAGCTTGATGTAGTTGACGTATTACAGTAATAACCTACACCAGACATTTGGTCTATAGACAGTTAACACAACCTGAAACAGTCTTTACCCACAGCTCCTAGTAACTAGTAGTATGGCTATATCACTATCATTCTGTTATAACCTATAATTAAAAACAGATTCATTATACAGCTACTCTGTGGTTGTGGGCATGGTTTAATTTTGTTTTATAGGCTAATTGTAGCTAATAGATACCTAAGGGCTACAGCCATAGGCTACAGCTACATGTAGCTTCATGAGGCTAACAGCTAATGGTAGATAATAGCTACATGAGGCTAATAGCTAACTAATTAATTACTGAATGTTTATTCTGTTTCCACAAAAATGAGGCTGAAAAATATTTATATTATGTTAATGGTTGCATCATCTACTTCTGTCATTTCATTACTTCTCTGACAGTAGCTTGTTATATCTCTATATCACACATTTTTTCTTTAATATGTAAATATCATTTATTCATAATGTGATGCTGGCTTCATATATTCATATTGAATATGAAACCTATCAATTAATCTGTCGATCTTGTTTATAAAATATTAAATAATAATTGTTATGACTTTCTTCTTCTTCAGTTTACAGTGATATGAAACGGAAGCAGCTGACCAATTCATTCATTGATTAATTCGTCATTGATTTATCAGTGATAATGAGTTTGAAAGTGTTTCCTTCATGATGAAGCGTGATAAATTAGAGACGATGATCCTCTCTGTTACATGAACTTTTCCCAGAAACACTGGAACACTGATCCCTTCATGAGCAGCTCTGCGGTCCTCACTGGTGACTTCAGAGGAAGTCGTCTGTTCCCAAGAAATCACAAGAAAAGATTCATTTATCAAAAAAAAAAAAAAAACAGAGAAACGGTTAATCACATTACTGATTTATAACTGGTCTGTAAGCTCAGGATTATTGATCCAGCTTCTCATACATGAAAATCGACAGCTTTCCTTTTGTTTGGGTGTCATCAGTTTTCTAAATTCAAGATTTTATTTTTGTGTTGTTTTAAATTACTTTGCCACTAGTAATAATTCACATATTAAATCTGAGATGAATGTCTATTCATTTCATTTCACTGATCTTTTAGTTGGCACAACTACTCAAAACAATAACTGCAATACTTACTACTAATACTAAAGAAGATTCCATGTTGACATCATGAAAGTTTCAGGATAACGTGGAAAATGAACCAACTGGACTATATTATCTGTAATGTTTCACCATCATTCTTTATATGTAAATTTAAGGATAATTAATCTTGTATATATAAAGCGGGATCCACTTACGACATAGAGATAACATGGAGCTGCCAGTTGATGCAGGTCAAGCCAGAGGTCAAACAGAGCAGGAGGAAGGTGATGACAGGCCGTCCAATCAAATCTGCCAATTTGAAGGATCAACATGCTCAGAAATTCTTTAGTTACAAATGCAATCGACCTTCTAAACAAGGCAATATAATATTAAATTGTATGGTATGTTGTATTTGATGTCTTTTATGTGTTTTGGTTGTATT
Source organism: Lepturacanthus savala (assembly GCA_030544235.1). NCBI lineage: Eukaryota > Metazoa > Chordata > Actinopteri > Scombriformes > Trichiuridae > Lepturacanthus > Lepturacanthus savala. The sequence goes on from CM060467.1 coordinate 18,885,956, forward strand.
TGTTGTTGTCTGATGGTTGTTAGTGGGACTGCTGGCTGTACAACAAATTGCCCCTGGGGTGTAATAAAATCTTGTTAAATACGTCATAACTCGTGTCAGGACAGCGACTGAGGCAGCAACAACGATTTAACAGAATCTCAGGAGAATTCTACAGCAAGTACGTTATCACAGTCTCTGCTCAGTGGAGCATTGGAGACGTTGGAGAATTGGCACTACATCAAAGTTCTGCAGTTTAAAGAACTTAGGACTGATTATGTTAAGTTTTCCTCTCGTCAAAAAGTCCTTTTCTGAGCTTTTCTTTCTTTTTTCCACCTGTAACACTCATGACACCAGTGGATCCACCTCATCCTCCACATCCACCATGAATTATTATATTTCTGTTCTTATATTTAATGTCATACTCAACTCTTGTCATGTTCTATTGTATTTCCATCCTCTTCACATCATCTATTGCAGCCTGTTCGTCCTGGAATAGGTTTTTTTCCTGACTTTTCCTACTCTTTTTTTCCAAGTTGAAGTTTTTATGTTTCCCTGTATGTGAAGGACTGAGGACAGGGAATGTTGTGTTGCTGTTGTACAAACCTTGAATCAGATAGAGGAGAATCTGTGATTTTTGATTATGCGCTATACAAATAAAATTGACTTGATTTAACTCTTGATGACGTCTTTTAATTTTTTGTAGCCTATTATTTTTTCTTCATTCAAAGAAACCTGTTATGATTTTATTGTATCTCATCAATGATTTTCACATTATGTTCAATAATTGAGAATCTGTGACGAATTGATTGGTCGTCCTCAGCCTGTTTGACTTTCACTATTAGAAAAATTAAACCTTGTCAGCAGTGATGTCATGCTGAGCTCCGTCCAATCAGATCGCTGCTCTCAAGCTTCAGCGTTCATAAATTGACAGTCTTCATCATCCTCATCAGTCCAGCTGCTTCATCCTCAGCTCAGCCACTCTGATGGGGTAAGTCTCCTCACTCTGATACTCAATGATTATACTAAGTGATTCTTACTGATCAATAATTATAAGAGTTTAAAAATAACTTTTTCTTTTTCCGCTTTAGATGAAACAAGTAAACTGAGGAACATTTAATATGTTTGTAGAGAAAATTTATAATTGATTAGTTCAGTAAATAACATACACATTTTAAAATCATTTGTCCCTGATGACAAACACATACAGGTTCAGACAGATGAGGCAGAATTTCACATGATGCTTTAACTGAAAAAAAAAACAAAACACAAGTACACTTTTATAAACATTTATATGTCTGAATTCATATATATATATATATATAATTATTATTATTATTAGTTTCTATAACGTGTTATAGATAAAAATCATGTTAGTGTCCTCTGGAAACGTTTTCACGCTCTTGAGACGTTCCATGCTCAATTTCCACACTGCACAGCTGACTGAGGACAATGATAATGACAGTGATGATGATGATGATGATGAGGATGATGATGAGGATGATGAGGATGAGGACGGTCTAAACTCTGACCTTTGTCATCGTGTCTCCTCAGATTTGTTGAAGGAGAAATGTCAGATCATCCAAACTGTGAGGTGAAACACAAACTCTACATATCTACATATATCTCTTCTGGTTTCATTTCATAAATGTTTAAATGAGATTATGATAAATGATTATATTATTATCGTCTCAAGACCCATCAGTCATTGCGTGATATCAGTCTGCCTGGTGACAAATTAGTCCTTTTTTTTTTTAGTGATTGTATATTATTTAATCTGTTTTCAGACAAGCGCCGTGCTGAGAGCTTCTCGCCTGCCTCTGGTTCGCTCTGCGATGCAGTCGGTGACTTCGGCATACTCGGAGGCCAAAGGTCATTACCCTCTGCTGGGCCTGATGGGGGGTGTGGCCAATATATCCCTGCTGATGGCCATGAGACAAGCCACGCCCCTTCTCCAAAGCCTGGAGCCTCATAGTACGCACAGCTAATATTGCTAATAATGCTACTTTGAACATTGCTATTGCTAACATTGCTAATGATACTGATGCTAACAGAATTCTGCTAATTTCATCCAGAGTAAATTCTGGCTCATGCTTTATTCTGACACTTCCTGTCTCTCTTCTCTTTTCAGTTGAAGTCGCCAACAGTTTTGCTCTTGTTGGTCTCGACCATCTGGAGAGAACCTTTCCCATCCTGCACCAATCAACAGAGGAGGTATATTACTCATTCTAAAACGTTTGACTGATCAGATAATAATCCCTTGATTGAAAGTGACAAACACTATTTAAAAAATGAATTAATATAAGAGGTATTTATAAAAACAAATAATTATGCAGCAGAATCAGCGATCAGGATGGTTGATGCTAGTGGCTAATGTAGCCTGGAGCCTCCACCAGAGAACTTTCTAATCACAGCCTGAAAACACACTGAGGGAGAAATAGTTGCAGATCATTTTTAATGATAGAAAATCAATTAATGAACAAGATGATGAAGAAGTGCTTGTGACATATATGTTGTTGTATTCATAATGATTCTGCTCTTAGTTCTCAGGTGTTGACCTGATTTACTGTTTCAGTATCTATAAGATAAAACCAATCCAGAGGAAACACAGTGTATTGTCCCTTTAAGTCATGGGTCTCCAACCCTGGTCTTAGAGAGCTACTGTAGATGCAGACTTTTGTTCCAGTAACATATCTGATTCCACCAATGAAGGTCTTTAGCAAGGGCTCTAGTGGTTGATTAGTAGAGTAGTAGTTAATGCTTTATTGGTTTCACAGTGGCTCTCTAGGACCAGGGTTGGAGAACCCTGCTTTAAGATGAAACATCTTGAGAAAACTGTCCCTTAAGATGAAACCTGGTACTGGAAACTGTCTCTATTAAAAGTGCAGCTTCTAACAGGCTGTTGCTCCTCCCCAGGTGATGGGTCACCTGAAGGACGCTGTCCTGCTGACGCTGGACGATGTGCAGCTGTGGGCAGTGGACGGGCTGGACAGCGTTCTGGATCAGCTGGAGCGCTTGTCTGATGCGGCGATGCATCTGCTGCAGGACTCTCAGGTGGGCCAGGCCGCCACAGTGGGTCTGGACGACATTATGAGCCGCTTGGAGGACGCCGCCACCTCCTACCTGCCCCTCCCCCCCACGCTGCGTGAGTACAGGAGGATTCTGTAAGTCTCAGTGCAGTCTGACACAAACCAAACTAAAATAAAATTGTCTGTGATGTCAGGGCGGGAGTGGGAGATGAAGGTACAGCAGTATGAGGATGAGGATGAGGGTGAAGAGCCGAGTCTGTGGACCAGGATCCGCAGCCTCCTGCTGAGTCTCAGCCTGCAGCTTTACCATCGCATGATGAAGCTCAGGGAGCAGCTGGAGGCGGCTGTGAAGACACTGGGAGACGCTGCCAACGCGGTGAGATCATCAATGGTTATAATCAAACATGTCAATCAGTCAGGTGACGGCAGATTGTAAATTCACTGATGGCATGAAACTGTCCCTTCAGGTGGGTCTGGGACAGGTACTGGACCTGCTGGCCAACTTGCTGCAGTACCTGCAAGGCCTGCTGGTGGCGCTGGTGTACCAGGGAGAGACCTTCAAGCAGCTGACCCTGGATGGGATTAGAGGTCAGGCCCTCATGCTGGCAGAGCTTCGCCCAGTCCGGCAGGTCCGAGAGCTGCCAGCCCGGATCCAGCATCTCCTCAGAGATCTGCAAGAACTGTGTAAGATCCTCTTGCAGCTGATCATCAATGTCACACCCCTCTACAACATGGTGAGTCCACTTGCAACACACAACATTGGTAACATCTGTAACTTCTGTAACATTTGTAACAGCACCAGTGACATTTGTGAGAGCATCAGTAGCATTGGTAACATCTGCATCAACATCGGTAACATCTAACAGCATTATTAACAGCATCAGAAATATTGCTAACAACATCAGTAACATCTGTAACAGCATCGGTAACATCTGTCATCACTCTAAGAATCTTCCAACCAATCCTTCCCTGGATCCTCTCGACAATCCAAATAAAACTACCTTCCTACCCTACAGATTTTCAATTGGAAAATCTAAATCCTCTGAAGCTGTGATGTAATTCATCCTCTGAGCTGTTGAAATCTATAAACTTTTACTTTGTGTTTTGTCTCAGCTGCAGCAGCCATCTCAGCAGGAAATGGAGGACTTCCTGAACCAGGAGGACTTCCTGTGTGATAGCTCATCTCGCCGCAGCTCCGTTAACAGTCTCTTCCTGAAGGCCATGGACGGCCGCCCTTGCCGCCGCAGGAGCCTGTACTCCCGTGCGGCCCGTGGCTCCTTCACCGAGAGCCATGACCCCCCTGTCAGGCGCCGGTCCAGCCTGAAGCAGGACCAAGGTGAGAAGGCCCTGCCACTCTCTTCCAATGGCCCCGCCCACCGCCGCCCATCTGCCACCGAGCTGCTGCTCACGCCGCTCAAGCAGTTCGTCTCCCAGACCCAGAAGGCCTTCGAGTACCTGAGCCCCAACTTGGAAGACAAGCCCGACAATTCCCGTAGCTCAATCCCCAATAGCTCCGAGAACCGTGACCGCCGCTCTAGCCTGAACAGCCCCGAGCCCCCCAACAACCGCCGCTCCAGCCTGAACACCACAGCTCTTTCCAACGGCCACCGCGCCAGCTTGCAACAGGACCTGGATGAGGAGGCTCCGCCTGTTTCCGATGGGGCTTCCTGCCGCCGCCCATCTGCCACCGAGCTGCTGCTGGCACCGCTCAAACAGTTCGTCTCTCAGAAGACCTTTGAGTACCTGAGCCCCAACTCAGAAGACAAATTTGATGAGCCTGATGAGCCTAATGAGGACCCTGATGAGCCTGATGAGCCTGATGAGCCTAATGAGGACCCTGATGAGCCTGATGAGCCTGATGAGTCCAACGAGTCCAACGAGTCTGATGGATCTGACGGGTCTGCCAAAAGCAACTGCTGAACACAACACTGCCTCCTAACCAGTCACTGCCGTTCTGCAGCCACATATCACACCTCAGCTGATATTGGTTCATTAATATACATGTTCACAAACAGAACGAAGGAAAGTTGGTTTAACGTCAGTGACCTTCATACTTACACTCATACATATAACATGAGGCTCATTTATTCTGTTGGATATCTAATGTTTCATCCAGTGTTGGGTAAGTTACAATTACTAGCTTATTCAAAAAGTAATTTAATTACTTAACCAATTACTGCATGTAAAAAGTAATCAGCCACTAGGGAAGGTAACTTTTGCAGTAGAGGTCAGTCCACTTGGTAAAGACTTTGTTTTATTTTTCCCCAAACATTGAATCAGTTCAGTTGAATTCAGTTTCACAAACATAGAAGATGCTCATGTATTAACACGACTTGTCTGCAATGATACTGACCAATGAACAACTATACAATGAGAACTAAAGCTGAAGGTGTATTATTCTTTTAAAAAAAAATAATTTAAATTTTAACCTCAGTCCGCATGTTTAAATGTGTATGTTGAAATAAAGTTTCCCCTGCATATAAAAAGACGTTTTCTCTTTCACTTGGTGTTTAATCCATATTTTACATATATGTTCCCTCAAAACACAGGATAACAAAGATCTATGCTCTCCAGAACCTGGTAATATGGAAAGATGTAATGTACTATATATTAGTTTTGCTTGGGGAAGTAACCTCTTTAATGTGCAGGTTAACTGTTCCTTCAGCTTCCATTTTTACAACATGTCTAACTGGAGATTAATAATTCCTGATTGATTGAAGACAAATCTAAAGTCTGTATTAACTTGGTCAGATGTCTTCTGTTCTGTTAACATCTGATTTATCTTATTTCCTTATCAGTCATGTTTCATCCGTACCTGCCGACTGAAGGGTAAAATTATTTCTGATTATTTTCTGATGTGACTGCAGCGCCCCACAGTGGTCAGCAGAGATAAAGCAGAGCTCTGTGATTGGTTAAACAGCACAGCACATCAGCAGTTTTAATGTTTGTTGATTTTATTTCTGTAATGTTGATGTAATAAAAGTAAGTCAGACTTTAGTTATATAGCACATTTCATACAAAATTGCAGTTCAAACTACTTTACATAAAATCAAAAAGACAAATAGCAAGAGCAATGCATGCACATTAATCAAGATATGTCAGAAGCAAACAACCATTCAGGAGCCTGTATTTTTATTCACATATAAATCACTGCACATACTAATTGATTTGTTGTATGAAAAGTGTTTATTTATTCACATCATAAATCTTGAACTGCACGTCAGTAACATTCAGTCTGAGTATAAAAGTCAGATTAAAAAAATAACAGTTTGAGCCACGAGATGAACAAATGTAACACAGTTAAAGAATGAAGTGATTTCTGGTTTTAATTCGGAACAAAAATAAACACTGAATTGAAAAAACTTTTAAAGACTTTTCTTTATGAAAGAAAAAAAAACACATTTCATTGTTGTCAAGTACATTTATTTCTTAATGATTTTTTTTTTCATTAAGTAGATTTCTTGTTTGCTTTTTTGTATTTCCTTCATACTTTTTATTACATATTTATAACATATTTCTATATTTGAGTATTATTGTTTACCAATGCTGAAGAATAAGAAATTAGTATCAAAATGACTTTTTTTTATTCCTTATTAATAGTTATTTAATGTTGATGTATCATATAAATGTAATTCCTCATATCTTTTTACATGACTTTTGTTTTTAATACATTTTTTTGTTATTTTTTACATGTTTTTTTAGATAACTGATTAATTCATTTGCTTTAACCAACCTTAATGTATTTTAGGTATTTAAATGATTTAATTTGATATGCTGGTGATGCAGATTTCCTCAGTTGTGTGTGTGTGTGTGCATGTGTGTGTGTGTGTGTGTGTGTGTGTGCGCGTGTGTGTGCATCACTGCAGCAGGCAGGTGCACTTGGCGTTCTTCTCTTTGTGTGTGGCACTGAACAGCTGCACGGCCTCTTTGTTGATCAGAGTCCAGAAGTTGTTGAAGGAAATGTTCTGACCGGCCTCGACGCCCATCTGCTGCAGAACCTTCTCCATGCCGTCCTCGCTCTGCACCGCCTACAGGAGACAGGAAGTGAGGCACCACAGAAACACATTTATAACCATCACACATGACTTATAGAATATCACATAATAATATAATAAAATAGTATTAAATAAATCAATATTGGGTTGTTGGGTTGTTACATATAAAATTCTATTCACAACTGTTAATATTTACAAACTAAACCTGTTCTGTTTCATTCATTCAGTCATTTTCTATACCTACTTATTCCTCATTAGGGTCACAGGGGTCTGCTGGAGCCAATCCCAGCAGGCGAGAGGCGGAGATACACCCCAGATGGTTGCCATGGGGCACACACACCATTCACTCACACACTCACACCTAGGGGACATTTAGAGTCTCCAATTAACCACAGGGGCGACACGGTGGAGCAGGGGTTAGCGCTGTTTCCTCACAGCAGGAAGGTCACAGGTTCAAGACCTCCTTGGTCCTGGGTCTGGGACCTTTCTGTGTGGAGTTTGCATGTTCTCCCCGTCTCTGCGTGGGTTTTCACCGGGTACTCCGGCTTCCTCCCACAGTCCAAAAACATGCTGAGGTTAATTGGAGACTCTAAATTGCCCGTAGGTGTGAATGTGTGAGTGAATGGTGTGTGTGCCCCACGATTGGCTGGTGTATCCCTGCCTCTCGCCTGCTGGGATAGGCTCCAGCAGACCCCTGTGACCATAATGAGGAACAAACAGGAATAGAAAATGACTGACTGACAACTAACCTCATCATGTTCTTGAACCCAGTGAAAACCCACGCAAACACAGGGAGAACATGCAAACTCCACACGGTCCCAGACCCAGGACCAAGGAGGTCTTGAACATGAAACCTTCTTGCTGTGAGGTAACAGCGCTAACCCCTGCTCCACCGTGTTGCCCACTGTTCTGTTTAATTTTATTTTTTATAGTAGTATGTTAAAAACACTAATATCACATAGATATTAATCTGGTGCCGTTGTGTTGAGCAGATGTAGAGTTTACATGTGCACCAGTATCCTGCTGCTGATCTGGTGTGTGGTACTCATGTAAATGTGTGATCCTGGTCTCAGAACTCTGGATTTTCTGTCTGGATCCTGTTCTTCAAATGCAGTTAAAGGTACAGTTTGTTGTTTCTGGCATCATCTAGTGGTGATGTTGCATATCTCAACTTACTCAGTACCCTTGCATGGAGGAAAACTATAACCAGGCTGCTGCTGCTCAGTGTTCTGGTTAACTTCTGTAACTCAAGTTTACTTTTAGTCATGAGTGTTTCTCTCAGGTATCTGAGCTGTGATTGGAGGATGAGCTGTGATGTCACACCTTGGAAAATGCCGGCAGCTGGTTGGAGATCATGTTCTGGAACTGGGTGGTGTTCATGGTCGGTTTGTCATCTGCAGCTTTATGAAACTCTGTGACCAATGTGTTGATGGCCAGTTCCAAGTCTGAGTACTGGAACAACAACAAGATGGTGAGTGATTCACTAAATATCACCAATACAACTTACAAACGTATGTACTTATAAACATATAAGCTTGTAAACTTATAAACGTATACACTTATAGACTTATAATCTTATAAACATATCAACTTATAAACATATATACTGATAGACTTATAATCTTGTTAACTTATAAACATATACACTTATAGACTTATAATCTTATTAACTTATAAACTTATGTCTGCTGCTGCTGTGAAATTGTAATTTGATGATGAGTCCCCTGAGGCACCAACTCCTTTCCAATGGAAAGAAATAAAGAAAATTTAACAAATAAAAAACGATATTGAATAAATATTCAATAAAAAAGAATGTATTAATGATGTATCGCCAATAAAAACGGACAATCATCATTAATTAATAAAAAAATGAATGAAAGCTCAGTGAGCTGAAGCAGAAACTCAGTGATCACCACCACAGCAGACAGGAGGTCTCACTCTGTGTGGATTTACCTCAACAATCAGACTTTACTTTAGTGCCCAGAATGATTTTCAGCAGTAGTGACAGTATGAACAGGTGTTTTAATAATCTTGTTATTTTAAGGCGCGACACTTTTGAGTCAACAGGATCTTTGCTTGTTTGAAGCTATGATTCATGGTCAGGCAGCCAATCACAGCCAAGAGTGATAAGCACTTTGATTTCTTTGTGCTCAGTTTAAGACAATGAAGTTCAACTGTTCCATGTTCTGTCTCAACCTGAGTATTGATCATGTTTATTAGGAGGAAAATGATTTTTGAAACTGACTTATAACAGTTTAGATAAATGTATGTTAGCAACTAATTCATAAAGTCCATTGTTAGCAGCAGGAAAGGAAATCAGAATCGTTCAGGGCCAAAACATCTTAAGGCTAAAAGTGAGCTCCTATCATTCTGATTTCTGAGTTATTCTTAACTCAAAATATGTGCATGTCAGTCTTAAATTTAGGACTCCTACATTTTTGAGCTAAGAATATTACACAAAGTGTGTAAAGACAGCTTCTAAATCTGTGAAAAGTTAGAAGTAATCAAGCGGATTCCTGAGCCACTGAGAGCAAACCACAAACAATCCGAACATTGTTGCCGGCGAACGACCTCGTAATCACATCAGCATTTCAGAAACCTATAATGATATTAACTCTCAGATGTACGTCGCTTTGGATTAAAGCATCGGTTTAAAAAAAATAATCAAATGAACGGTGAATTTAAATGATGCTGAGGACGTGATTGACAGGTGGTGATCCATCCGTCCATCCTGTTCTGTGCAGCATTTCTGTGGACTTGATTATACAAGAGACTCGATAATGATCGTTTGTGTCGCAGCTGTGAATCGTTATGAAGACGTCGATGTGTTTCAACAAACACGATGACATCATCAATAGCAACGAGGTCAACCCACCCTTTTTCTTAACTTCAGAGATCTCGCAGCTCCTCAGAAAGTTGGTCTCAGCAGCTTTGTGCAAAGAGTTTCAGCTGGAACTTTTAACTCCTAGTTTTGTGAACGCAACTCTACAAGTGTTTCACAGTATGTGATTTAATACCCACAGCACATATTTGCTGGATAAGAGTAAATTGAGCTGGTGGGCCCCTGGTGGGCTGGTGGGGCCTCTGTTGTCTGTGTGTGTGTGTGTGTGTGTGTGTGTGTGTGTGTGTGTGTGGGAGGGGGCTGCAGCTCTGAGCCTCAGGCTCCAGTCAGAAACGTGTGATGAGGTCGCAGCGAGCGTCTCTCTGAGGGACGCTCGCTGTTGTTATGAAACAGGGCGGCGGCTGCAGAGCTGCAGTCTGATCTCACAGCAGATGCTGACACTCACATCAACATACCAGAACAGCTTCTCCTCTGTTTAACCTCACACAAGGAAAACTGTTTAGGAGTGTTTGATTCGTGAGGTTATACATGTGTTTTACGAAATATTATAAATCCAACATAATCTATTAAAATCTCAAGGTTGAAGAGACTTTATTGCCATTTGTACATAAAACAGGTTTCATACACAATCTGTCAGGATTTAAACTATAAATACAAAAAACATTTTCAATGAATGAAGTTCAACATTAAATAATATGAATGAAGTTCAGCATTAAATAATATGAATGAAGTTCAACATTAAATAATATGAATGAAGTTCAGCATTAAATAATATGAATGAAGTTCAGCATTAAATAATAAAGAGAGAGATCAAATATTTACAGCACTTAATGAAGTATATAGATACATTTATGTTCTGTGGTAATAATATATGGTGACAATAATAACAGCAATGTGTGGAACGTGATCTGTGATCTTACCTTCGTCATCTGTGCAGCTTCAAAAACACACAAGAGCCGAGACAACAAACAGAAACACAGCGAGTGGAGACTGACTGAGTTTAACTGCAACACTTAGCTCCCACTGTTGAGAGAGAGTCCTCCCACTGAACACACACACACACACACACACACACACACACACACACACACACACACACACACAGTGTAAACTTTGTTTTTCACAGCTCCAGGCCATAACTATCTAGCCACACCTAAACACACACACACACACACACACACACACACACACACACACACACACACACACACACACACACACACACACACACACACACACACACACAGAATAACCAGTCTGTTACTGGACACCAGAAAACTGAGGCATTTGAGGCAGTAACTGTACTTTGAGGATCTTTAATAGTTTGTATTGATCAGTAACTTGACAGGAAGTTAAGCAGCAGAAATAAAACCACTATCCGCTGTGAGCAGCTGTTTCTTCACCAGCAGCAGGTGGTTGTTCTGCATCTTCACCATACTTCATCTTTGTGGTTTCAGGCATCTCAGCTGATTCGGACATGATGGTGTTAAACTAAGGAGAAGAATCTAAACTTCTAAAGGTGACTTTTTAAAACCTTTTTGCACAAGGTTTGACAAAAGATTCTGAAACTTCAAGTTTCCCAACTCGTGGTCCACTTATTGTTTTTTTCTGAAGAACATGAGATACTGTTGAAAGCTCCGGAAGAAACTGGAGAGTGGATGTTGAGTTCAGGTTTTGCTGAAAATAAACCAGACTAATTTTTCATGCTTTATTAACTTTATTACATAGTAGAACATTGGCTCAAACCCACAGACGGCCTTGCTTCAAGGCGTTGGAGGGTCCTGGAGAATCCTCTAGGGTCCTGGAGGGTCCTGGACTCTGCTACAGCGGTTGAGGACCATCAGGTGTGTGTATGAGGACTGTGGTGAGGGACTGTTCCAGGAGGCTGGGCGGCGGTGAGGGAGCGGAGTGGAAGGAGGCGTCACTGCTGGACTCATTTGACCCAGGTCTGTCCTGGTGGGTCATGTCTGCTTCACTGACAGCAGCCAGTGTGGGAAAACACAAGTTCACACGTCTTTAACAATCTCTGACGCTGCCTCTGTGTTATTTTATATTAATATTTCTGTGGAGCATAAATTGACTCAGAATAATCAGATCATAATTAAATCTCTTTTACACACAGCTCGAAATCTCACGTTAAAATACAAATGTTAAATTACATCATTTCGATTTACGGTTTAATATTTTTTTTCATTTCAAGATTTTTTATTTAATTTTTATTTACAATTTATTTGAATGAGTGTATTTGGGGTATTTAAAATTTTTCATTATAAACAAAATGGAACAAAAGTTTTTTTTTAATTTTTTAAATCTAAATAATAATGTTTAATGCAGACCTGATCTCAGAGGTGCTGTCTCTCTCCCCTTCAACATCCCTCACTCTCTTGTGACCGTTGAATCGCTCAGATGCTCTTTGGCGTGTTGCCGTGGAGATCCTCCTCTTTGTCAGTGTCCAGGACGAAGATTCAGTGATGTGCGTTGGCTGCTCGTCATCGCTGGAGTCTCTGAAAGGGCGTTTCACAGAAAGAACTCAGATCTACCTTGAAGCTTTTTTTAATTTGTAAATTTGGTGGAGGAACTTCAGTTTTCCCCCTGTTGGTCGTCAGGAAGCTTCTCTCGGCCAACTGGAGCTGCAAACATTCGTGGATCATAAAAAAAAAGCTGCCGTGATGTTTCTCCAGGCTGCTCCTGACAGCTGTCTGTGTTTGAACTCAGTATTTATGACAACAGGACCTGTTCCTGAACCCTTCAGTTACAGAAACATGAAGCATTTTCCTTCCTGTTAAAACTCTTGTGTAAATGACACTCACAGCTCCTCCTCGTCGTTTTCCTCCAAGGTCAGAGGTCGCGCACAGACGACACACGTGTTTCCGAGACTGTGGAAACATGGCCGACAGTACACACCTGCAACAACACAACAGCACCAACGTGAGACATGAAATACATCTGGAAGGTGAAACACAGAAATGTAGTTTTACTAGTTTTATTCAGAAATATATTGTGTAAAGTCCTTCAAACAACATGAACATGAAGTCGTCTCTGTTGATCTGCAGCACTGATTCTAATTCAGGACCAGTTACTCTGCTACAGTGTTTCTGTTCCTGTTTCACGCTGAAGGTCTGAGGGCCACAGTTCAGTTGTATCTGATCTGTTTCATATCAATCATGACTCCAACGAATCAGCAGCAGCTGAGCAACTGAAACTGTTGATGAGCCAAAGTCAAAAGAAGCAACAGCAAACAAACCCTGAAGGGTTGACTGAAATATTCCTGCAGCTTCAGTTACAGACCGAACAAGAGCGGGACACGCCCTCTGAACACACAACCACACACACACACACACACACACACACACACACACACACAAACACACACACACACACACACACACACAAGCACGCACACACACACACACACACACACACACAAGCACGCACACACACACACACACACACATTCATTAATGTATGTATTTCAAACCATCGGCCCCTGACAGGATGTCAAAACTGTCCTCACAGTGATGGCTGCCATCTGGTCCCCACAAAGGTAGTTACACAGACACACACACACACACACACACACACACACACTGACCTTGACTTTTTTTGTTGTTTAAACAGCAGCCACGTGTTTTCAAGTTAATTCCATTTATAAACATTTTAAAAGCAAACAGGTTTTTCACCAAAGTGCTTCTCAAAGACAAATATACTTACACACATACAAGTATAAAGATCATACAGTATGTGCCTGTTATACTGTATACTGAAATAAAGCAAGATTAAAATTGAAGTTTAAACATTTAATCTCAAGAAATCAGAAAGAAATGAAACAAGTTGAACACAACTGGACCCAGATAATTCAAGTAGGTTTTAAGACTCAGGAACCTTTGATACAGTGAGTTAATTTTAACACATCACTAAACATGAGCAACTAAATTCATAAAAATGTTCTGCATGTGCGGCGGCTTTAGTCATCATGGTGACTAGATAACTTTTTTATTGAACTTTCATACTATCATTTATCCAGATTTGATTTGTTGAAATTAGGAATCAATAAACAATCCATAGTTCATATAAACAATAATTCAGTCCTGTCGTGTATTTCTATGCCATGAAACAAGCAGCGATCACTTCCGTTGAGACTGTCTCACCTGGACACTGTGGGACTTCACAGGTGACCATGCTGTCCTCTGCTGGCCCCGCCCCCTCGCCACAGGCCAGACAGGTGACTGACCACAGACCCAGCAGCTCACACAGGTGAGCTCCTCCAGGTAACCTGCCAGAGAGGAAGAGCTGAGCATGTCCACAGCTGGAAATATTTCACTGCAATTCCACAAGTGTCCACTAGAGGGGAATGATGTTATTAGGTTCATGAGCCAAAGTTCATGAGGCTCAAAGTTACAAGGAGCTAATTGTTCTGGTATCTGCACTGAAGCAAATAAACTAACTCTGATGTACCGTAGAATGATAGACTGAAGATGACTTTGTCCTCCTCCTCCTCCTCCTCCCTGGCTCCTGGCTGCAGACCTCCGCAGGGCTTTCCCCACTGCTCTCCTCTGATCCAGGATCAGCTGATAGAGGAACTGGATCCTCTCCTGAGACAGAAACAGACAGGTCCGTTTCCTCTGATGCTGAGCTAAACTGAATATGAGTTAAAACAACAGAGTGATACATTACTATACCTATATATGGTTTATTTTATTTTTATATGTTCAGCACTTTAGTCAATGGAAGTTTTGTTTAAATGTGCTTTATACATAAAAAACAAAACAACAAAAACGATAACCTACATAACCCATATAATATAAATAACATATTCAAGAGTCTTTATTGTTCCCTGTACATTGACATTGCTACATTGCCTCCATGTCGATGCCAGAATACAATAAGCAGCTTTAATATTAATGAAATACAAATTAAAAAATATTATTATATATAAATAATATTAACATACAATATAAATATGAAATATATAGAAAAGAAAAATGACAATTGTATGTACAAATGTAGTCTACATGTTGTATATGTGAAGAGACTGCTACTTTTAATACATTTTTCTGATATCTTTTTTTAATGCTGCCAAATGGAATCTTGTTGTATTTTATACAATGGCAATGAAGTTTCTTCTTCTTCTAACATATATAATATATAACTATAAGATGTATACCTGCTCTCTGTCTGGATGGTAGCAGGAACAGACGAGTCGTCTGCAGCGTTGCATGAATCCAGCGCTCAAAGACACGAGCAGAGCCAGACCCAACAGGAGCCCTGCAACACAAACCAGAACCAGCGAATCCATACAGAAGCCTGTATGATGTCGGCCCTGTGATGTCACACCCTACCTAGGATGAAGCATGCTGATTGGTCGGGCTCCGACGGCTGCAGCAGACACTTCTTGCTGATCACTGTGATGTTTCCTCCCTGCAGGATGTTGAAGGACGCCACAAGGTCTCTGAAGATGTCCGAGGCGTAACCCGTCCCGTTCACCTGCACTGCCACTGTGACCGGTGCTGGCGGGACAGATGGTTGCTGTGGTTACCACTGTTCTGACTGACAGTTATATTGGTTGTGGGCCACTCCTCACCTCTGGCCACCACATCCCCCTTCACCTGGTGGTGCACCTGGTCCAGCATCCAGAACACCAGGTAGTCCAGCGCCACCAGCAGCCCACCCATCACCGTGTGTCTGAAGACCGAGGCCACGCCCACCAACACCGCCCGCTGCTCTCTCGTTGTCAAGTGCCACGCCACTGCAGGGAGGCGGGGTCATTTACGCTCAAATTACATCTTTGCACTTCAACTGAATGGAGACTGCACATAGAAGGTGGGACTAAAACATCTTTCATGTCTCACTCATAAGTCCCTCTGATTTAGAATGGAAGCATTCTGTGGCACTAAAAACACTTTCTATGTGGAGGGGCCAGAACCTATTGGCTATTGCCAGCAACAATTGATGACACTATAGTGCTGTCCAATCAGGTACTAGTTTTATATTTGCACCTCCCACCAATGCTGCCAATCACCAGCTCTTGTCATACTAACCTGGTGAGATGTAGGTCTTTGCCTCTCTGTGTGTAAGTGGCAGGACGGAGGCTCCGCCCCCAGTGGTCACCTGTTGGTCAAGCTCTTCAAACTGAGCACTGATATAAATGTTGTCGAAGTCGTCCTCATTTAGGTACCTGCGCCTGTACCACCACGCCCTGCATATAGGAAGGAAACTGAAGCATGTGTATATAGGAAAGTGAAGGAAAGTGAAGTGTGTGGACTGACTTCAGGAAGGAGAAGGTGAGCAGGACCAGGCCTCCATATGCCAGCGGCTCGCTGAGTTTCTGAAACACCTGCAGATCGGATGACACCTCCTCCATGATGTCCTGAGTCACCTGCTGCAGAGAGCGGCTGCTGTTGGTGTCCAGGTCAAAGGTCGCCGAGACCGAGATGTTGAAGTCAAACTCACGCTTCATGCGCTCAAATGCTAAGATGGTGGCTGAAAGAAGGAGTCGGACTCAGTGGTGTGCTGAGAGTTTATAAAGCCTGAAACAGAAATAAAAAACTCACGAGCTGCCAGGCGAGTTTTTAGAAGGCTGGCGATGTAGGACGGGATGACGCAGAAGAGCTCGCCAACTGCAGGAGGCAAGAAGAGAAAATACGTTTAATAAGAGACATCAACACAAAAGAGGGTGCCTAGTGTCTAGTTCTGTAACATAGACACATTCAAAATAGAAAATAAAACCAATGATAAACAGGTTTAGAATCATTTTCAACATGAATCATTATAAAAATCACGATGACCTCATCTTTTCTTTCACACTGAATAAAGGAGCAGTAAACTTGTTTTCATGTGTAAATCAGCGTATCTTCTTTAAAGTCCTCCTAGCACTGAGGGTCAGTGAACGCACCGCGGGCGAGCTGGCAGAGCGGCAGGAAGGTTTTGATGATGTCACACAGGAAGTTGAACTCTCCCAGCAGGTCAGAGCAGTCCTTTTGAGCCTCGGTGAACACCTCCCGGCACTTCCTGTACGGAGAGCCTAGCTTGGCATTGCACACCTCTCCGATGTCCACCAGGAAGTGCATGACATTCCTCAGAGTGCGAGCTGGATGTTCAGAGGTCAGAGGTCAAACAATTAATTAATTAATCACTATTTACCGCTAAAACACTGTTACCCACCCACATGTTTGTACACCTCTTGATGAACTTGGATGAAAGTGCAGCCGATCATGAGTCAGAATTTAACCTAACCTGTGCAGAGACTTTTGTTCCCTGACTTTATTCTTTCAGGCATACACGTCACCAAGGCAACAGCAGTATTGTTACCTTCATAAAAGAGCCTGCGGGGCAAAGATCTCCAATGTTCTCACCAACATGGCGGACGCTGTCGGTCAGAGCGTGGATGAGGTTGTGAACTCTTCCTGCCACAGCGATGGCGTTACTGCTGATCTCTCTGACTCTGTCCAACGCAGCTGCAACAGGAAGACACCTTCACCTAAACTTCGACCCCTAATTGCATTTTGATTTAGACCAAAACTATGAAGTATTTGTACTTTCAGCATTTGCAGTTGTGTGCTCTTACAGAACAGGGGCGTGGCCGACCTCTGCATCAGCTCCTGCGTCTGATTGGCTGCCAGCTCGGCTCCACACAGCAGGCTGGCAGCGGCTCGCTCCATGTTTTCCATGGTGTTGCTGAGCGGAGCGGCGAGGAGCAGCGACACACTGAGGAACAGCAGGAAGCTCCTCCCCTGAGCTGGAACACAAACACACACTCTGATTGGCTGGTTACTGCAGTCCCACCTCCCTCCGTGTGCAGTGCTGTGTCAGGTGACTGACCTGAGCACAGTGAGGGCAGCATGACCATGATGTTGGCCCGGGCATCAACAGAAAGCCCCATCCCAAATGCTGCCATGAAAGCGATGGTCAGCGTGCTGTGGACGCAGAGCCACAGTGGCTGCTTCTGCAGGAATAGCGCCATAACACCGTATAAAGATGCCAGCAGCAGCCCGCACATAAACGCTGCCAGGCTTCGCCCCGCCTCCATCAAGTGACCTCTGAACTTTCTCCTGCTGCTGAGTCTATGGCGTCCTGCTGACCTGTGGAGAAAAACACTACCGTGTTAGCCAATGCTAGCTCTCTGCCAGCTAATTAGCTGTCTGTCATCTTACCTGGTCAGCGCCGTGACTCCGCCTCCTTCCAGCTCAACTCTGACCTCAGTTTTCATCAGGTGTTCTTCGCCCGCGTTTCTTCTTCTGTGTTTTCTGTCAGCTTCACTCAGGCTGAGATGTTTTCCTGTAACCATAGAAACTGTGATGTCACTGAAGCTCCAACTGACAAACATCATGTGACTTGACAGAGGGAAGGAGACAGGTGCTGTTTGTTTATCTGTGAACAGGATTATGGAAAAACTACTGGGATGATTTTGGTCAAACTTGGTTGTAGGGAGTAGATGCAGCCAACAATGAACATATTCAATTTAGAGGTGGATCCCACTTATGAAATTTACACGATTATTTTAGTGCTTTATAATGGTTTATAGTATAATGTGTGTGTATGGCACACACCTACCTAATGTGAGATCGTGTCATATACTTCCAGATTTCATCCTCCAACAGCTTCCATCACATTACAGGGGAGAGGCAGGGTTACACCCCAAATGGTTGCCAGTCTATCATGGGGCACACTCACCATTCACTCACACACTCACACCTATGGGCAATTTAGAGTCTCCAATTAACCTCAGCAACCTCATGTTTTTGGACTGTGTGAGGAAGCAGGAAAGCACATGAAACTCCACACAGAAGGTCTTGACCCTGCAACTTTCTTGGTGTGAGGCTACAACCCCTGTATCACCATGTCACCTACATCAGTATGTAGACAGTTTTTTCCCTTCTCCTAGCCTGGGTATACCCATCCTTCATTACACACAAATTCACTTTGCTGTGAAATGTATTCTGTAAACCAAAGACCCATTTTTTTTTTATCTTTCATCCAATCACAGAACGGGGGAAGGTGCAGGAAGACAATGATGAAACACAGAAGCGACTTTATTGATAACTGTGGATCCAGCATGGTGGGAAATGGTAATTTACCTTTCGATGCAGCCTTAGTAACTTAGACCACAAGTTTATTTTGAAAAATTAGCAACTTTTAGTGCTAAACTCTCGGCTATAGGCTACATCATCTGGTATGTTTGATACAACTGGCTATAAGCTATGTACAGATGCAGTTGATAGACATTCGTGGCTACTAATATACAGCTCTGGGCTTTCATAAACCACACCCCCTATGAACAAATGAACGGATTGTTCCCAGACTGAACATCAATGTACTGTACATTAATATGAGGTCTACTGTTAGCCAGGCTACCTCTCTCCTGGCTATCGCCATTGAAATATGACTCACTCAATAGAACTGATAAATCCCTGAGAGCAGAAAGTGCTGAGTATCTGTCCCATTGACTGTCATATTAACTCAGTTCACTGTGTGTGTGTGTGTGTGTGTGTGTGTGTGTGTGTGTGTGTGTGTGTGTGTGTGAGTGAGAGAGAGAGAGAGAGCAGGAGAAAAAGTGTGTTTTCTTGTTTGCTTTATTTGAATATTTGAAGATGATGTCAGGATAAGTCACTGACTCTGGAATAGGGATGTTAATTTACAGTTAAAAATGATATTCCATGACAGTTTTTTTTTTAATTTAATTTCAGTATCATTTCCCTGGAGATCACATGCAGCATTTTAACATGCTTGATTAATTGATTATTAATAGGTTCAGCCATCAGTTAAGGTAAATGCATGAAATTTGCAGAACTAATCTGGAACAGTCTCTTTAGGTTAATTTTCAGTAGTGGAAGTAGTTCCAGTAGTGGAAGCAGTGATTTTTCCAGCTGTGAACTGTAATCCGATGAGGTTTGACCTTTATCCTGATAAAATCAAAGTACTTTCTGTGCTTTCAGTGAGACTTTGCAGTTTGGCTGACAGCTCAAAATCAAGTTCTTCCAAGGTTTTGACTTTTTTCCTCAATTTCTACATTGATGTTGTGTGGTGTTGGTCAACTTATTTGTTGTGCAGCTTGATCAGTGTAATAATGATGTGAGAGGAAACACTCCTGCTCCGAGTCAACTGTCCTTCTGTACCTGTTAATAGTGCAATACACACACCCGCACACACACACACACACACACACACACACACACACACACACACACACACACACACACACACACACACACACACACACACACACACACACACACACACACACACACACACACACACACACACAGCGGGTTTAAGCCTGCAGTAGCAGATCTGAGAGCAGATTAATGTAAGAGTATTAAAACAGTGCTGACGGGTTGAACTGTAGCTGAGACTTCCGACAGAGAAGAAGAGAGAAGAAGATGATGATGCTATGGGTGAATTCATTCAGTAATCAATACAGTCAGTAATCAATACATTCTTTAATCAATATCTTCTGTAATTAATATAATCAGACATGGGGACATTCAAGTCAAGTTTCTTTATCTTTAGTTTGTTTGCAGATGGTGTTAAAACACTTTCAGGCTCTGAATCCATGAAATTCAACATGAAAAACGACAGACTACCAAACAGAACAAACACAGGGACAACCATCGATTCAGTAATTGATACATCAATTAACTAAACATGCAGCGCTGTGTGTGATCACATGATCCAATTAGATGTAATCAGCTGATCCTCTGCAGCAGCAGTTTGAGTTTAATCTGATGTTGGATCAGTTTACCTCAGCGCTCTCTGGCCCAGCTGTAATCCTCCAGGTGATGAGAGGCTCTCTTTATTCATTAGGATGTTTGTTTGTCCAGCAGTTTAATGCAGAGTGAGACATCAGCAGTTTCCTCTAACGAGGGTCCTAACGAGAGTCCTACAAAGTTCTGCTATTGGCTGTTATTCACACCGATGAGCTCATTCAGCACTGTTTACATGATGGTGACCTGTTGAATTATTAAGACGAGGGAGACACTTGACTAACTTTATACTTTATATTTTATACTTTGTATTTTTTACTTTATACTGAATATTTTACACTTCATACTTGCTTGTGAGGTGGAATTGAATTCAATTCAATTAAAAATAAATAAAAATATAAATAAAAATGATAATAAATACAAATAATAATAAAATAAAATTAATAACAGTCACAGTGTATCGTGAGGTACACACACTATTCACTCACATCTATGGGGAATTTAGAGTCTCGAAATAACCTCAGCATGTTTTTGGACTGTAGGAAGTCAGAGAAAACTCATGCAGACACAGGAAAGAACATGCAACTCCATCCTTGTTTAATTCTTGTCAGCATCATGAACTGAAATCAAACCGATTAAAAGTTTGACATGAATGAAGTCTAAATATTTCGTAGATAAATGATGTGATGTCTGTTCTGCTCTTTAATGTTGTTTTACTTTATTTGTTTCTACCGTACAAAATACATTTTAATAAAACATTTAAAGAATTGATGCATTGAGTCATTCACATGAAACAAAAACACATGTTTTCCTGCATGTATTGTACAGACACTATATGCAACTGTCCAGTATGTTAATGTAAATAAACATCTGCAGGAGAAGCATGACGTTAAATGTTTACAACCACGACCTCTCCCAAATACTCACAACAAGTTAAACTGAATTACATTGAATAAAATATAATTCAATTTAAATTTCTTTATCTCTGGAATGAGATGAATGAATAAGTTTGACAAGTCAGCTGATTTATAATCAGTATGTTTACTGGCATGGTAGTGATCTGCCTGCTTGAAA
Source organism: Lepturacanthus savala (assembly GCA_030544235.1). Lineage (NCBI taxonomy): Eukaryota > Metazoa > Chordata > Actinopteri > Scombriformes > Trichiuridae > Lepturacanthus > Lepturacanthus savala. The sequence continues at coordinate 18,907,572 of CM060467.1, forward strand.
TTATATGTAAAATAATGTAAAAAAAAAAAAAAAATGAAGATGGCCTGATTTTTCTGTACTCAGCCAATTGTGTGTGTGTGTGCGTGTGTGTGTGTGTGTGTGTGTGTGTGTGTGTGTGTGTGTGTGTGTGTGTGTGTGTGTGTGTGAGACGGACGTTGGGGATCAGCAGGTTGGGTTCTTTTAACATGTAAAGCACTTTACACATACACATCATTTTATACACATGCTACTTTATGTGCATGAACAAAGCCTTATAAATAAAGATTGATCGACTCTTCTGACAGAGTAAAATAATAGAATAATATTGAAGAAGACAGCATGTTCAGAACTGTGATTAAACACTGACTGAGTTGATTCAAGAATGAGTAGAAACACACAAATACACAATAGTTAGAAAACTAATATCAAAACAATGTAACACTAGACATTTTCTTTCAAATATAAGAAGAGAAATTTACAAAAGGGAATTATAGCTAAACCTTAGGCATAATGAAAATATGTAATAAAAATAAAAAATAATCCAGTGTTAGACTTTAAAATAGCAACACGGATAGGGATTTATCTGGTGCTGATGAAAGTCACCACCTGACATGTCTTCTCTTGCATTAAAACATGTTATTAGAAAAAGAGGATAAAGTCAAGGACAATGTCAAACACCTGGCAAATAAGAGCATCTCTGAGGGACAGATTCCAGACCACTCCCTGTCCAGCTAAATTAAACCCTCTTATTGACATTTTTATTACCCAAAAAACAACTCACCAGGACATCCTGTGACTAAAATGTGAAGTGAGAGTCACTATAACAATCCAGCTGAGTAGTCACATTTTATTTATTTTCTGAGTAGTCAGATTTTATTATTTGAAAGCTATCCAAAACTACAAATGCCATTTAGATTCAATGATTTTTAATAGAGTGTTTCTAACATCAAACCAAAATACTTTTGAGAAAAACACATGTTCTAATATTGCATTATATTACATTACCATAGGACCAAAGGTCCAGGTTCAAATTTGAATCTTTTTTTTAATATCCTCCTACAGGAAAAAATATTATGAACAATTGTGAAAAGAGTCTCTTTGACCATTTGGGGGAAATGGGCCACTCAATAAATTCCTATATGTATTTTTTAAAGCTAGAAACTGACATAAATGCAGCTGTTTGGCTCCGCCCCCCGCTGCTGCCGCCTCGTGTTCACTACCCAGGCGCATGCGCTGGTCGCCTTGAACGAGCCTATCGTGTGACTGCTGAATACAAATGTCAAGTCAGTCACGTGTGAAAATACTGTATCCGGATATTTGTTCCCCAATAAAAGATATTTTTTTAAAGATTATTTGTCATAAGGGGAAGAAAATTTAATCTAATATATGTGTTTTTATTTACGTTATTTGTTTATTTGTACTTAAATGTTAAAGATAGTGAGCTTCATAACACAAATAATTAACTTGAGAAATAAGGTTTAATGACCTCAAAACTACTCATTGAGTAGTTTTGAGGTGCTTGTACTTTACATGAGTATTTCTGCTACTTTATACTTCACTACATTTCAGAAGAAAATATTGTATTTTCTACTCCACTACATTTATCTATGTGATTCAGGTACTTTTTAGATCAGGATATTACATATAATAATATACAGTATTTGAATATTCTTACTCTTTAAATGTTGTTTCACTTTTTTATGCTATACTCACACAATAAAATATGCTGTGCAACACTCCGAGAACACAATATATAGTTTTATATAATAATATTATACAAAGTATAATATCTCACAACCATGATATACTATAATAAAATAACATATCTTTGTATAATGAATACTTACATTTTTTATATTTTAAGTTCATTTGTATTCATTTGTACTTTTACTAAAAGTAACATTTTGAATTCAGGACTTTTACTTGTTATTGAGTATTTAGATGGGAGTATATACACTTGAATGATCGATATCACCTTCTATCATCGATAACCCATTGAAGTGATTTGAATTCATGAATGATTTAAGATTTCATCAGACCTTCACGTAAGAGACGTAAGGTCGCCGACCTTTATTTTGAAGGCAGAAACGCGGTATTTCCGGCACTGTGGTTAGCTTGGCGCGGCTCGATGACGTTATCATTAGCTCTTATAAACACGGGCGGTCCGATTTGTCCCGTAATGAGTCGCCTTCTGGCCTGTCGGGGCGGATAAACGGGACACTCCGGTGTCGGGGCGAACTCCCCCGGACCTCCGGTGTCGTAGCGAAAGCTCTCCGTATCGTAGCGAACTCTCCGGGCGGCAGACCTCCCGGTCCGCCCGGTTCTACAAATCAAAGCTGCGCAGATACCGGACCGAACCAAATCGGAGGACCGGTTCGTTAATTAACGGGTTGTTTCCGTGGATGTTACCACGAACGGATCATGGAGTGTCGGTGGAGCTCCGACACGGTGATGTAACTGGGACGGGACTCACAGCAGCGACCTGTTGCCGGTAACCGGTGATCAGAGATGATGAGCGGAGCTACCGGACTGCTGCTGCTGCTGCTGCTGCTGCTCAGCGGCCGGGCTGCGTTCACCGCCGGCAGGTCACTGAATGCACCACCGGATGGACCGACAGTGTCAGGTAGGTTCATGTTCACGGTTAAGGTTCAGGTAATATTTTTCACACTATTTACAGTATTTGGTAATAACAAAAGTGTTCCCATTATTTCCAGTGTTCCCAGTATTTAGTGTTACCAGTTTCCCCAGTGTTTTCAATGTCCCCAGTATTCACACCGGTATTTAGTTTTCACATGTTCCCAGTGTTTCCACTGTTTCCTGTGTTCCCAGTATTCAGTATTCTCAGTATTCAATATTCCCAGTGTTTCCACAACTCCCAGAATTTAGTATTTCCAGTGTTTCTAATGATTTCCAAGTTCCCAGTATTCAATGTTTCCAGTGTTTTTGGTGTATCTATTATTCCTAATATTTAATAATACCAGTGTCCCCAAATTTCCAGTGTTTCCTAATGTTCCCATTCCCAGTGTTGAGTATTCCCAGTGTTCCCAGAGCTCTCTCTGTGCGTGTGTCCTCAGGTGGGGACAGGCATCCCGTGCTGGAGAAGACTCGTCCCTTCATCCTGGTGGATGGACAGAGGAGGAGCCTGACTGAAGCTTTGCAGGTCAGAACCTCTTACCTCCATCAGGTCAAAGGTCATTGTTACTGGTTTTTATATTCATCATATAAATGGTGCATCACTGGTCTTTTAAATGTTTTACAAATGTTCAACAGACTTTTAAGAGGCCGTTGAAATTCAGATATTTTATTTTGTGAGTATGAGGTGTTTTATAAACCCTATTCCCTTAATTTACTGCAGGAAGTACGTTACTTGTTCTCTATAAATTAAACCCACCGGATTACACTCAATTGTTTTTTTTTTTAATGATATTTCCTTATCTGGGCCGGGTCTTAATCTACTTGGACAGCTGCCATCGAGCCTGTGAATTGGAAACACTGGGCGTGTTACGGGCAGTGTTCTCATTATCCACTGTCAGAACTGCACACGTCCTGGAGGTGAATAGAGCTGCAGCAATTAGTCAAATAACTGATCAGTTGTCAACTATTACATTAATTGGCAACTATTTTCATAATAGATTTAATGATTTTTAGAAGGATACATCCAAAATGTCTGGTTCCAGCTTCTAAAATCTGATTATTTTCTGGTTTCTTTAGTCTTCTATAATAGTAAACTGATGATCTGAAAAGTTTTAGGCTGAATCTACAGCTTTGGGAAACAGTGATCGACATTATACACCATTTAATGAATCGAACAAATGATTAATAATCGATGGATTAATCCACTATGACCTCAGGCGATTAAAAACTGGATTTTATCACAAAAAATATCTGCTGAGGTAGAAATCCACATTACGTGTTTATTTAAAGTCACTTTGTTCATGTTGGTCTGTAGATTTAGCTGTAGAGCTTCAAAGGTTAGTCAATTCATTGATTAATCACCATTGAATTAATCTGCAATTATTTTGAAAACCCATGAATAAATTTGAGTCATTTTTAAGAAGAATATATTAAAATTCTCTGTTTCCAACTTTTAAAATCTGATTATTTTCTGGTTTCTTTAGTCTCTATAATAATAAACCAATGATCTTTGGGTTGTGGACTGTTGGTCTGGACAAAAAAAGACATTTTAGGTTGAATCCTAAGCTTTGGGAAACAGTGATTACGAACCAAACAACTTATTGATTAATGATTTCAGAATAGTCGTTAGTTGCAGCCCTAGTTATGAGGCATTATTCTTCACCAGTATGCTACCTGGGAGCAATAACCTGTTTGTTCAGTGATGGAAATGTAAATAAGGTGAGTTTCAGCCTGGTTGGAGTCTCAGTAACCGAACTCTCACATCTGACAGAACGTTGTAATGAAATTAATAATTTCTATTAATGCTGCAGTAGTAACATCTCTTCTTTCTACTCTGATCTGTGCTCTAATACCGAAGTGACATGTAGAGATACAGCAGCAGACAAACCTCATGTTTCAGTGAGGAAGTCGACTGTCTGAATAATCACCAACAGTCACCGTTTCTGCTGCTTTACAGTCACTTTCTGTATAATAACAGACGGGAAGGAAGTTTCACCAGGAGCTTCCTGAGGGGTGTGTGTGTGTGTGTGTGTGTGGGGGGGGGTGTTAGAGGATGGACACTTCCTGTGCAGCTGACAGAATGTCTGACATCATTTCCTGTCCAAATGACCACCTTTCATTATTACTCACAGAGCATGTTTCTTTTTTTTAGCACATAATTCAGATCAAAGCGTCTCAGTTCTCTGTTTCCATGGTTCAGTCCCAATTCAACTCCTGAAACTAATTTAATGACACGATTCATCTTTTCACTCTTTGAATGAATGAAACAACTGGAGCAGCACAGATCATCTGACATGGTTCGAGGTATTGATTTTGCTGCTTGAAATCTCCTCATGATTACATTCATCAGGCTGAAAACACAAATTGACTGAGAGACAAGTCACCGTTTTATTATTAAAAAATCTAAATGTGCTCATAAGATTTCAGGAAACTCACAGATGTTCTAAGGTTCTATATGATTATTATAATTAGAGCTGCAATGATTAATCGATTAGTTGCTGACTGTTACGTTACTCTATTTTGATCATCAATTAATTGATTTGGGTAATTTCTAAGAAAAAAATGTTCAGATTCTCTGGTTCCAGCTTCTCAAATCTGATTATTTTCTGGGAAACAGTGATCAACATTTTACAAAATTTTTATGAATCAAACAACTTATCGAGTAATCTTTCAAATAAACAATAGATTAATCAACAGAAGAATAGTCGTTAGTTGCAGCTCTAATTATAACATATTGGACACAATAAACACAATGTACTTAGCCAACATGGTAACAACATGTCTGTAGTTATTAACATGTTGACAATGTCACAGACCTGCTAACGTCTGTAGTAACGCGTCTGTAGTAACGCGTCTGTAGTAACGGCGTCTGTAGTAACGGCGTCTGTAGTAACGGCGTCTGTAGTAACGGCCTCTGTAGTAACGCGTCTGTAGTAACGGCGTCTGTAGTAACGGCGTCTGTAGTAACGGCCTCTGTAGTAACGGCGTCTGTAGTAACGGCGTCTGTAGTAACGGCGTCTGTAGTAACGCGTCTGTAGTAACGGCCTCTGTAGTAACGCGTCTGTAGTAACGGCGTCTGTAGTAACGGCGTCTGTAGTAACGGCGTCTGTAGTAACGGCCTCTGTAGTAACGGCCTCTGTAGTAACGGCCTCTGTAGTAACGGCGTCTGTAGTAACGGCGTCTGTAGTAACGGCGTCTGTAGTAACACGTCTGTAGTAACAGCGTCTGTAGTAACGCGTCTGTAGTAACGCGTCTGTAGTAACGCGTCTGTAGTAACGGCGTCTGAAGTAACGGCCTCTGTAGTAACGGCCTCTGTAGTAACGGCGTCTGTAGTAACGGCCTCTGTAGTAACGGCCTCTGTAGTAACGCGTCTGTAGTAACGGCGTCTGTAGTAACGGCGTCTGTAGTAACGGCGTCTGTAGTAACGCGTCTGTAGTAACGGCGTCTGTAGTAACGGCGTCTGTAGTAACGGCGTCTGTAGTAACGGCGTCTGTAGTAACGGCGTCTGTAGTAACGGCGTCTGTAGTAACGGCGTCTGTAGTAACGGCGTCTGTAGTAACGGCGTCTGTAGTAACGGCGTCTGTAGTAACGGCGTCTGTAGTAACGGCGTCTGTAGTAACGGCGTCTGTAGTAACAGCGTCTGTAGTAACGCGTCTGTAGTAACGGCCTCTGTAGTAACGGCCTCTGTAGTAACGGCCTCTGTAGTAACGGCCTCTGTAGTAACGGCGTCTGTAGTAACGGCCTCTGTAGTAACGGCCTCTGTAGTAACGGCCTCTGTAGTAACGGCCTCTGTAGTAACGGCGTCTGTAGTAACGGCCTCTGTAGTAACGGCCTCTGTAGTAACGGCGTCTGTAGTAACAGCGTCTGTAGTAACGCGTCTGTAGTAACGGCCTCTGTAGTAACAGCGTCTGTAGCAACGCGTCTGTAGTAATAACATGTTTTGGAGGCCTGATGAACTGTGTTTCTTCTGTTGTGGGTTGGGGTTGAACCTCACCCAGCATTTGTGCAGCTCTGACTACATCATAGCTGTTGGGTGACATGACCTCATCACTGTGGGGGAGCGTCGGAGGATGTTATGTTCTTCTGTTTTTCTAACATAATTTTAGAATTAAAGCCTGGAGCAGAAAAAAACATTTTCACAACAAGTTGAATAAAAGCAATAAAGGAGGCGACACACCCGGCTGAATCAGCCGCCCCCCTCCCCCTGCTGCACAATGACCTGACCCCACCCACACACAAAGACAGGGTGGAGAAAACAAACACACCCCAGAGGGGAATTCTGCACATTTCAGAGGAAAACTCCCCAAATCTGTTTTTTAAATATCAAGCCCTCAGTTCAATCCAACTTCATTTAATCCTTATCTATAAATGACCTGTGTATGTATGTGTGTGTGTAGACAAACGTGTAATGATACTGATCTAACGACCTCCTGGCAGCTGCAGAGATTTATTAGGAAAGCTGTTTTAACTTCCTGCAGAGCTGCGAGGAGAAAGCGAGTCAAGGAAGTGTCTCCTCTTCAAAGAGCAGCTTCATTAAAAGGCAGCGTGCGGGAACACTCACTGATTGGATAACGGATGCACTTAGATCCACCCGCATCCTAAGTGACAAGAAACAGGAAGTGACAAAGTAGAAATGGTGGAAACAGATGGATGTCAGGGCATCCCCATAAACCATCTTTATCGGACTGTTGACAGGACAGAACTGTCATTACTCAAATTACTGTAATAACTCTTATTTAGTATATATACAATATATACAACTGTACAAAGTCTGACAGAAAATGGGCGAGTTCTTATTTCTTCACAGCAATGTGAAATCATCGAGCATCTTTCAGGACTTAAAGGATAAAATATGTACAGTTTTGATTTGTAAAAGGCTTATAAGGCAGGAGATAACTTGTCCTGCTGCTTAAAAACCTTGAAATTGAAGTTGAAAATGCACTTTTTTCTTTTCACTGTTTTGTAAATAGAATGTTAATTAATACTGTAAATGCAAATATTTGTAATGTATTCATGTACATAAAAAAGGAGCAGAGAAATTTGTAGGTGTTGTTGTTTATACACAACACAATGTGTGTTTTCAGGACGGTCACCCAGACCGGCTGCAGTGTGGCCTGGAGGTGGGAGGAAGCGTCTACTTGCTGGACCTGGAGAAGAACCAGTGAGTGCTGGTTTCTGACTGCATGAACTTTCAGCCTGTGAAGTTTCTGCTCTCACGTGTTGTTTCTCCGCAGCGACCTGCTGCCCAAACCGCCCGACATCTTCTACTACCTGCCCAACGGCACCGGGGTGTCTGCGAGGGCCGACCCCGTGGTGAGTCAGCGAACGCACCGCCATGCAACCTCAGACTGAGACGGATGTTGTGTCTGTTTCCAGCTGTGACAGATGTTGCATTTGCGTCTGCAGGTTCACTGTTATTACCACGGCAACGTCCGAGGATTCCCTCAGTCCAGAGCGGCAGTGAGCACCTGTTCGGGACTCCGGTCAGTCCTCTTCATCCTCTTCCTCACAATCCATAATAATAACACTTGTGACCTCTCAGAGAAACAAACTCCTCAGCCAATAGTTTGTTAAACACCTGGACAAGGATCTGATAGATTTCATCAGATTCAAACTCACTTCATAACTTTCAGTGTTACATAACTGCAGTTAGAAAAATCTAATCTTCAGTGTACAGTAAATACAGTTATAATAAATAAAACTAATCTTTTGTTGTGTGAAACAGAAACTGGACAGCATGAATGTTGACTAGCTGAAGATGATCTGAGCAGCTGATTTAAATTATGAAGCTGAACAGAGAGATCCTCTTCTTTACTAAAGATATTTAATGGTGTCAGTCTTTAAAATGTGGGCAAATAAAAGCTGAATAGTCAAATGATCCACATTCAGTTTACAGGAAAACATCTCCGTCTCCCTCCAACAAACAGAACATGAGCAGCATGAACAACAATTTTAGTCCAGAACTGTTTCTAACTCTAACTTTCCAGATACTGAGAGAAAAACATTTAGTGGCAGTAAGAAAAGTAAGAAATCTCCTGATCCAGATTTACTGTGTTCAGTCTCAGTGCAGCAGATTGACGAATCAGCGTTCCAACGCAGGTTAAACTGATCTGGATTAATAACGTGAGTGACCTTTGACCCCTGCAGCACTGAGCCTGAAGCAGGATTAGTGGATTTGTTTTATCGGCTCACATGAAAAGACCTGGTCCAGTTTGAGGTTTTAGGGTCAGCTGCATACACCGAAACCTCAGTGCACCGCACTGAGATCTTTTATTAAGCAGTTTGGATTTCTGAGACCTGAGAACATAAAAACAAACAAACAATTAAATGATATTACTTCATTATCACGATTATTATCAGAGCGCTGAGAATGAACCAAAGCAGTAAACAATGAGCTGAAACTAGCTGCAGAGTCTCTGATCGTTCTCTGTAGGTTTATCACTACAACACACACTGACTATAAAACATAGATTATGGACATTATGGACATTATGGAACCTCTTTTAGCTCCTCGTTTTGACTGAAAGAGTTGTTTTTAGATGCTGTCAATCCGCTCAGTTTACTTTATAAAAGGATGTGCAATTACATTGGTCATTTAAAATCAATGAAACAATGGTTGCATTGGATTAAAGTGAGGCATTAAATTTCCTTCAGTAGTCCCAACATCTCGCTTCCTACAATCAAAAAGCTTCATGTAGCTTAAAGGCTGTTTACAGTAGAGCTTTATGAACCAGTTAAAAAATCTTATCACCTCTGTAAATCTGCTTTAATGAAGCCAGATTATCTGATCGGCTCTCTGCAATAAGTCCAATCTTTACATTTCACAACGTGAGGCGAGCCAAAAGAAAGTGAAATGTAATTGTTGAGCTTGGTTCAGGTTTATACGACATGTAGCATGAATGTTATCACAGGAACAGGTCATACAGTATAAACTGGATGGAACATAATCCTTTATTTAGATACAGGTTACAGGTGGTGAAATGTACTTTGATTGAATAGAGTACATTATAACAGAGTTATTTATTTAAAATATAACTTGTACCTTGTGACTGTATCTAATAATGATATTCTGAATACAGTTGCTGTCTTTACATAGATTCCTTTAAGTGGTTACCTCATTTGTTTTGTTTTATTTTCTCTAAAATTCATATTGGATATAAACTCTGTCAGACACTGATCAGTTGTGTTTCCTCCCGCAGCGGCGTCATCACCATCAACTCCACGCTGAGCTTCGAGCTGCAGCCGCAGGAGGACGAGCGTCGACCCCCCCACCAGCAAGACAGGGGGGGAGGAAGGGGCAGCAAGCGAGGACGGGGAGTCCACCTGCTGTATTCCACCAGCCCTCTGGAGGGTGGCCCTGCTGGAAGCTGCGGGGTTTCTCACACCGCCGTCCCTCCAATCTACAACTCCACACACGCACACAGGGTGAGATCAGAAATCCTCTGAAATCACCACTTCCTGCTTTGTTTAAAAATGTGACTGGTTTTGTACATTCAGACATAACAACACACTGCGGACAGCAGCTCACAGAGCGACAGGAAGCTGAACGCTGACACAGGAGCTGTCGGATCAACTCAAACCACAATATACAGGAACATGACATCATCCCTCTGAGAGTAAAACAGACTGGAGAGTTAGCGTGTGTAAACTGTAACGTATGATTATCATTGTATATTTATCTTATAGAAGTTGATCAGGGTTCCTTCCTATTTGTATTATAGCCTCAGTATTTGACCTCTGTGTCCTCTGTCTGCAGATGAAGAGAGACATCCTGTCTGAGACCAAATACATCGAGCTGGTGCTGGTGGTCGATCACCAGGAGGTCAGTGTGTTTATTTGTATAATAATCAGCTGATCAATAATGAAGGCTGTGATGTTATAATATTCCTTCATGGAAACTAGTAGGGACGACATGTACGTGGCTTTAAAATAAACAATTCTACTTACGAAGATGCTGCTAATAAAAATTAAAAAGTAAAGCTTGAGGATCCAAGTTCTTATGATTCATCCTCTGACGACCATAAATGTGTGAATCTAATCTGCAGTAAACCTCCAACTCAGTCTGAAGTGTTTGAACACAAACCTTTGTGTTTTAAATTTGATATGATTAACTATTGTTAAATATCCTGATTATCTCACTAATCTTTAACCTCTTCACAGTTTCTGAATTATCAAAAGAACAACAAGACGATCACCTACCGCATGCTGGATGTGGCCAATCAGGTGGACTGGGTAAGATCTCTGCCGTCATGGCTATTAATAATAATAATAAATAATAATTTTATTTAAAGAAGCCTTTCTGGAATCACTGTACAGAACAGACAGTTAAAACACAAGAAATGCACAAGCTAATCACCTCTTGACTGTGTCTGTTAAAAACACACAGAGGTCAGATCCTGTCTGGCTGTTGAGCGAGTTTTTAATTTTCACCTCATTTTGTTTTTGTTGCAGTTTTACCGTCCTCTGAATGTCCGCGTGGCGTTGACCGGTCTGGAGATCTGGAGCGACCGTGACAAAATCTCCGTGGAGAAGAGTCCGACCGATACCCTTAACAACTTTCTTGAGTGGAGAACCAGAGAGCTGCTACCGCGCCTTCAACATGACAACGCCCAGCTGATCATGTATGACATCACAACACACACATGACAAATGAGCAGCAGCTTCCTGCTGACGCTTCATCACCGTCCTCTGTGTCCTACAGGGGCGGCACGTTCGACGGCACCACGGTGGGGATGGCGTCTCAGTCGTCCATGTGCTCCAGAGACCGGTCGGGGGGGGTCAACGTGGTGAGCAGGCACCTTTACTTTCAACTGTAACTTTGTTAGCTGAGACAACAACAGTCTCCGGTTTGTTTTATCGCCCTTCCCGGTTAGTTTCAGTGCTCAACAGTTAAAGTTCTGCAGATGGAGTAACTCTCTGCTTGCTGTCAGGATCACCTGGTCAGCGTGTTGGGCGTCGCCTCCACTGTCGCTCACGAGCTCGGCCACAACCTGGGGATGAGTCACGACACCGCCGAGCGGCACTGCTCCTGTGAGAACGAGCCACGGCTGGGAGGATGCATCATGGAGCCCTCGACCGGGTCAGTACCAGCACGACTGGCTTCACACAGGTGCCTGATTCACTGAGGAAAAGAGAGAGAGAGGAACTTTTGCAGATAATGCGACGACACACACTGGTGGCCAAATCAGCGATTAAAATGGAGCTTTCCTCCATTGATTTGGCCTTGACCTTTCACCTCTTCCTCTCAGGTTCATGCCGGGTCAACAGTTCAGCAGCTGCAGTGCTGCAGACCTGTCGGTGAGTCTGCTGCACGGAGGCGGCATGTGTCTGTTCAACGTACCACAGCCGGACCACCTGCTGGGAGGACCACGCTGTGGAAACCTGTACGTGGAGAAAGGAGAGCAGTGTGACTGCGGCCTGCTGGAGGTACCCACCTGTCCACCTGTCTGTCTACCTGTCTATTCATTCACATGTCTGTCCGCCTGTTGCTGACGTGCTGCCGTGCTCTGATTGGCCAGGAGTGTAAAGACCCCTGCTGTAACGCCTCCACCTGTCAGCTGGTTCCTGGAGCTCAGTGTTCGTCTGACGGCATCTGTTGCCACGACTGCAAGGTCACACACATGCACACACGTCCTAGTGGTGGAGAGGGTCAGAGAGGGACGGGGGGGGGGGGACAAGGACATTTACTGAAAGTCCTATGTGTCATATGTGGGTGATTAGCACAACACACTAACACCAAATAATAATTTCAAAATAATAATAATAATCAGTATTTAGTTAGAGAGAGAGGGGTGTGATATTGTTGTGAGGTAAGAGCTGGAGGACATAGACACACACACAGTATTAAAGTTCTTCTCCTTTCTTAGCTGCGGGGTGCAGGCTCGATGTGCCGCGAGCCGATTGGAGAATGCGACCTCCCGGAGTTCTGCACCGGCTCTTCACCGTACTGCCCTCCCAACGTCTTCATGCAAAATGGACAGCCCTGCGAGGATGATGCCTCCTACTGCTATGGAGGAGTCTGCGCTAGCACGCGAACCCAGTGCCAGATGCTGTGGGGACCCAGTAAGATGTTTATACTGAGCCAAAACCAGTTTATACCGCTCTGACTGTCTCCCTCTCTCACCACCTGTCTTTCTGACTGTCTGTCTATCTCCAGATGCTACCAGTGCTCCAGCTGTTTGTTTTTCATCCGTTAACAAACAAGGAAACAAATATGGAAACTGTGGTCAGCTGCCCAACGGCTCGTACATCCCCTGTGCTAACGCGTGAGTACACATACAGAGTAGAGCTGCAACAATTAATTCATCAAGCTATGAACTCTAACATTGATTGCAGACAATTTTGATTTCGATTTGAGTCATTTTTAGGAATAAAATATCCAAATTCTCTGGTTCCAGCTTCTCAAATCTAATTATTTTGTGGTTTCTTTGGTCTCCGATAATAGTAAACTGACAATCTTTAGGTTGTGGACTGTTGGTCTGGATAAAAAATACTTTTTACGTTGAATCTTCAGCTTTGGAGAACAGTGATTGATATTTCACACCATTATATGAATGAAACAATTCATTGTTTAACTAATCGAGGTGTTCTGATATTCGATGGATCAAATATCAGAACACAGAGTACAGTAGCACGTCTTCTTCTCCTTGTTGCAGGGACGTGTACTGTGGGAGGATCCAGTGCCAGGGGGGGAGGGACCGACCCCTGCTGGGCACCAATGCAGAGATCCTGACCACCACAGTCCGCTTCAACCACAGTGACCTGGTCTGCAGAGGAACCTTCTTCTACCTGGGGGACGATGTGTCCGACCCTGCCACCGTGGCGCAGGGCAGCGCCTGTGGCCCCGGCAGGGTGAGGACTCATTGAAGCTCTCCTGTTTTAAATGAGTGATCATACAGTATAAATTCTGTACGGTGGAGTTTAAAGAGGCAGTAACATTTAAACATGTTGGTTATTTAGCCAATGGGACGTATGGTGAAACTGTTTAAATTTGTAATAAAGCATCACAGTAGTTTACAGTACGTTTGTGTTGCAGGCCTGTTTGAACCAGAAGTGTGAAGACACGTCAGTGTTTGGTGTGGATGAATGTCACAGGAAGTGCAACGGACACGGAGTGAGTTCAGTTACGACTGTTATTTGTGCAGATTTAAGGAACCTGTTATTTTCATTACTGTCTTGATATCTTGAGCCTTGATTCTAATCTTCTATGATTCTGATTGTTGTGATTGTGTCCAACAATACAACATTCATTTTGAATAATTGTGTAAAACCAAAGAATACACAATTATCCAGGCCGGTCTGATGTGATCTGTGTGTGTTTCAGGTGTGTAACAGTAACAAACAGTGTCACTGTGACGTGGGCTGGGCTCCGCCTGACTGCAGGTACTCTGGTCACGGCGGCAGTGTGGACAGCGGCCCCGCCAGAGCTGCTGGAGGTACGACAGCGTGAGCACCTCAAACACCTCGGACACGCCTGCTCTCCTCCAACCCTCTTGACTTCATTCTTCTTCTTCTTCTCCGTTCAGAGTCCGACCCGGTTCGAGTCGCCCTGCTGGTCATCTTCCTCTTCATCCTACCCGTGCTGCTCCTCTTCCTCTTCCTGCGTTTCCCTCGCGCCCGTCACCTCTGCCTGGGAGCCACCAGCCCGATCCGTAAAGCTCGGCAGCACAACCGGTAACACTGACTTTAGTTTTCTGTCAAATGTTTACATGAATATCTGCTTCTGTTGAACTGCTTGAAATTAATTTTGATAAGTCATAGACATAATTCATAGTCTGCATAATTTAATTTAAAAATCCCCTTATTCATAATTTTGGTCATTTCCTGCACCACCTGTTAAAAGGATGATTTGTTTATTGTTTACTGTCTGAACACAAGTCTATAACCTGAGGGTCAATCTGCATAAAGATTCTGTACCAACTATTTTACGTATACGTCTTTATGTTGTTATATTTTCCCATTAATTCCCAGTGATTTGGTTATTATACCCTTTTTAAAAATTATTAGAAGTTGTATTTTAGCTTTATTGAGTCCATCACCTGGACAAATCACCTGATTTTGCTTCTTTCCTCACCCACACTGCAGTGTGAATCACTGTGAGATGTGGGGTTTGGATTTTGACTCCGCCCACGTCTCCAGGTACTGCTGGACCTGCCGGGTCCTGGTCTGTGATCTGTCCCTGTAGAGTGACGTCAGGGTTTTTTTAACCTCTTTAAATAATGAGATATCACACTTAAAGCTGCACTGATCTGAGTTCAGATTTAGAAATTTGCTCCTAGCAGCACATTGACTTCTGGGTAATGAAGTCCTCCAAGAGTTTCCTGGTGCAGCTTTAAGTTGTTGGACAGTTTCAGTGTCTCCCGTTAGTCTCTGTGGTCTGTGATATCCTACAGGCGTCTAGTCAGCTGTTTCTTTCAGGTACATTCATGTTTTTCTTCACGTTGCCTTCAGGACGCCGGTGATGGAGCGGGTAGACGGCAGGAACGGTGAGCAGGTCCGACCTCTGCGATACCACCTGAACCCGCAGACAGACATCCCGCTGACTCCGTCCCACAAAGAGGTAACGCAGCAGCTTTCCAGCACTGACCCCGCCCCTTTCACAAGATCCCTGGGGGACTAACAGGTCGGACTCGACTAAAGCCTTTTTTTTTTGTCTCGTCTTGCTTCTTCCTCAGCGAACATTAACTCACCTGCTTGTGTGACCTTTGACCTCTTGTGCATGTGTCACTCTGCTTCCTGTTTTCTCTCCTATCAGGTTCATGACAGACCTGCTCCTCCCGCTAAGCCACTCCCCCCTGACCCCGCCCTAAAACCCCTGCAGCAGGTAACCTCACCTGAGCTCACCAGGGGTTCACACCTGCGTTCAGACCTAATCTCAGCTCTGTTCACACCTAATCACACCTGTGTTCACACCTGTGCTCGTGTGTCGCTGCTGATAATGAGGTTTATCAGCTGTCTGGGATGACATCAGTTATCAGTGTTGTCAGCAGATGAAAATACCAACAGACAAAATGTCTGATGGGAAATATAAATCAGAAATGTACTCAACTTTTTTTTTTTTTTCACCTTTTTTGCTTTTATTGATAGGATAGTAGAGAGAGGAAAGAGGGGAAGACAGTGAGGGAGTAACATGATGCAGGGGCCCAGCCAGCTGGGATTCAAACTGGGGACTCTCCGCTCAAAATATTGTTTTCAGCTGAGATAATATGCTTTATGGCCCAGGAAATTAATTTGGATTAATGTGCTATGTCCAGTAATTGTTCTTTATAAAGGGAGGAAACCTACCTAAGCATGAACATGATTCACACGCATCACAAAAGACGTCCTTAAAGCAATGATAAACCTTCCTGACCAATAACACTGATTCCAACCAACCCGAATGTGGTCAGTCCCCTATTGTCCATGTGGTGTATACATGTGAGTAGGCATCTCTCTGTGCAGCACAGCAGGCAACAACTTTTGCCACACACACACAGTGGAGGGAGACACATGTTATTATAGACGTATATATTAGAAAGGGCTTAATGCACAGACATGAGACTGATCTTAATATTTTCTTGTTGCCCTGAGAAGAAACAAAAGAATGTCAAACTGTTTCTTCACGGAGAAACACAGAAAAGAGGTGGAATGTTTTAGTGTTCAGTCAGAGTCAGGAAATCCTCTTTCAAACACTGACACCAGGTGTTCTTCTGACTTTTATTTCTGCTGCTTCAGTTGACTAAACAGCGACCGGCTCCCCCAGCCAAGCCTCTGCCCCCCGACCCCCCCACCCCACCCAACCAGGTACAGTCAGCTGTGGTCAGTCGCATCTGTCCTGTGTGTGTCTGCAGAACCTGTAGAGATCAATTAGTCTGAATGTTACAGCGCCACCTGCTGGACGGAGGAGTCAACACGTCTGCTGCAAAACTGGCCCCAAATACTGCATCTCAGCAGGATGGAGTCAGAAATGTGTCAGATAATTTGACTGTATCCCATTATATGAATTAATGAACTGTTTCATTTATAAAAGAAAAGAAATTAGGTCAAGGAATAAAAAAACAATTTTATTCAATTCGACAAAAGGAAAGTAAAACAAGTTGTTTCTGAAGCTTTCAGATGAATCACCTTCTTCTAAAGGTGCTCAGTTGTCATGGAGATGGTTCATTTGTTCAAGTAGATAAGATAACAGGCAGTAACAAATCATTTAAATGATGAATTAACAATTAAAATTCAGATTGTAATCAAAGTGTTTAAATTAAACTTTTAGTTTTTAAGATAATTTGATTGCCTGCTCATCAATTTCAATCTTGGTTCTGCTTTAGATGGAACTAAAGCATTTATTACCCAGAGTAGCAACAAAAACTCTGATTGGCCAGAATCCTGCTAACAAAACAGCTAATTTATTTTATATTCCAAATAAAAAATAATTTTAGGATTCATCATTTAAAGTCAGAATCTGAAAATATACATTAATTTGTGAAGATTAAAATGTTTGATTTTTCTCACTTTAAGTTCATTAATACCTGATAATGTTTAAATATTAGGCATTAATAATTATTATGCCTAATTATTAGTTATTTAAATGACTTTATTAATAAATGCACTTGCTTCTTTTTAGACCTGATACAAAAAATACTATGATTTCACTTTTTCTCTTTTTTTTCTATATTTTCTCTTCTCTGAATGTTTGTTCTGTTTCTATTTGCATGCAGCTAATAAATATATATATTAATTTCTAGACATTTCTATGTAATTAGTCAAAATGAGAAAAAAAAAGTGCAACTTCATTTTCATTTCATGTCCTTGGCAGCATGTTGTTTTTTTTCCTCCTGACTAAGAAAGGAAGTCAAACAAACTCTTTCATTTCCTCCTCGCTAACCTTCCAGCCGCTGGTGGTTCGACCAGCTCCGCCCACCAAGCCACTCCCCCCTGACCCCGTCTCACCTGGACAGGTACACGAGCATGCTAACTGTTAGCATGTAGCTAGCACGTACTTAGCATGTCGAAAGCATGTGAGAATCCTATAAACTGAACACAGTCCTGGTGAGGTGATCCCGTCTGATTGGTCGGTGTAATTTGGGTCCTGATTGGTGAATTGTGATTCGTTAACACGTGTGAATCTGAATGGACTTCAGTCAAATGTTCGAGTCAGCAGTTAAATGTGTTTTAAAGCGTGATTGAGCTGATCAGATTCATTCTGATGCTGATTTCAGTTTGATGTCCAGAGTCAAGACAAAAATCACTTCCGTTATTTCCCATGACTCTCTGCAGGGTTCGGCTCTCTCCAAACCAGCCGTGCCCAAAAAGCCGCGCTCCCTGGCTCCGCCGGCCCACCCCCACTTCCCCCGCCCGCCCGGCTACGCCAGCGGCATTAAACCACCTCAGCCCGCTGCTGCGGCCGCCGTCGCCCCCGCTGCTGGAGCCAACAGGTACAAAGTCAGGGATAAAGTAAAAAAAAGAGAACATGGCCGACACAAAAGCGTGAACGGTAAAAGTGATGTGAGTCTTTGTTGTTTTTTTTGCAGGCGGCCTCCTGCTCCCCCA
Organism: Lepturacanthus savala; assembly: GCA_030544235.1. Classification (NCBI taxonomy): domain Eukaryota; kingdom Metazoa; phylum Chordata; class Actinopteri; order Scombriformes; family Trichiuridae; genus Lepturacanthus; species Lepturacanthus savala. The sequence continues at coordinate 18,925,707 of CM060467.1, forward strand.
AAAGACCGAAGAATTGTCTCTGCTGCGACGTCAGAACAAAGACTTTATATCTGATGAGCATCTAAACTACAATCATCCGTTTGACCTGAAACCTGAAGAGGGACTGATGAAGACGATGATGAAGACGACGACTTTATTACTCAGTTTGCACTCAGTCGTCCGAGTTCTGCTTTAACCCTTTGTTCATTACTCTGCTGCAGATGGAAGTTATCTCAGTGCCTTGCTCAGCAGCACCACGGTGGCCGCTCGGGGGCGGAACCCTCAGCCCGTGAGCAGCCGCAGACGACGTCACGTTTAAGTGTCTTGGCGCCAATGATGCGGCGCCCCCTGGAGCCAGCAGGGGGCTCAGTGCCTTGCTCAAAGGACCCTTTGTAGGGAATCAAACCTGTGATCAAACAACTTATTTCGCTCCTCTTTCCACAATGTATTTCACGCACAGCACAGACGTGAACCTTGAACTCAGCAGATCATTTGGTCTGAAGCTGAGTGGACGCTGCACAGACTCATCAGGATAACGTCGACGGAGCTCAGATTGATTATCCTCAACATCACCTGCTGGTTATTCAGAATGTATCAATTTAATTCATCAGATATATTTTTAGACCCAAGCACAGAAAAAACATTACAAGGAAAATACAGTAAAGCAAATAGCTGAACATCTGTAATATACCCAATAAAAACAATGTTAAAGTCCGTAATAGATTCTACGGGATCGGTGGTAAAGCTGCTGAGCGTCTCTGACACTTTGAGCCTTTGAATCGTCTCTGGATGAACTTCACTGCCATCAAATCCTTCGGGTGGTTACAGTGTGAAGCTGAACAATCGTGAGTTCTTGACATTAAATCGGAGGCTAAAGGCCTCATCGTATGGAGCTAAACTCGCTGAGCTTTCGCGCCTTCGCCTGTTTGACCAATAAACTGCTGGAAACTGGAGGATTTTCTGACTGAGGCCTTCGTTGGACTCGGACAGTCCAGTTTGAAGCGAACACACAAGCCTTACAGGACCCGGGTCCTGCTGGGAGACGCGATGCCATGTGCTGCATCAGGTTTTTCACTTTTCTAACCCGCCTTGAGATTTCTATCAGACAGCTGGGAATGTACACTACGAGTCCGTCAGCTGTTTGTAACATGATGCCAAAGACGAGCTGGACGAATAAAATCATCATGCGTGGATTTAAAAGCTGCTGTAATCTGATCAGTTTTAGAAAATCCTATTATTAGACTTCTTTGCTGAGGGCTGAGTAACAATTTGAAATTTTTCAATAAAAGTGCCAATTAAAAACCTTTAATTTCACACTGAAACAATATTTTTTTAGGAAACCCTGCTATAGGACACTGCTAAAATAAATCCAAATCTACTTTTCTGTTATAGTTTTGATTCATCAGAAAATAGTGTAAATATCCGTAAAGTTCCCCCAGTTTGAAGTTACATCTTCAAATGTCACAAAGACAAGATCATGTCCCACAATGAAAAGCAATAAATCACATCTGAGAAGTTGAAATGAATTTTACTTCTTTCCTTCAAAAATGACACAAAGGATTGTTTTTTTTTCAAAATAGTTATTGATTAATCTTCTGTTGATCGACTAATTGATAAATCAAACAACCTTCCAGCTCCAAAAAGGATTACTATTTTTAAAAAGAATAGTAACGCACAAGAAAACAAACACTATTATTTGTCAAAATGATATTGTTTTTATTTTCTGTATCTTGTCCTATCACCCTTTGATTAATCCAGCGACCCCTGGTTTGGGTCCTGACCCCCAGGTTGGTTTATATCCATATAAACATGGATTTTAAAAAAGCCAAAGATGTTAAATGTCCAAACACAAAATGCTCTTGATTAAATGATGATTTAGATCAGGAACAACATTTTTGTTATTTTATTTGTGACACAGCATTTTGATTTTATTATTGTCTATTAAAGGTCCAAGTTCCAAGAGGATGTCTTGTTTTATCCACAAAAAGTTTTTAATTATTTACTCTGGAGAAGCTGGAATGAGATTTATCGTTTTTGCCTTTTAAAGAAATTAATTTTTACAATTAATCAACACATCATTTCAGTCTTACATATCTTATTTAATGTCAGTTTTTAGTACAGGAAACACTCAGAAAAGGAAGGCGGCATAAAAAAACCTTGACAGAAAGGCAAAGTGATAATGAAAAAATGTAAAATATAATAAAAGAATGAACTCTGAGGTGTGACAGTAGCTCTGAGGAGAAAAGACTGAAGAATAATGAAGCACAAAGAGCTGAATACATCAGATTGTTTCATAACAATCCCTCAACACTTGTTCCAGATGTTTCAGTCTGACCCTCTGAAGTGTCACTAATAACGTTTCTGCAGCTTCTTACTCTGAGATCGGCTGTAATTGAAGCTCTTTGCTGTGTTGGTTCAACAGTGAATTCAGCTTCTGATGCTGCAGGACTGAATGTTTTAAACCGTCTGAATCTGAGTTGATTGTTTCACGCTGTTACCTGTTGTGTTCATGTTTGCTGCTAGAGGAAATGTCCTCAATAAAAACGTTTATACATCTCCATATGCGGCTTCTTGTCTTCACTTGAACTACCCGCAACACCTTTTAAAATTTGAGCTTGGTAGTTATTTCCGACTCCATGTGATCATCTCTAGATGATCGTTTTTACATTCTGTTGTCAGTTTGATACATTTATCCAGTTAATGGTAATGCTGGCAGAGTCCCCCAGTAAAGGTTCCATAATATCCAAATAGCTGCTTTTGTGTTAATTGTTGATAATGTCTAGGGTTTATATAAAAACTCTATAGTGCATTAAGCCTATGGTGGATATATTATTAAAATAACTATAATTTACTCAACTTTCAACTGATTTTTCAAACTGCTTTGTTATATATATACCATTAATGTTGTCATTGCACTGTATATGTAGCGGTCGTACTCTCTCTCTCTGGCGTTGTGTCTTAAAAGAACTGAAGCAACCTTTTCTTCTTTTTTTTTTGATCACATCGATTTATTCTTGGCAAACTGGCAAAAACTACAGAACAGGCGTCAGTCCAGTACAAAGCATCTCCCACACACATGTGGCCGCCGAGCATCAGCAAAGTTTGAATGTCCTTACCATAGACATATATACGTAGACGCCGCATTGAGCGGATTTGTCCGCTGCTGCGCTACGTCAGTGTCGCCGCCATATTGGATGTGGCAAAGCTGCGCTGTAAACAAATACAAGTAAACGGACCTAATTTCATAAAGCGCCTCTCTACAAGAAACTTGTGTTAATACCTCTTAATTATTCATTCACACATACACTACTATACTTGACAAACAGTAAGAGACCACAATGTTTGTATATAATCTTGATTTAAGATTTAAAATATCCCCAAAGTTCGGTGAATATCAAACTTGATAAACTGCGGGTTGGATTGACTACACTACCCGCGGTGCAGAAGACCCTAAAAACTAAAAGTTAATTTAAAAATGTTTAAATTTTGCCCAATTTCATGGTATTTGCATCAACACAGTCAAGGTTATCCACAAGAGAATGTTCAAGATGGCAAAATTTGCCATAAGAATTGCAGCAGGGTTAATAAAGTAAATGTAATTTAATATGGAGCAGGTTAACAAATAGAGTACAATCAAGCCTCAAAGAACAAAGACAGTAAAAAATAATTCACACACACACACACACACACACACACACACACACACACACACACACACAATGTACACTATAAACATAACATTTTTTTTTTTGCAGAAATGGCACTAAAACCCTTTAAAAATAATGTTTTTGCACATTTTTTTTTCTTATGGTGCCACTCTGCAACTGTAATGTGTCAAGTTTGGCAATGTGATGCAGCCTTAATTTGTGGAACACAGAAACAACCAATGACATGAGCACATAATGATGTTTGTCGATTCCAGACTGTGTTTCCTGAATGTGACCCAGACCAAAGACATCCTCAACACCAATGTCTGCCTGTACAAACTGACTGATAAACAGCATCTTTACAGCCCAGACAGTGATTGGTGAATAAAACGCTCAGCTGATCTGACCACCCTCACTGTGCCCTCAGATGGAATCATCAGTCCCCCCTTATTATTTAGCTTGAGCAAGTGGTAACCCGAATCAAATGATGCAGGTACAGCATCAGTCACCAGGCTACCACGGCACACATCACAAAGCAGTTTTTTCAGAATTTGGCAAACCACAAATCCTGAAATGTAGACAAGAGCATTGTCAACAAGGCCACCAAAGCAGGTTGGCAGGTAGCTGTGGTCAGACACAATGGCAGGAATGTTGGCGAATGGGGATGGGATCTCTTCAGTAGCTTCTGCTGCTGGGGAGGATGACGTTTCCACATTTCCTGACACGCTGGGAGACACCCCACATCGCACCATGAGCTGGGGGAAAATGGCTTGGAACTGGCATGCTGAAGGGTTGTTATTCCAACCCCCTGTGAAAACATAAAGATAAAAACAGCACTTTCACATGAATTACCGTTTTAGTTTGCCTTTTAAAAAAAAAAAAATATATATATATATATATATATATATGGTATACTCAGGAACTCCAAGTGATCTTGGCTGAAGCGGTAGGTGCAGATGTAGCGCTGCCGCTGAAACTGTTCAGGGACCATCAGCGTCAGGGTGTCAATGTTGATGATGAATCTCAGAGGTACCTTCACAAGAAATTGTTTGGTTAATATTAGAACAATATAACCCCAAGACAGCAGAATGATTTTGTTCATTTATAAATGTGAAAACAACAAGGAGCATAGTGTAACAAAAGATCAACAACATCAACATACTTACCATTATGTTGCCTCAAAAAACAGAAAACACTGAAGTCCAACAGAAACAAAACAGGAGACTGCAAAAACATCAGAACCAGAGAACAGCATCATATGAACTTACGATGCTGAACAAGGGAACAGAATAGGTCTGGGTGTTGTGATAAGAAAATAATTACTATATTCATCTCCAAATTCTAATTCATTATTAATGTTCTGAATAACCGGTAACAGAAACAACGTTTCTTCCTCCTGTTTCTCTGCTACTATGAGTGTGTAAACTGAGCTAATACTTAACTCTATATATTTTTGATGGAAATATACACAACCATGAGCAGAATAAATCCAAATAAATGAATGAAAATAATGAATGAATAGCTAAATGTGCGGGAATAGGCGAGCTAGCGTTTTCCACAACATCGGCAAATTATGCTCTCAAAACTATGTTAAAATGGCCAAATAATGCAGTCTATGAACAAAGTATTATCAAAAGTCATTGTTAAATCTTACCTGTTAAAGTTATTCCCTCAGATTTGGTTTGGGGTGTACAACGATTCGTGCAATTCCACGCAGCACAGGAATGAGGCATCTTCTCTTCTCTCTGCTCTACTCCGACTCTTGCCACATCCAATATGGCGGCGCCGATGACGTACAGCTCAGCGCTGAATGAGGCGTCTACGTATATATGTCTATGGTCCTTACCCCCCAGGGTGCACCACCCCTGAACACAGGGGTGCTGAGTTCAAGTGCCGTGGGACACCCAAGTTATTTCACCTGTTAAGCATGTATGGCAAGTGGAATCACACATATCTCATTAACTCTGTTACATATACATAATTACCAACAATTAGAATCATGGGTTTTCATCTAAAAGTACAATTTCAAAATGTAGAATTTCCTATATCATAGCTGTTCTAATCAGACGTTTCAGTCAACCAGAGCTGGACCTCTCCAATATGGCTGCCGATGAGATACACTACTTAAATGAAAAGAAAAGGTGCAGATATGTGAGCTTTAAATTATATAAAGGGACCAAACATGTTTTTTTTTTGTTGTTGTTGTTTTACTGCTGTGAAGTTTGGGTGGGAGTGGTCATCCGAGGAATTGCATGTTTTTATCCCCTTTTCCACGGATGTATGATAGAACATATAAGTTTTATAATCATAGACATATATACGTAGACGCCGCATTGAGCGGATTTGTCCGCTGCTGCGCTACGTCAGTGTCGCCGCCATATTGGATGTGGCAAAGCTGCGCTGTAAACAAATACAAGTAAACGGACCTAATTTCATAAAGCGCCTCTCTACAAGAAACTTGTGTTAATAACTCTTAATTATTCATTCACACATACACTACTATACTTGACAAACAGTAAGAGACCACAATGTTTGTATATAATCTTGATTTAAGATTTAAAATAACCCCAAAGTTCGGTGAATATCAAACTTAATAAACTGCGGGTTGGATTGACTACACTACCCGCGGTGCAGAAGACCCTAAAAACTAAAAGTTAATTTAAAAATGTTTAAATTTTGCCCAATTTCATGGCATTTGCATCAACACAGCCAAGGTTATCCACAAGAGAATGTTCAAGATGGCAAAATCTGCCATAAGAATTGCAGCAGGGTTAATAAAGTAAATGTAATTTAATATGGAGCAGGTTAACAAATAGAGTACAATCAAGCCTCAAAGAACAAAGACAGTAAAAAATAATTCACACGCACACACACTATGTACACTATAAACATAACATTTTTTTTTTGCAGAAATGGCACTAAAATCCTTTAAAAATAATGTTTTTGCACATTTTTTTTTCTTATGGTGCCACTCTGCAACTATAATGTGTCAAGTTTGGCAATGTGATGCAGCCTTAATTTGTGGAACACAGAAACAACCAATGACATGAGCACATAGTGATGGTTGTAGATTCCAGACTGTGTTTCCTGAATGTGACCACCCAGACCAAACACATCCTCAACACCAATGTCTGCCCGTACAAACTGACTGATAAACAGCATCTTTACAGCCCAGACAGTGATTGGTGAATAAAACGCTCAGCTGATCTGACCACCCTCACTGTGCCCTCTGATGGAATCATCAGTCCCCCCTTATTTTTTAGCTTGAGCAAGTGGTAACCCAAATCAAATGATGCAGGTACAGCATCAGTCACCAGGCTACCACGGCACACATCACAAAGCAGTTTTTTCAGAATTTGGCAAACCACAAATCATGAAATGTAGACAAGGGCATTGTCAACAAGGCCACCAAAGCGGGTTGGCAGGTAGCTGTGGTCAGACACAATGGCAGGAATGTTGGTGAATGGGGATGGGATCTCTTCAGTAGCTTCTGCTGCTGGGGAGGATGACGTTTCCACATTTCCTGACACGCTTGGAGACACCCCACATCGCACCATGAGCCGGGGGAAAATGGCTTGGAACTGGCATGCTGAAGGGTTGTTATTCCAACCCCCTGTGAAAACATCAACATAAAAACAGCGCTTTCACATGAATTACCGTTTTAGTTTGCCTTTAAAAAAAAATATATATATATATATATGGTATACTCAGGAACTCCAAGTGATCTTGGCTGAAGCGGTAGGTGCAGATGTAGCGCTGCCGCTGAAACTGTTCAGGGACCATCAGCGTCAGGGTGTCAATGTTGATGATGAATCCCAACACTCAGAGGTACCTTCACAAGAAATTGTTTGGTTAATATTAGAACAATATAACCCCAAGACAGCAGAATGATTTTGTTCATTTATAAATGTGAAAACAACAAGGAGCATAGTGTAACAAAAGATCAACAACATCAACATACTTACCATTATGTTGCCTCAAAAAACAGAAAACACTGAAGTCCAACAGAAACAAAACAGGAGACTGCAAAAACATCAGAACCAGAGAACAGCATCATATGAACTTATGATGCTGAACAAGGGAACAGAATAGGTCTGGGTGTTGTGATAAGAAAATAATTACTATATTCATCTCCAAATTCTAATTCATTACTAATGTTCTGAATAACAGGTAACAGAAACAACGTTTCTTCCTCCTGTTTCTCTGCTACTATGAGTGTGTAAACTGAGCTAATACTTAACTCTATATATTTTTGATGGAAATATACACAACCATGAGCAGAATAAATCCAAATAAATGAATGGAAATAATGAATGAATAGCTAAATGTGCGGGAATAGGCGAGCTAGCGTTTTCCACAACATCGGCAAATTATGCTCTCAAAACTATGTTAAAATGGCCAAATAATGCAGTCTACGAACAAAGTATTATCAAAAGTCATTGTTAAATCTTACCTGCTAAAGTTATTCCCTCAGATTTGGTTTGAGGTGTACAACGATTCGTGCAATTCCACGCAGCACAGGAATGAGGCATCTTCTCTTCTCTCTGCTCTACTCCGACTCTTGCCACATCCAATATGGCGGCGCCGATGACGTACAGCTCAGCGCTGAATGAGGCGTCTACGTATATATGTCTATGTTTATAATACATCCATGATTTTATCATGACGCAACGTGCTGACCTTTAAACTCAGGAAGTACAACAGCACGGTGATCAAACCGGAAATCCAAGCTGTAAACTGGGCCAGTTGATGAGTGAGACTCGTGGAGCCCGCGTTTACCGACGTAAACAAATCTGACGTCACAGCAACACACGTGAGTGTGCGCGAGCTCTTCTGACCTCACGACTATACAACACCACGTACAGCACGTGCACCAGCTCCGTGTTCTCCCGAACCGACGCACTGTGACGTATAGATATTGGATAAGTCAGGAATACCGACGCCAACAGTGGATTACACCATGATTACAGCGTAAAAGTGCTGCAGCCGAAAAATGCGTCAATAAAAACAAATATAAATGAATAAACACGCAATTTAAAGGCAGAGTGTGTAATATTTCCCTAAACAACAGTATATAGACTGGCAGCAGGAATCCCTGTTAAGCAAATATAAAACAATCATCTGAGAGATAGTATTAATACTTTTACATTTATATATATTTTAAATGTACCTGAGTGAATTACTGAACACAACATACCAATAACAGTATGATGACGAGATAGTGTCCTCTCTCTCTGTGTGTGTGTGTGTGTGTGTGTGTTGTAGTCTATATGTGTTTTGGTTTTTAATTTCGTAATATAGTTATAATATAATTAAACATTTTTTTCAGAATACTTGGTGTGTCTCCGCTCGTATTGGAGTGGGGTGGCCCCTCCAATTCTGTTTTCCTGATCCTGTGTTGGACGCAACAGAGGTCAGAGGTCATGCGGATGAACCACCAGAAGGATGTTTTCTCTTTCTTTCCAGCTATAAGGGTTTGTTTCCCCCTTGCATCTGTGTTTCTCTCAGTAATATTGAGTTCAGTTTACTTTAACCTTTATTTGTTTTGTCTGGATTTGAGCTACTTCATTAAGTGAAAGAGATTCTTCTTACATCATATCAGTCTATAAAATATTTCAAAGCACAATAATCATTATTATTAAGCATTATTTAACAAAGTTATGAACTAAAGACCAGAATGATTTAGTTTCTATGTACAGAATGGTGTTTGTGCAGAGTTTACATTTTATATACAAGTGTGATGTGGAAACCTGGAGCCTCCAGTGCTGCACACTGAGAATACACTTCAGATTCCCATAAATTATGACTGCTTTCTTTTTCACGAACATTCTAATGTATTAATACTTTCAAAACTTAAGTATGTATGTATATATATATATATATATATATATATATATATATATATAAAATCATAAAATTACTTTTGCTACTTAAATTCTGTAAATATCAAATACTTTAAACTTTTACTAAAGTACTATTCTAATAGGAGACTTAAGATTACTGTACTTTTAAACCACTGGATATGTGGACATTTTCATTCATATCAGCTGCAGGATGAAAACTTTGCATACAGGAAATCTCACTGTGTTCTATGATGAAGTTGATCTTTTATCAGTGGGTGAGTGACTCTCAGTCCTTCAGAAAACAGAAAGTCAACCTTTGAATTCACTGTTTCTGTAAATGTCACGTCTGAAGGAAACCGTAAAAAGTCTCCTCTGAGTGACTAATTCATTAACCTGAAAGTAACCGTCAAGTGGGCACAGATTCCTCATCTGAAAAGGGTTTGGATGATTGTATTGGTTGTAGTGTTTGTCTCCACCTGCTGGTTCAGTGAATGTTTCTGCCTTAGGGCAGGGCGGGACGCCTGCCCTTTTATGTGTCAATCTGCTGCTAAGTCAGGACAAGACAACATTTTTCTTTTTATCCATGTCCATTTCTGGATCAGCTGTTTGTTTTTGTTCTTTTATCTCGTGCAGATAAATAAAAATCAGCATGAAGTGAATCCAAATGTGTCGAACATGAACTGATAAGACCTGTCAGCTATTTTATTTATTTATTTATTTTACTCGCTTTCCTTTTCTTCACTGTCAACCAGTGATCCCGTCCTAAGCTGCAGATGATGGTGTTTCAGTCCTCCCCTCCTCCCTCCTGACCTGAGACCACAGAAAAGAGGAAGCCGCAGTGATGAATGTGAAAGAGTCTTCAGTCACATTATTTCAGCGCTGACAGTTACTGTAGCTTCAACAGCGACGAGGAGGAACCGCCCTTCATCCTCAGTTCGTCAGTCATGGCCCCTTCAGTGGTCCTGCTGCTCCTCGGCCTGCTGAGCGGCTCCACCTCGCTGCCTCCGCCACGAACCTCCTTCAACCTCGGTAAGTGTGAAGAACAGATTTCTACTGAGATATCAGTTGGTGGGTAACACTTCCTCTGGTTGGGATGTGTTTGTGTCACCAGAGGATTGTGGAGGAATATGAAACATAAATAATGATGAAAGTTATGATGTGTAATATTTGTCCAGCTGATCCAAACTAATATCCGCAGCATTTCCATTAACTGTCTCAGTACAGTTAAAGGTGCCATATCTGCACTTTTCTGGGGTTTAGTTGAAGTTTTGATTCACATAACAATATATATTTGTGATTTAAAGTAGAAAAAAATCAACTGAATGTAGTTTTTGACTCATCTCATGAATATGAGATTATCAGAATCATAAATTTGCGATGCCGTGTTCAAGTGGGACTGAACACGATAAACGTTTATTAAGAATGTCACAAATTAAATTTCTAAATCGATCAAGTGAGTTTGGTTTTGACTTTTTTTTTTCAATTTAATTTTAATATTTATTAATATATATTACACAGTGTAGATAATTCAAATCCAACAGAGGTTAGAATATGGAAGCGACTCTGGATGATGGATTTATAACTGACTCACTGAACCTCAGTGAGTGTTTTACCATTAGCTGAGTGGTTTGGGCTGTAAACTGTGGTCTGAGACTTTCACTATAATAGTAAATGTATGAATCTGTGATATGTAAATATCTATATATCATATCTGTATATCAATCGTTATTCATCACAGAAAGAAAAACTGATCATAAACCCAGTGTTTCTGTCATACGTTCGTTTGATGAATGGGTATCACTGTGCCACCCTTACACGCACACACACACACACACACACACACACACACACACACACACACACACACCCTAACACAGGAAGCCTGCAGGGCAAACTCTGAAGCATGTGTAAATCTGCTGTAAATGATTTGCTTGGCTTTGTTCATTTTGGATCCTGCCTTAAAAGCTGCGGTTTTGTGTGAAACTGACCAATATCCTAAATTTCCATTGAAAATGTTATTTTGCCTATGTGAGTTACAGTGTGAAATGTCACAACTATGTCACTCAAGCTGCTGTTAGACATTTCACTCTTTTATACGGAAATGCAGCTCAAAGTGCTTTACAACAGACAGACATGTTTAATTCAAACATGAAGAAGATTGTTGCTTGGTCCATTAAGGTCTTTGTATGTCGTCATAAGGACTTTAGAATTAATTGTAAAGGTCACAAGTCAGTGCAGAGCAGCTGAGACTGAAGTGTCTCTTCTCGGTGATCTGGTTAATAACCTCTCAGCATTTTTTTTTCAGGCCTGTGAAAAGTGAGTTATAGTAATCTATTGAATGAATTAATCTAATGAAGGCATGAATACGTTTATCAGTGTCTTTTTGGTTTAAGGACGGTGGAGCTGCAACAATTAGTCGATAATTTATTTACAAAATATTACATTAATCAACAACTATTTTAATATTCAATTAATCAATTGTCCGAATTTTCAGGTTCCAAATCTGATTATTTAGTCTTCTACAATCGTAAACTGATGATCTTTGGGTTGTGGACTGTTGGTCGGGACAAAAAAAGACATTTTAGATTGAATCTTCAGCTTTGGGAAACAGTGATCAACATTTTACACCATTTAATGAACCAAACAAGTAATCAATGAATTGTTTCAATAATCAATAGAGTAGTTGACTGTTGCAGTTCGTTGCAGTTCTTATGATAGCTGTCTTTGAGGCGGAAGAAAGTCACCATGTTAATGTGAGAGTGAAGTGGTTTAATCCATGGAGTTAATTTCTACATCTGCAGCACAAAATAACAAAAACAATAATGGATCAATACAGCTCGCTTGTGTAACCGGTAGCAACTGTAATGTTCCTCAGACACATGACCTCTGGTGTAATACCACCTTCCTGTAAATTCTGAACCAGTTTAACAGAGAAGTTAGAGAGACAGACTCGTTTTTCGAAACAGTTGATTAGGACACCGTGTCTTATCGTGTCATATCAAATACATCACTCAGGTCTACGAGGACAAGAAGTGAGACCTTGTTGTTATCAGAGCTTCTAAGTTAAAAGCAGTGTCAGTGCTGTGGTATTTTGTGAAACTCCAGTTGTGTTTGCAGCTTTTTCTGTGCTGAAAATGCTGGATCATCAACCATACAATAATCACAGCAAAGAAAAAAACTAAATGGGAAGAGTGGTAGGGAGATATATTGATGTAATAAACCAAAGGGACTGATTGATGAATAATGTGAGTCCAGGTTTCTGGTTAAACTTCTTCTCGTTGGTGTATTGCAGCTAAATTCAACATTTAACATCAACATGTTATTCGAAGGATAATTTATCATCTTGGAATTATAAATAAGTGAAGTAGTTAAAATTGAGTTCAGTCACGTTTTGTAATTTTCTCAGAGACACGATAACACCTGTTTATAACTTTCTTCTTTTAAACATCACTGCTGTTGGTCTCACACCACAACTGTCCTGCAGGAACTAATGAGCTCTGCTTATGAGACTAAAGTCACGTCCCTCACATTCATACTTTTACCTTTATTTAATGACGTTTTCTCCTTAAGACTGAGATTTCTTTCCCCAAAAATGGAGATGTATCTAACGTTCAGTAGTAATGGATTATCTGTTTTTTAAAAAAATGGAATAAAATCAGGTTTTCCGTCATTTGAGCTTTGACCGACATCATTTTGTTGCCTTCTTTAAAGGTTTAAAGGCGGCGACTAATAACTACACAGCAGAAGTGATTGGAATAAACATTCACTGCAATTTATACTCAAATATTTTCTAGGAAATCTGTTAAATTGTGTTAGAGAGATGTTGCTTTAGCTGCATATAATTCAAAATTAAACCACTAGAGCCCAGCACAAACCTAAAAGAGATTGTCTAGAACTGCTCTATATGATGCGATTATATTCTTTTATTTATAACCTCTGTGTTCAGATACAGAGATGGAGTTTCTGTGCAGCTCTGAACCACATCCTCTCCAGCCCTGATACCACAGAGTCTTCTTCAGCCTCACAAACAGGAAGTAGCGCTGTCATGTGGGTCAGCCGCTTACAGAAACAAAACCTTTTAGACTCAACGGGATAACACGGTGCCCGACACCGCTGAAACCAAACTGTGTCTTCTGCTGCTTAATGGAAAGTTAGACACGCAGAGAACGTGTGTCATCGGAAGGCTTTTATATTTATATCTGTGACAGGCTGAGCTCTTCATGACCTCTGTCTGTCTGGACTTTTTAAATAGAACTTTACTGATGTCGAATCTTTACTAAACAACAATAACAGGGTTTCACACACAGTAAAGTTAAGAAACAGTCAAAGAATCAGTTGGTTACATTTATAGTGAAGTATTAAATATTGATATCTGAGTTTTCTAAATAAAAAACATACACATAGTTTAGTGTGATGGTATAGATTGTGCAATGTGCTATAAAAGAGGAAATAAGTAAAGTTTATGAATCATGTTCAGTGCAGCAGAAACAGACAGAACAACACGGCTGATTCTCAGGTTCAAACTAATCAATAAACAATAATCAATAAAACTGATTGTGTTTGTGCTCAGACTCTGCCGACCGACATCTGATCCACTTCAGCCTCCACGGCGTCCACAACACCAGCACGCTGTTGCTTAGCAACGACGGCTCCACGCTGTACGTGGGGGCGCAGAACGCTGTCCTCTCATTGGACGTCAGTCAGAGTGATGACATCACCCTGAGGAACAAGGTGAAGGTTTCACTTGATTTCTGCATGACTCTTATTTTATGCTTTTCATCAGTTTGAAAAATCATTATTGTATTTTTTTCCCTCATGTACAGTGTACAGAGTAGTCATAGTCAAAGTGTCACATTCCTTTATCATTTAAGATTATTTTAACTACTGAAGCAAAAAGAGTTCAGATGTCCCACACTCCAAAAGCTGGAATATTTCAAATAATTAGAACTAATTAGAAATAATTAGAACTTTCAGAATTTTATACTAAATGTACAATTAAACTGAAATGAGACACATTTACAGACATCCTTCATTTCCATGTTGTAAGTTGTTAATGTACTGCTAGGAAATCCATTTTTTATTGTATTTACCTATAAAATACATTTGAATTTATTCTCTATGTAAATGGATTTTCTTCTTCTTTTACTTCTTCTTCATTATTTGTGATTGTCATTATTTTTTATCTGTGAATCTCTGTTTTGCTGCCAAACTTTAGTCGAGCTCTGAAACAGACATTCAGTCTCCATCTGATCATGTGTTGTGTAGGTGGAGTGGAGTCCATCTGAGAAAGAAATAAAGGAATGTGCTGATAAAGGGAAGGATGCAACGGTAACCATGGAGACGCCTCCATCTTCATCTCTTTAATATGTTCATTTTGCTCTGTTAACATCTCTGGTGTGAGTCTTCTGAAAGTTTAATGCTGCTGTTGTGTGTTTATGTGTTCACGTCTTTCCCGGTGCCATGAACCCTACATTCTGGATTACAGAGTCCGAACTAAACCAGCGTTTGTTGTGTTGTGTTCTCACACTGTGTGATTAGAAAAAATCAGAATATTATTATATATCTTAAACTTGTCTGTAGCTTGTCTCTTATCCAGTGTTTCACCTGTTATCTTTTGTTTGATTAGGCTTAATCGATTAGTTGACAACTATTACATTAATCTGCAGCTATTTTGTTAATCAATAAATTGATTTGAGTCATTTTAAAAAAAATGTCCAAATTCTCTGGTTCCAGCTTCTCAAATCTGATCATTTTCTGGTTTCTTTAGTTTTCTATAATAGTAAACTGATGATCTTTGGGTTGTGGACTGTTGGTCTGGACAAAAAAAGGTTTTAGGTTGAATCTTCAGCTTTGGGAAACAGTGATCGACGTTTTACACCATTTAATGAAACAAAAATATAGTCGAATAATTATTAGTTGCAGCACTTAAGGGGAGATGAAAATAGGAACAAATGTTTTAGAGAAATGTCTTTCATGTTATTATTTACACTTGCTGCTCTGATAACTCAAAATGTAGAACAGAGGAAGCTCCATAAAACTACAGTGAAACAGCTTTGACTCAACCATCTCTCTGTCTGTAGGTCCACTGTGCCAACTTCATTCGTGTGTTGCAGCAGATAAACTCCACCCACCTCTACGCCTGCGGCAGCTACGCCTACAGCCCCCATGATGCCTACATTGTGAGTCCACACAGAAACCCGTTCGCATGTTCTTTAGTCCAGACCCTCTGTTGTACAGGTCAGATTCTGTATGTTTTCTTTAACATGTTTTCTCTGTCTCCCTTGCAGGACTCTGAAACCTTCTCCATAGTCAAACTTGATGGCCCAAACAGCCGCTGCCCGTTCAACCCCTTCCACAGAAACACCGCCATCTTCATCGGTCAGTCAGCTCCACCACAGATGACTTTACCTGAAAACTCACTGACCTTAATGTGCTAAAAGTTATTTTATAAACTATGAGCGTCGTCATGAGCCTTCCAGCCTTCATCACAACCTCTTTCAGAGCAGACGGTCACACTGAGCCTGACCCCTTCCTGCTGCGCAACACAACGCTGGCTTCATATTAAAGTCTGATTCTTCAATCTAACTTAGAGGCATGGACACACATCTCATCCTGCAGCTTGCTGCTGAACAAGCCTCTAAATAAACATTCACCAGGGAAAAGTGCACCGCTAATGTTAGAGCTAATTAGATGTCACTTTCAAACCGTTCTCTGCTGGTGTGGTCAGACCAACACGTCCCCTCCAGCTGCTGTCAATCAAATAGATTCAGACACGCCCCCTCCAGCTGCTGTCAATCAGACACACACCTTCTACTTGCTGTCAATCAAATAAACACTAACACACTCCCTCCTCTATATTTTTATTCATTCTAATAATCAAAAAATATTTACAATAGAATTTAAAACACCTGTTAATTTGTTGATTTTTGTCTGCAGAGTGAGGACTAACAACAGTTCATGCTTAACAGGACCTGACTGTTCTTGTTATAACTGTGTATTTAAAAGGAGACTCGATGGCTGAGAGACGTTCTTTCTGTTTCTATTTTTTTTTTAGGCCAGATCTTTTTATTGAAAATAATAAATAGAGAAACATGCACAGGAATTACACATCACTTATTTTCATGTATGTAAATATACACACGTACACAAAACTTTACTTGGAAGAACAAAGAAACAAAATAAGAGCAACAGATTTCTATATCATAAGTATTATAAAATTCAACGACTCATTCAATTGGAAAGCACCTGTAAGTCTTGAAATAAGAAATGAAGTGATGGCATCTTTCCGCTTCTCTGTAGCCCATGTTTAAAGCAGCCTGCTGCACTTTGTGCAGCATCCATTTCCTGTGTTGATGTGAAGCCTTCACACATATCAAAGGTGAAGATGATCTCCAACCAACTATCAAACCTTCACACCTTCCTGTGATATTGAAACTCTGCCTGTACCAGGCCTGTTGGCATCTCAGTCAGTGTGTTTGCATGCAGAGCTTCATCGAGCTATTCTCAAAATTAATTTGACTTTTGTGTCTCGTTGGACTTCTGTCCTGTCTCGGTTTAAATGCAACGGAGAAAATTGAATCACTGATGAGGTCCACCCCTTCATGCAGCACCACCTCTTCTTAATATGGCCATAGATACACATGTATCTGTTGATTTTTCTGTTATCTTGTAAAAAAAACTCTGAATATTAATAAGCTTAAAAAATTCTCAACTACTGTTCTACCTGTACTGATACAGGGTTCCTTTTGTCTCTCTCTCTTTTTAATTAATCACATTGCTGGTTGCATTGTGTGAAAATACAGTTAATCCGCGCTCTCTCTTTTAGGCTTGTCCCGATCCAATATCGGCATCGGATCGGCCACTGATACTGCCAAAAAATATGCGTATCGGTATCGGCGCGGCGGCATGGGAAAAAATCCGATCCGTTAAAAAAAGTCCGGTTTTTCCAGCGCACCTATTCAGATAATCCATTCCAGTTTTTTTGCTGTGGTTACGCTAAAATCCGGTCCGCATTTTCCAGCACACCAGCATCAGCGTCTCCCCACATTTGTTTAGCTTGCCTCGCGTTGCATAGCAACCAGAGATGCGCTCAGACTTGTCGCTCCGTGGCAAACGGCACAGACACCGAAACAGCGTAATTACACCGAAACGAGCACAGTGGAATTGTTAATGCGTTGATAAATTCGGTACACAACGGTCTATGTCAAACAGGAAGTCTGCTGCCCCCTGGTGGACACAGTTAACTTGTCATAACTCTGTCTCAAAGTATTGTTCGTTGCTACTGATGGAAACCCAAACTCACTCATGTAGGCCAGAAACTAAACATTCAGTGTGGTTTCATTTGTAAAGTTAAACAATCATTTATACAGTGAATATAACACAAGGGACTCAAAACAATCCTGAGACACCGCTTTACCTTCAAGTTCAGATTTAACTCTGTCCACTGCAAAAATCTATTCTTATTAGGCATTTTTTATCTGTTTTGTTGTACAATTAGTCCAAATATTGAGTAGAATTACCTTGAATTATATATATATATATATATATATATATATATATATATATATATATATATATATATATATATATATATACATAATATAATTATGTCTATGAAAGAAAAGCCAAAACATTGTTATATTAAATATTTTTATTTCACTCTTGATTGACAGAATGCTGGAGGTTTTTTCTTATTTATCTGCACTTTTTTTTGCCTCTGGTACAAACCTGTTCATTGTCTAAATGTGCACAACTTTTCTACTTAAGAAAACAAGAATAAATTGACCAATTGTACCAAATACAAGATATTTTCATGTGTTAATATTTATTTTGTGCACTATTTTGTTTGGTCAATATCTTGTTCATAAGTTACTAAGCCAGACATCAGCCTTTTTGCATCTACTGAAACCATCAGCCACTCTATTTTAACATGTTCACAGATGGGGAACTGTTCACCGCCACAACCACAGACTTCAGAGGCGTCAAACCAAAGATTTCTCGTCACTTCAGCAGAGATGGGCGCCCAGACGTTAGCCAGGACACGTCTGTCAGTTTACTGGACGGTGAGTGCTGCCACTGACCACACAGAAAATTAACTCATTGACCATTGATTATTTTATATTTTCTGTCAGTATTCTGCTTCGTCAGTGTGAGAATTTAAAAATTCCAGATGGTCTGATTAGCCAGAATCATGCCAACACAACAGCTGGCCAGTCAGAGCTCTAGTTGCTGGGCTGCATTGGATTTTTCAGGATTAGATTTTTACTGCTGACACAAAATAAATAAAATAAAATTTATTCTAATAATAAAATAATAGGGACACTTTCTTGGTACGATGATAACTGTCAATGAACTGAACTCTGGCATCACATGTCTGGTGGTATAGTTTAGAAACTGATCAGCAAAAAAACTGTATAGTTAGAGTACAATTTACTTTCAGATCCCTTTTGTCTATGTTCAGTTTCTGTACCCTCACTTCCCTCTGTCATCATCACTTCCTGTATTTCAGAGCCGACCTTTGTCAGCTCAGCGTTGGATCCGGCAGAAAGGAAACTCTACTTCTTCTTCAGTGAAGTTGGGAATGAGTTCAGCTTCGTAGAGGACCTGCAAATCGCCCGTGTGGCCCAAGTCTGCAAGGTGACAAAAAACACAGAGAAGACTCCTGACTGCGTAAACTTAACTATTCTGATTAATTTAATAACCACTTTGTACCTGTTCGTGACACAGAAATAGGAAATCTCAACGATTTGGACTCAAGTCATAAATCTAATAAAATTAGACTTGACTTGCGACTTTAATGCCGACTTCAGGAAACAGAGACTGACCGGAGAGATTCTCAACAGTGTGTTGTCTCTGCTCTGCAGGATGATGTTGGAGGAAAGCGGACTCTGCAGAGGAAGTGGACATCCTTCACCAAAGCTCCACTGCTCTGTCAGTCTCATAAACAGCTTCCCTTCAACCTCCTCCAGGACATATTTACACTCCAGCCACCAGAGGACAGTGTCACCTCAGATACTCTGTTCTACGGCGTCTTCACCTCCCAGTGGTACGAAGACAAGAATTCAACTTTCTTATACACAGTATTAAACCTGTTATTTATCTTCTTCAGTATTTTATTCAGTGTCCTTCATTGTACAGTCTAGTTTTATGTAGATTATGGTTCTTAATTGTTTAATTGTGATTTTCTGTGTAAGTCTTTATTGAAAAGTGATTTCTAAGGATTCCTCTTAACATGAATGTCATCAGTATTTTCTCTCGTGTTGTTCAGGTCTTTGGGTCCAGAGTCGGCAGTCTGTGTCTTCAAGCTGCAGGACTTCAGGACGGTTTTCACTGGGAGCTATAGGAGCTTCGACATGCAGACCCACCAGTGGATTCCACTGCAGGGAGAACACTCCTACCTGGGAAAGGTGGGAGGTCTTATTATTATGAACTTTAAGTTTAGTTTAACTGTTTAGTTTTCCAACTTCAATCAGAAACAACAGCTGTTGTTAATATGTCAGCCAGCTCTTTATGAGCCTCTAATGAATCATCTTTACAATCTTGTCTCAGAGCTAAGCATCTGTTTTTGTAAAAGTTAAATCACTACTAAAAAACACAGACATCTAATACCACTTTCTTACATTTTCACAATCCTCAAAGACTTCTTACTACATTACATACATACTGTATCATTCTACCGAATGATACAGAGGATATTTAATTATTTTCAAGCTGCAACTTTATTCAAATAAACAACTGCAAATAAAATTTAACCAGAAATGACATCTGTTTTCTGATTTCGGGCAAAACACAAAAAATACAAAGATGTTATTGTGTTCAAATATATACAATAATTGTAAGTAACATTAATGTAACTGATAATAAAACTTTTGTTTTGTTCAGATTGAGCAAAAGAGTATTATGTTCAAAGTCAATGCAAGGTTAACATTTTAAAAACAGCCTAACAAACACTCTTTAACACTGAATTAGTGGAACCTTTTATATTGTTGCAAAAACTGTAATATTTCTACATTAAACACATCAACACACAAAGTGTGCTTACACACTTTGGGTCACACATGAAATAAGATACAGTTGTTATTATAAAACAAAGGCCAGTGGTGTCCCTCAAGGTTTAATTCTGGGCCTTGTGTTTTTCTGACTTATTTCCACTCGTTTGAGTTTAATTACTGTAACCAACAGTAACCAGCAGATGTTCCTGTGTGATTCTCCTTCCATCTTCTCCTCACAGTGTGGACTTGATAGCGATTTAACAGATACAGATTTGAAATTAGCAGAGGCGAAGAAGAATTTCCTGACCAGCAACGGTGTGAAACCTGTCGGAGATGGTCCGATCATTGTTTCTTCACAGCACAGCTACAGTCGTGTGGCTGTGATGAGGACGAAAGCAGCCAATGGCAAAGACTACACCATCCTTTTCCTTCTCACAGGTGCAATGTCACACATTGAACAGTACTAGTGATGATACCGAGAACTGTTTTAACATTGAAAAAGCCTACATAAAAATACAAAATATGAATCTGTATTCTGGATTAAAAAATGCTCATAATCTCTTTTGCCTGACCCTCAGAGTCCGGATTCCTCCACAAGGTGGTCTTGTTTGAACAGGGTGCACACGTCATTGAGGAGATCCAGGTCTTCAGACAACCTCAGCTGGTCAAAAGCATCGTCCTCTCCTCCTCCAAGGTAAAACCTTTACAAAAAAGGCTACATTACTGAATGTCAGGTGACTTTAAGGCTGTCCGAGGTACCTACCTGCTTCTAAACATCTTTTTCCCTGATTGGATCATGTAACGTATTCTACCATGAGATTAAATCAACAGCTCCAACAGGTAGACATTTACAGTGAGGTGTCTTTCCCTTTAATTCTGTCTGGTTGGATTAGGCCATTATGGTCTGTGGTTATTTCTTCAGCATCATTTCAAAACCAACACAATAAAAACCAAACAGAAGTAATAATATTAAAGCTGGATAATTGAATCTGACTCATCTAACTTTCAGATTATTATTGTATATACAAAATCAGGTCTAGTTGGGAAAAGCCCTAACTGTATGCTAATGAGTAAGTCGGAACGCTACGTTCTACAACTGAGTGTTTTCTGGTGTTGTAGGGAGTTGTTTTTGTGGGGACGTCAGAGGGCGTGACAGCAGTCCCTGTAGCCAAATGCTCCGTCTACAGAAGCTGCATTCAGTGCCTTCTGGCCAGAGATCCTCTCTGTGGATGGAGCCGGACCAGGAGGGTCTGCACCGGTCTGGACAGCAGTTCTGATAAAGTGTAAGTGACAGTCAATCACAGGAAGACATGTTCAATACATTTTATCCATCATTCTGTGACATTCAGCTTTGTTTCCATGCACGATTTACATATAAAGACCTTTCAAGAAATGTGGAAATAGTTAATTAGTATGAATGTAGTTCAACTAATAAGGCATTTTTCTAACAAACAAAACAAAAACTAAAAACACATGAAAAAATCTCAGCCAGTGGGGACATGTTAACCTTTATATGAGAAGATTTGATGTTCAGAGATTGATTGAAACATAAATGGATGGCTGAAGAATCGTTAGTCTGTAATGATAAATAAGTCTCAAATGTACCTTAAATTATTATCTGTAATAAAAAATAATTTCACTATTGGCGTTTTTGCTCTTCAGGGCTCAAGTCCTGGAGAAAGGGAATGTCACAGAGGAATGTGATGGACAAACAGAGGCCAGTGTGAACACAGGTAACATCTTCATCTAAATATTATAAATCCTCTGACAGATGTGAAGAGTTTACAGGATGTTAGTGACCATCTCTAACATATCTAGGAGAGAATTTAAAAACCCGATCTGATGCATATTTGGAAATCACTCCTGGAGTTGAGGGTGTTCCCTCATAGAAATATCTATATATGTCCATGTTCGGCATTTTCATTTCACACTGGTTTACAACAGTGTTGATCTGCATTGATTTGAACTATTTGTGTCTTACAGACATCGTTCATTTGAACAAAGCTGTGCGGCTTAATTGTCGGAAACCTTCCAACCTGGCCACCCTCACCTGGCATTCGCCTCGATTCAAAACGCTGCCAAAGGAACTCTTTTTCCAGTCAGATGACGGTAGCCTGAACTTCCACGCCAACGTCCAAACCTTAGGAACCTACCGCTGCGTGGCAGAGGAAGGCGGGTACAAGGAAGTAGTCGCAAGCTTTAATGTCCAACAGATTGTTTCTCCACGTTCCAAAAGCCCCTCTTCAGATGTCAACCATGAGCCTGACAGCCCAGAACAGCCTGATGAGAGAATAATAACTGAGGATCCAATGACCTCTGTAAAACCACCTTCAGGTAACGAATCCTTCATCACGGAAGATGAGGCTGAAACTAACATAAAAGTGACTCAAATCGGGAGCACCCATCATGGCGACAGTTTGGGCTTGACACCGCTCTCCGGAGAAGACTCTCATTCCTGGAAGGAGTCGATTGAGAATCCAAAAGAGAAGACGTACTACAGTGAGCTGGTTGTTGTTTCCTTCCTGCTGGCGGCCTGCATCTGCATCCTGATTCTCGCTGGACTCCACATGTGGCGCCAAAGGAAGATGAGCCTGAAACATGGCGGCGGTGAGGGGACTAAATCTATGGAGACCTTTCCCTCTCTGACGTGTCCAGAGTATGCTGGACCTGAGCTGAAGGTGGAGCAGTAATTCTGTTCTGTACAAAGAACATTTTAACAAGGGGTGAACCAAAAAAAATGAGTCTTCGTTGCCAAGGATCATGAAGTCTGTGATCGTTTTTTTTTTTTTTTTAAATAGTGTGTATACGACATAGACAGAGAAGTCTTTTTAAACAATTTTAACTTAACAGCAGCCATCACAGCACACATCACCGTATGGAACTTTCTACCCACACGACACATCAGAGATGAATTTGTCCAGGTTCAAATCACAAATCAAAACTCACCTTTTACTGATTTTACTCTGTGAATAATGTGTTTTATGCTCTTATTCTGTTGGTTTTACGTTCATTGTCTTTGAGAACTTTTTAAAAGTGTGATACAAATAAAACATATTTTTCTTAAAAGTCAGTTTCATCTTTGCGGTGCAGACATAGATCAGCTGGTAAAAGCATTTTATAGACAGGCCATCCAGCCCAGCTTTTTCCCAGACATGCTTTCCATCCTTCCTTCATCTACACTTCAATGTTATTTGACAAACTGAAGAGATGTGACAGGTAGAATTCCTACACATTATCATTACATACAAAACAATGTCTACTAGTGTACATTTGTTTCTAATCAAACAAATCTATATATTTGAGAGCAAAGGTGTCAAGACTCAGTCAAAAAATGTTTTATTGTGAGTAAAACCAATGATTGATAAAAATACCACATTTTTTGAAAATCCATGTTTTATTTGAAAAAACAAATCTGTTGTTTGTAATTCTAAGACTAGATTTGCAAATTAAATGTTTTTTATTGTCTTATTGCAAATCTTTTTTTGCTTAAACCTAAACTCAACCGTACCCATTTTTTAAAAATTGATTTTAGATAATTTCACCATTCTGAGTTTTTTTTTTAATATTCTTGATCTGATTTGTTCACACAGGCTTAGATTAATTTAATATCATTTTTCATTGTGTCAATAAAGAGAATATTTATTTGCCTTTGTCTTTTTAGTTTGTTTAGAATTTGATATTTGTACATCAGTTTTCAGGCCAAGTCATCCAGTTCAGTTTATGTATAGTTTTAGTCCTTTAGTCCAGTGGTTCTTAACCAAGGTGCTGTGTCTGTTCATAAAACACATTGGTATAGATTAAACTATTCAACAGTATCAGTTGTTAACATTCTCTATACCCAGACAACATAAGAATGCTTCCTACATGTCCACATCAATTAAATAAAAACAATTAATTTGTTCATTACAGGCATTTACATTTTATTTAAATAAAAATAGGAAACAAAGGATTCAAAAATAAAAACAAAGAATTATCAGTCTGTTGCTCATAGTGTTTAACTATGAAAATGTCAACTTCATACATTCAACACACAAAACTGGATTTATCCAGGCAACCGAATATTGACAAAAGCCATTCTGTGGTAACACTTAGAGTAGATGCCCTGACATTCTGAATGAACTGCCATCATTTTATTTTTAAATCACATAATGAATAGCTGAAAAGAAACAACTAAAGAACAGCGCTGGACGTCCCACGAGCGAAGAAGGACGCTCCTTTATCATGGACCTTGTACTGAAAGAGATTCTTCTGTGTGTGCTGCCCGTCAGCGTGGCTCCTCCTCCAACACACTTCAACCTGAAAACCAAGAATACTCCAGGTGAGTATAGATGTTGAATGAAGGATTTTATTGTGTCATGAATCACACATGATGTTTATATACAGTGATAAAAATAGCTTTCATACTTCCCCATGAAAACTCTAAAAATGAATAAGTTTGGATCAGAAGGTCGCAGAGACCTGGAACCATCCTGTGACTCCACTAAGTTGACTATTCCCTTTCTAATGGTCCTATCCCAGACTTCCTTTGACGTCAGGAAGTTGGCATAACATCAGTTGAGAAAACTCAAATTACGTTATCAAGGTTCCAAGTCGCAACAATCTTCTGTTTCAGAAATACAAGCTGATAAATAACTGCGTTGAATTAATTAATAGACACTGGAAGGAGGTGGAATTTCAGGTTAGGCATTAAGTGATTAGGGAAAATCTATTGTGTTATGGGTTAGGGTTATATTTAAAAAAAAAACAAAAAAAAAACCATAAAACTTAAAAACACACTAAATATAAACTGAAAAGTCAAAACTAAATAAAAATAAATACTAATATAAAATTTTGAAAAATCCCCAAATTATTAGAACTTTGGTGTGAACACACAGACACACACCTGCCCATGAATGTCCCTGCAGTAGCCAGTGGGGAGACCCCGTACGTGCAGAGCGAGGCTGCACTGGTGGCTCAGGCCCTTCAGGAGCCGCTCGGAGCCTTCGTCATCGCCGTCGTCTTCCTCGTCTTCTTCCCCATCGCAACGCACCAACATCACCACGTTCCCCTGCAGGCACAGTCCAGCCAATAAGAAATTACATTTTGACGTGAGTTTATGAGTTTCATCTCAAACAAAACCAAATTCAAGCTGGTGGACAGACAAGCAGCCCCCGACCTGTTGCAGGGAGCTGATGGTGGCTCGGCAGTAGTGGCTGAAGTCCAGCAGGGCTCCGACACTCAGACCCAGACTCAGCAGCACACTGAGGTCGTCCACCAGCAGCACCGGGGGGCCCCACTCCTCTTCACCTTCAGCTGTGCTGCCACAGCTGCCGACACTGGAGCGGACAAACTCAAACAGACTCCGCAGACCAACAGCAGGATCCCTGAAGGAAGAGATATAAGAAAGATGGAGATGATAATGATGATGGGAGAAAGTGGAAAACAGGGCAGTTTCATTCTACACAGGGCTGATAGTGTAATCTCTTAGTTCTTTATATTATGAAATGTAAACATACATGAATAAAACTATAATAATGTGCAAATATAGTATTGTTGGATTGGTAATCTAGATGACTCATGAATATAACTGAGATAAAAAATTTTAAAAAGGTGAAAAACATCAGAAAACATGATGAATGATTTGGTTGTACCTGAGGAAGTTCATGGCTTCACATCCTGTGTTGGCCTCTTGAGGATTTAAAATAGACAGTGACTCCTTCAGTCCCTCCAGAAACACCAGTTGACCTTTTTCCTTCGCCTGTGATAGACTTACACCCTGAAACCACATCAGACATATGCAAATGGAGATTCTACATCATTATTCAGTAATTAATATCCAACAACAATTAATGATAATGTTAATAACAATTTGAGCACAATTTAAATGAATCCTGTATTCTGTAAATGATTAAAATATAATAGAATATTGTTTCATTTCTCTTCAGTCTGAGTTCATCGTATAAAGTTTCATAGAAATCAGATCCTCTTTTTGTTTACTCTTCTTCTTCTTCTCCTGTCTAGTGTCTTACCAGTATAGTCAAAATGTTCAGTATTAGTATGAGAATGAATCGTTATATTAATCAGATTTCTAATGAACCAGTGACTCTATGGTAGTTGTGTTTTGAGGAAGTTTCTGTCCACTTCTGAGAAACTTCATTAGAAACTGACTCATCCAATACGTCCACTGCTGCCCAACATCCTCAAAACTACTGAGACTGGCACTTTGGTTTTCACACAGTTCTTTTTTTTTTTTTTTTTACAGTAGACAAAATACCATATAAGGTATTGTCATCATCAGTTGTAGCGTTATAATAATAATGATGGTTATTATAAAGTGTTATCCTAACTTTTTATGTCACAAGCTCTTAAAATATTACACTCTCTCTCTCCTCTTGCAGTGTTCATGTACAATGAATTTTCATCATAGCAGAAACTCACCAGTCTCTGGCTGACTGCACTATAGTGACTGAAGGACTGAACCAGGCCCAGAAAACACACTTTGCAGCGTGCTGAAATAAAACAGAGTAGCGGAATTTAATGAATTATCATTAACTGGTAAAAAGTTTCAATAAATGTATGTTAATAACAGTTAATAACGATAAATAACGCAGCAACAAACAAACCTCATGTTAAATAACATCTTTATCAATCATTTACTCATATTAGTTTGTACCTCATTTAACATAACCTCATTTGTTCAGTTACTTAATGATGATTATAGTAATTAACTTGTTAGTTTAAGCTTCATTTATATATTAACTTATACTTACTGGTGTAAACCTGTAAAACTGTATATTCCCCCAAACTACTTTATCTAAATAAATAAACTATATTTCTAACCATTGACATTTAAGTTATTCTACATGATCTCCTTTTGATAGCTAATGTAATTATTCATGTGATATTGTTATATTATTAATTTCAGCAATTTATTCCATCTTTCATATGTCTCTTCTGTTGTGTTTGTTTTGTATTCTGAGTGTGCTGTAACTTTAGAGCTCTTTGGATCAACTGTTTTTGTGTAAAAAGTGCTTTATAAATAAAGTTAAACTATTAGACTATTAGTCTAATAGTCTAATATATATTTAGTTAAATTGTGACCCTTTGATTAATCGATTCGTCTGATTATGGCAGCAGGTGTTACAGCTCACCTTTCAGGTAAAAAGATAGGAAGTGGTGGATGAGGAAAGAGGCATCACTCTGTCTGTCAGAAACCAAGATGAATTCTCCCTGTGGGGATAAAATAGGATTTAGTATATTTTGCAGACTACATAGCTGCTATAGATATAACAAGAACTCACGTGTAACGTTACCACGTGAGGCAGTGTGTTATATATTAATAAAGTAATGTATTACAGTGCATATCGCAATGCTGGAGGAATTGAAAAGTTAAAATCACCTGTGTGAAGTTGTCGGGAGTGGTGTTCAGGATGCTGTTGAGCTCTGTAAACATGGCTATTATTAGCTAGCTAACCTGTAAATGACAGAAGTCTAGCAGTTTGTAAGTGAGCTATAATAACCCCACAGAACGGAGTTGATAGGAGAAGTTACTCTGAACGTTTATCTTGTAAATACATGGGTTAAATAGTAAAAATGGATTAGTTTGGCACCTTTTATCTCTGCTAGCCGCGGCGCTAACGTCAGGTACATGTTACAAAACAGTTGTACACACCAAACAGGAGGTCTCACTCTGCACTGCTTTTTCTGGTGGCGTAAAAACCCATTTCCACGACTTAACAAAGCTTACCGCGTCTATATTTTGCGTTTGAGGACTATTTGTTAGAATTATAATCAGTTTATAGTTAATAAAAATAAACAACTTTACGTTTCAGGACTAAATTAAACATTTCCTATTTTATTTCTGGGAAGCACTTCTACGAAAGAATGGTTTCCATGGTGACCGATAAAGGCATCTTCCTGTTATAGACAATCTTTGCCAGCACATGGCGACTTCTTCTCTGTGTTTCCGTGCTTGTTGCTTTGCAGAGACCGCCCCCTGCTGGCAGAACCGTGTTACATACAAGTACTAATGCAGAAATACTCAGTGGTTTATGATGTACCTGAAAGACACAACTAAATAAAAATACAGATATCTAAACCCCTCCAAATTACTTTGGTATAAGTAAAAGTCACCTATTTAAATATTACTTAAGTAGTTGCAGATATGGTTTGAGTTGAACATTTTAAAATTTAACAACGGAAAGTTAACTGGAGGTAGTTTTTTTTATTTTATTTTTTTTATTAATATTATCATTATCATTATGTATCACCCATCTTACACCAATGATTCATGCAGATCAACAGAATAAATACTTACACATAAACTGGGATAAAATAGCAGCATTGTTTTTAAATCAGCAGATGGCAGTGTGACTCTCAACCAGTTCAGTATGACAGACATCAAGACAATAAATGCAATGAATCCACATTTAGTCTATAATCATGTTTCATATTGCCTGATAACCAACTCTATACCCTTAATGGTCTCAGACAGACCAGATAATCCCTGAGCAGCAGTTCCTGTTGTAATAATTACATTTAACTAAAATCTGCACTGTTATGGCAAATGTAAATTTATCATGAAATGAGAAAAAAATGTATTCACCAAAATGTTGACAGTTATGCAATGTTTTAGTTTGGTTATTTGTCTCTAATATACATTAATACAAAAAATAAGACTTTAAAGCTGTACCCATTCATTTTTGCCGCTTGGAGGCACAAGCTGTTAACACAACATTTACACATCCAGCAGACATCTGGCAACATCAGCATTAATTTACTGTTGTGTTTGTGTCCGCCTGATGAATGCAAGTCAAATATTCAGTCTCCTTTTAGCTCAGATTTGATCTCAGACACACAGTTGAAGCAACATCCTTTAAATGTGTCTTTATTGCATATCTTCACCAACTCTGGCTACATACTGGCTCGTAATCTGACCAAATTACATAATCAGAATCATAGAAATTAGGGTCAAGATAAAAGGATGTCTGAGAGATGAAATATCTGGTAATGAGTTGTCAAACCTGAGACTCGATTTCCGCAACTTGAAGAAAAACTCTTCCATTAAGGATCAATAGAGTATCATATACAGTAATTAATACACCTTTTCTGACAGACATCAGTATTTCACTGCTGAGTCAGACGTGACTGAGTCGAATGTTCCAGGATCAAACTACAGCCACTGTGTCAAATGAGAAGAGTAATATAGAAACAGCACAATATGATTTCATTGGCTTGTTTGGCAACTGTCTGCTTGTTCTCTTGTTGGCACAAATACACAAAACTCCTTTCAAAACTTCTCCTGTCATCTAAAGGTCACACGTTCGATTCCTACAGCAATATCAATCACAATATAAGGTAATAATGTTTTATATAAACAATTTTCATTCATTTTCTCTTATATGTTGCTTTTTTATTATAATAAATACATTTTTTAAATGTTTATTAGTCCAGTTTTCTTATTTTATTCTTGTGACCTGATCTTGTTTTTTCATTTTTCTTACTGTCAATCACTGGTTTACATGAATGTTTTATAAATACATTGTTATTGTCCTCCAGTTGTTGTGGCAGCTCGTGGTCCTTTACAACCCAGTTCTCCTGAGTCCCTGTGTGTTCTGGTCCAAGTCAGATATTTGACTTCTAACTTCCACCTGATGTATGTGAAACTATGGAAACAAAACTCCATAGAAATGATTGTGACTTACAGTTTCCCTGAATAAAAAATTCAGCTACAACATCTAGAAAATGAAGCTCTTCTGTACTGTTCCTTCACAGAAATACAGTGTTAGAAGAGGAGGTCGTCTGTAACAGAATATTGGTTGAGAGTCCATGGCCGGGACCGGTGAAGCTCGTTGAACATGGAAACAGGCAGGGGACACGTGTCGACGGGGTTGTGGATGGAACAAAGAGGAGAAGGTGGGTACGTGTCGTCCGCCCAACGCAGGATTCGTCCCTTCGCTCTGCTGGGACTGTTTACGATCTGGACCCGGGGCTCACTGGGGATTTGAAGTTTGCTTTGGGGCAAGTGGTAGAGGTAGACGTCGAAGTGGGCGAATGGTCGTCTTGAGGGGTTCACCTGCTTGATGTCAGCGAGGTGTAGCTCCAGGTCTATAGTGACCTTACACAATGCAGGAATACAAGGGTTACTGATGCTGAACAGTCATTTAACAGAGAAACAATGAGTCAGGTTTAATATAAAGTGGTTACAGTCAGACTTTTTTCTCCTCATCCTTAGTAAAAATGGATAATTAAAAATGATCAATAATCATCCTTATCAGATGATATTAAACATTTTATATTAATATATGTTCAAGTTATATTACCTGCCTCTACATTTATGTAGGTCATTAAGCATAAACTGCCCCCAAATATTTAAAAGGATATTTATATATAATATATAATAGGAGAATAATTATTGATATTGATCAATATAAACATTTGTATTAATAGGCTTTTTTGTTTAAATATGACCTAGCCCTGATTGTATATATCAATCTGTATAACAGCTGCTTCAGCATCTTACATCAGACAGCTGCTCATTTATTTCCACTTTGGAGTCTATTTTTCAATATTTAAAATAATACTTTAACATTAACATATGGTTCAAGGGACATATTTGCTTTCTTGCTGAGAATCACGTTTTATTCTAATGGCCCAAAATTACAGATTTGCCTCAAAGGGCTTTAAAATCTGTACAAAATACAGACACATTATCGTACCTACACAATAGACTTTGATGAGCTTGGTTTCTTCCCTCTACTTGTTTCAGATCTTTCAGAGGAGAGAAGTATCCAAACCAAACAGATTATCCACAGGGGAACCTCAGGGGTCTGTGCTCGGTCCCCTTCTTTTGTTAACATATGCTGATGATACCCAGCTGCACAGCTGACAGAAACTCAAACTTTAACAACAGCGAATGCAAAGACGACATTCCCCCACGCACTTTTTGATTGAGCTGTGATAATTTCTAGGATGAGTGATGAAGAAATACGACAGGTTCACAACACAACAACAACCAGCCAAGACTTAATTTGGTCAGAGGGCCTCATCATCATCTGTAGGAAATAGTTGGGTCACATCACTCACACAGCTCTGCTGCCAGACTGGTAAAGTATCGCTGCATTTCCATCAGAAAAGAAGCCAGTGTGTCCTGTTCTGATCAGCAGCATTCCTCAGAGCCTCATTAGTAAACTAGACTGTGCCAGAATGATTCATTTAGACTTGAGCCCCCCCCTCCCATCCCTTCTTCTCTCCTATTTCCTTTTGGTTTCAATCCCCTCCTTTCAGACAGCTTTGTAAGGCACACTGTGTGCTTGTGTGCGTGCATGCATGTAATTCGAAATTAAATGAATTCATCTGTGCACACCTTTGTGTCACTGTATGTTGTTTTGTGTATTTATATGCCTGCATGTCAATTCATGTATGATTTGTGCATGTCTTCTGCATGTTGTATGTGTGCATGCACGTGTGTGTGTATGTGTGTATGCACGTGTGTGTGTGTGTGTGTTAGCATCAGATCAACCAATCCTAACGGCCCCTTCTGGATCCTAACACCATCATTCCACCACATCGTCAGCCAATCACAGGCTGCTGATGAATCCCTAGTCCCAGCAGGTTTACTCAGAACAGCAGAGAGGGAGAAAAAAAAAAAAGAAAGAAAATCTTGACATGCCTTCACCATGCTCGCTTTCCATTTCTTTTCCTGCACTCCCTTTCATACCCTCTATACACACTTTATACCCCTGAGAGCATTATTTCTCCCGCTGTATGATTTCAGATAAAAAATGGTTTGTATCATCATGGAAAGTGATGTTTTCAGGCACTTCTACACTACTACTTCTACTCTACTAGAATATTTCTATTTTATGCTACTTGATATTTCCACTCAACTATATTTATCTGATATTTATAGTCAGTAGTTACTTGATATTATGTACAAAACCTGATCAACACATCTGATGTGTAAACCTTCCACTAAGGCACATTTACAGATCATAAAATGATTCATGGGACAGTAAACAGGCTTAATTGTAATTGCTGCTTCTTTCTTATAAAATGCTGCAGAGTTTGACCTTTCCTGCTCTCTAACAGTTACTCACATAAAACAAACTGGGAGGTTTAGAGGAGAAAATCCATCATTTGCTTAGAATTTATTGATACTTTCAACCTGTGATGATGAGCTGTAAATAGATCCTGCTTTACCAAGAAGGAATCTCAGTGTATCGCTGGAATAAACTACTGAACAATGACACAACATAACATCTTGCTCACTTGTTAACACATCAAATAATTCAGTGACCTATATGACACACAAAAATAATTCAGTACAAATAAATTTCAGGTAATGGATTTGTCACTAAAAGTAAACATTTCATATACAAGTAGTTATATTATATTAGTATAATATAATAATATAATGAAATCTGTATTATGTTGGGTGACACGGTGGTGCAGTGGGTAATGCCGTTGCCTCACAGCAAGAAGGTTGAAGGTACAGGACCTTTCTGTGTGGAGTTTGTATGTTCTCCCTATGGCCCCTCTATGGCTTCCTCCACAGTCCAAAAACATGTTGAGGTTAATTGGAGACTCTAAATTGCCCGTAGGTGTGTGTGAGTGAATGTTGTGTGTGCCCTACAATAGGCTGGTGATCATCTGGGGTGTATCCCTGCCTCTTGCCTGTGATGCGCAGGGACTGGCTCCATCTGACCCCTGTGACCCTAATGAGGAATAAGCAGGTATAGAAAACGACTCACTGACTGTGTTGTGATAATTTATTATTTAAATTCTTTGCTGATAAGACTAAAAACTAAAATCACAAATAATGTCATGATGAAGACAGCACTGTGTGTGTGTGTGTGAGTTTGTGTGTGTGTGTGTGTGTGTGTGTACGCAGCATGAGATGACTGGAAGTGACAGCTGGACAGCTGTGTAAGAGGGGATTAGGGTCGCCTGAAGAGATCGTCTAGCATTCAACCTAATGTGCAGTTTTAATGCTCTAATATTCTGCAGTTTATTGCGAGTAAAGCTGCATAAGAGTCACTTAATCTGCCCCATCAATACTGTCTGTGTGTGTGTGTGAGAACACAGAGGAACCTGCAGGTCACTGAGTTTGGATGGCTTCAGCAGAGACTGTAGCATCAGAATCAGTTACCATGGAAACAGTGCCCTGTCTGTCTGAAGATGCATGAAATCGCCGCCAGCAGCAGCAGATAAGTGTGACTGAAAGAGAGGGATGTAGTGAAAATGTTTAAAAGGTCGGTGGCTATGAGAAACACACAGGATTGGTTTGGTTTGGATTGGTCTGACCTTTGACCTTCATATCAAATTCCTAGAAAGCACCAGATGCATATTTGCATACAGCAGTGAAACACACATACCATGTACATATTATTGAATGTTTAGGCAATAAAAAACGTTCAATATCTTTAGATACAGACACGTGATTTTACAAAACTATCAAAACTAGCGTAATCTGATTTTAAGTGATTATTGATCATGCTTTTAATTGTTGGAAAGCGTTGGTGCCCAACCTGAATCAAAGCCAAAGAATGTTTTTAGGTCATTGGAGAGAATGAAATGGAGCTTTATGACTTTCCATGTGTTGTGGTTCGTTGGTGTCTGTCAGCTCCTTCCAATAGAAAACATTTGGTACTAGCTACAGTACACGGCGAGTAGTGATACATTACATCTGACGTCTCTGGCTGCAGCATTATTTTGTTTGGAGTAAAGAGAAGAACAAGTTGTTTTTAGCAACGGCATAAACTTCAGGACGGAACAAAAACAGGAGTGCCACCTAAAAAAACTCTGGTGATGTTCACACTCAGTTGGTTATATTAAAAATGTTCAAGTCTGGAATAGAAATCTCAGTTCAGACTGCGATGGTAAAAAATAAAACCAAAAACATGTTAGGAACAGTTTTAGCCCTGTTTATGGTCGCCAATAGGAACAGATAGACTGGAGTCTTATCTTCAGGTAAAGAGGCACTTTCAGCAAAGCACAGCTCCATTAAATCACCTCTGAGAGTTTGTCTCAGATCATTTATCTAGTGTTAATACAGCCACACACATACGTCAGAGGCATTTTCCTGTTTCCATTGTGAGGTCAGTGTCTCTATCTTCAGATCTTATTCATCCTCTCAGGAGATATTTTTGACAACTTGTGAATGTGGAAAATAGCTGCTGCCTTCTCTTGGCCAAAAACAAGACAGAACATTTAAGGAAGGAACCAAACAATGTTTGACTGACAGCTGATCCCTGAATAGAACAAGCACTAAAATGACTGAGTGAAGATAATTTGAGAATTAACACTCAGCAGCTACACTTTTGATGCATTTCTCTGAATTCATTATCATTTTTAACCATGTTAACGGCTTCAAACTGGTGAAAACTGCTGCTTTACGCATATAAACAAGCACAGGTTCTTTACTCTCCGAGCAATGACAGCACCTCCCCCATCCTGTTTCACTTTCTCTGTTGGTAACGTAATGCCCACTTGTTACCATGGCGTCTGCTGGTACTTCTGGCTTCACTCGTTTCAATTCAGATCCCTCCTTTAGTGTGTGTGTGTGTCATGTGCTATTGCATGTGCCAACTTGTGTGTGTACTTGTGTGTGTGTGAGAGAGCGAGAGTCTGACAGGAATAAAAGAGGCTGATAATCACTGTTGCTGCTGTTTTTGCGGCTCCCTGACCACTGTTTCTCATTCTGGAGAAAAACTCTTTTCTTCTACCTTCTGTGGGCTGAAATGCTCCCTCACACACACCCTCTTTATTTATTTGAAGAAAGAGAAGGGCACCCAGACCTTCCCCCACCCACCGCCCAGCAGCACCCCGCCACCCTGGGAAGGATCCACAACAATACTGTGTTTAACCCGTTGCTTTCTCAAAGCTCCACAAGAGAAAGCTGACAAAGGCGCGGCGGCATCTGAGACTCATTCAGGGCTGTTTGTCACAGGGCCGAGAGTGTGTGTGCATGTGTGCGTATGTGTGTGTGTGAGTGTGTGTGTGTGCTGTTGTGTTTCTATCTTTGTGGGAACCCGTCTGACAGTTTTGGTTCAGACTGAGGTTAACTTGATCACAGTGTAAACATTAAAAGAAGAGCTGCCCTGAAGTCACAAAAAAAGTAGAGAAAATTGACATACACTCCATCCCTGTGAGATTTGATTTCAAAATAAGAGCATCTTGATTTATTTGAGATTTAACTTAAACTAATCTCGAATGACAAGAGATTGACTTTTACTGTTTCTAAATGGTTTTAGACTTTACTTTGTCTAACTTGGATCTGACTTGAGACTTGACTTCATGTAAATGAGATTCGACTCTAGACTAGTGCTGCAACGAATGAATATATTGATCGCCGATTAATCTATTGATTATTGAAAAGTTGTTTGGTTCATAAAATGGTGTAAAATGCAGAAAGCTGTTTCCCAAAGCCAAGGATTCAACCTAAAATTATTATAACTATTATAGAAGACTAATGAAACCAGAAAATAATCAGATTTGAGAAGCTGGAACCAGAGATTTTGGACTTAAACTGAATAATCAATTATCAAATGAGTTGGTGTTAATGTAATAGTTGGAACTAATTGATTCATTGTCTAACGGTTGCAACGCTACTCTAGAATTTTTTTCTAGACTTTTTTTTTGCCCTTTAGGATTTGAAACGTGACTTAAATGAGCCAAGATTTAACTTGAATTACTTCAGACTCTTTCTCCATCTGCCTTTTCATTTACTCGGCTCCAGGCTGTGAGTCCATCAGGGGACATCAGGGACTTTCTGTTACGTGGTGACTGGCGGCAGATATTATATTTACTTTTAATGGCCTTTTCATATAATTCGGTCCATGGGGGAAGGTTGAAGGGAAACTATTTGTCGTCAGGCATCAGTCATGTATTCATCATGATTATCTGTCATTATAATACTTGCTGGCAGACTCCTGTGTGAAAAAAGAAGGGTTTCTAAGCATCATGACTGAGGTAGGAATGCATTTCTCATCATAAACAAAGAGCAGCCTCAGCTGAGAGTGAGGGGAAGCTGATGTGAAAAAGCTCACAACACTATTAGACTCTCCAAAAACTTAACTGTGTGTGTTGAAGATGCGAGTGGGAGTGAGCGTGTGAACCTGACAGATGCTTTGTGTGTGTAAGAATATAAATGTGCGTATATGTGTGTGTTCTCTGCATCGTGAATAGAACAAAAAGATCTATAGCGAGGGCTGAAATATGTGTGGGAGTGTGTGTGGGCATCCATGAGAAGTTGGCTTCTATATGTCAACTTTACAGAGTTTATTACAGATATTTATGTCATGAAATTCACAATATGAGAGCCACTAACCAGAACTATTGCATTTGCATTCTATTTATTTTGATATGTAATATTTGTCTCATTTTAAGGATATTTTCCAAAAGGATATGTCCAAAGACATGCTGAGGTTAATTAGAGACTCTTGCCTGCTCCTTATTATTTGGTTTAACTATTTCCAAACTTATGAATATTATTTTCTATTCCGGCCAAGTCTGATCCACTCTTAGCTGCTAAATGTGAGATGGTGTAGTTGTTGCCATGTGACCTGAATATGGTTGATACCGGACCTTCTAGCATCTTCTGACGTATTTCTAATAGGGTTTAATTAAATATGAAAGTGTATCCTGATGAAACACTTCAGGTGTTAATAGAAATATGGAATTTGTTTAAGTGTAACATCCATATGGAATAAATCCTGTGTCTATGTGTGTAAGCAGGGCAGCACATGTATGACACTGATCTAATAAGCTGCGTTCAAAGCCATGCAGAGCATTGGGTTTTCAGGGGAATAAAAAGGGGAAAACGATGCTGAGGAAAACACAGGATACATGAGGTCATGTTAAAAAGGTTTATTTCAACAACTGTCTGAATCTCATTTGTTTATTCTCTGTTCGAAGTCCCAAAAAAGTACAAAAAAAAACAAAAAACAAGTACATCAAAGGATTAGAAATCACATCAATGAAAACCAAGACACATTGTGTTGCTTCTTTTTAAATCAATCCAAGCAATTTTTTTCCAATATTTATACATACTCACTGGATTAGTCAGACAAACATCAAAACCTCTCAGTAGCTTTATCTTAACTTTTTTTTTTTACAATGACGTTTTACGTACTTTTTATACTTCTGTATGATTTCTTTCTTTTTACAAAATACACCAATGCAGGCAGGGGAGATGTGTGTGTGTGTGTGTATACATATAAGCATGTTTTATGTTTTCTTCTTTTCAGTGTGTGTGTATATGCTTCTTGTGTGTGTGTGTGTGCAGGTAAGAAAGATAAGGGAGAGTCGAGTGACAGCAACAAGGGGGGCGGGGCTGCGAAACAGGGGCGTGAGTGGATGTAAAGGGGGTTGCAGGGCGGCGGCAGGGTGCGGTTGGTGGGGGCGGGGTTATTCTCAGCTGAGGCAGTGACGGCGACGACGATGGTGTACGTTTTTTTGCAGCGGCCGAGGCCGCTTGGTGGCAGTGTTGCCGTGTCAGAGACTGTTGCAGACTGGGTTTGTTGGCTGGTACGTCGGCAGGCTGGTTGGTTGGTCGTTTGGTCGCCATCGGCAACAGACGGACGGCGAGCGGGGAAAGGGGGGGTGGGGTTTGGGGCTCACGTTGCTGGCGCACCTCGTTGTTTTTCGGTGTCGTGTTGTCAGGTTGCTGGGGTGTTTGTTTTTGCTCTCACATCATGTTGTTCTGAAGTGAGTTTACCTCCGAGGAGTTCTCCTCGCCCAGGACCTTGTGGTTCTCGTGTTTGGGGGTCAGGGAGTTGTGGATGTTCAGGGAGTCGTCCTCCTGGGGCGGTGCCTTCACCGGGTCCTCCAGTTTGTTCTGGGAATTAGGATCATCCTACCCAGGAAGGGGTAGAGGCGGAAGGGTAGGGGTAGAAAGTACAGTTAGAACCACAAAAGGTAGAGTTTGTCTTAGTCTAACCCTGGAAAACTCTGCATCTGAATCCTCTTAAATCCAGCAAATTCTGTCCAAACCACCAGAAATGGATTTCTTTAAAGACGACATTCATCTTTGTTAAAGTCAGTAACAAGACAACCAGGCCTTTAACGTTAAATGATTCCGCACCTCACAACTTACATCTGATGCCAACGTCCAGCGCTAAGTAATGACAGACATGAAGCGAGGCAGAAATAGGTTTAACCCTTTAACTGCACCTCAATGCGCTGCCGTCGTAGGAAACAAGAATTTAAAAGACGTTGACATCGGACATTAAAAACATCATTGTTGAATGTGATCCAAGGTTCTGCAGAACTTGTCTGGTGATAGGACTGAAGAAAACAAAGATGAATTTGGACTCAATAAGCTTTTAAAGAATCCCAAAACTTGGATTTGTCTTGTATTCATGCACCGCAACAGAATTCCAGGTTCCACCTTCATGCTTTAAAGGACCACACCAGTGTGTTTTATAAATCTAACTGCAATCATCAAGTCACCATTCAGGTTTTGATTTTTGCTGTGATGTGTTCAGTTGGATTCACACTTTTAGCTTTTGTCTCAACCACAGTTGCATAGCGTTCACGTTACAAACTAATCCAGCAGGGGTGTCCAACCCTGGTCCTAGAGGGCCACTGTGGGTGCAGGTTTTTGTTCCAACCAAGCACTAAAACACCTAAATCTACTAATGAAGGTCCATAGCAAGGGCTCTAATGGTTGAGTAGTAGAATCAGGTGTGTAATTGCTTGGTTGGAACAAAAACCTGTGACTCTCTAGGACCAGGGTTGGAGACGATGTAAAGTCTCATCAAATGAAATCGGGTTGTGTTGTGGAAAAAGTTGAGTCTGATTCAATTATTTTTTTTTGCTGGAGGACTGAAGGTGGCTCTCAGGTTGCATTCTCTCTCCTCTCTTTTAAAATGAGTCAGGAAGCCAACAGCAAATTCTATAACTTTAAGACATTAATTTTAACCTTAATAAATGAATATAAATGTCCTCCCCTCTTTTCACTGCCTCATGGGTCATATCGCTCTGATCAGTTTAATTGTTTATTCAAGAATCCCTATTAGCTGATTGCTGTGGTATTTAGCTCATCTTCCTGGGGTCTACACTCATTTTCACCAATTTCTATCACTGATATACAAAGCCATCAAAATTTTAACCAGAAGCCAAAAAAGGAAGACAATAGTACGCAATACTAAAGTAAAATAAAATTTGATCAGTCTAATCAGGTTTATTTGGTCAGCTGTCAGATTCCGTTTTTGCAAAAGTTGACTGTCTAAACTGTCACCCTAAGACCATCTCCCTCAGTGGGTTGATGGAATATCCTCTGATTTTAACACCATATTACTCTGGCTGACAGGGACAGATGCTGCAAACACAGAAATGATGCAAATACAGAAACACACAAACACATAAAACAAATGCAACATAAAAAAATGCTGCAATGTGTCAAAGTAGAAGCAAGGATTTACAACCCCCTAAAACAAATGCAAAAGAAAAATGCTGCAGATATCAAAAGGACACACAAACCCGCCAAAAGAACTGTAAGAGAGAAACGCTGCAAAGTCACACTTTGTTTTCGTTGCCAAGGAAACATGACACTGTGCAATTTGACCCAAGTAAAAACAAAGATATGCTAATTTGGAATCAAAAGTGATCATTCAAGATTTTCTGAAGATCGCAACTTTGCAGCATTTCTCTCTTGCATTTGTTTTAGAAGTTTTTGTGTTTTTTTAATATTTGCAGCATTTCTTCCTTTGTGGTTGTTTTGTGGGTTTTGCTTCTGCTTTGTTTCTGTGATTGCAGCATTTTTCTCCTGCAGCATTGTTGTTGAATTTGTTTTATATGTTTGTGTGTGCCTGGTTTTGCATCATTTCTGTGTTTGCAGCATTTTGCTGTTAGTGGCGTGTTTGCCACCGTTGATCCTGTGAACGCAGCCTTACGGTTAACACCAGTTCAGATTTCGAAACATGCAAAATCACTGATATGATCCTTTAAATACAGATAGAATGCAGAAAAATGTCATAAAAAGTATTAAACAAAATCAAATTGTTGCTGTTTTATTGTTGCTTCCATCAATTCGAGCAGTTTTAGTAGCAGCCATGTTATCGTCTGTTAGAAAATCTTCGTGCTGGTTGTTGTTTTGTGTTGAGGAGACACAGGTGAGCTGAATGAGCGACCGCCCCACCCCCCCACCCCTCTTCAGGCAACCCAGGAAGCACATGCACGTCCCCATGCAAAACCCTGAACAGCCCGTCTAACAGTCGCTCATGCAGCAACGTCCCGTCTCCTCCTGCTTCACCTCCTCCGTTCATTCAACCTCCCGAAAATAAAACCAAAAAGAAAACTGGCCATGATTAAAACTGACAGTCTCTGGCCGATAATCTGTGGGTACCACCATCATACACACCCAAACAGCTGGAGGGGGGGGAAATGTGTGTTTTAAGAGCTTTTAATTCAATTCATCTGAATTTAATTAAGGTCAGAGGGAAAAATTGATTGCTGAGTCCATTTTAGCCTCTTTTTCCAGCCTTTTATCCCCATTAATATTGCATGGCATCATCGACCCTGATGCGGCGAGGCTTCCTGGGGCGTCGTCCCATTCAAACAGACACACACACACACACACACACTGACCCTGAGGGCTGTGCCATTTGCAAACACGCCCTAATTGAATGTTTGCGTTTGAATTGAATGGCACTTTGAGAAAAGGAATAGCAGTGAGAGCATTTACCCGCTGGCCGTTGGCCTAGATAGTAACTTCAGGCAGGACGTGCGGATACGTCACTTCCATGGTTACGGGGTAGGGGCCTTCTGTCCTCCCGTCAGCGTGAAACTGGAAAACGTTTTTGTTTGTTGGATTCATTGCTGTGTATAGGTGTGGGAGGGGTGGGTGGGAGGCACGGAGTCACCAGGACTTTAGAGTGGGTGTCATTTTGGGGGGAGTGGGAACAGAGATAAAACAGGGATCTGATGATGATAATGACGGTGATGACCATGATGATGATGGAGGCACAGGGACCGTTTCTGGTGTCCATGATGTTTCAGGATTTAATGTAGTTGTAGGATTAGCTTCAACTAGTGAGGAGGACGCTCCAGAGTCCAGAGATACAACCAATACTTTAAAAGCTGAAGCTGATAGATGGAGAAATCATCTCAATATGTTTATCTTCCTAAATGTCGATTTTGTATAAATATTTAATAATGTGAGAGTCTCGACAACTGGATGAAGTTTTGTTACAAGCAACTTTTATGATCTTCTAACTTTATTTTGCAGCATCATCAGATCAGAATTTTTATTCCTCATAACCAAATACCAGCTAAATTAACCAGCACCACCTTCACTTTATATTACTTTATACTTTGCTAATGATCAAACAATAGCATGCAAACATGCTAAAGCATGTGAGCTCAAGTTCTCTTCAGCTGTTTCCAAAAAATAAATTGTTTATCTGATGAAGCAATAAACATCTTTGTGGGGAAGTGAAGGGGTAATAATTCATGTATATCTATGCTTAAAATGAAATATATGGCTGAATATTCTGTTGATTAGTGTCTGGTTGGTGTCGACTTGCAGTGTGTTTGATCAGTTTTATTTCACAGATGTTCAAACGTGTTTTGCATTTGGTGTGTTTCAGTGTCAGTATTTCTGTTAGTATTATTGGTCATTAGTCATTTTTTATGCTTGGACACATACACATCAGATTAGGATATTTGATTTGGTACAGTATGTGTGTGAAAGTGCTATTTGCTGCATTTGTGTACACGATTTGTTTGTTTATGGACTGGCTCTTTGTCTCAGTGTTTCCAGCATGTGTCAATAATAAGATTTGTGCTTCTGTGGAGCTCAGAGGAATAAGAAGAACATGAAGATGTTTCAGGGAAACAGAATCTTTCCATCTATATTGAACATGAAACTAGAAACTAAAGTATAATCTTTTATTTTAAAGGTTGATTCTAAAATAAATCTCAGGTTTCACCTGGATTCATATGGCCCCAGAGTTTTTTTTTTTCAAAGTGTATTAAGGATCAATGTGAGCGTGTTCAAATCACAGGGTCGATTCACTACTTATTTCCTGAGCGCATCACTGTAGTGCTGTGTTTCAACTCACAGTTAATTCAGTTTTGATCAGTCAGGCCGAGAGTTGATTCAGTCGATGGAAATGAAATCCCCTTCACGGCCAGCTCTGTCCAGCCACTTCCTTTTCTGCGATGAATTTATTTAGTATTGACAAAAAGAAAATTCAGTTTCACCGCTCGCTGCAGAGGAAACGATGCGGCCGGACTAAAGGGAAGATTGAGGCCAAGCGGAGGTTCAATCTACCGCAGTGAATGAAACACGCAGCTTTCGATTTCTGCAGGGAAACAAGTGCTTTTTTTCCAGAAGTGACTAGTGTGTGTGTGTGGGCTTATGAGATGGCCGCATGTAAAAATGTGTGTGTGCCATGTCGTCTTTCTGTGTGTGTTTGTGTGTGGTTCAGTTTCTCAGCCTTTTGTAGACAAACAGCAGGGGATTTCTTCTTCCATTAAAAGCCTCAGTGTGTGTGTGTGTGTGTGTGTGTGTGTGTGTTGTGGAGGTACCACGGCTGTCTGGACATGTGACAAGGTGCTTTCAAGGTCAACAGTTTCCTGCCGCAGGAGCGATGCAGCAGGTTCTGTTTCCTCGCTGTTTTGGATTTTACCTCCTGGCTCTGCAGCTTTTTATCAGATAAATGTTCAGTCTCTGGAAAGACTCAATTTTAACATTGAAATTAGGAAGTAGCTCCATTAGGAAACTGAACCAGGGGTGGTTTTATCAAACAAGTCCATTTACACAGAGATTTTAAAAAATTTGCATCTAGAGAACAGGAGCTTCTAATGTTTTGATGTTTGGAGCAGATACAATCAGAGAAATCAGCTGCAGTTTTATTTTTTACTTTTGAAAACAGAGTTTAGTCTCTCTGAGTCACCTTTTGGTTTTATTGATTATATTATTATTATTATATTTCAGGCTCTTTTCCCCTCAACAACGTTTTTAAAAAGCTTAGTTAATTATGATTGATCTTTGTAATAAATAACTTAAAGTGACATAATAAAAATGTTTTTTTGTGCATAGTATTAGTACAGTCAGTATTTTTTTT
Organism: Lepturacanthus savala; assembly: GCA_030544235.1. NCBI lineage: Eukaryota > Metazoa > Chordata > Actinopteri > Scombriformes > Trichiuridae > Lepturacanthus > Lepturacanthus savala. Next base: position 18,969,221 of record CM060467.1, read on the forward strand.
GCTTTTTGTGAATCGAGTCATTCAAATATGTTGTTATTTTTGTTCCTTTAGTTGAATGTTTGAGCTCCACCGTGCAGAATGACGCATGTGCGGAGTTTGACGTTTTTTTCATCCCCTGAAAAGGAAACAATTATCTGTGGTATTTGAAGATGTGATTTTTAGGGGGAGGAGCCAAGAGCAGCACCAATCATGGCCCAGAATGTGACGTACACACAACTGGCGTGGAAACTTGTTATTAATGGACTTTATGGTGAAGTAGGAGACATGTGCTTCTGAAATGAAATATGTATAGATTATTGAATGTTTAAATGTATATGTCATTTAAAATATTTTAAAGTGTTTCTACGCTTTTTTATGTAGAAAAAACTATATCGGACTCACATTATTGTTCTAATATTTCAATAATTATGTGTTAAAATCTGTCTTTTCACAGATTTTTTTGGTTATTTTTGGTGGTTTGGGGTAAAAGTTGGACCGATCCGGTGATAGTTGAGATACAGGGTGACTGACAGGGCCACATTAACAATGACAGAGCTGTTTGGGAAAGTGAGAGAAGGGGGGGGGGCTTTCTGACAACGTGGCAGGACAGGGGGGATTCAGTCTTACCTCGCAGTCGGACTCCTCTTTGGTCTTACACTCCCAGGTGTATCTGCTCATGGTTTTCTGAGGGGAGGGGGATGGGGCAAAGGGTTATACTCCTCAAAACCATACAAGGCATCGTCAGAGAAAAGACAGATAGAGAGACGGAAAGATAAGCGGCAGGATAAGGAAGAGATTGATCCGAGTGGACAGAAAGAAGGCGAGTAGGAGGAGTGACAGATCTGAGACGATACAGAGAGATTAGGTGGCAAGAAAGAGGAGGCAGACTGGAAGAGATAGAAGCAGACAGATAAACTAGACGGAGAGAGAGAGAGATCGAGTGTTGAGCTGGAGACAGAGACCAACAGTGGGAGTAACTAGACTTCCTTTCAGACGTCAGCTGATATTCCCAGCTGGCTACAGAATCTCGGAGGTGAACTCAGACTCCCCGGTCCTGCCTGGTCATTATTCTCCATCACCACAGTAAACACAGGTTCGGATGAATTTGTGGCAAGGCTCTCGACCATCGTGACGCAGAGCTGTTAGTTAGTGAGGGAACTGGGGTTATTTGTGTTATTAGTGAGTGTATTTTGCGTTTATTTGGGGGGGAAACTGTATGTTTGGGGTTTTTTGGGAAGACTTAATACTAAGGTGAGTTCTGGGTTGGCAATAAATCTGGGTTGAATAGTCATTGTAAATGTTTGTACAATGTTAGTTTTTTGTCTGAACTGGCAGACAGAAAGGAGAGCGCACCACATCTGGATCAAACAGAGAATGAGACGGATGAGACTCATTTGTTCTTAGAGTTGGGGTTTGATACCATTTTATTGGATCTGAATCCAGTATCCAGTCAAGCTAGCAAATGAGTTTACATTTAGCTGTCAACACTAAAACAAAAGTTATATAAAACTTCTGTCGTAAAGATTAAAAAAACAAGATATTGCATGTTATTTGGATTTATTAGCGTTTTGATTCATCTTTCCATTAATAGGGGAGCTGTCCATAGTTGCTAAGCTAAGCTAAACTAAGCTATACTGTCTGAAACTTGGCAAGAAAGCAAATAATCAAGTTTTCTGGTTTAAAAGACAGAATCATTACAGTTTTGGAAGGAAAATTATAGTTTAAAACCTTAAAGGATTAAAACGTTATAAAACCCAAAACAAAGAAATGGAGACTGAGATTATTTAAACTGACATGAAATCAGATTCACTCACTGCTCAGTTGAATTTCCTTAGCAAACAAAACTTGATCGTACACATTAGCCAAGTCTAATTGAGTTGTTTCAGAAGGTTATTTACAGAATTAAATATATTATTTAATAAACTACAGCAGAACAATGAACAGTCAGTGAGTAAAAGTTTGAATCTAGTGATGTGAATGGCCGATATTTTTCAAACATGAAACTAAATCCAACATATAACCAGGTATCAGAACCCAACTCAATTTGTTCTTTAAGCATCCAATAAACACACAAAAAACAAACATATTAAGCATTTCACAAATACTATTAAATCCAGTAGATGAGCGGAGATTTTGGGGGCTGTGGTATGTAGATGTTGAGTTAGGAGGTTGAAGTTAGAATGTTTTTTTCACTACTGTTTGGGGGTTTCGTCTGTGTTAGGCTTATGAAATGACATTTGGTTGTGGTTAAATGAGCGGATGTGACTTTTGCTGCTAAACTAATGAACTGTCAGGATAGCATGAAGGAAATGAGAATAACAGAAAAACCACTAGCTTTAAATCTACTGATGGAGCTGTTAGAGGGTGGTACCACATCTTAAGACCACTAGAACTTAGAAAAAACAAACTATAACAAAACCAAGTCTCGGTCAGTTGTAGCGCTATGACTGCCCATGCTGCTACAACGCTAGCTACCATGCTTCAGTTAGTCGGCTCTCTGCCGCCTGCAGGCAGCGGCCGGCGTTGCATCTCAGATGTTTATCCTGATAATCCCGAACATTTCTCACAAATATCCCACATCTTAAATCTTACCTGTTGGTGTTGTCAACCTGTCCCCATGCACCTCCCCCCAGAAAACAGAATAAACCATTTTTTTCCCCTTTTTTTGAAAATAAAATAATTCCCCACCCATTCTCAGGATAAACAGGTACAGCAGACGTTCTGTTACGAGCACAACAGTGTAAACAGGTAGCGAAGCGGCGCTGCGGTGGCGCAGGTTAGCGACAGAGCAGGCATGCCATGACATACCGATGCAAGAGGTGAAGATAGAGAAAGAGCAGGTTAGAAAGAGACGAAGGTGGGGAGGGGTCACAGCGAAGCATTGTGGGAGTTTTCTCTTTATGGGGGTCAGGAGCGGCCGGGCTGCTGCAACGTGACAAGGACGGTTCATAAACTTTCAGTCTAAATGGTTTCAGGGGGAATTTAACCTCTAACCCGACCGTGTTCGTGTCTGACTCTGTTAACCACAAACGTTTTAAGCTGCATCTGCCCTTTGTCGGCGTTTCCTGGATACTGTCACAAATGATTAGGGGATATATTATAAATATTTCCATCGTAAAATGGTTTTAAATAGAGATATTTCTGCAGTATTTCAGTTTTTTGTGGTCTGTCGTGTCTGTGTGTGGTTGCATGCGTGTAGCTGTATGTGTTTGTCCTGCCACTGCCTTCAGTACAGGATCGATCAGCAATATACCAGGAGACTGAATCAATAAACCGAATGAAACTATAAGGCTCGACAGCATGTCTTGTCGCCATGGTTACAAGTTGCGAGCGCTCAGCCACACCTGGATACTTGTTGCTACGAGTTGGTGCAGATATTATCATTGAAAGGGAAAAATGTGAAGATACATTTATGCAAAAATTAATGACGTTCTTATTTGGAAACAAACGAAAATCCAAAGAGTGTGCAAATAGAAAAAGTGACTGATTACATTCACTGGTTGTATATTATTAACATGTATTTTCCCATTTTTATTCATTTATTTATTAATTTATCCCAGTTTTATTTTCTATTCTTTATTTTAATGGCGTTTATGTGTTTTAAATCACATGGTTGATTCCGTAATATCCTTTTTGTTTTAACAGGGAAGCCCAATTTTTGACAATGTGGATAATACAGTTTTAAATAACAAATTAACTAAGAATCCTAGGGACTGACTGACTGACTTAATAAGTAACTAAACACTCTCAGCTGTATAGAAAGTTTGCCAAACGGTACCAAAACACCATCAAACAGCATCATTTGTGTCCGTGTGCAGCTTTTCTCGAGCTTCCTTCCACCACTTGAGAAAACTCCCACCGTCCTTCCTGGAGAATTGACCTGCCCATCCCCCTCCCCTTTAGCGTTTAACACCTCAGAGTATCAGAGAACACCCATGCCCATGCGTAAGGGTGGGGGACGGGAATGGGGGTCAGGGGGCCCGGGCAGGGTTTGGGGGGATGCAGAAAAAGGGGTGAGAGAGAGGCGAGAACCACGTTACCTGACAGATAATGTTATCATAGTAAGCCAATGCACGGGCATGAGGGACGTTAGGAGGGGTGTCGCACAGTTTCCTTACATTTGGGTGGGAGCCCTCAGCGATGGTGGACAGCGAGAAATTATCATTGTGCTGCTCCGATGAAGGCCGGTACTTACTGCTGGATGTCGGAGGACGAGTGGGGTTGAGAGGGAGGAAGAGAGGATGAAGATGAGGAAAAGAAGAGGCAAGAAGAAGAGTTAAAAGAAAGATAGCGGGGAAAGGAGAAAAGGGTTTTGAAGGAAGAGTTCGGAGAAGATGGAAAGAAATAAAGACAGTGTGAGGAAAAAATGCAGTAAATTCAGAGAGAAGAATGTTGTAGATTTTGAAAAGAGGACAAGGGAGGATGGAAAACACAAGAAGGCAGAAAGATAAGGAATGAAACAAGGCAGTAAAAAAATAAAAAGGAAATTTTGGGGTGAAATGACATTTGCAGAGAATCGTTCACAAGGTGAAAAGAGGAAAGAACAAATCCAAAAAAAAAGGAAAGATATAGGACAAATGGGGAGACGGTGAAATAAAATGGGACAAAAGGAGAGCAGAGGGGGTGGATGGGTACAAAGAAAGGGGCAAGAAAAGGACAAATTTAAGAATTTAAGAACGTTGTTGGAGAAAAAAAAAAGGAGGGGGAGAAAAAAGCAAGAAAGCAGCATTAGTTGAACAGAAGACTTCTGTTTGTGGAAATACAAACAGGAAAAAAACAGAGACACAAATTATCTGTGATGCAACAATCTGAGACTAAAACGGGTCATTTTACAGCAATTTAAGGATCCAGGAGCCAAAAGAGGGTAACGTTTGACTCATATTTGAAGCACCTTTGTCTTGCTCCTTCTATTTGTAAAGCACATTTTGTCCAGTCAGCTAAGAAGTAATGAGATTATTGACACAGAAATCAGGTCTGTGTTCAACAGCTGCAGCAACATTCTCTCAAAACTGTGACACATAATTTATGATAAAAAGCTGACAGGTCTGGTAGCTTCCTTTCTAAAAATCTCTGCCTTTACATTCAGTAAAAGCTTAATAAAACACATCCATGCAGCTCAGTAAGAGTTACAGGAAATGACGGAATGATGAAATTTCACCTACAGCGACTACTTTCCTTCGTTTCAGAGTCATTTAGTTCAAAATATCATGACATCTTATTAGCTGAAAATGAGAAACATGCAGGTGTTTTCAGTCAGTGACGAGCAGTGAAAGTTAAGAGGTAAAAATCTCCACATGTCAACAATGTTTAATCAGAAATGATTCAACAATGAAAGAGTCACGTTACCTGCTCTCTACGCTTAAAGGTGGAGGTTTGGTCACATGTGTAAAGGTATAATTAGTTATAATTAGTTTTCTGTTCAATAAAACTGCACAACAGTCAGCGATAAGAAAAGATGTGAAGTCAGACTAGTAATGAGGTGGAAATGAAATCTTAACAAGTGAAAATATCTTGTTATTGGTACAATTAGTCGAAAATCGAGAAGAAATATCTCGAATTATCATATTGCACTGGCAGAAGATCATTTTGCTTATTGTTTGTCTTGATTTTAGTAAATTTAATATTTTCTTGAAACAAAATATTTTACAACATGAAGAAAAAAACATTGACATTAAGCAAAATTATCTGCCAGTTGAATAAGATAATTCAAGATAATTCTACCCAATATTGGATAATTGTCCCAAAACAAGATGTTTTCACCTGATAAGATTTCATGTTTTTCAACATTGTCTTTTGTTAATTTGATGAACTAAAGGTGTGTTACAATTACTGCAAAAAACGAAATCTTAACAAGTGAAAATATCTTGTTTTCGGTACAATCAGGCCAATACTTAGTAGAATTATCTAGAAATAACATTGTCATATAATAACGTAACCACTGTCAAATAATTTTGCTTAATTACTTTTTTCTTAGTGTTAAATTTTGCTTAGTGATCATGGCACAAATCGTGGCTCTGATGCGTTTTGAGATCTCGTCCATCATGTCGAGACGTTGACTTTTTGCAGCAAAAAGGATGCATGTCCTGGACGACTTCTGTGCTCTTGTCGTTCACGTCTCATCTGATCATCGGGACAATTTCCTGAACACTTGATGCACTACTTTAAAACAGACGGAGACTTTAATTTCATCTCGTCACTTTGGGAGTTTCCTCACTGACCGAGCTCGACTTTCTTGTTCTCGAGGGGAACAGATGTTTGTCTCCGGGACAGAATGAATTTCTAACAGTGACAGCAGAGTCACTGGTGTGTTTCCTCTCTCTCTCCGGCAGATGTTCCCTCTCGTATATGTAACAGCTGTCATCTGCCATGAAAAGTTTCTACTGAACATTTTAACCAAGAAGCATCAGCAGCTCTTAAAACGTCTCATCGTCATGTTTCTCCCTCTCATCTCTTCCCTCCGCCGTCACATCCCGAGTCGTAGAGGCCGTGATCTACTTCCTGCTCAGAAACAGCCCGACTGCCATATTTATATTTCATGAGGCCTGTGACAGCACAATCAAAGACGAGGAGAGATCTTCTCTCCCATCATGGCCTATGATCTTTCAAGCTTAAAGTCTGGCGCCAGAAACCAGCTTCGGACCTCTCACTCTGTTCCCGTTCTGCTGAGACAAAATGCCCACAACTTTCCTTTTTCCTGTCTAAGCTCCATCCTTTCCTCCTTCCTTCATCCCCCTTCTTTAGCTGCAGCATTTTAACCTCCTTCCCGTCCCTCACATCCCTCCTTTTTTAACCCACTTCCTCTCCCTTCTTTTATTCATTTCCTCTTTTCCTACCGCAGCTCCTAGTGTCTCCGTGCTCCACTTATTTAAATCTCCATCCTCACCTCATTACGCTCTATTCTTTTCTCTTTTCCTTCCTGCATGGCTGATTCCTTCCCTTCATATTTCCCACCTCCCTGTATATCTTACTATATATCGTACATATATTTATTTTATGGCCACACAGAATTTGCTTGCTAAGGGAAAGAGAGCGACTATAAGACTGTAACTTTGACTGGTGATTAATGATTTATCGCTGTCAATGGGTTTACAGGTATATGTGATGGATTAGTGACTTGGAGAACCTTCCATGATTAAACCCAACCACAGGTTTAAGTTTAAGGAACCAATAAGACAGAAAATATGATTCAGTTTGAGTAAGAGATCCGGGAATCTAAAGACTGATCAGGAGCCAAAACACAAGACAGCAGCTTCTAATTAAAGACACGTTTACACCCATTTACGTCAACCTGTGAGTTCAGATACAAGGCAGCACCATGATTTGAGATCTGCCTGTAACTAACAATTATTCCTTAATCTGTCCATTTTTCTTTTATATTTTCTAAAAAAACGATTACTTGCTTAAACTACAAAATGTCACAAAAAGGGGAAAATATTCAATCAGTGTTTTCTAAATGTCTTGTTTTATCCCGTTTTATCAACAATCCAGAGATATTCACTTCCCCATCATAAAAGATAAACACATCATAACCTCATCATAAACTCAACATATTCACGTTTTCGGACAAACGATGGCAGCTCCAGTCTGATCTACAGTATGAAACTGAAGAAGTGGAAATGCAGCTTCACGGAGTCGCCAGATATGTTGTGACCATGGCAACAGTCGTGTTTGAATAAAACTATAAGAGAGAACATTTACGTTAACATTGACCCGCTGTTGAAACACTATGAAGCTTCTTTTGTGAACAGATTCTGTCTCTTTCTCTCAGCCTCAGACCAGCAGGTTGATTCTGATGTTGACTGCGGCACAGAAACACTGAGACGCTGCATTACAGCAGATGGGGGAGTGTGGGAGTCTCATGTATTCATGAGCCTTGTCAGCACACACACACACACACACACACACACACGCACACACACACGCGCACACACACACGCGCACACACACGCGCACACACACTATAATCTCAATGTGTCATGCTGAGGTTTCTACTCTGTAACGCCTTCTCTTATTCCTCTTTCTTTCACTTTCTCTTTTCTCGTCTCCCTCCTGCAACAGTTTCTCCTCCACTCCCTCCTTCTCCTTCCCCTACACCTCCTTTTCCTTCTCCTCCTCCTTCATCGTGTCCTCCTTTTTTTACTCCTCTTCTCTGTCACCTCCTTCTCCTTTTTTTGCAGATCGCTTGATGAGGATGTTTTGCCTCTCACACACACACACACACACACACACACACACACACACACACACACACACACACACACACCCCTCAGGTCGCACAGCTGTATTTAGGTCAACCCTGCCCCCTCTCAGCCCCCCCCCCCCCCCGCTCCTGTTTAGACTGCCCTACTTTCAGCTGGATCCAGAGAGCCAATGACATCATCTCTTATTTTTTTATTTTTTATTTCTGCTTTTCCTCCTCGCCATCATATCCATCCTCCTAATCTCCTTCCCTGTGACTGAAAACTAAAAATAGACCCTGTAGCGGATCCGCTGATGAGGATTCAGTCCTCTCGGCGACTCACATTTGCATCCGCGGTGCTCGTCTGCCGGGATGCTGCTCATCCACATCGGTTCTGTTGCCAGGGAGACGGCCGGTGAAACACCGGCAGTGTCAGAGCAGCGCTGAAGCAACAACCCCCAACACCCACTTCCTCTTTATATTCAAGCCAGAGCTTCAATCTCTCTGTCACTCGTTTCTCCTTCAGTTTACATTCAGTCCTTCTCCTGCTCAGCTTTTCTCTCTTCCTCCATGAAGTAAAGGTTCCTCAGGATTCTTCAAACCTTCTATTAAAGTCATTTATTATAAAATTATAGGAATGTAAATCAATATCCGCCACCTTTATTTCTGAATGAAGGATGGATTTATGAACACATGCTGTCTTCTTTCATCAGGTTGTTTAATTTGATTATATGATGAAGCCTGAAGGATGAAAATATTTCCATATTTTATGAGGAAAATTTAAAGAAATAAGACGGACATGGTGAATAGTTTATTAATATATTTTCACTAACTAGCTCATGAATCATTGCCTCCAAAACGATGCTGCAAAATGTCTATTTTGAGTCTTAAAACCCGCATTCATTGATTTATTTGGCCACATTATTAATTACAAGGTTAAATAGTGAAAAATGAAAACAGAACCAGCAACTGTCAAAATACTTCAGTGCAATTTTAAAGGACTTTACTCGAGTATTTCCACCTGATGCTACTTTGATATTTTTGCACATTGAAATATTTGCCACAAAAGTACCAAATATTACAATTCAGTACTTTTAGTATTGCATTGTAATATTATTATTACATTTTAGTCCGTCTAAAGTAGTATATAAACTATAATAATATAGCACAGTCTGTATAATTAGTACTTTTGATACTTTATGTACATTTTTCTGATAATATTTCTGTACTTTTAATGAACAATTCAGGACCTTTACTTGTTACTGAGTACTTTTTTGATGACAGTATTTCTACTTTTACTCAAGTGAAGTACTTTTCCTTCTAACACAATATAACGCACCATTTGCTGTATCGTAATTAAAATATACTGATCAGGTGATGATGAGTAAACACGTTCAAATGGGAGGAGGATTGAACGAATACATGATGTCAAATTGCATCATGGGAGGTGTAGTATAATACGTTTTTGCAGCGTTTTCCATATTACTCCTCTTCTGCTTCTGTTTGTTGATAAACTGCTGGACTTTTCCTTCTTTTCAAAATGAGCTTTGCCACCGTGGCAAAACAATTCCAAGCGGTTTTCAATGAGTCAGTTTGATTTACATTGGAAAACATATTGAAACGATCGTTCTGTCCTGAGAGAACACCAGACTTTAAGGCCTCAATAACTCAAACAACACTTGATAGGACGGAACATTTTTTGCAGCGTATCACGTGACTTCCTCCAGAGTCCTGAACCTTAACTGAACTGAACTGATGTATATTTCCGTATATATAAATGAAGATTGTGCAGGATGCTTCACAGAGCCGTTCCAATATGATCCTTTTATGATGTTTTGGGGGATTTCATATGGTTTTCAATTATACTTTTTAAATTATTTAACCATTACTATTTTTGTTTCGAAGTTTTCATGCATAGAATTATATCATTTGAGTCACTACCAATCATGTTATGTATCTATATTTTCATTTTATTCTCTGCTTTGAGGAAAATACAGTAGCCTTTTAATGACTGGGAAGCATAGTTGTGTTTGCATAAATATACCTATAAATAAAAAACAATTTTTTAATAATTTACTATTATTTTTATAATAATTAAAAAAAGAAAAGAATACTCGTTCTGCGAGGGTTTGTGTTGGGAGGAAGTCAACGACGTCATATGACAGGAAGCACTTAGAAAACTTCATTTCATTTTTTTCATTTTTTGGATTAAAACCTTTGTCTAAGTTATCTACTATAAGGTGATTGGAAAATAACATTTAGATTCTTTAATTTTAAGTAGAAAACGACAGTCACTGCAGCAACTATAGTTGCTGGTGGACTTAAATGGGTTAATGTCAACAACATCATCTGCAAAATCTAAAGGAATTTATGCAGGCTCCAGTAAGATTTTTGCTAAAGTAGAAATATCTGATGCTATAACAGATTCTTTTGTGTTCTTCCACAAGTCCTTTTCTTCTTTCTCCCATCACCTCATCCATCTTGTCGTGGTTTCGACTCGTCTCTTTCAGTTCTCTCTCCCCTGCCCCTCCCACCTCCTCCCACCTCCTTCCTCCTTCCTGCATTCCTTCATTGTTTTCCTCGCTTCCTATTCAGCAGATCTATCCGATCCCTCCCACCTCTGTCAGACTGTCCATCTCTATCTCCGTACTGTCGCCCATCCCCCGCCATCATCCTCCTCTGTCTGCTACGGACCCTCCTCATCCTCTGCAACCTCCTCTTCTGTCTCATGTTCGTTTTATTTATTTGCGTCTGTATTCTCTTGTCTGCGTCTCTGTTACTAACACAAATTTAGGATGATTTAAATCACAGTTTCTCCTTCAGGTTCATGTGTTTAATATTTATATTTGATGAAGAAGCACATCGCTGATCAGAAGGAAACAGGGTCACTGATCATCAGTGTAGATCAGGAAAAGAATGTGAACATACAACAATATATAATCCTTTGTATTAAAGGTGTATTGTGTAAAATTAAGCAGCATTACTCTGCTGTTTTTACTAATAGTTGCTGATTGTTTTGTGTATGTTTTATGTGTATTGGATATTTTATATTTTTATTGGATTATTAAGATAACTTGGAAATGTAATATAATATTCATTAGTATTTGTTAATCAGTGCATATTTTAAGCAAAATAAGAATTGTTGTGTTTTATGACCTTAAATTGAGCTGTTTTTATCTCACTCTGTGACACCTCAACACTAGAGACCAGAAACTACAGACTGTCCCTTTAATTTGAGGAAAATCAAACAACATTTCACGGGTTTAGCAGTTGCTAAAATGTGCTGCGACTGAAAAGCAACAAGTTCATTCAGGGTCATGTGACCTTGAGCAATAACCGCTTCAATAAATCAGTTTTGAGTCGTTCTTATTGAAACTGTGACTATAACATCACTCCCATCAGCTCCTTTTTTTCCCTTTTGGTCGATTTCATGACAACTTTTCGATATTGGAATGTGGCTCCTTGTTGATCATTTGGACCTGGTCAACACATTCTTACACGATTCACAACACATGTGCCACATGTTGACTCTGTGTTTACTCAACATCCCCAAGACTCATTTCTAGATGCCGCTGACATATTGATTGAATTTAAATGACAGATTCATGTTCCGAGGCCTCGGTCTGCGTTGCTTTCATAATTTATTTCTGCTAAACTCCTCTTCCCCGTCGGCTCTGTATCGACCAGCCTGTCTCTGTCATTCTCTAAAGTTCACACTCAACGCAGACGGCTGCAGTTTGGCCCAGAGGCAGCGTTGGCTGCAGTCTTAACGTTGATGAAAGCAAATCTGTTGGCGTGGCCAGAAAACCATTGAGCAAGGCAGTCAGGGCTTTAACTTTGTGATTTGATTTAATTGATCTTTTAAACTGAGAGAAATAACATGATTGATTCAAAGGCCAGGAGCAGCATCGACAAATCACATATAAAGTTGATTCTGAGAATTGGAGTTTCACTTTGTTTTTTTTATCAGACTTTAATATGTTGATAGAAGAAATGTCTTTGTTAGCTTGTTAGCATTACTGAAAATGAACATAAGGCTCAGGTTTAGTCGCTAAAAATGGACTAAACAGCTGTATGTTCATGTTTTCTCTTCATAAATTGGAGCATTTCATGCATGCCTAAGACAGAAAAAGTAGAGGGTTTCCCCTTATTGAAGTCAAGCTGTCACTTCTTCCCTCACCTGCGTTTGCGCAGCTTCTTATTCTCCGTCTTGAGGACGTGAAGCTTCTTGGCGAAGCACACGACGATCATGAAGAGCAGCAGGACAACCAGAGCCGAGGCGCCGACGGCCAGGCACATCACCTGGAACTCGGTCACCACTGACTCACAGCGGGCGCCTTTGTGCCAGATGTAATCCTGGACATTACATCTGAGAGAGAGGACAGAGGGAGGCAGGCGGAAGGAAAGATGGAGAAAAGACCAAGGAAGGAAGAAGGATGAAAAGGTGAGAGGTGTGAAATAAGAAAAGCAGAGAGGAAGAAAACGGACAAAGGGTTTGTTAGCGTGAGAGATTCTACATTCGCAGCAAAGCGTCATTCATACATTTAGCGTCTAAGCATCAAACATGCTTTGACTGTTAAACAAAATCCTTCTTGTTTATGAAGGGTCAGGATTTCCTTTCTGTTCCCGATTATCTCGAACCGCTTTGGTGTGGAATCTGAAAAAGGCCCGAAACGCACCATAAATCGTTTTGTGTTATTGCAGAGTAATCGACCGCAGGCGTGTGAGCGGGGGGGGGGGGATAGCCGGCTGGCAGTCATGATTTTTTTTTTCTTCCTTTCTCAGTGTCATAATGTCATCGCTTTGTGTCTGAAATGTGAAAAACAAAAAAGACGGCACAGATTTCCCCGGCTGTAAACACAGTCGCAGACAAACACTCCGGGGAACATACACAAACACGAGATTAAAAGACGTTTGCGTGTTTAAGATCTAACACGGTTCATATGGGCGTACATGTGTGGATGTACATTACGGACACACACATACTGTATGTGGACACACACACACACACACACTGCTGCCATCTGACTCTCAGACTCCATCCGTAGCTGTTTGGCAGCGGACCTGTCCACCCGGGGACATAAACGGCTGGCAGATGGCTCCGTCTACACGCTGTTTGGCTGTAAAACGGCGAATCTATTTCATCGCTTAATGAGACAGTGAAGCTGCTGAGCGACGACGCTTCACTGTCACATGAGAGGAAGAAAGTGACCACAGGACAAATTTCTGTTAGAAAAGACCAGAGTCTAAGGTCCATGTCGGGTTTTTAAAGATGAATACAGCTGAAGAGATGTTTGGTTGTTATGTTGTACTTCTGTTCTGTGTGAATAAATCAAATTCTCATGTTTTGGAAAAATGCACATAAATATACGTGTGAAGTGGTTAAACAAGAATGAAGTTTATAGCCGCACTCTTGAGGGTGTGACGCTCATTATGCACCAAAAAGAAGCAAAAAAAAAAGATGGATATAAAAGAGAAAGATTACAAACTGTTCTGAGAATCTCTGCCCAAGTCGAGACAACAACAAATTAAAAACGTAATAATGTCTGTTTCTGCTGAGTCATGCTGTTCTCAAACTGTAGAATTCTTGCTATTTTAAGTGTAAGATTGTGTGAAGTGCTGATAATGGTAGAAATGCAGCAAAATAACAGATGGTGACTAAAACGTTGAGTGTGGAAACTTCCCAATTTCTTACATGTTTATTCAGCATTAGGGCTGCAACTAACAACTATCTTCATAATCAATTAATTTGTTAATTATTGAAATGTTTAATTGATTAGTTGTTTGGTTTGGTACACAAATAATACTTGGATTTATCTGGATGATATGGACAAAATCAATTATTGCAATATTTTTTTTTATTACTAAATACCTCAATATCGATATTGCAATGATCAGAAATATAGATAAATTAAAATATCAAGCTGTTTATATATAACTTTGAGTGTATTTTGTAAATTGTATATAAATGTACAGAAAATTACATCATTTAAAGTCGGGTTGCAACTAAAGACTATTTTGATTGTTGATTGATCCATCAACTATTGAAATGATTAATCCTTTAGTTGTTTAGTTCATAGAATGGTGTAATATGTCGATCGCTGTTTAAAATTGATCGAGTCAATCACCAAAGCTGAAGATTCAACCTAAAATGTCCTTTTTTTGTCCACAATCCAAAGATCATCAGTTTATTATTATAGAAGACTAAAGAAACCAGAAAATAATTAGATTTGAGCAGCTAGAACCAGAGAATTTGGACATTTTCTTTTTAAAAATATCTCTAGTTGGCAACTAATTGATTAATCATTGCAACTCTAATTAGCATATGTATCAGGGATATTTCGTTGGCACTCTGCTGCACTGATGTAGTCAAACTGCAAAAATGGGTGAAAATGCAGAAACTGCTTTAATTAACGAATGATAAAGCAATTAACTGTGTTCTGCTGTCACACGTCTACACACACACAGATGAGGGAATATATGTTGAATTGTTGAATGGAGGTGTTTCGCTCTCTACATTCTAAACAGGCTCCTTTCAGCGGCCGACTTCCTGAATCCTTTACGCTTTTTTATTTTTCCAGCTGAAGAGAAATGCTGGCAACGAGCCAGAAGGCATTTTGAGTGTTGGCATATGTGAGAAAAATGAGAGAGAGAGAGGGAGAGAGAGAGAAAGAGAGAGAGCGGAGTGATGCCCCGTATATATAGCACATTTTCAAGGAGAATTCAATGCACTCAACCTCCGAGCATTTCTACGTTCGTACAAAGGAGGTTTATGTAAGTCACAGTTAGATGGAGGGAGGGAGGGCAAATGAATAGTGAGAGAGAAGGGTAGAAGGGTGCATAAAGGAAGGAGGCGAGCGGGTGAAGATGTGCTAGTCGTCATGGCAACCCAGCTGAGTGGCCAGCGAGGCAGATGCGAGTCGTGCTGACATATCATTTCATCACACGCACGCGTCCTCGGGTCTCGGCCGTCCAGAGGGGGACGCTCCTTGTCTCCTCCCCTTCCCTCTCCTGTCCCCCCCAACACTTGTCTTCTAGAAAATCTCTCTTCTTCACTGCCTCTTTACCTCCCTCCTCCTCCTCCTCCTCCTCCTCCTCCTCCTCCTCCTCTTGCACTTTGCCGACCACCTCCAGCTAAATTGTGTCTCTACTTTCAGTTCGAGCAACAGACCCCCTCCCTTTTTTTTTTCTCATCTTTACAGAAGCAACAAAACACAGCAACATTTTGCCTTTTGACCATCAGAGGTGATGTTTTGTTCTGGAAGAAACAGATATTTTTGAGTATTAAGCCGGATTTATTTTATTCTTCTATCATAGACCCTTGATCATCCAAAATCTACGAAAACAGGAGGTGTAAAATAACAAAGTACATTCAGGTACTTTAAGGTACTTGTACTATACTTGAGTATTTCCATGTGAGTCTATTTGATACTTTGATACTGTGATACTTTGATACTACTTATCTGTCAGCTGCAGTTACTTTTTAAACAGAGATTTGAATGTTTTTACATAAAATAGATTTCCTTTAATATTCTATTACCTATATTCTAATCAATTGTCCCTTTTTTCAATTTGCACTTTGTTTGAAAGGTGTCAAATATTATAATGCAGTACTTGATTATTAATATACCCAATGTATCTCCACATTGATAAACTGTAACATTAACAAATATTATACTTGTATACATGTAAATGTGATTTTACTTGAGTATTTCCATCTGATGCTACTTTATACTCCACTATATGTGACTTTAGTTACTTTTCAGGTGCAATTTTTAAAACATATTTAACATAATCTATATGCACAAAAGCTTACAAACATCTATAATGACAAGCAATAATGATTACTTTTACTTTTAATACTTTAAGTAGAGGTTTGGGATATTACATCAGTACTTTTAGCTTTTGATGACAGTATTTCTGCTATTTCTTTTACTCCACTGCTGCTGTAAATACTGAGTGTGGCCCAGATCCAGGACCAGATACCTCTCATATTTGTATGTGGCTCCTGGACTTTTGAGCCACAGCTGGGCTCATAACATTTTTTTGCAGGGGTAATGTTGAGAATAAAACCTCCTGCACGGTAGGAAATCAAATCTTCTTTGCAACTTATGAGTTCAGGCAGATGCAAAATAACCAAAAACACAATTTATTCGGATCCAAATCAAGTTAATACGAACCACGTGAAACCAAACATCTCTGTCCCTTTTCAGCCTGATGCTGCTGGTTTTTCCAGGTTATCAGTCGCCAAGATTCCCAACTATTTATGAGCACATCTGTGACTGAAATGTGCCTTTATTTATACGTGAATATCTTCATCTCATCTGTAAAGACTGTATAGTCCCCGACAGATACACTGAGTGCTCCTGTTTGAGAAATATTTGATAAAAACTAGTGCTTCGCTGTTTTAAGGAATTACTGAGCCTTTTAAGAGAAAGTATGTGGAGCTGTGTTTAAAGATTAATGTTTTCAGTAGGAACCACTGGAGATTTGAAGCTGAGTGCTACGGACAGCGACAGGGAACTTAGAAACATCCAGAGACATTCTGATGAAATGTTGAGTTTGAGAATAAGAAAACTACATCTCACTGAGGCTTTGTCCTTTAAGAACCTCGGAATGCAGGTTAACTCGGAGACAACGGCTCAACGTTGAAGACAATCTCGAGGATTTTCCTTCCTGAAAAGTCTCACGTCCAGGCAAAATACCTTCTACTGTCAGACGTCTGATGATGTTAAAAGCATCTGATACAAAGCAGCGTCTCCTCTTATAAAAACCTCCCACACACCCGCGGCCACAGCAGCATTACAAGGAGCCAACAAATCTTCTCAATATTTGGTGGATTAGGCAGCACAACGGGGCGAGAGGCAGCGCTGCAGATGGGGATCTGCTGCTTTAATAAGACCCCCTGCTGTTTCTGATGAGGAGTAATGTGAGGAGGAGACCGTTTTAGACAGACGTGTCCATCAGTTTTATGCCTGAAGGGCAGCAAACAGTGTTTTAGGAAGTTCCAGCTTCTGTTTGCTGCAACTCGTGGGTTTGATTTTCATAGTTTTGGTGACGACATTCAAACTGGGATCTTGGTGACATCACTTTTCAAAGCAGAGAAGCAAAGACGAGCAGACGGATTAGAAAGGCCACAGAAAGGTTAATAACTGCTTTGTTTAAATCCCATCTTCACATATCAGTGGAGATTTTTCTGTCATTGTGACGTCAGTAGGGCTGGAATTGTTTTGATTTTCTTTTTAATAATGACTCAAATAGATTAATCTATTATTGATATACTTGGTGATTGATAATTGGTAATAGATGGCAACTAATCAATTAATATATTAATATTTAATTAATACAGTAAATACTAACAACTTAGGTTGTTAGTATTAGGACACGGTGCTTCACGGCAATAAGGTCGCAGGTTCAAGACCTGGGTCTGGCACCTTTCTGTGTGGAGTTTACATGTTCTCCACTTGTCTGTGTCGGTTCTCTCCGGGTTCTTCAGCCTTTTCCCACAGTCCAAAAACATGCTGAGGTTAATTAGAGACTTTAAATTGCCCATAGGTGTGAATGTGTGAGTGAATGGTGTGTGTGGCTGGAGACCTGTCTGAGGTGTATCCCTGCCTCTCACCTGTAAATCGCTGGGACTGACTCCAGCAGACCCCTGTGACCCTAATGAGGAATGAGCGGGAATAGAAAATGACTAGAAATGACTACCAATTTAGCCATCTGCTAATAAGCCCAAATTATCCTTTGAGTGATGCTGTTTATTTTGTGTGTTCACATGATTTTAATGAAACTAGGTTTGTTAAACTTACTGGGTAAATTTAAAGGCCCCATGAAAATGAATGAATCCTGTTTCTGTATTAATTGTTCACATATCTCTTCAAATAGAGGTTTTTTCTCTTCCTCTAAAACTGTTTCAAATTTCTGATGACTATTCCTGCACTGAGGAACATTTACAAAATGATATCAAACATCAAACTTTCTTATATAAAAACCAATAAAAATACGTATTGAGATAAATGTTAAGCTCCACCCAATTTCTCGTGGTCCAGTCACACAATGAAATGATTTAAATCCCTGATGTAACTGTTCAAATCTCAAATGTCACAAACGAAGCTGCAACTTCTATTTGACGGAGCCTTTGAGGATCATTCGCTACTCACTTTATTTACAGAGTTTGGGGTTAAAGGTGATAAAAGGTAAAAGTTCCGAGCCCTGATTGTTTCTTCGGAATCGTTTTTTATGGAGAGCAGAGGATGTCGCTGCTGTGGCTGCACAAACCTATAAATTCTTCATTATTATGACAGAAAATCTTTTCTTGGTTTCTCATCTGCATCTGAATCTGCATCAAAGCGCTGAGAGAGAAATTTATGGCGCGTCACATTTGATTCACTTAAGTAAATGTGAATAAACAAAAGTGTTTTAGATGTCCCTGCACCAGCTGTTCAGAGGGAATTAAAACCTTGATCTACACTAATCAGCTTCCTCTAATGTGCCAGTGATTCTGTTTAAATCTTTGGAGAAATAGCAAAAAAACAACAAAAATACAGCTTGTTAGTGGAAGTAAGAAGAGATTTAAAGCAGCGCAGAGCTTCACTGGAGATTCTGTATATGATCTGTCAGTGTTTTTGAGCTTTTTTAACGGTCAGTACATCTTTTTTTGTGAGAGACGGTTGACTTGTTCTATGGAGAAAAAGGAGAGGTGAATGGTTTTAGGAAATTCTCTGAAAGGGCAGAGTTAGAACAACCAAACAGATGGAAATGCACTGACGGACAGGAGAGAACACAACAGGGTGTTTGTTGAATAATTTAGCATAAATCCTATTTTGCATTTAAGCAACATTTCCTCCTTGAAGGAAAGTGAGTTGTCAGTGCAGCAGCTGCAGAAAGTGGGAAGGAATAAGAAAAAAGTTGCAGAAAATCGAGGTTTGGTGATAAAAGAAAAGAAGTTTTTCTTTCACCAGCTCCAACTATAAAACGTCAACTATGATCCTGGTGCTGAAAAAAGACTTGTTTGTGTTTCCTTGTTGAAATAAAGTAAACTTTCTCATTACCGCGAGTGCGGGTCAGGATAAGGGCAGAAGTGTGTAAAAAACGGAGAACAGCTGCAGAGCAGTTTGCTCTCATCTGATTAGATGATTTAATGAAGGGAAGACATGTATGTGTATTGTTTAAGAGGTCTCATATCATGCAAACAGGTGCTTTCACGGCTGTTTAATGCTGCATAAGGTCTAGAGGTTTTATACAAACTGTCCCATGCATCAAACACAAAAACCCTCTTGACTGTGATGCAGGTCAGTAGTTTCCTTCACCTCTAGAGACTCAAACAGGAAAAACTACAATATTACTCAAGAAACTTAAAGATTAAATCCACATTTTATAAAATTATATATAGCTGTTTTTCATATTTTCTTCCCAGTATACATAGGAGTTGGAAACAGGCAACAACTGTAACATCTGGATGCAAAACATCACTTACTTGTTTGTAACAGACTGAATTGATGTTAATTTACATCAAATGAACTAAATAAATATACTTCTTGAACCAAGTGGGTTTATGAATGCAGTACTTTTACATGTAATGAAGTATTTTTAGATCATAAGTAAATGATCTGAGTAGTTCTTCCACCAATGTACATAACACATTACATGATACACATTCAGTTTTATTAATAACACTTCAACTACATCAATAAACACAAATATAAAAAACAAAAAGCTTATATTAATATGAATTTAAAATGAATTAAATGTTATTCCTGTTGTCCTCCAAGGTCAAATTGACCTCACCCTTCCTTCCTTCCTTCCTTCCTTCCTTCCTTTCCTCCTTCTCTCCCCTTCTTCTTCACTAATTTTCTCCCTTCCTCCACCCTTCTTCTTCCTAACTTATTTCCTCCCTTCTTTCTTTCTAAACCTGAGGACAACAGAAGCGTTAAAAGTAATAAACAAAATATGATTTATATGAAGCAAAACACAAAAATTAAAAGCCTAACCTACTATTTACACCAACCAACAACTTCTACTATGCAGCCAGTAGATGCCATTGTATATTCTCTTTTCTTTTTTATTAGGTGATATTAAATAGTAAATTTACTATGGCTGTAAATGACAGTTTGGACTCACCACTGCCTGTCCAGAATACCAGAATATATATATTTCACTTTCATCATCTGGGTAATTGAGTGTATTTATGATACCAACGACTGATTCAATGTTTCATCCCATCTATAAATTGTTATGGATTTATTTTTTCATAGCAGGATGGTGAGCGCCTGCTGCTGCGAGTTGCCGGTGACTGATTGAGAGCATGTGAGACGCGTTCATCAGATAAGAGAGAGAGAAAGAAATAAAACTGATTACGGAGAAAGAAGCTCTGTGCTGCGACAAATTCCTGATGCCTGTAAGATTCGGTAACTCGGCAGCTGCAGTTACACAAAATAAATAAAACACACCGAAAAGCCAGTGATGGTACGATCCAGGCCAGCCGCACATATTTCATTCTGTTTTTAGGTCGGACGCTTTTTGTCTTTTATCAGCCGTCCTCCTCGATTTCCCCGAGGCCTCAGCTCCACTGCACCACTCTCAGAAAACAAACCGGCTTAAATTAAATATCACCATCAGCTTCCATTATGCAGATGGAACCGTTATAACCTTATTAGTAATCACAGAGGGGAGAAAACTACGTTCAGTCACCCGCAGATGCAGAAATCCCTCGATTTCAAATCGGAAAAGTGGATTTAAAAACATGAGGAAGCAGTCAGTGTTTTTCCGTGTTGGTGTAATAAGGTTTAGATGCTTTCAGACATTTTGTTGGTTGATGTCGTTCTTTTTCTTGAGTTCAAGGCCATGGTGCGAAACACAAAGAGAATCTTTGTATTTGTGTTTAAATATGAAGTCATGAACACACACTGGGAACAAAATCTGTATTTTTTTTTCCTTTTCTATTTCACAGATTTTTCCTGTATTTCTAAAACAAAATCATAAAAAATATGCTGTGCATTCTTATTTAATTACACTTTATTATTTATTTATTTGTGCAAATCAAATGTTATATCAGTGGTATATCACTTTATAACAGATGACTACATGTATTATAGCGGGACATTTAATTGTTTTGGTGTAAATTGGTGTAAATTTGTCATTGAAAAGACAGAAAATACATAATATTTTATCTAAATTAAAGCTGACTGTATTTTTATAAGATGGTTATTTTCTGTTATTTCACAGACTATTATTGGTGCCCATGCTACTGTATTATTAACATTTTTTTTCACAGAGTTGTGTTTGAGTGTGGTGTATTATGAATATATGTACATTCCAATTAAAGCCAAAGATGTATTTACAGCTAAGCTAAGCAGGAAAAACACACTTTTGGTACATTTACTTACCTCCTGCTGCACCGTCCAAAACCATTATTTAAATTGACGAAGATGAGCAAAATACAGACACCTGATTTAGCACGTTTCTGTTTGCTCGCCATAAATCAAACAGCGTCTTCAGTGGAGCTTTGTGTCTCTGTGTGGCCACAGTGAAACTTCCCTATATAAAGAGAAGCTGCTCAACACTGAATATGTTAATGACTCAGTGCTGTTATTCACTCAGCACGGATCTGCGGATACGAGTGTAACCAAAACCTATTTAAATAAACCCCGGGAGGTCGCTGGAGAGCCCTCGAAATGCCATAAACTACAAAACCAATTACCGGGGAACAGATGAGGCTCCTGCACAGTTAGTGCAAACATCAGCTGTTGAGGGAGGAAGAGTCCGTCTTGATGTACTTAATAACTGTTAATAAAGTTTGGTCCCACCACCATTTTAAAGCTGCCAAACTACATCCTCCAATCAATTAATTACAATGGAATCACCAGACACAGCTCTACAAGAATAGAATAGAATAGAATAGAATAGAATAGAATAGAATAGGTTCTATTGTCATTACACAGGAGATACAACAAAATTCAATGCACTCACGTGCTGGGCATAGTAAAAAACACTCTACTCTCTACTACTCATATTACAATCTCATCCATCACATCACATTCATGGAGTCACTCATCATACCATTCTCTCAGTGCCACTGTATGCCTGTAAAACTGAATAATAAAAAATAGAACATAAAGTGCACTGCATGGGGTACAGTGTATAAGTGCATTACATAAATAAGTCTGCATTGCATGGGTTGCTTTTATATTGTGTTTGTGTCCAGATTAAACAAATGATACGTGCGTTTCACTGCACATGACAGCGCTTGTTAGTGCAAAAATGGTATATTATGGTGGATTTTTTATTTTTTACTTTTGAGGGAGTCAGGCTTCTTATATCAGCATATTTTGGTAGTGAATATCTTCTTTTTGTATAAAGGTTAACGTAGGTTGACGCTCTGGTTATCTCTAGTTTTACATGTGAACGAAGTCAGACAAACAAGTTCAGAACCGCAGAAACAACCTGATGTGATCGATTCCTTGGGTCCGTTCTGCTGCTAAACTACAACTGAACTAGGGTTGTTTCTGACAGAAATGTGATGTTTTCACTTCACAGAGGGTGAACGACAGCATGAAAACGCAAGTGTTACAGATACAACATGAGCCTTATGAAGTGGTGTATAATATTATATATACTGTACACGTAATATATAAGGAGAATATGGAACACAAACAGACAAATTTAAAGACCTTAGTTTCCAAGGTTACACTAAAACTAAAAGCATAAATCATCTGTAGCAATTTGCGGCAAACAAAGAGCAAAAGACTGAAAACACCAACAGACCCTGAACTTGTTCAATTGAGGCTGTTAGTCCCGCCCACACGAAGATCAATAAAATCCTATGACTCTTTGTTTGTGTGTGTGTGTGTGTGTGTGTGTGTGTGTCTGTACCAAAACTTAGTAACCCTGCAGCAAAATGACCACAGCCAAAAACAAATGTGTGTGTGTGTGTGTGTGTAGTCAACAATTGAATACGTCAGAATGGATTACATTTGGCAAAAACAAACTTTGTGTGCGTGTGTGTGTTAGCGCATGTGTGCTTGCCTGTGTGTATGTGTGTGTGTGTCTTTTGTCCCGGCCTTCTCAGCGATCATAAATCTGGTGTGTTTGACCTCTGGCCTGATTCCACGACCCAACGCTCTCTGAGTTGGAAGTGATCCCTAATACACACATAATCCTGTGTGTGTGTGCGTGTGTGTGTGCGTGTGTGTGTGTGTGTGTGTGTGTGTGTACGACTGTGTTCCCATGATGTGGTCATGAAATCTAAAATGAATACAAAGCTTCCCTTAATTACATCAAGCTGCAGGACACACACACACACACACACACACACACACACACACACACAAAGTAAATTTGACTCTGGCTCTCCCTTCTCGTTTCCATACTGGCAAGCGTTATAACGCTCTGACTCATTCTTGCACTCAAGTTTCTCCTCCATCTTTCTCTCTTTCTCTGTTCACTCTTTTCTCTCTCTTTCTTTTCCTGTTAACAGTCTCTTGCTCTCCTGATCTCTCTTTTTGTGTCTTTCACATCTCTTTACTTCCCTTTTCTTCCCTCACTTTTCATATTACTAAATATATTCTGTCATCAAAAAATATAAACACACCCTCTCTGCTTTTGTCTGACTCACACCCTCATTTTCAGCCACAATCCTTCTACCTCTCTCCCTCTCTTTCCTCATCTGTTTCTCCCAATATGGTCCTCAATCAGTCAGAGGGATTGGAGAGCCAGCACCGGAGATGCCACAGATAGCTTAAAAAAAAATAAAAGAAGAAGAAGAAGAGAGAGAAGCATAGTGCGGTATGTTTACACAGACCGGCTGTGGTTTCCAGTTCAAATCTCACTAAATGAATGAAGTCATTAAAGGTGTGTTTTCTCCTCATTTTACTCGAGTGACTTTGACCTCAGGAGTGTGTTTACAGTCAGTGTTTTCAGCCACAGTGGAAGTGACAGTGCAGATATGAAACAGCTGAACTGGAAACACACACAGACTCACACTCAACCAGGAACGCCAGTGTTTTCTTTTACTTTCCATCAGATCCTTTTCGATCGTGACATCTCTGTTATAAAATACCTGCACTAATGCTGAAGTCAAAGTCAGAGCTCTTGAATCACAAATAATTTGCCACTGTTGAACGATTTGTCTTTTCACTTTAGTTTGTACTCATTTAAGACTTCTAATCCGGTGGCTTAAAACTTTATTTAAACAAAGTCTACAACTTACAAGAGACAATTTCCACAAATAAAGGTCCAAATCAGAGCAACAGAAGATATCCTGATTTTTTTCTCCCGTATATGGGTAAACTCTAAAAGCAAAAGCTCCAACACTTCCCATAATGCATCTCAGTAGCATCTTTTATTTTAGACCCTCTTTCAAACTCCAAGAGAAGAAGTTTGCAACACATCTCAAAGCTTCCTCCAGCTGGAAAAGTTCCCAATGATGATGCAGACGACACAAAACACATCACCTGCAGGAGCTGTCAGTCTCCGTCGGCCATGTTGTGTTCTAGAGAAAAGTTTGTAAAATGCGTATTTGTATCATTGGTGTATTTGGAAAAAAAAATAGTTTGGAGCCTGAATATAATGCCGGGAAATCAGATACAACAGAGAAGCTCAGTTGTGCACATCCAGGAACGAATCGCTGCCGTCATGATGAGATGCTGCGATTTGACACCAGGAAACGGGATAACATCCCGCCGCCGCCACTGCAGTTGCGGCCTTAAAAAGCAAACAAAGGCTGGGCTGTTTCATTACTGGCTGCGTCGTCCTCATGACAAGTAAACCGATCCCGATGTGTAAAATCAATGAGTGACTCTTTCAACACACTCAGCTACACGAATGTTATTAATCTCCAAGTGTTCTGTCCTTTGTGGAGATTGTAGAGCAGTGTTTCCTCCTCCAAACATGAACCAGGGAGCTGGACTTATGAACAGTGTGTCACACTGGACACGGCACATGTGCATGTGTGAATATATTCAGGGCAGAGGTGGCGTTTTATATCTGAAAGGTTGAAGAGTTGCAGCATTTATTTACTGATGCACTGAAGCTTCATCATCATCACTCGATGACTCTTAAAGGAGCTGCACTGCTCCTCAAAGAACAGCATTTACCCCACTGCAGTAAACGTTCTCAATGCTGCTAAGAGATAGTTTTCAATTTTATTTTATTTCATTTATTTATTTTGTATGTGAATAAATGAAGGTTTTACTGACAAGCCCTTTGAAATTCTTTGTACAATGTACAAAGATGATAAAGTTATTCTATTCTTTATTCTTTTGTTATTCTAAACAGATTCAGTGAGAAAATCTGTGATTTTACTTTATGTCCTGCTTCCTGCAGCCCGACACTGCAAAAATTAAAATGCTTGGTACAATTAGTCCAATGTTGAGTAGAATCATCTTATTCCATTGGCAGATAATTAAATTTAATTCAAGTTTTTTGTTTTTTGACCACTTTGGTCTTGTTTTAAGAAAACATTTAGATAGGTCCTATAAACTGAATTATCGCCTAAATGAGTATTTCCAGTACGTGTGAAAGTGTCATAGACGGACAATGCTCTGCAGTTTGCTGCAGGCATGAAAGGACAGTTCCAGACAATGTCTAAATTTAGATGGTGTTTCATTATCATGCCAATTAACCCTGTAAATATATAAATAATTATTAACTTAATTAGTTCAAAGATCTTCTCCTTCGTGTCACTTCCTGTGACTTCTTTAGAAGGGCTCAAACAGTGTTTAAGTGCACTGCAAAAAAAAGAAATCAGGTGAAAATGTCTTGCATTCGGTGTTTAGTATTTAGGTATTTAGTTTGGTAATTAGTCCAGTGTTGAATAGAATTATCTTATTTATTCTTGTTTCATTTTTTGCTATGTGGAATAAGGGGAGGGAAATGGAATGATACAAAATATATTCACTACATTTCTAAATTGTATAAAACACAGCAGGTTTTCATGAAGAGTTATTGAGCAAATAAAAGTGTTTCCTGGTATATACAGCTCTAGACAAAAGAAGACACAACTGCAAAATTATCAGTTTTTCTGATTTTACGACTTATAGGTATATGTTTGGGCAAAAGGAACATTTTTGTTTGAGTCTATAAACTACTGACAACATTTGCCCTAAATTTGAAATAAAAGTATTATCGTTTAGAGCATTTATTTGCAGAAAGTGACAAATACAGTAGTCAAAATAACAATAAAGACACAATGTTTTCAGACTTCAAACAATGCGAAGAAACAAGTTCAAATTCATTTTAAAACAACATAATACTAATGTTTACACTTAAGATGTGCTCTCCACAAGTCTTTACCATTGTTGGTTCAGGTTCAGGTCTAATCAGTACCTCTTTAAGCAGAATGTGTTTGTGTTGGAATTCAACAGATATTGGAATGAAATGGCTGTAATACATGTAGAGATGCTGATTACAGAAAAAAAATGCAGTGGTCTCTTATTTTTTTCCAGAGCTGTATATTCCTGCAGAGAAGAGATATGGTGGCTGCTCTGAGCTCAGTTAACAGTTCTTCAAAGGGTCGTCTGTTTTACTGCTGAGGGCTGAAGGTCCAAACATTCATCCTATTGCTGTTTAATTGAATTGACCTGATGTATGAAGCAGCCCCAGCTCAGCTGCACGCGCCACCACACACACACACACACACACACACACACACACACACACACACATACACACACACACACACACACACACACACTTGAACTCATAGTTTCACATGTACATACAAACTCAGTCACATGTGTAATCTGATGCACAATCATGCAACCGCACACACACGCAGAGGAACATATTGGTCCTCATTTGTATCAGCGCTCCATTGACCCATATTGTGTGTTTTTTCCCAGCAGTCAAACGCTTCTGTTTCTCTCCAGCTTCTGGCTGACTCTCTATGGAGGCTCATCACTGACTCTGCTGACTGAGGCCTGAAATCTGCCCTGAATATCTGGATCATGTTGGAACTTGTGTGTGTGTGTGTGTGTGTGTGTGTTTAATATTTTCAGGAGGCCGTTGTGCATAAATTTGCATGTTAAGTGCAGCTGCTCCCTAATTGAACTTTCTCCTCACTGATTGGTTGGTTCATTCATTTCATAATTATGCGCACAATCTTTACCATTTAAAAACATGAAACCTGTGTTTATGTGATTGATAACACAAACTGTATTCCAGGTGCTTCTTTGTGATTAATCATTTCATGCTTTCAGTGCAGCCATTTTCCCCCAAACCACAGTAGGTGAACAGCTACTGTAAATCGCTCCCTCCTGAATGATGGATTTTTTCCTGTATGGATGTTGAAAGCAGCTTTTTGTCTTTTTAATTCTCAGGTACCAAGACCACTCATTTATCAAAGTGCCCATAAAACAATTTCTACATGTGTGCTTAGAAACTATCTGGACAAACAAGAAAACAGGTTTTCATCAAACATGAACACAATAGTGAATGTCACGCAGCATACATCCCCCGGAATGTATTAAAAGCACATCAATTTCACCATGTGAAGCGATTTGACCACAGTAGTTTGATTAGAAGCAGCTTCAAAGAAAATCTCAGCCTAAATCTCTGGAGAGTAGTTGTGTGTACGGCACGGAGCATCATTAGCATCACAGCTTTCTGGCTTTTCACTGAGGTTCTCTGAGAAACAAAAAATACTGCACAAAATGAAGAGATCAAACGCATCACAACATGGAGCTGTGAAAGAGTTCTGCAAAGCTGAAAGCGTAAGTTTGCATAAATTCCTTCATATTCCATTAAATATATACGACAGCACCCTGTGTTAGAAATGAGAAAAAGCGAGGGAAGCAGCATCATGCAGCATCGCCCTCCCCCCATCTGCAGCAGCTCTAATCCAGAACCCGACATGTTCTCATCACAGATTGGGACGTTTTGATCCACACATTCAGCTGCATTGGCAGACGACTCATATCGAGTTGAAACCATTCTGTGGCTTACACCATATTTCCACAAGTGATCCTCTTAATATGTTACAGTATTGACCTCCACCTAGATTCATCACCACGGCAACTCTATCGGGTATTGATCGACGTCATTACTGCAGTTTGTGGCGGATGCCTGCAGGCAGGTCATATGCTAATGGGACAGGGCAGCATGCAAAATACATCAATAATATGAATATATCAGATCAGTGTGTGTGTGTTTGAGCGAGTGTTTGTGTTGCTTGTTCAGTTTCGGTGCACGTGCGTGTACAGTTTTCATGACTCCAGCTTCCACAAAGGAAAAAAAATGAATCGCAGAGCACAGCCTGGCAGACGAGGGGACGCGGCCTCATAAAAGTCTCTTGTAAAAACTAACAATAATGTGCTTGGTTTCTATTCTGCACTGAGCTTTTCCACATGTTTCTGACCAGAGACTTTCATGGAGCCTCATTCATCATGTGACAGGACATTTAAAATGCTGCTGTCTTTTTGCTCTGTAGACCGTTGTGGGCACTGCAGAATGTAGAATATACTATATATATATATATATATATATATATATATATATATATATATATATATATATATATATATATATATATATATATATATATATATATATATATATATATATATATATATATATATATATATATATATATATATATATATATATATATATATGTTTATGATTGCTTATGATTACGATTTTGTTTTGTTTACGAGGGCGAGGGGTTAGCACTGTTGGCTAACCCCTCCCCCTTGTTTACAATCAGTTCTATATATCTATATAAACCTTGAACTTCTAGTCACAAATAATGAAAATGGCAACTTTGATCACATGGAATTTAAGAAACCTCTTAACTCCACCTGAAACAACATTTCCTGAGTATCTAATCTCTCCAATTTGTTTGATTGATTGATCATCCTAGCATGATGGACGAATCTGGAAAAAAAAACACTAACTTTGTTTGACAGGTGGATGTAATGATACTATTGGTTGAAATTTCTCAGGGCAAGATGGCGGATGTGGACGCACTGATTGGTTTGTGTTTGTGCTGACGTTATGTCGTACCTGCAGAAGACGCCGACGCCCTCCAGCAGGTAACACTGTCCGTTGTTGAAGCAGTAGTTGGGCACCGTGTCACAGGGCGAGCGGCAGCTTCCGTTCACCACCTGGAAGCCGACGCGGCACCCGCCCATACCATCTGACCCGTCCACGGCTGGGACCGCCGGAGGAGCTGCCACAGGGGTGTTTGGCACCGGATCTCCCATGCCGGGGATAAAGGAGTCCGACCCCGGGACTCTGGGCTTGGAGCGACCTGGGGACCCGGCAGACAGCCGGAGGTCTTCGTCACTCTCGTAGGCGTCGGTCGTGGTACTGTAGGTGTACTCGTCGGCGGTGGGGGACACGCCGTCCTCGTAGGGCGTGAGGTAGTCGTAGTTGTCTGGCATTGCCCAGGAGGTCGGGTCACCGCCCTGGAGCTCATGGGCGTGTGATGAAGTGGAGGGCGGGGCCAGGTCCAGGCTGCGTCCTCGGGAGGAGGGGTCAAAAAAGTCGACGTGGAGCACGTCGGGGTTGGAGGGGTTGGTGGAGGGCGAGGGCGGGGCGGTGGTGGTGGTGAAGAAGCGGTCTAGGTCAAACACATCCGTGTCCTTGGCGTGGATCCAAGGCGGGTCGGTGTGCGCCAAGCGATCCTCCTCGTCGTCCTCCTCCTCGCCTTCCATCACTTCCTGTTTGTGCGGGTTGCTAGGCAGCAGGTGCTCTGTCTCGGCGGAGTCAGGGCTGAGCTGCGGCGGGGCGGCCACGCCCACTTCGTCTGTCGTGGGGACCAACGCCTCGACGAACATGCCGCTGCTCTGCTCTTCCTCCTCGCCGGCACGGGGGATGCGGCCCGCCCTCACGGTCACAGTGTCAGGACTGGCCGAGCTGCTCATCCCAGTTACTGCGACGACGACCTTGTCAACCCTGATAGGCCCCTCCTCCTCGTTAAGCAGGGAGGTAACATTTGCCACGCTGTCCAGCTCAGTGGCGTTAATTCCTGTAAACACACACAGAACAGGTTTTTAGCAGGAACATAACCTCAGAACAGCTTTTTTTTAAAGGTATTAAAGACTCACAATAATTTTAAAGAAGCCTACTGATAAAACATGTTTTAAAATAATCAGTATTGATAAGTATTGATAATAATAAAATATCTATTTTGAAAAACAACCAGGAGAAAAAAGGCTGAATGTAACCACTTTATATTAAACTTGATTTCACGTTGGTTTGGTAAATGTCTCTTTCATGATCTGATCTTGTCGATATTAGGACTGCAACTAATTTGATAGTTCATGAAATGGTGTAAATTGTCGGTCGTTGTTTCCCAAAGCTAAAGATTCAACCTATAATGCCTTTTTTCCAGACCAACAGTCCACAATGAAAGGATCATCAGTTTCCTATTATAGAAGACTAAGAAACCATAAAATAATCAGATTTGAGAAGCTGGAACCAGACAATTTGGGCATTTTCAACTTAAAAATGACTCAAATTGATCAATTATCAAAATAGTTAGCAAATAAGGTAATAGTTGTCAACTAATCGATTAAGCGTTGCAGCTCCAATCAATATTATATAGAACTGTTTTCTTATTGTATTTATAATATGGATATTGACAATTTATATTGATATTGTATTAGTGCCCAATTTTAATAATCCACCTCCATCCAAGTCAATTATTATTAATGTGGATTATAATATTTTAACAGCATGTTTAGGGATCGATTGTGAGACGCATCAGAGTCGCCATAGAAAGAAGAGAGAGAAACAAAGTGCAGCAAATTAAATGAAGTGAAAATGGTTTCACTCCAAACACAAAGTACAGTTTGTATCGATCAAACATTGAGCCGTAAACGAGCCTGTTACAGGAGCAGGACCCGTTAGAGAGATGCCTGCCGGTCCTGAAAACACCCTTATCACCCTACATCATGGATGGACAAACACCCTGATCACCCTACATCATGGATGGACAAACACCCTTATCACCCTACATCATGGATGGACAAACACCCTTATCACCCTACATCATGGATGGACAAACACCCTTATCACCCTACATCCTGGATGGACAAACACCCTGATCACCCTACATCATGGATGGACAAACACCCTTATCACCCTACATCATGGATGGACAAACACCCTTATCACCCTACATCCTGGATGGACAAACACCCTTATCACCCTACATCATGGATGGACAAACACCCTTATCACCCTACATCCTGGATGGACAAACACCCTTATCACCCTACATCATGGATGGACAAACACCCTTATCACCCTACATCCTGGATGGACAAACACCCTTATCACCCTACATCCTGGATGGACAAACACCCTGATCACCCTACATCATGGATGGACAAACACCCTTATCACCCTACATCATGGATGGACTCTTTCAGGTGATTCTTTCCAGTTTGTTCCAGAATAAAACAACAATACATTAAAGTAGAAAACATAAAACTCTGACCCCACATAAACCATTTCAACCATTATCATGATATATTCAACAATCGAGGGATTGAAAATGAACCAGTTGGGGACAGAAGTGAAAAAAAAAAACGTCCTCCTGTTTCTGTCAATGCTGCAGTCAATTAGATACAAAGATATTTAATCTCACAGATGCAGCAAATTAAATTCCTTATCCAATCAGAAACTATCAAATATGATCTAAGAAATGCTACAGACTGTGAGAAGTTTGACACAGCACCTGCTGCGGTTTTATCTCCTAAACTCTAAATATAAACCGGTTTGCTTCACTTTTTCCGAAGACTTTTTTTCAGCAACATTTTGACATCACAAACTCAAGCCTTTGGCATTATGGGATGGACAAAGTGGGCTGAAGGAGTCCAGCCCTCAACCCACCAGATGACAAATTAAAACGAGACGTGATTGGCTGTATATTTATCCCCTAGTCGATTACTTCATCCAAGGGCGGCTCATTGAGTCATGCAGAAAGCTGCTTTATGGCCGCTCCCTTTAGGATTAAAGGAATAATTCACTAATGTATTTGAATGGTGAAGAGCTGGGATTAGGGATTACTGGGTTGGAGAGGGAGGGATTTGACATATTTTGGGGGAACCCTGTAGGGGGGAGGTGATGATACTGAGGAGACACAGACGAGACATCTTAATGTTTGTAAGAAGGCTGTAAATATGTGGAGATGACATTACATTATAGAGGCTTTTCATTGTGAAAAAACACCATAAAATGTTGATGAGGTTGATGTTGTGTTTACGTCATCTCAGAGTTTATATTGATGCTTTCCATGACTGTGATTAAACCCAAATTTAATGGATATGTGTTATATTGTCAGCATACAGTATTTTCAACCTTGAGTCAAGAAACTCCCAAATGACATGATGGATTTACAAAAACAACTTTTAAACCAGGATATTTCTTCCATTGACATAACAAGCAGCATCCACATCGACTGAATTTGACGAGGACATTTGACACTTAGTGCTGCACCTAACTAATTATTTTAATAGATGATTAAATCATGAATTAATTAGTTGTTTTGAATCATGAAACAGTTTAAAATGTCTTTTTTTCTCCAGATCAACAGTCCACAACACAAAAATCATCAGTTTACTATTATAGAAGACTAAAGAAGCCAGGAAATCATCAGATTTGAGAAACTGGAATCAGAGAATTTGGACATTTTCTTCTTAAAAATGGTGCAACTTGATTAATCGATTAGCAAAATAGTTGCTTATTAATGTGATAGTTGTCACTTATCAATGAATCTAATCATTGCATCTCTAATTGAATTCAGTGAAAAAATAACTTAGACAAACAAAATGGAAATAAAAATCCTGCGACTTGCTTCCTTCATTGTGATCAACACAGCTGAGAAGTCTCCATGACTGCACTGACACGTCTGACAGGAATCATTTACACAGTCCATCTCAGTGGGTCATATCAACAGAAAGGTTTCTTCATGCATCTGTGCAGTTTTGCAGCTCAGTGATAGGTTTTCAGGCTGCAGCTAAATATGCATTTAAAACTGTAGGAGCTTGTTTTATTGGAGTAGATGAAGATGTTGGTTCCAGCCAACTCTTTTCTTTACTTCTTCTTAATATCCATTTTCTCAGATAAAGAGTGTGAATAGAAACGTTGCAGGTTCTGGTCGTGCAGGAAGCTGCAGTGTGAGCTAACACATGGATGAGATGAATAAAAACACACAGTTAAATAAAGAGAATATAATCTAGCTCTACTCCAGATGGTGATTTCCACACACGGTGCAAACCTCTACTTCAACAGTTCAAGTTGGGCTAATTAATTGTTAACCTTCAGCCAACAAATCTGTTTTATGGTCATGTATGGGGATGGAGGTTGTAGTTTTTCCTGTAAAGTGGCATAAATGTCTGACAGGACAATATTTTTCAGATTTCTTTTATTTTTCATACGCACTAGACGATTAACGATAAAAGGTTTTTCTCTGTGACAAATGTGTCTGCAGAGAAATTTCATCCACTGAT
The DNA here is from genome assembly GCA_030544235.1 of Lepturacanthus savala. Classification (NCBI taxonomy): domain Eukaryota; kingdom Metazoa; phylum Chordata; class Actinopteri; order Scombriformes; family Trichiuridae; genus Lepturacanthus; species Lepturacanthus savala. The sequence goes on from CM060467.1 coordinate 19,002,836, forward strand.
CTTTACTGACTGTGCAATAATATGACAAACAGCAGTATAGAGCATGATGTGAGTTGGGTGCTTGATATTTATGTTATTTATCTACTTTTTCATCCTAGTATTATGTTTTTATCTTGCATTAATGAGGAGTTGCATTTCAATTCTGTTGCACAATGTACAATTACAATAAATATATATCTGTCTATTATAGTAAAAAGGTTAAAAAAAAATAGGTAAGGTAAAAATAAATAAATAAACAATAAAATAACACATTAAAGTAGTAATACTTTAATATGAAGCCAGTTCCCTAATCAACATCATGATCATCATCATCATCACTCCTACAGTGAATGAATGAAACTTAACAGATTCCACAATACATCAAAATATTTGTGAGGATCTTTTCTAACTGAAGTTAAACTCAGATCCAGTTTTATTCCATTCATCTCTAAATGTCTCCTCAACACTCAGCGAGGCTCCATTCATGTGGAAAATAGTTCATTTATTATGAACTCATCCTCAAGTTAGATGACACAATGTCCCACAAAACGTTTACACCTTCAGATAGTTATGACAAACAATCTAATGAATTCAGCATTGAACTAACACAGTTTACTGAGCAACTTGTCCACAATCTGCTTCATCTACTTGATGTTTTATATGTCACATGACATCTTTATAAAGTCCACACGCCTGAACTTTAAGTCACATTGAGTCAGTTTTATAGTGAACTAAATATGATGCGATAGTTTAAAACACGGCCAAGAGTCTTTAAAAAAGACAAGAAATAATCTAGAAAACTTGCGAACAGAAGAGGAAACATTTTACAGGAGTCAGATATCAAGGTATCACCACGTAAAGAGGGAATTAATCAGCAAAGAGCTCCAGAGACGTTAGATCCCTGCAGTCTGAAAAAAACAATCACACTGGAGGAACAATTTCCCAGCTGCATCCTGACTCCTGGACGTTCTGTTGATGAGCCCGTTTACAGTTTATTACATCACATCAGCCGCGAATCCAAGAAATTACATCTAAAGTGTTTTCCCATTAGGAAACTTAGTCACTGCCTGGATTATAACGTTCACAGGCGATGGCTTTTCAGACTGCTACATTTAAGCTGATTTAGACGATTTTGGCACAAAACAGGAAGCTTTTGATGTTTTGGGGCATTTTGTTTTCATGGCAACAGGATCCTGAAAGGGAAATATATCGATATCAGAATCCAGAGACGATTTTTTTTAACCCTGCAATCCACCGCGTGAACTGATAAGACACAGTTTCTGCAAAAAACATGAGAACGCCGCCCTACAACAATGGTGCCTCAGTGAGCTGCTGTTTGTTTAGGCTCCTTCAACAAATCTCTGAACTATTCTTTTTGTCAAAGATCTTAATCCACTCATATGCTAATATACCCATGTGAGATAATATTAGTATGTATGTATGTAAGTGAATTTCAGTTGTGTTGAGTTGTAAGGTTACACCACCAACTACTGTCTAATGATCATACGACAGCATTTTAATACACAGTGAAAAAGGACCAGGCCTAAAAGCAAAAGGTTCCCTGGTTTCACATAGAGTTGCAACGATTAGTCAATTATTTGATTAGTGCCAACTATTCCCTCATTCGCTAACTATTTTGATAACAAATTAATCAATTTGAGTCATTTTTAAGAAGAAAATGTCCAAATTCTCTGTTTCCAGCTTCTCAAATCTGATTATTTTCTGGTTTCTTTATTCTTCTATAATAGTAAACCAATGATCTTTGGGTTGTGGACTGTTGGTCTGGACAAAACATTTTTTACATTTTAGGTTGAATCTTCAGCTTTGGGAAACAGTAATCATCATTTTACACCATTTTATGAACCAAACAACTAATGGGTTAATTTGTTTCTATAATCAATAGTTTAATCAACTATCAGAATAATCGTTAGTTGTAGCCATAGTTTCAGGAGCCTGTTTTCAAGACAGTTGCCATCTAAACGAGGTATAAACTCTACTGAAGTCAGTTGGAGGTCTGGGGTAAAAAAGACATTATATAGTTTACATTCTGTGTGCTGTGAGGCCTAAACATTAGATTTGATGTATATGTTCATAGTAATTAGCAGAACATTAAAGAAAACATCACTTAAAGAAAAAGTTTTCCAGGTGAGTAACTCAAAACAGAAAGAGTTTCTCTACTTGCAGTTTGATGAATTTCTCCCACTACGATTCTTTAAAAACATATAAGGCAGCTAATAAAGAGAAGAAAAAGGCATCTCTAATGGAAGACGTCAAGCTTTGAGGAAATGACATAAAAAATTATGTTTGCCAGTAAAACAGGAGCCAAAAAACGTAAGATCCAGCAAGTGAGAAAAACACTGTCAGAACCACTGTGGTCTGTGCAAAAGTCAAATCACTGAAATAAAAGAACACAGAGACATTGACACAGATATTTCAGCAGCTTTTAACCAAATTAGTTCTGGTTTTAAATGTGATGAGTGTCTCGCTGCCAGCTGCTGCTGCTGAATTGTGTAAATGTGCGTGACCTTTGAATGAAACCAGTCTCCGAATGTATTTATGCCTAAATGAAGGGAGAACACGCTTGTTGCGATTCCGTCAGCAGCGTCCTGTCATCGCTGGGCTCAGCTCGTACTTCAGCCACAAGGCGTCTGACAGGTGGAGGCTGCAGTTTGTTGAAGGTTTAGCTTTTCTGGCGCAGCAGCAGCGAGCTGCTTCTTTCAAGCCGAGGTCATTCGGGGGCTAATCCTTCCAGCAGTCCCACAATCCACTGCTGTTTAACACATCAACGGAGCAGCCGGGATAATGTGCCGAAACCACGCTCACACACACATTAACACTGAGAAACAGGCTTTACGATAACACAAAAGAATTTTACACACTAAACGTTTGATGCTCACCAGGAAATTAGGATTTAAGAGCATGAGCGTCTGCCGCTCTTCTGCACGCATAAAAACAATCACACTCCTTCTTTTCCTTTATCGAAAAACACACACACACCTGACAGCAACACACTCATTAAGTGACAGTTTGTCCAGATGAGCTCTGTGTTTAGGTGAATCTGCCGGGAAAAGCAGTCGGCCTTCAACAAGACCAACTTCTCCTCCTCCTGCTGCACAAAAAGCCTGATACATACAAAGCGAGACGGCTGCTGCAGCGACAGAGACGAGAAGAGATGCTAACGAGGGACAGGAAGAAACGATACGACATGACCGAAAGAGAAGAAACAAGGGAAGAGGACGAGGTGACAGAGTGAGATGATGCCGTCATGGTGTCAGAAGCAGAAACTTGGATAAATAATAGACGTCGAAACTGCGACGTCACCTGCTTGTTTTGTAGCCGCCATATTTGGGTATTTTGTGTGGAGGTGGGCGGAGCAACCACCTGTCACTCAAAGCAGCCAAACCCTCAACAATGTGCAATTTTAGGCTTTAATAAAAATGTAAACAGGTGTGTTATAAAACAATTCACTGGGAATAGTATGTGGAAAATATTTAGCAGGCTGTGAAAATATTTCTACTATTATCATTTTAACACGAGTGCTTCTGTAACCTCAAGTAGCCATATGAGGATCATTTATCAGCTTTTGCTGATAAATGATCAGTTTTTCATTTATCAGCTTTTGCCGCCCAATTTGCCCAGGACTGATATCATCTGAGGATGTCGAGTAATTTATGGCCTTAATCCCGCGAGAATCTGTCAGGTCTCAATTTGAGGGAGAAGTAGTTACAGAAAGAACAAGCTAGAATCCATCAGTGTAGCAGAATCCCTGATTCCCTGATGTGAACTATTGACAAATTTCCACAGCGCGTGTTCATAATAACAAACCAGAAAATGTTTTGGTGTGATATAAAGTTTATAAAGTATTAAGTTGCTTTCCTTACGTATCTATGTTGCTGTTTCTTTCTCTTTTTTTTTAATGTGGCGTCATTCTGTGGCGCTACGCCACACATTGGTCTATGTGTGAGAAACACTGAATATTATTATTACTATAGTATTTATTTTAAAGCTATGCAACTACTTGTCTGTTTTCACTGGTTGTTACTGCTGTTGTTATTTTTGTTTATCAGTTGATCTTTCAGGAGGATTATGGGAAAATGAGCAAAGGAATAATAATATTGATGTATTTCCAACTACTGTAAATGTTCCAATATACTTAAAAGAACAATTAAAAAAAAGTAAAATACAGACTCAATGTGAAATCTCTTCAAGACATACATCATGGAGCCTCAGATCAGTAAATCAGACAAAAACTCTTCAGCTTTGAACATGTTCAGGTGTGAGGAGCAACAACCAAGACATGATGCTGAAGCGGAAGAACTTTAAACTGCTTGATGCTTGTGATGGGAATAAATGTTATTCATTATTCATTATAATTGTCATGAAGTGTGATGAAATGTCCTAAGAGGATGTGGACTTTGTTGACTTCCAACCTCTCATCATAGAAGAATTTTAGTCAATAATTAGTTCAGGCCAGAGTTCAGGGAAGTGATGAGATGAACAGTCTCTGTGTAGTGATTATAAAGATGGTTGTTTTAGACTGAACAATTGCCTGCATGCAAGTAAACCTGCATGTCGCTGACCAAACTGATCCTAGAAGAATAAAGACAAATCTTCAGATTCCCTGTTTCATCTGCCCAACTGACGCTTCAATATGTGACATTGACATTAAATTCAGCCTCTGTAATAAGTTTGCTGGTGGTCATTTTGTAGAATATTGCTCCATTAATAAGATCTGTGAGTTACAGTAGCTTTGAGTATGTTGATTATGATTCTTGTTTGTACAGTTTAGTCGTTAGAACTGTGCATGTTCTGTTTTTTTCCTCTTTATTTTGGATGGTCTAGCACAGAATTAAAAGCATAAAAGGACAGGGATACGATTCCCGACATACATTACATCTGTTTTACTGCAATTACACTGTTTATCTGTATCCTCCCTCTTAAATAAACACATGTGAATAAGCAATCTTCCAATCTGGTTTCAACATTAAGCTGCGGCGCCTGTTGCTGCTTGAAACCTCCAAACACATATTTTAGTAATTCGCAATATGACATCATGTTTAACACACGAAGTTTCCTCGGTCGTCATCAGTTGGCAGTTGATATAATGCTTTAGCTGCATGACAAGTTAAATGCATCCCATTAATCTGATTATTCTAATTCCTAGCTATTCCTACCTTGATTGTAAAGATAACAAATCAGTAGCAGATGAAAAATAAAACTGGCTTTTCTTGGAAAACAATAATAAAACTGACAGGGACTGGATGCGAATGTAGCCACGTATGTAGACACACACACACACACACACACACACACACACACACATAGGAGACAGACAGTGAGAACAGGGTGGTGTCAGACTGCCAGAGACCCTCACTGTGCATCTCTGGATGAGCTCCAGTTAATGGGAATTGTCTTTCTTTCAGCACCCTTTAGCCTAATTGGATTAACGAGGGGAGACCTTTTGATGGACAGCTGATTCAGGAGCGGCAGAATCACATTGGTTCACAAAATCTTTGCAAAATAGCAATAACTCTTCACATTCTTTCAACTTCAAATCATCTGTCTTGGTTCGATTAACAGAACAGGAGATGAATCACTATAATCTGATTACTAAACATTCCACAGATTGTCTGATGATGAGAGACTCACTCAGTTCTGATTTGAGTGAACAGAAGTTTTAGTAAATATGAAATGTAAAAAAAGGGGGGCTTTCCATTCTTTCAATTCAGACCGGTTAAAATAATGAAGACCAGTGTTTTCTATCTCATCGAGCTGTTTCTGAAATGCTGCTGCATAGCGGGTCCCATGGAACTCAATAATCGCGTAATTCACAGGAGGCTTGTTTTGCAGTGAGATTTACTGCTTGTTACGAAAAGAGATAAAAGCATCAGGCAAAAAAAACCATGGGAAGACGACCGTAACATAACATTATCACCGTTTCCTCCTTTAAAAAACTCATAAATTATCCATATGCTTTTTGAGTATTGTGTTGTATATTGTACCCCGGTGAGCTGTGGAAAAACAGCTGTGTGTGTGTGTGTGTGTGTGTGTGTGTGTGTGTGTGTGTGTGTGTGTATGTGTGTGTGTGTGTGTGTGTGTGTGTGTATGTGTGTGTGTGTGTGTGTGTGTGTGTTTAAGAAGCAGAGACTTGTTTGATTCATGTTGAAAAATTGTGGAGCCCTGGTCAACTGATTTATTGATGAGCAACTGAACTCTGGAACAATAAAGAAGAGTCACACAGAGCGATATTTAATTAATTAATTTCGTCAATTGACAGAAAATTTAATCTAGAACTATTTTAATAACCAATTACAAAAGTCTCAGAGAGCTCATACTTCCACCAAGTAAAGTTCAAATGTGCACAATCAATACGTGGCTATATTTTCAAGACTATTAGGTTGGGTACTGAATTTCTGGCTCTTAACTATTAACATTCCATTGACCAGCAGGAGCCACTAGTAGACACTAAAACAATTGTTTTAGCAAATTTTATAAATGGGATCTGCTCCACTTGGCCAATTCTACACCTCACCACTAAGTTTCATCGAAATCAGCCCAGTATTTTTTATTTTTTTTTGGAATGAGGCTCACAGATGAAAAAAAAAGAAGTAGAAAAAACAGACAAACATAACCTGAATCAATATCTCCTCGCTAAGGAAATTGATTTTTTTTAGATGTTGTGAAAAATCTATTCCGACTTTTCAACTGAGAGGATTCCTGCTGGCACAAAATAATCATCAGATTCAATGATAATGTAAATAAACATCACACACAGGATGACATCAATAAAAAAGTTCAACTTTAAGGATTGTGCTGAAAAGTTTCCAGCTTTGGTCTAAGAGCAGCATGTAGACTCACCTATATCTGTTTTTGTGTAGTGGATCAGTATCAACTGTAATAAAGTAAATTGATCCAATAGAGATCAGTTTTAGTTTGAACCAGGTGTTTAAAACAGAAGAAGCTGTGATGGTAAAACATGAGTGGAGAATTTGCTGTTGGAGCATGTGTAGGTTAAAAACTACACTACTTCTATTTCAGTGACATTTTATCCATGAACCAAACCTCTAAGAGCTGCCAATGGTTAATAAACGTGTTTATATTCCAGTATTTTGATCATCTCGGGGTGTAATCATACTTCATAAGAAGTTTTGAGTTATGGTTTTGATATTTAATTATCAAGTCATTTATAAACTGCAGGACAAGACATGAAAATTTCATTTGCAAAAACAGAAAAACTTTATACAAAAGAATGAACCAAGGCTTCTAATTTTCAATAGAATTTAATTTATTGAGAAAACTGTCATATCATATCATATCTCTTCTGTCAAAGACATGATATGATATGACATGATATTAACTAGATTGATAAATAAATCGATTTTTCAAAATTTCTAAAAGAACTCTTCATATAGACAACGAGATTATACCATGAACTTCCTGCTTCGATCTGCCAATGAACTTCTATTATATTTACACTCTACAATGATCAATATTGGAGAATCAGTGAAAATATTGTCTCAATGATTTAGATATAACAGAAATGTGGGAAATAGGGCTAGAGGTCTAAAATACCAAACTAACCCTTTAAAAAGAAAAAAGAAAAAAAATCAAGGACTCATTAAAAGTTATGTGATCAGATGATCACATAACTTTGCAGCAAAGCAAGGATTTTAAGGTCTCACTCAACAAACAATCACCAGTATCTTTTTCTCAATTATAACAAAGAACTGGCAGACTGGACATCAGCTGGCAGGACCAGAGCGTCCTGCGTCCGGATCAGAACCAGGTTCAAGGTTTCTGGGACAGAGTGGCGTCTGGGACAGAATGACCGAACGAGACAAAACCGACAGAATAAAAGAGTCTTTGTTATTTTGAGATAATCGAACAGTATTAAACCAGAAGACTCTACAGAGGTGTGTGTGTGTGTGTGTGTGTGTGTGTGTGTGTGTGTGTGTGTGTGTGTGTGTGTGTGTGTGTGTGTGTGTGTGTGTGTGTGTGTGTGTGTGAGTGTGTATTTGTGTGTGTGTGTTGTCTCTCTGCCAGTGTAACCCACTGGTAATTGGGGTGGCTTCCAGCTCCTCGGGTGAAGGGTGTGGATGGTTACAGTGTGTGTGTGTGTGTGTGTGTGTGTGTGTGTGTGTGCATATTCGTGTCAGACTGATTGTTCGGGGGTGATGGCGCCTCAAGGCCAAGTGCTGCTGGCCCGTGTTGGCGGGCTGCCGACCCTCAAACTTCGCCTTTTGTTTAACCCAGATCAGTTTGGAGGGGGGACAGTCTCTGAACCACCCACACACACACACCGGAGGATTTTGATTGGCTGTGACAGACTGTAAAGATGAGCCTGATTCGCAGCGACAGTTAGAGCCGCAGGACGCTTCACTGACACACGCTGGGCATAGAGGGGGAAAGGTTGGACGTCAGACGGCGAGTCGTTGGGAGTAAAATCAAATAAAACAAAAGGAACAATATGGAGGTTCAATCTGGAAGACGTTGGCACAAAAATCACTGTAAATAGGTTTTATTGTGTCTAATTAAATCCTTTACCATTACAATATGTTTTGCATATAACTCACGTTTCTGAGGAGTGAAAGCGTGATTCAAGTCTAATGTAATGTTGCATTTGTATTGTGGCCCAAGGAAAAAAGGCAAAGTAGAGGCGGGTGTTAAATTATGTATTAGTTATAAAGTGCTGCTGCCTCGACACATGTGAGTGATAGAAAGGTCACAGGTGGAGGAGGAAAAAACACATCACAGATGCAAATACAACCAAGCAACACTATAAGCACAAGGGCTGCAACTAACGGCTATTCTGATAGTCGATTAATCTATCAATTATTGAAATGAATAATCATTCTAATTGCCAACTCTTTTGAGATTCACCTGAATGATTTGAGTCATTTTTAAGAAGAAAATTCTCTGGTTCCAGTTATTCAAATCTGATTATTTTCTGGTTTCTTTAGGATTCTTAAATATTAAACTGATGATCTTTGGGTTCCACAAAAATCTGTGTGTAGCGATGACGAGGCTGTTAATTAACGCATGAAACAAACATTAATTATTCATGTTGTCATATTTCCATCACATCTTGGTTTGACTGTCATTATTTTAATTTCAGCATCAGGAAACATACAGGAAAATTCACCACAACTCCTAAAATTTGCATTTAGCAGCAGTAGGATTTGCGATCGGTGGCTAATCTGGTTGCAAAGCCTGACTCAGCTGTGGTTCAGGTTTTCCTTGAAAAGCTGGTTTCTGCTTTTTGGGGCAGTGTGAGGTCATTAAACACAGAGAGAGATCATCTCATTAATGTCATGGAAATGGCCGTACGGGGTGAACCACATGAGACAGCGAGTGAAGAGTGAGTGAAGAGCCTCTTTAACTCATTCTCATTGATTTCAGCTTCAAATCCCTCACGCACACATGCACACACACACACATAGACACACACGCACGCACACACACACACACACACACACACACACACACACACACACACACACACACAGACAGACTTTTCTCGTTCCCACAATCACTCACTCACTCTAATGAATAAGACATGAGGCTTTTTTATCTTTACTCAACGTGGCTCATTAATATCGATATAAATAGGAAATGCACAGGTCTGCAATCGTCTCTAATTAAAACCTCTGCATTGATTCTCAGTTCTTTCTCCTCCTCGCTCACTCATCACTTCATGTCCTCCTCCTTGTCTCATTAATGTCACCCTTTCCTCCTCACTCCTAGTTTACTCCCTCCTTCTCACTCGTCCTCCATCAAATGAGCCTTTTCATTTTTGAAATTCTCTTTTCTATCCTGTTTCCTCTCTTTCTCCAGTGCACACTGTCTCCGTTTCTCCTTCCATCAGATAATTCCTTTGGTGTTTTAACTCCACAGGTGGCGGAGGAGGATGGAGGAAGGTTGTGTTGCCATAGAAACGGTCCAGGACTCCCTAGAGTCGATGCGGTGCTGCACGCCCAGCAAGATCTGCAGCCGCACACGTTAAACATACACACACAGGCACACAGCAATACTAATATTAATATTGTGGTGATCTGTGGAGAGCCAGGTGTTATGAAGATGAAGAATGTGATATGAGTGTGTGAGTGTGTGTGTTTGTGGACACGTGTGCATGCCTGCACGTGTGTGAGGCTTCTTTTCTACCTCTACACACACATAAGCTTTTTTTCAGTCTTTATATGGAAGATAAACCAAACTAAATTTGACAATTGTGTGTTATGAGCATTTATGTGTGCATCTCTGTGTGTCTCTGTGTGTGTAGATGTATGTGTATAGATGTGTTTAAGTGTAGATGTGTGTGTGTGTGCGTCTGTGTGTAGAGTAGATGTGTGTGTGTGTTTCTGTGTGTAAAAGTGTGTGTCTGTGTGTAGGTCTGTGTAGATGTGTGTATGTGTGTGTGTGTGTGTGTGTGTGTGTGTGTGTGTGTGTGTGTGATCACACTGTTTGTGTGCATTCATGCATCTCCACTTACGTCGCTTGTTTTTTCGTCCACTGTGGCCTGATTTCAAACAGTCAGTCAATTAAGATCCAAGTAAGTGAGTGAGTGAGTGTGTGAGTGTGTGTGTGTGTGGGTGTGGGTGTGAGTGAGTGTGTGTGTGTGTGTGGGGGTGTGAGTGAGTGTGTGTGTGCGTGTGTGTTCTCTACTCACAGACAAGATCCTCTCATCTCTCCTTTTAGACCCTGAGTTTTTAAATTAGATTAGATCACTCTGAATAAAGTGAAGAGCAGTAGTTCAATTATCAGAAGACATTTAGATTTTTATGCTCAGCAATGACTTTTAGATGCGTGGAGACATTAAATCCTCTGAGAAAAAAAAAAATCTGCATATTTTCCTGCAAAAAATTGGAGAAATGTATAAAAAGGAAACTTCATAACCATTGCCAATAGAACAGCTGTTATCGTTGCAGTTTCAGGCAGGTTTTAGTTGTTGTTCAGTTGTTCTGGAACCACTTGAAGGACAAAACCTGACACCTGACAAACATCTAAATATAAAAACTTCATACCGTCGGGGAAATATTTCCTCAAAGACCTGAAGGTCGGATTGTTGTTTTGGTATAGATAAAGTTCTGTTCCATAATAATTCATGCAAAAAACAATGGTTCAGACCGGTTCTGATGTAACTCAATGTAAGAATATGTAAGAAACAGATTAGATTCTCTGCCTACATTTTCATTCTAAATCACCACCATCAAACCTTCTGTTATCTGCACATTTCTGCCTATCAACTGTATCACCTATCGCACAATTATCAATTATCTTTATTATATATAACAAAAAATACTTTTTTTCAAGAGCCAGAGTTTATTACCACAGAAAACAGAAAATATCATTTTGACCATCTTGAACCAGTGAATGTTTTGAAATCCTGCTAAAATAAATAAATAAATAAAAAGAAACAGACCAGACTTTGGACCAGACTTTCAGCTATAATAGATGTTTCACAGCAGCCACTTTTACACGGAACAGTTACTAAACACAGTCGTTACCACTGATACTAATTAAGGTTCTTTTCAGGTCAAATTGAGTCATGTTGTTACTGTGCATGTTGGCTCACTGGAAATCAATGGATCCTTCATTAATATCATTGGTAACAGCTGTGTTTACCTACTAGTTCATGTCAATGTGGGACGATTCTTTCTTTATGAACATATAAAGCAAACAAAGCCAATAAATCCACTTCTTTCTGCTGAACCTGAATTACTAACATGACAGAGGTATGTGTTTGTGGACACGTGTGTGTGTGTGTGTGTGTGTGTGTGTGTGTGTGTGTGTGTGTGTGTGTGTGTGTGTGTGTGTGTGTGTGTGTGTGTGTGCGTGTGTGAGTTTAGGGGGTGTGATGGGCTGGCTGAATGCTAATGTGACAGTCTGCAGCAGAGGAGCGAGGAGCGTTCACTGCCAGACGAGGAGAGTCTGTGCACGAGCATGAACTCAATGACTCGCTTCACCAAGGACGCACACACAGTCTCACACTAACGTGAACACACACACACACATACAGTCTAGCACGAACATTAACACACACATATGCGCAGACACATTTTAAAGCAGACAAACACACAGTTTAAAGCAAACATACTGTAGCGCTTGTCCAGAAAGAGACAGACAGGTGCAAGCCTACGCACATGCAAAAAGATGTTAACTTATTCCATCTTCCTTCACGTTTTCACCCTCTCACAGTACACACACACACACACACACACACACACACACAAAACAAAAAACATGTAAATTAATGTTGAAGGGCGCTGGGAGTTTGAGAACAACGCCAACTCAGCACTGCTAAAAAAGCACATTTCCTAATGGTTTCGTCTTTGAGCCGGAGGAACAGAAGCAACCGTCACTGTCAGGAGTCTCCGGAAACTCAGTCGGTCGACCTTCAACGCCTGCCGAAGAAACTTCTGGACAAATGTCGGACAAGGACGCAGCAAAGACAGAGAGAGAACACCTGCTGCTCACAGCTGAGAGTCAAAAAATACCTGGATGCTGATGAGGACAAAGACGACGAGCGGATTTAACTGATTTAACTGTTGTTTTTTGTTTGTAAATAACAAAATTACAGTCAACCTTTCATAGAACCTGCTGGGATGTCTTTAATTAGCTTGTTCTGTCTGACCAACAGTTCAGAACCATAAGATGTTCAACTCACTGTCATGATAAAGACAAACATCATACTGACATATGACAGAAGCTTGAGCAGAAAATGATTTTGTTAATATTCTGTTCATTGATTAATCGCTGTGATTTGTTTAGGCACCTAAATTTACCCCAATCCTGGTTCTTATAGATCTGAAGCTGCTCACTGGCGTCACTGTCTCCTACAAATGATGCTTTATACTATTTCTACTCTTCATTTCTTTTGACAATTACTTTTTTTGAAACAGGCAGGATGTTTGACCCCAGACGCCAGTTTGCATCTTTTACATTGTTAGATGATGAATCAGTGTAGGTTCTCCAAGGAAACATGAACTTCCTTCAGGATAAATAAAGCATCTTTTCATATTAATATCTACAGAATCTATTAGAAACTCATAAAGATGGAGCGTATTGTTTTCGGTGGCTGAGTTTAATATCCTCCCACCTGGATCAAAATGACACTGTCTTTGTGATTCTGTGTTACAGTCACTGAAGCTTTGGTGGTTTCAGTTTTTTATTCTCAATGTGATTCTCCGGGTTGAATAAATATATAATAATAATAATAATAAAATTAAAACATACTGTAGTAAGTCACTCTTTTTTTTAAATCAATCTGTTTTCACTACAAGGTTTTTCTCTATTAAAGGAGCGGAATCTCTCTGAATATCTTCTCTGTTCCACACTTCACTGTTTAATGCAAAGTTATTGATTTTACTGTGAGCCTTGTTTCTATTTCTAAGATTGTGGATCATTTTCTTTTCAATCACTTGCATGTTTATGTTTTTTTTTCAAACCTATCACAAGTGTTGACATTCTGCCTGTGCACTAGAGCTGCAGAGATTAGTCCAACAATTGATTACGGTAGTTGCCGACTATTATATTAATCACTGAATATTTTGCTAATCGGTTTGAGCCATTTTTAAGAAGAAAATGTCCAAATTTCAGTTTCCTGGTTTCTTTACTCTTCGATAATAGTAAATTGATGATCTTTGGGTCATGGACTGTTGGTCTGGATAAAAAAAAAAAAAAGACATTTTAGGTTGAATCTTTAGCTTTGGGAAACAGTCATTGACGTTGTGGTCAGATAAAGTGCAGTTGTTACATTTCTCTCAATATCCACATGTTGTAAAAGAGGCTAATACTCAGTGGAGACACACTGATGTATTAAAACTAGAGACAAACTGGAGCTAATGATCGCAGCTTTTTCCCTTATGCTGTCACTCTGCTGACCTGACTACATGGTACCGCTAACTGGATCCATTCTGGCTTTGTGTGTACATTTGCAGTAACGTGATGAACTCTGGGCTCCATCACTTACCTCAGAGACCGTGAAGTTGTATCTGAATCACATCAGCTGCTCTAAGCTGCCCAAACCACTCAAGCAAGATTTTAAAAGATTGTTAACTATCGGCATCTGTTCCCCGAAGCTGCAGAGGTGACACATGCAACTCTGACGCCAAATTTACTCTAAAATCACTGCAGCTTCCTTCTCACATTTGATGTTTACACTGCAGACAGAAGAACTTGATGAAAGTCAAACACGGTGCACAGGAATAATTAATAAATAGTATAAAAATAAAATAACGATATCATCTATAAATCAGATCTGGTAATGACACGCACGCACACACACACACACACACACACACACACACACACACACACACACACACACACACACACACACACACACACACACACTGAAAGGGAGGCAGGCGAACAGCCACCACACTTACAATTTTCACTGTTTGCCAAAATTCAACCAATGTTTTGAGCTCATTGAAATTGAAAGCAGGAACAAATCACAGTGGCGATACGAGCGCCATCCGTCCAGCTGATGTGTGTGGTTTCCATGGAAACCGAGAGGAGGCAGGTGAGCGGAGGGAGAGTGTGAAACCATTGTTCACCAGCATCACGTCTACATTTTCTGATTGTCCATTTTATGTAGCATGCGCGTGTGTTTGTTTGGTTCCTTAACCGTGATAATGAAAAAAAAGAAGGTTAGTGGAGTCATGGGAGGATTTGGCTCGAAGATTAACGACGTTAAAGATAATCTGTCAGCGAGCAGATATGTGTCAGCAGGCCAGAGCAGAGAGGAGATGGAGAGGATGAGGACGACACCATTACTCCGACATCCACCACCTTAACTGTGAATGGGGGAGGGGCGGCGGCGGCGGATCCTCTGTATTTAACAAGCAGGAAAAGGAGGATTGCAAATGGCCACCGGAGGAAGAAGAAGCCGAATGTAGATGACTGACTCTGCTCCGCTCGCCTGTTGTCAGCTGAACACAGCCGAGGCTGCTCATCTGAGCCGCTTCACAAATGTGGGGCAAGCTGCCGCCTCCACACTTCACCGGTGAAGCGAGAAGATGTGTGTGTGTGTGTGTGTGTAGGTAGGAGGAGGAGGAGGAGGAGAACGAGGAGGAGGAGGAGGTTCAGCCCAAGGTTGTTTTAAGGCATTTGTACCAGATCTGCCAACCTCTTTTCTTGTTAAAGCAGCCAGTTGATTTTAAACTGACGACAAAAACTGTGCTTTTCTTAGCGTAGAGAGTCGAACGAGAAGATTTTATTCCTCCTCCAGTGTCTGTGGATTATTTTAGCTTAGCTTAGTTTAGCTCAACAAATGGAAGCAAACCAAAGGTGACAAAACACACCTTCAACACAGAAACAAACGGAGCCGTATCAATGAAAAACACAGAAGCAGTGTCACCGCTTTTGTAAAATTCTTAACACCTACACTATTAAGACAACTTCTGATCTTCTTTTTTAACATATGCAAGACATGACAGCAGTATCGATCATCTCATCTAACGATGCCACAAAGCAGTTATTCTCCAAAATCTCAAACTGAGCCTTTGAAACTCAACAATCAGCTGATCTTGTATCAAGTGTGTGAATCCACAATTTGTTACAATGTCCAAAAACAATTAAAACACAAAGTCTGGTCACGTTAATTTGTCCAAAGACAAACAGCGTCATGTTTTCAGTCTCTGGAGAGTAGTTCTGTGTACGGCAGTGGCCACTGAGCATGTGCAGTACCACCAGCTTGTTGCTTCACAACCTTTTGATGGCTGTTATTAATCTTGGGAGCCATTTGGAGCCTTCATCACACGCCAGTATGCTGACGTGTGATGAAGAACATGTCAGTGAACATGTCAGTGAACATGTCAGTGAACATGTCAGTGAACATGTCAGTGCAGGCCTGCGGCTCACTGACGTGTTTTTAACAGTTTTCAGACAAAGTTGGGTCTGCAGCACAGAGGAAGAACATACATCAGGCTTTAATTACACAGATAATACTTGTGTTTTGGGCTAGATGATAGGGACTAAATCAATTATTGTAATATTTTTGACCACATAGCTCTTTGTGCTACAATTTCTATGTATGAAAATGCTTTATAAAGAGGTGAGATTTATGATGAACAACGATCAGAAATGTGGATATAGTGAATATCAGCTTGTATATTGTACATTTCATATAAAGAGATTATATTCTATATTATGTTCTAGTTTAAAGTTAGGGTTAGGTTAAAGGTTTACCAGCAGAGGTCGTGAAGATCGTGCAGGACATAAATAACTTAAACTGCAAATATCAACTATTCTGATTCAGTCAATTAGTCTATCAGTCATTTTAAAATGATTAATCAATTAGTTGTTTGGTTCTAAAATGGTGCAAAATGTTTCCTGAAGCTTAAGATTCAACCTAAACCTTTTTTTCCATCCAGACCAACAGTCCACAACCCAACGATCATAAGGTTCCTATTATAAAAGACTAAAAAAAACAGAAAATAATCAGATTTGAGAAGCTGGAAACAGAGAATTTGGACATTTTCTTCCTAAAAATTAGTCAAAATAGTTGGCGAATCCTGTAATAGTTGGCAACTAATAGCTTAATCAACTAATTGTTGCAGCTCTAATTTAAAGTAATGAAGCATTTTAAAATCTGGAAAAGACAACGCATAGACCCTATCACGATATCAATATAATATTCCTACATTTTCCTACTTGTGTCATAAAGAAGCACAACATTCTCATATTAATGTGAATTACACTGTTGGAACAGCCTCGTCATATCTCACATTCCTGTGTCACTGGAGAACAAAAGCCTGAATTACATCAGAAAAGAAAAAAATAGCTTCAAATAGATGTGAAAGTGGAGCAGCAGCGACTGAGCAGACGTCAGTTGGTCAGTGTGTTAAATCATTGAATTTGGCTCAGATGTGCAGTTGACAGGGAACATTGCTCTTGGATGTTCCACTACAGTAACGACTCTTTTTTTCCCTTTAGAAAAAGCTTCCAGAATGTTTTTCTGTGCTCCAATACACACACACACACACACACACACACACACACACACACATACACACACACACATACAGAGACTTGCAATCACTCTCCATGAATTTCACCCAGTGCAGTGAGTGGAATCAGAGAATCAGACAGATTACATTAGATTATAACGCCATGCTGATTTCATCTCACTCCTGCAGCATTAATCTGACAGTGGCGGAGCCGTCGTTTCTCACTGAGACAAAGAGACTCGTCCACGTCTGTTTTCACTGTTTACTCGGCTGTTTTCTCCCTCTCTGTGTATCAGAATGTCCAGATCCCTTCATGAATTATTCAGCAGGCCCCTAATCCCTTCGCCTTTGTGTCGCTGTAGTGCCAGCGCGCCTCCAGGGATCCGGTTTACTGCATCGCTGCTGTCACTGTCACAAATCTCTGTAATTTCTCCACTAATATTCCTGCGGAGGTTCACGGTGCTACTGCAAACCCTCCAGTGCCGCTTCACTGACCTGATTCTCTTTCATTTGGCATCGATCCATAGATGAGTGTAAAATCCCACCCTGTTCATTCAATCTCTGCACAGCAACAAAACAATCTAATCTCATCAGATAAAAAGAGGTACAAATTCACAAATATGAAACAAAAAGACAATATTGTGATTAAAAAGTCAAGCATGTGAGGTCATATAAGCGTATAACTGTGATCTCTCTTAAACCGATATCAGATAATTGAAGATAATTCTACTCACTGTTGGAATAATTGTGCCAAATACAATATATTTCCACTTGTCATTTTTTTGCGGTGTGGAGCGAGTTAATGGTATTTTTTAATATAAAGGGATCAGTGTTTGCAGCAGGATGCTGATATTGAGCTGACTCCTGTTTCAATAACGAGACTTAAACCACATTAGATGTTTTAGAATATGAAATATTACTAAAAGCTTCTCCGGGATCTGAGTCTCTTGTCCCATTGTGGGTTAAAATTGACCTCATTACCTCCCCTAGTGTCCCTACATTGTCTCTTTATTGTGACCTCATTTAGATTTTACGCAATTTAATGTCTCTTGTGGCGTCTCTGATAAATTTAAAGGGACATGATGTTGAATAATGAGCCTTTAGTGACATTTTTGTCTCCAGCACAACGATATTAAACCGGAAAATGACAATATATTATGATATTAATGCGACATTTGCGTGTATTAGGCTCATCGACCCTTTCTTCTGGACTTGTTCTGCACATTTCAATTTAATTTCAGTCCAAAATGTCCTCAGAATAATAATATGTGACAATAAAAAGCCTCAATCTGAGCCTCCCTGACCTGATTCCTGCAGCCCCGTTGGAGCCACAGCAGCTGCAGCTGCGGTGTTCGGCGACTCAGACAATTTTGACGTTCTTGCAAGTGCATGTGCAGGTTCTTACCGAGCACAGGCGGCGGGATCAGGTGCAGAACCAGGACGCAGCTCAGCAGCGTTAGAGTCCAGCCTCCCGGGCTCCGACTCGGATCCTTCTCCTGCTGCATCCTGCTGCTGCAGCGACGGACTGGAGCGGATCAGATGGAGACGAGAAGAAGGAGAAAGTAGCGGTGGTGCCGGAGTTGGAGAGTGTTGCAGAGAGAAATAATCCGGGCCGGTGTGTGAGTGTGTGTGAGCGTGTGTGTGTGTGCGTGTGTGTGTGTGTGTGTTCAGACTCCAGCCGCCCGGCGCTGCGCCTCCATACCCGCCTGCTCCGCTGCTTCTCTCGCTGGGTTCAGCTCAGCACTGAGCTCGGTCACGGCTCCATCGCCACAGAGCAGCGGCCGGAGATGGAGAAGCAGAAGCAGCAGCAGGAGGAGGAGGAGGAGGAGGAGGTGGAGGAGGAAGAGGAGGTGGAGGAGGAGGAGGTGGGGGCGTGTATGTGGGCGCAGACGCACGCTTCGGTTCGGTTCGGAGCGGATCGGTGTTTCGGGCGCTCGGCAGCTCAGAGTAAACTCGGAGGAGTGAAGCAGCAGCTTCTCATCATGGGAGGGAGAAAGGATTGTTTCTCCACACACACACACACACACACACACACACACACACACACACACACACACACACACACACACACACCTCCTCCCCTCACTTTTCCTTAAAACTTCCCTCCTCTTCCACTTGTGTGCAGAGGTGAGTCAGATGCGCCTCTAGACAAACTGGAGTCAAATTGGGGAATTTTATTACTTTTATTATCATTATTATATTAGAACTTTCTTTCCTGCAAGAACATTTTTTCTTCACTGCTGCAGATTCCCAAATGTTTTCTTTCTTTTTTCTCAAATTCAGAACATATTTCCCCTCTCTGATCCTCTTCCTAAACCTTGTCTACCTCCTTCCCTCTGCATCCTTTCCTTTTTCAGAAACCTTTTTTTCCAATCTGACTTTAACTTTCTTACTTTCTTGAAATTCTTTTTGTCCTTTTTTCCTCATTTTCTTCTCAAGACACTTCCCCGCTCCTCCCTCCTTTCTATTCCTTTTCTTTCTTTTCCTAAAACTTTTCATCCAAATCTTTTCCCTTTCCCTTCTTTTCTGGACACACCACTCCTCCTCTGTCACTTTCTTATTTTCCCCTTTTTTCCACTCAGAAAAATGTCCTGTCCTTTTCCTCTCTGATCCATACTGGCTGTTTTTTCCCATCTCAGACACACGTGTAGAGTTTGTTTTCACCTTGACATGTTTTGACGCTAAAACTCACTCCTTCATCAGAAGGTCAAACAGCTGGAGTCTGTGATGTTATGACCTGATGAAGACGGAGGCTTTTACTTGAAGGTAAAACATCATGTGTCTGTGATCAGATTCTGAACGAAGACATAATGAATCTCATACAAACGTACTTCTCCCTCCTTCACCTTTTCTTTCATTTTTCCTTTACTTTCCTTTCCTTTACTTCCTCTTTTGTGCTGCTTCCTCCTTCCTCTACTTTCCTAAAACACCTCCTCAGATTTATATTTCTCATCCTCTCTTTTCTTTTATGAATTTTCCTCCTTGTCTAACCCTTGTTACTCTTTCTCTTCTATATTTCCTCCACTTCCAAGATCCTTCCCTCTTTTTCTGTTTCCCAGCTTTTTTCTTTTCTTCACCATCTTCATAATCTAAGATATTCTCTCCCCTTTCTTCCACTCCTCCTTTCCTTTCCCTTCTTTCTTGTCCCTCTTTTCTAGACACATTCTTGTCCTCTTTTTTGGGTCAAGAATGATGTCCTGTCTTTTCCCTCTCAAATCCCGAATTTATTCTTCCTCAAAACCTTCATTTCATTTCTCGAATTCTCTTTCTTCTTTATTTCCTCCTCCATCCTTCCTTTTCCTAAAATATGTTTCATATTTCTCTTCCTTATGTTTGGCTCCCTCTCCCTCTTTTCCTTTTTCCTTCCAGGAATCACCATCTCTACTTTTCTAACTCTTCTTCACTGTCTTCATCATCCAAGATATTCTAGCCCTCTTTCTCTTTCTTCCTCCTGTTCTTCCATCTTCCATCCATTGCTTCCTTTTACTAAAACCGTTCCTTCTTCCCATCATTCCTGGTGACACATTTCTCTTCCTTCCTCTGTCTGACTTCCTCCTGCTCCTCCTTTTACATTTCCTGACACTTTTCCAGCTCCACTCCTCTCCTCCCTCCTTCCTTTTCCCAAAGCGGTTGAGATTGTTGGATCTCAATAGCAGCACTCACACTCCAGCCACTTCTTTTGTTTCCCATGGGTCTATTTTGAAGGAGCTTAACTTCCCCTCATTGCTCAGTGTGTGTGTGTGTGTGTGTGTGTGTGTGTGTGTGTGTGTGTGTGTGTGTGTGTGTGTGTGTGTGTCAGAGAGGATGAGGCTATTTGAGATGATGTCAGATATAAATGTTGTATTTGATGCCGTCAAAACAAGCAGCTTTGGTTAATGGTGTGGTAAGAGAAGCAAACAATGAGGGGGTGTGGGGTGTCTGGGTGTGTGTGTGTGTGTGTGTGTGTGTGTGTTGGGGTTGGGGTTGGGGTTGGGGGGCTACACACAGTGATGAATGCCCAAGGGCCTCGGGGGTAATGATGGCGGTGGGGGTTGTGGGCATTCTTCCACACAAAAACACATAAAGGAAGAGTAAGGGGCTGGACAACAGGAGGCGTGAGTGTGTGTGTGTGTGTGTGTGTGTGTGTGTGTGTGTGTGTGTGTGTGTGTGTGTGTGTGTGTGTGTGTGTGTCCATGGGCGCATGCACATGTTCCGTATCTGCAATGTTTATATGTACACGTGCATGCGAGCGCGGTAACGGCAGACATAAAGTGAGGAATGCTTAGCGGAATAGAAAACGTGTTCGGTGAGATGTGAAAAGTGGGTCAACGGGACATTTCTGCAGCCTCCATTGAATTCATATAAAATATGTTTCCTTTCTGGGGGAGAGAAACGGTCTGGGAGCAGCGAAGGAACAACATGTCCTCCCCAAAAACATACTGCCAAAAGAAACGCTGACTCCACCTGCCTCTTTCTGCCTTGTTAACATACAGCTCTGGAAAAAAACATTTTTTTCTAAACATCATGATCTGTACATGTATTCCAGCCATTCTATTCCAGCATCTGTTGAATTCCAACACAGGCACACCTCATTCTGCTTAAAGAGGAACCAGGAGTGGAATAAAGTCACCCAAGAACAACAGTAAAGACTAGTGGAGAGCATGTCAAGACACATTAAAGCTGTGGTTAAAAATAAGGTTTATTGCACCAAATACTGATTTCTGAACCTTCTTAAGCGTCAACATTAGTATTATGTTGTTTTAAAGTGAATTTGATCTTGTTTCTTTGCCTTGTATCTTTATTGTTATTTTGACCATTAATATTTTTATTTAGAATTTGGGAGAAATCTTGTCAGTAGTTTATAGACTCAAACAAAATGTTCCTTTTGCCCAAACACATACCTATAAGTAGTAAAAAGAAAATCACTAACACACTAACAATATGGTCATTTTATGACATTTTAGGGCAGGATTTGTGCCTATAAACACTGAACTGAAATCTTCAGACTTGTTTCTGTTCTGTTCATTTCTGAATTTATCAGATTTTTTTCCACAAATACTGTTTTATGTCGTGACAGCACTGTGGTTACGTCGGGATTAAGGTTTAGACACAAAATACGCTTAGTGTTAGAGAAAGACTGATCATGGTTTGTGTTAAAATGATCAATGCACAATTAGTTGATGAATCAATTAGTTTGATATTAGTCAATTTTGCAAAGACCCTGGATGATGGTTGTGTTTTTTTTGTTTTTTAATTCCAGCATGTGCACTAGAACTGCAATGATTAGTCTATTAGTTGATTAAATATTGATTAATCGGTTTGAGTCATTTTTAAGAAGAAAATGTCCAAATTCTCTGATTCCAACTGATCAAATCAGATTTTTTTTTTCTGGTTTCTTTAGTTTTATATGATAGTAAACTTATGATTTGGGGTTGTAGACTGTTGGACCTTTAGCTTTGGGGTAAAGTGATTGACACTATTTAAGGAACCAAACAATTAATTGATTAATCGTTTCACTAATCGATCGATTAATTGACTAGCAAAATATTTGTTAGTCGCAGCAACGTCACTGTAAAACAATTCATTTTTCTGTCTGTTTGAGGACAGTTTTGTTTTTTGAATTTGGATACAACACAACTAATGCAACAAACTTTTTTACTTTTCACATCATGAATGTGAAAATAACAGCAAACAATCGTTTGTTCCCTTTTAGATTGATCTCAAATCTATGTAAATGTATTTATTTACTTGAGCATCTGCAATAAAGAATAATATCCAGTTAACAGTGATGTTGAACAGATGTTTCCTGCAACTTCAGTCCATGAAACAAAGCACTCATCCATCCACCCAAACCTCCTCCTCCTGCTGCTGCTGCTGCTGCTGAGAGAAGTGAAATGTCGTCTGAACTGCGTCACTGAAACGTTGATTCAACAAATCTGTGGTTTGCAGAAACATAAACAGCTGGATCAGTTCAAGTCGACCTTGGACATTTACAATAAAAAGATTGTCTCACCTGTTGTGAACGGTTTAAGCCCATTTCACTTGTGGGTTTTGTGTCTGAACTGAGACTTCAGGATGTTTCGCCTGATTTGTGTCTGACAGGCGTCTCAGCTGAACACTGAACTATTAATTTAAAGCCAACGGCAAAGTTATTTATGGAGCAGAGTATAAATCCAGCTTAACCGATGGATGAGCTTAACAACACTGTCTCCAGTAACAGGTTGGACTGAGTCTGATGGACTGAACACAGCTACATGGATTTTTATGTTTCCATTCACCTGTTTTTATCCGTTTATGCTTTAAAATGTGGAAACACAAATCATAAAATATCAGAAAAATTATATATTAAGAGTTTTTCACCTTTCAGAGGAGGTAAAGTTGGTATATGTATGTAAAACAAAGTGTGACAATAAATAATAATAAATCAATCATTGTAAACATGAAGCATGTGACTTTAACAACCTAGAAAATAATCAGATCAATAGTTGACTTTCCACCTCCTCATCAAGCGAATGTTAAATGAACTTTTGAAATCCCTCAATGAAAAGAAAAACCCACAACTGGTAGGTCCTATGGGGTCTCTCTTCTCCTGCATATGTTTAACAGCTGTAACCAGATGTTTATCACAGTGACACCAACTATTTACACAATGGAAGGAATCATCAGAGAATTTTATTTAGCAAAGTGTCTCAAAATTCAATATGAAATCTGTGTTTACAGGGAAACTACAGCTGCTGATAAGCAGCATCTGAGACCTGCTCACTCAGTTAAAGTGTAAATCCTCAACACTAAGTGCTGCAGGTTTGATGCTTAACTGGACCTCAGACTGACTCCATTTGTCATCACGGTGATTTTCCCAGTATTTAGGGGTCAATGCTTCCTACAGATGTCATGTGTGATGTCAGGGTCACTGTTGTTGTGACACCACATGATGCTTTATTATACGAAACAGGGGACAATGCTCATCAACACATGGATTAGAGTCATTTAATCCTTCCTGTTCATAAAGAATAACACATAAAGTCCGACAAACCCCACCCGATGCAAGAAGAATAAAAAACAATTAAACTGGATGTGGACTAAAAAAGCTATTTTAGGTTGTCAGCTTTGGGAAGCAGCAATCAACCAAACAATGAATAATTAATTAATAATTAATAATTTTTGTTTCAATAATCAACATATTAATCGATTATTAGAATATTCAGTAGTTGCAGCTCTAGTTCCAATTAATAATTTACAGTTTGGATGAACAAACTAAATTCCAATCTTAGCTAGAGATGGAAATTTTCTTTTTGTCCATATTAAAGTTTGCAGCTGCTCAAGATCGATGTAATTAAAGTCTCATCTCGTTAAAACAGATTGCTTCTTATAGTGTGAATTCATTGTTATTCTACAGCATGTGTGTGTGTGTGTGTGTGTGTGTGTGTGTGTGTGTGTGTGTGTGTGTGTGTGTGTGTGTGTGTGTGTGTGTGTGTCCACTGCTTCCTGAAATAAACACAATCAGTTTGATAAAGTGTGTAACAGCAGACCTGGGGTCATTTTTTGACCTATATCTCTATACATGGAGACTAAACTGTAGCCTCATTAACTTTCTCTGTAACAAATGTGCAGTGATGAGAAGTGAATGTGGCCTTGAAGCTGGTTTCATACAGATGCAGTTTGCTGCACATATGGAAATTAGATGCTGTGCCCTCGTTCATTGTTACAAGAATTAGTCAATCTTAATAAAATATTCACAAGCTCATTCAGGGTTATTACTGGTGGCTGTAATCTTCTCTATATACAGTTTAATCCTCCAGACTCCAGGAGAATTGTAGAATGTTTTAGCCTGATGAACGTCACTTTAATGAGCATTTTCCTGCTGAATCCTAACAAACATCTGTCTCACAAACAGAAAGAGTAGTTTTCATGTAAAAACACAGTTTGCTTTTTAGTTTGATTCCAAATATGTAACACATATCGCTTTTTCAAATGAATTTGATTAAAAAGCTGCTGTTTATAGATGAAAACTTGATGTATTTACAAACCCCAGGACATTATTTGCATAATTTAACACAATAAGAATAAAATCCGTCAACATTTTAAGTTGAATCTTCAGCTTTGGGAAACAGTCATTGACATTTTACATCATTTGACGAACCAAACAACTAATCAATTAATCGTTTCAAAAACAAATAGATTAATCGACCATCACTATAGTCGATTAATCTCAGGCCTAATTACTACCACTGATCACATATAATCATCATCACTCAGCATTTAAATTTGAAAATAAATCAAAAAGGACCGATCTGCAGGTGCACGGTGGTTACGGACGTCGTTATGTTATGATTGTACAGACACAAATGCATTTTGTGGTCCCCGTCGCTCACTGTGACGCCAGAGGAGTCAAACAAAGGACAATGAAGAAACAAAGGCAGTGAGGAGGTGGCAGAGGAGACAATGACGAAGACAGAGAGGGAGGGAGGTGTCAGCGTGGCTCCTTCACCCCTCAGACCCCTGTGGAGCTATGAACCACTGGCCTACTTTAGCCTTCTCCATCTTTTATGACATACTTATTAGCACACAACGCTGTAATGAAGCTACATGACACAACAACCTGTCACACAGTAGATCAGTGGTGGACTCAGGCTGGTCGATGGTCAGGGGGCGAATAAATTAAAAAAAAGGCCACCAACTGGACTCTGTTCCTTTAGCCTAATGTATAATGCAGGAACAAATGTCCAAATTGTAGAGCTGCAACTAAGGACTATTTTGATAGTTGATTAATCTATCCATTATTGAAATGATTCATTTTGAAATGATTAAAATGGTGTAAAATGTCAAACACTGTTTCCCAAAGCTGAAGATGCAACCTTTTTTTTTGTCCAGAACCCAAAAATCATCAGTTGACTATTATAGAAGACTAAAGAAATCAGAAAATAATCGGATTTGAAATGCTGGAACCAGAGAGTTTGGACGTTTTCTTGTTAAAAAATGTCTCAAATCGCTTAATTGATTATGAGAATATGAATAATGTGATAGCTGGCTACTGAATGAACACAAACAGCAGCTTGTTTCTGATTAAATGGTTGATCAGGTGGTGAAGCTGAAGTTCATGATCATCCACAATCATCACGGATCGCGACCTGTCAGACAGAACCACAGCCGCTGCAGCCACATCAACGGTAACTATGGAGCCATCGCTATAGCAACTGGCTCCTCCAACAAAAGGGCAATGACCTGTGGCGACTCAGCTTCTGCGGGATTTAAGAAGCACACACGCACTTGATCTTCTGTGTCTGGACATTCGTCTTTTCTATCCCACAAGATGCCAACATGGCAAAATTATTATTTAAAAAAAAAAAAAAAAAAAAAGCAGAAGGAAGAGTAACGGACAAAATCCAGAGAGAGAAACAGTCAGAACAGTTGAGCTGTGAAGTGTAAGGATCATCAGTTGTGGCAGATTCAGTGCAGATTCGACGTCGGAGGAAGCAGCAGCCTTAATAATGAAGCACTCCGGGGAAGGAGTGTGTGTGTACACACACACACGTTATACATTATACAGACACATGATACAAACATGCTGCTCTTCATGTCGTCAGCTGAGAGGTGAAGTTTTAGCCTCAGTGTTCTGCTGCATCCTACAATGCATGTGTGTTTGTACAAGTACAAGACAAGTTTTTTGTTGTTGTTTCTGAGGGAGTTAAAGGACCAATATGCACGTTTTCCCAGATTAAAATGTCTAAACATGATTGTTAAGTCAAAAACTTTCATTTTCCCAACAATTCTGCCTCTCTATGTTTGCTGTGTACATGTGCCAGTGTTATGGTCGTCTTTAACCCAATGAAGGATTTTTGTTATCAGTTACCAGAGCAACAATCCCTCCGGGGATCAGTAAACTATTTTGAATTTAAATTCTGAACAAGCAGATCAACTGTTAGCATTAGCTCAGTAGCATCGCTAAAGCAGCCTCAGAGAAACTGATTTTTTTTTAAAGTGAAGCTTCTTTAATTCTGTGTTTTTACCTTTAATCACCAGGTCTGTTTATTTTAAAGGATGAGGAAAAATCTGCAGATAATTCAGCATCTTGTAAAAAAAAAACTTCTAAACATCTGGATCATAAACTATTAGAGACACAATCTGAGTAACTCTGCCACCTGCAGAACAGCATCATAGAAACAGATTTGTAACATTAAACTCCTTTAATGAACCAACATGTTTTAGGGTAAGTAGCGAAAAGAAGAAGAGATGTTAGTTATATACATAGTGTTTGAATTTCACTGGAGGGTGAATAAGAAATATTCAGCTGAAAATACAGAGATCAGACATCAGCAGTTTCACTGGAACTGAAGGTCATGTGGGTCAAGTTTAAGTCGCCCTTGTATGAAAGTCGTCCTTCTTTCTCGCTCGTGTCAGATTCTCTGAAGGAGCATCAGCAAAATGCAAATGTGTCCGTTCTCTTGCCTGTTTGCAGCAGCTCTGTCATCAGCCGGTTTTCCTCCTGCTCTGGAAACTGGTCAAAAGGTCGGGAGTCAGACTTGGATTTGGATCGTTGCTTGTTTGAATTCCTGCTTGACTGAAATAATAACACACAGCCGCTGAATTACCCTGGGGCTGGCTGAATGTAATCAGCATTATTTCTCTATTGCAGCTCCTGTTTCATTTTATTTTAACACTGAGCAGCTGGACTGTTGTCTTTTATGTTGTCTTTTGAGTCTATCCAGTCATTAAATGCATGAAACATTTTAAACATGTGAACAGAAGTGTCATTATTAAATATAAATAGCACCTTCAACAGAAATTGTGGGTATCAATACTTTATTAGAGTCATTATTTTTCACTTTTTACTTGTTACATTTTCAGTTATCTGTACTTTCTACTCCTTACATTTTAAAAATAGCTTCCCCTAAAAAACCTCTCCAGATAAATCACGCTGCAGAAAATGAAATCCGATCAGGTGAAAATATCTTGTTTTTGGTACAATTGATTTAATATTGAGTAGAATTATCTTATTTCATTGGTACATCGTTCTGCTGATTTCAAGTTTTATTTCTTGATTGTAGTCAATTTCATCTTGTTTCATTTTTAATTATTATTATTCAAACATAAGAGGAAAAGGTCAAAATTATTATATAAAAGGTCAAAAATATGAGAAAACCCCCGAAACTGAGAAAACAGTCAGTCATTTTCTATACCTGCTTATTCCTCATTAGGGTCACATGGTCTGCTGGAGCCTATCCTAGTGCATTATGCCGAGAGGCAGGGATACACCCCCACACACACCATTTAGTCACACACACTTACACCTACGGGCAATTTAGAGTCTCCAATTAACCTCAGCATGTTTTTGGACTGTGGGAGGAAGCCGGAGTACCTGGTGAAAACCCACACAGACACAGGGAGAACATGCAAACTCCACACAGAAAGGTCCCAGGTCCCTCAGTGGGCCACATGGCCACGCCCACTGAGAAAACACTCAAAAATATTATAAGACATTATTATATATTGTTCTTTAATATATTTGCATTATACTAAACCTTTGTCCTCAATGACATTTCCCCCCATTATTTTTGCTTTCATACTTTTTGAAACCAGAACTTTTACCCAGTTTGAGTAAAAGGCTGAGTTGATACTAACTTGTAGAGAATTATTTTTAAACTATAGCATCTATATTTCTACCCGAGTAATGAATGACGACTTTTAACACCTCTGGATGTGAACAGTTGTGTCTCAGGCTTCCTGCAGCATGAAGGTTTGACTTTAAAACACTAAAAGGAGATAATTCCACTGTTTATTACTGAGGCTGCAGTGGAGGAGGCTGCTGTTGGTGAATATTTGAAAAAATATTAGAAACACTTTAGGAAGATGTTCCTGCTCATCTGGCACAAACTTTTAAAGCGCCCCCTCTTCACATCCCACTGATGCGTAATCAGCCTCTGACCCTTCATCCCTCTCAATAACATCCTCATGGTCAATCTGCTGGACAGAGAAATCCTCGCTGTCACCAGATTACAGCGCTGGACAGCTGGGATTAGGTTTGAAATAGCGTTGGGAACCATGTTATTCTTATAATTTCCCTCCCACACACACACACACACACTGACACAGATGCTACAGAGTGCTAAGCAACTACATCAGCAGCCACAACACACACAGAACAAAACCCCATGATTTTGCAGCAAATTAGATTTAGAAAGGCAGAAAGTAATTGAACGGCCTCAAATGAAATTTTCCAGCTCAATCCAAACACACAACAATCCACAATGAGAAAAATGATTCAGTAGTTCTGCTTCTCTCAATTATCACATTTGGATTAATTGCTTTGCAGCAATTACTCCCATACAAAGGGAGGTTCTGTGTATGTGATACTGAGTCATAGACACTTTCACTGATTTGTGATTGGTTCATTTAATATTCTCTGAAGCAGCCAGGTCATCCCGGAGATTTGCTGTTTGCAAGGAATGAAGCAAACTTCCATAATAAGTTGATAAGCCAAACTGTGCAGTTTACGCATTGTGAATGAATGAATTATGTGCAGATGTTTTGTAGAAACGTCCCTAATCCCAACACAAAGGCGACGGGGGATAATCCAGTTTCTGCCCCTGGAGCTGCTGCTCTTTGTGAAGAACACAGACACAACGGCAGAAAATAACAGTAAAACCATCGGTTTCAGTTCACAAATCCTTTCATTCGCCAGGAAACATGAAGGTGTTTTGAGTTTTGAGGAGATGATTTGTGTTGGGTTTCTTCTTTATCGATGAACCTGAGAGTTTAACTCAGAAACAGAAGAAAACAACAGTTTATGTAAATAATATTTGGAGAAAATTTGTATGAAGTCTTGAGTAAAAACAAAATTCAAGTATTTATCACCTTATATCCTGTATCATAAGTGTATGTCCTGTATTGCAGGCATTTCACTTTATTAGACTTTAAAATTATGTATTTTCAGATTTTTCTTAAATCTATGAAAATTGTTATTGAAAAGCCTTGAAATATATATCAATCTTATTGCTTAATAGAGAGATAATCTGGGCCACTGTTAATTCATTGCTGTTTCATGTGGAGCAGTTTGTAGCTTTGGTTTTATCAGTAAAATATAAAATAAATAAAAGTGGAAGCATAATTCTTGAGGTTCTTGTAATTTTAGGAACAAAAACGGTAAAATCTCAGGAAACGTAGCAACGGATCAGCCTGAAAAATATTTATACATGAACAGTAAAATGAAGTCGTTAGATGGTCCACATGGACCAGTTACATTAAAGTTTAAAGGAGCTGGGTTTCCTCTGAGCTTTTACATTTCATGCTCTGGTACAATGTTAACTTTTTACGCTGCGGCGCTGCTACTTTTACCTAAAGCGGCACTCGACCAATTTTCCACGGCTCAGTCAATTTACGAGTCACTGGAAGCACTTCACAGCCTGTAAAACAGCGTTGTATAAAGCCTCCTGTAGCTCAGCTCGAGGGTTTGGAATTTTACCAAGTGCATGATGGGTTTAGGATGTAGAGTTTGAGCCATCGCAGGGATTAAAAGTCAGGAGATACCAGCTTTAACTGCACCGATTTTGACCATCCTTAAAAAATAAAATTAGAACCGGTGTCCCCCGATTTATGAAAGTGCAATAATCAATCACTGGAATAGCCTTTGAGAGACTGAGTGATTCCCTGACAGGTTAAAGTACTTTAACCTGTTTAACAAGTTAAAGGACTTTATCCTGTCAGGGAATCAATCACTCTGAAGGGTTTTGTTTTGCCCCTTTTGTGACAGTGGCATAAACTACACCAGATAACACTAACGTAACAAATTCTCACTTCATAAAGTTGAAGTGACACCAAATGTGTTGCTGATAAGCACAAAGAGCATCATTAATATTCATTTGAGGTCATTGTGTTCAAGGAAAACATCACTAAGCTCCCCAGCTTGTTAAATGTTTCTGATTTATACAAAAAAACAAAAGACACTAAAAGCTGTGTAGAGCGGAGGACGACACATTCATCACATTAGTCATTTACTGAGAAGATAAAAGATTTTAACTAATTGCAGCTTCAAGTTTAAGTGCAACTGGATAAAAATCATTAAAACACACAGTTTGAGGTGTTCAATAAATGTCTTGATGGTGTTGGTTTTAGAACAGTCAGGAGCCCAAACAAACATCCAAAAATGCTTTTCTTACCATAAGATTTTCTCCCGTTTCTACCGACCTTTGGAAGAACCTTCATAAAGCTCTTAGAGTGTAAGTGATGGGAAACAAAACCCAGCCGTCCTGTGAAAAAATGTCTTTAAAAGTGCATCTGAAGTTCCAGTTGTGGAGCCAAACTTCTTCTTTCTGTTCCTATGCTTCCACCACAGCTCATCAGGGAAACACAAAGAGGTAATCTGATGCTAAAAAGACTGTAAATGTGTCAGATTTCCACTCTATAAGAGTAACTCAGGCAGCTGAAGCACCGTATAAACTTCAGATTGACTTTTAAAGGCTGTTTTTGCACAAAAAAAATACTTGATATCATCCCCATTCACTTGCACATGAAAAACATTTAAATGGTATTTTCTAATAAATTTCAACTTGATTTTTAATCTGATTTCATTTTAATTAATATACGCCCCCAACTGTTTTAAGTTGTATCTTAATGCTTTTAATATTTTATGTAAAGTTCCCTTGTTGAAATGTGCTTTACAAATAAACTTGCCTAAACAGCATGAACAGTAATGATTACAGAGGAAAACAAAAAAAGTCAGTCTGTTCAATTGGACTCTTGACTGTTTGAAGACAGTCGGACAATTGTAGGGAAGAAGCGAGTCACTGGAAGGTTGGTGGTTCAATCCTCATGGATATTAAATCCTATTTTCAGCTTCCGTAAGCTTTGTGACACATTTGGAGTAAAACACGTCACCAAGTGTAGGGAAGTTGTGCTCGATGCGTCCAGAAATGCAGTTTTTGAAGCTGTTAACTGAAAGATTAAAAAAATTCAGAACTTTGTGGACTCCTTATTTTTAAGGCCCCAGCTACGCTGTCTAGATGTTTTTTTGTTTATAACTGGATATTTTCATCCGTTGGTTGAAAGAAAAAACAGATCTTCTATGCACCAATCCAAATATCTCAGATTACAGCAGGGAGACCTGCGATACCAAGCCAAGCCAGTAGTGGCTGATAAGCAAAATTTAAAAAAAAAAAAGAAACAAAATCTAGATTCTAGCTGGTGTATGAGAATGTTTCTGGTGTGTTGTCTCTGCTCCAGTTTGAGCAAATGGGAACCTGATATCACACTTATGTGTTTTTTTAAAGACATTTGAGACATTGTGATTCACAACCCTCAGGATGATTCCTCTCAATGAAGCTTCCCTAAATAAAGCTGCCTTGAATGTCTTATGTTCCATAGTGATTGGCTGTTATTTCAGTGACATCCGAGCTCGTGACATTCAGATAACGAGACCTCAAACTCATACAAAACACAGTTTATTCGACAGTGGCTAGGTCCAAGTACCAACAGACCCCATACAAAATAAAAAAAGGAAAAACAAAATGCTACAAACTTCCAAAGAACAGATATAACTTCCATCTACACAAAACTTCTCCTTAAAAATACATTACCATTAACACAAAAAGTATCGATTAAAGATAATATGTGTAAGGGGATTCCCGTCATATTTAAGTGATATTACATAACAAGCCTGGTAAGATGCTGAATGGGGGGAGGAGGGCACGGTGAATGAGTCAATGTATGTTTTCTTCTTCCAACAGGCTGAGAGAAGAGGGCAACAGTCAGTGATGCAGCAGTCATGTGGGCAGGAGAAAGAAAAGATGAAGAGGAAATAAAAAAGACAGGAAATGGGAACGAGAGGTAGCGAAGGGGTGCAGAGGTAGCAGAGAGCAAGAGGAATATTTCTAGAAGAGGTAGCTAGCAGATGGAGGAGGAAGAGGTAGCAGAGATACTAAGAGTGCTAGCGAAGGAGGAGGGGAGATATTAAACTAAAGATTCTTATCCACCTGTGTGTGAACGATGAAAACATTTACCGTTACTGACCCTTTTCTTCTCACTTCTAGAGAGAGCTTTCACAAAGCCAACATTTGTGTTAAACTTTAATTTATAGTAAGCAAGTGAACGTATGTCACGTAGAAGGAAAATTAACTTTTTTTTTTTTTAAATTTCAGACATGATAAGCTTTGGAGTTCTGGAGCTTTCGATCTCCAGTGCAGTTGACAAAGAAGTTGAATGAAGATCATAGAGCGCCCAGGAAATTTAACATGTACAACCAGGCAAACTTCACCTGCTGAGGAAGATGGTGTCAATTAGACGATCAGCAACCATTTTGATAATCAAATGATCATTTAAGCAAATTTGGGAAAAAAAAAAAAAAAAAAGCAAAAAAAAGGAATCTGCTGGCTTCTCAAATATGGAGATTTAAAGTTTCTCTTTGTCATCATACTGACATTTTATTGACAATTAAATCGAATCATTGAGAAAATACTTGTTAGTTGCAGCCCTGTGTGATACGATCCAAAGCTCTGGAGCTGCTACTAATAAGACTTAAAAGCGATGCACTAATGTGTGTGTGTGAGAGATGTCGGGTTAGGAAGTGGAGGAGGGGGTTAGCGAGGTAGGCAGCACTAGGCGTGAGGAAATTAAGAAGAGGAGAGGGGGCGGGGCTTATTGGCTACAGTATCAGCACCTAAAAACATCTAGAAGCCCACTGCACTGAGGAAGAGCGTCATTCCTGTTCTGATGTTTCAGTCGAAGCCGCATCACGTCTCTCTCTCTCTGTAAAGGCTCTGTGAAGGTCAGCAGGAGATTATGTGTGTGTGTGTGTGTGTGTGTGTGTGTGTGTTGTCCAGTGCTTTGTAGCAGGGTCAGGCCAAGTCTGTGTGCATGCAGCCTCCAGTGTGAGCCTCAGCTTATCTTACGTTTCTGTGTGTGTTAGTTACAGTGGTGTTGGAGTAGGAGGAGACAAGTGTTTGACTTCCTGTCCTATTTTTTTTTTTATTGTTGCATGTAGTTTGTGCCACTCATGTAATCAAGATCAGATTTTGAACCTCAGACTTTCACATTAATGTTTAAAAGTCTGGTTATATTTCAGATTTTTTCCTCATTGTCAACAACTCCAGAGAAAATAGCGACTCTGAAAGTGAATTGATTCTCAGAGTTCGATTGTTGTCAACTTTTTTTTTTACAAATCAATGAGCAACACGTATTAACTCAAAGCAGGAAACAGTCACAACAAATTCACTGTCCGCTCCTGTTGAGTAACACCTGATGAAATCTACAGCCAAACAAATGAGCCAACGTGGGAATTGTTTCACAAGAATTGTGAAACAATATTTTTTAAATATTCATGTCAACAGGAACGAGTAAGTGCCAGTAAGAGAAGGAGAATTCTGTATTATCGACTAATAATTTCTTGTCGACTGAAGAGAACTCAGCTGCTCTGTCTGTTCACCTCAAGTGTTTTACTTTTTTGACAAGCAATCTCATTTCAGACTTAAACTCAATGTTACATGAGAGGCACATACCGGCCTAAGGAGGCAAAGCAGATGAGTGAACTGCCATCAAGCACCTCCGACTTGAACGTGCGTGCGCGCGCACACACACACACACACTTAAACACACACACACACACACACACACTCAGAACTACAGTGTATCATTTAAAGAGGAGCGAGAGGTAGATACTCGACAAGACAAAGTGAGGGCAGGCTGTGTCCTCCGTGTGTGAGAGAGCATGTTATTGTGTGATTCATCTTGTATGTTACAGCTCAGATTGACCAAGGCTACACACACGCGCACACACACACACGCACGGACACCTGACGGCTCTCTGGTCTCACTAGCTCCCCTTAGTGTTCGACTTGGAGAAAGAGACACCAGACAGGAAGAAGTGTGTGTTTGTGTGTGTGTGTATTTATGTGTGAAGAGTGACAGGAAGGGGGGATACAGTGTCATTTAAAACAGCATTGGAAAGAGAAAGGTGAGACAGGCAGAGCTTTTTCATCTGTTCTGTCTCCTCGTTTTGTTTCCTGTACACAGAGTCATTCCCTCCAGCCTCCATCTGGCCCAACAGAGCAGAAAACAGTGTTTATTACTAGACGACCCTTGCCGCTGTGCCCTGAGGAAGTCTGGATTTGTGTGTGTGTGTTTGTGAAAAATTGGGTCCCCCTTGCCACTGAACCCTGAGTGTGTGTTTTGTGTGTGTGTGTCTATAGATCAGGTTTATGGTAGTTTTGGGTGTTGAAGGGTAAAATACAGAGCCAGTTGCAAAGGCCATTGAAAAGGGGGGCTGAGGTTCAGAGACAGTTAGTTTTGTGTGTGTGAGTGAGAGTGTGTGTGTGTATGTGTAAGTCTTAGTTGTCAGCCACACGTGCACTCGGGGGCGCTGGAGGACCAACAGGAACGACAGGTACCGCTTCAGCCTGAGCAGCTGGGGGGCCAGGGTCTACAATGAGGAAAGAATCTCAGTTTAAAACAACGCGTTTTTATTGTATTATGTGATGCTCTATTATTTCCGGTGTATCGTCTGCAAGGTTGATACTGGACTTTCTGACTAAACAAAAGCTTTTAATTAAATTTCTCTCCTTGTTCTGCCTGAAGAACATTTTCTTTTCCTTTATGTAGAACAAACACAATTTCTGGGTTTAAAGGCAATTATTGAAAAGATTGATCAGTTGCTTGGATCATAAAATGGTGTAAAACATCAATCACTGTTGCCCAAAGCTGAAGATTCAACCTAAAATGTCAATGAGTAAATGTGGCAGGAGGTTTGGACTCACACATGCCGTTGGGAGCTCCTGGGTGGCGTGGAGGCATCATGGGGGGCATGCCACCAGGCGGTGGGCCAGCAGAGGGCGGGCCAGGCATCATACGCCCCGGCATCGGTTGGCCTGGTCCCATCGGTCCTGCAGGACAAAGTACAGAGGAGAAATGTTGAATCTAACAGAGCTGCAACTCCATGTAGTCTGAAATATTTGTCAGATATCAGATTTCTTTTTAAATTTTTATTAGTGTACTTAGGGCTTCAATGTGATCTGGGGATGCAACCAATAACAATTTTGTTAGTTGATTAATCTATCAATTATTAAAATGATTAATCAATTAGTCATTTGATTCATAAAATGGTGTAAAATGTCAATCATTGTTCCCCAAAGCTGAAGATTCGACGAACAGTCCACAACCAAAAAAATCATCAATTTACTATTAGTGAAGTCTAAAGAAACCATAAAATCATTAGATTTGAGAAGCTGGAGGCCTTCCTAAAAATAACTCAATCGACTGTCAAAATATCTGACAATTAATGTAATAATATGGCAGTTTTAATCAAACTTGATTAAAATTCATTTTTTATTGACACATTCTGTGCAACAGAACTTGCAGAAAGGTTTCTACCCGTGTCTCACCTGTTTGTCCCGGGTGGTGCGGAGCCATGGGGTGGTGACCCATCGGGGGGTATCCAGGGTGCATGGCAGCACCCGGTGGGGGTCCTCCATGATGGGGTGCTCCATGATGGGGAGGAGGTCCTCCATGGTGTGGTGGGGGACCTCCAGGGTGCATGCCCGAAGTAGGTGGCCCAGAGTGTGGCCCGGAGCCTGGCTGTCCCTGTCCTTGAGCCTGAGCGGCGGCGGCAGCAGCGGCAGCCGCAGCCTGCTGCTCCATCTGCTGCCTCGCCTTCATCTCGGCGTATTTGAGCTGCTCCATGTGGAACGCCTGACGCTCGGTGAGCAGCTGCTGCCTCTGAAGTTCCAACTGCAGAGAGACGCAGGACACAGAGCAGAGATGGTGAAATAAGCACCATTGGTTAAAACCAACAGCAAGAACAACTGGCAGCAGCACAGTAACGAGTGATGGTCACAGGCAGCAAAAATATCTGCCAGAAATGGTCACTGAAGCCCAATTAATAATTCATTCACTTTGATCATTATCCATAATTCATCCTGTAAATATTAGTATTAATATTCTTGCTGCAATAATACTAGGTCTGTGACTAATGACTATTGTGATAATCGATTAATCTATTGATTCTTAAAATGATTCATCGATCAGTTGTTTGGTTCATGAAATTATATAAAATGTCTGTTTCCCAAAAGCTGAAAATTCAAATTTGTTCAGACCAACAGTCCACAGCCCAAAGATGATCACTTTATTATAGAAGACTAAAGACACCAGAAAAAAAAAATCAGATTTGAGAAACCGGAACCACAGAATTTGGGCATTTTCTTCTTAAAAATGACTCAAATTGATTAGTCGATTATGAAACTATTTGGTGATTAATGTAGTAGTTGGTTACTAATTGATTAATCATTGCAGTTCTAAATAATAAGAATAATAATACACTGTTAATAAACTTCAAAAATCGCCTGCACATCTGAAGATGAGGCGTGGCAGGAACAGACTGGAGCTGTTTAATCAGTGCTTGTGTCTCCAAGCTGAACTGTGTGGACCTTTGTTTTTGTACAAGCTCAGTGTTTTACGGCCGATGGCAGCAGCAGAGGTTTGGTTTCTCTTCGGTCTTGAAAGCTTATGTAAACCAGTCCTTTTCACGCACTATTTACAGCTGTGAAACTAGGCTACGATCCCGAAGCCTCCACCAGGAATACACAGTTTTACACTCTCGCTGGTGTCTCCAGGGGTTGCTGTTAATTTGTCCTGTAGAGGCAGGTAACCGTTTCGCTTGCTTTACTATACAACTGCCTCGCTCTGGAAAATGTTTTATTTGCAATTCAGCTCCCTCACAAAGAAGTAGTTCTGTGTCCTCTTCAGTTTCTGTGGAGGACTTAGAACTCAGAGTCCAACTTGTACAGTGGCCAAAACTGGCAGATGAACTCCAAATATTTACTGGCTACTTATATCAATCCAGCAAACACAGAACTGTGTCACTTTTGGATAATTCCAAAAACCTGTATTCTAATTCAGTCCTGTCCACGTCTTCCTGGATGAGTGAATACACAATGTCTTTATCATCGCACTGTTGTTTCTACAAAGATTTTAATAATCACTTTTCAAAAATGTGTTTGCTTTCTAATATATTTAGATATTTTTAATTTAGGATAATTTATCCAGGATGAAAAAAGTCTAATTTGCCAATCAAGGACTGTATTCCTGTAACGGTGTCTGCCTTTATAACTACAAGTCACAAATTTCTTATTTCCAAACAGTCTTTTTCTGCTGCAACCTCAAGATTCAGTAAAAAAACATTGAAGAGATTAATTATGAGCTATTTAATTCCAACTTAAATCAATATCAGGTGTCATTTTACCTCTGCTGGTGAGGGAAAAGCTTCCTCTAAAGTCTGTATTTATGTTTAATTCAGAATATTTATTTATTATACTTTTCATATCTACAGGACTATCTTTAGTTTGTTGAAATTTAACTGGTACTTGAACATGAACACGTTTAGGAAAATAAACCTACAATTTGCCAAGATCTAAAAGCAGCAATACCAAACCACTATTTGTAAAGCTAGAATTCAAAGCTACTTGAGCTAAATTATTGTCATTAATAGTTCACAATTATTACTGTGTGTATGTTTGATTGTTGTATGTTGTTCTGATATTTTATTTTGTTGTAAGATCCCATGTTACATTCCATTTAAATATGGGTTGCTATCATTCAGTTATATAAGTTACGCTGTAAATTATATTGCTCTTCGAAAAATCTTGTTCATCTGCCTTTTTTAACTCTAAGCTGCACCTTATCTTTTCGCATGTGTAAGTAAGAGTGTATGTGACTTATTACTGCCTGATTATCTTCACCTTCATTATTAATAGCCTGTTCGCTGAGAGTTCTTACTGAGTGAAATGCAGAAGCTGAATCCCAATAATCAATATGGTGCCATCAACTTACAGCCTCTTTCTCTCGGTCCATGATGGTTTCAAGCTCCTCGAAGTGCCGCAGCTTAATCTCCAGCTTCTTCATCTGGGTCTCCACCAGCAGAGCAACCAGGGACTTGATCTTCCTCTCCTCCACCGCTGCCAAGTGCTGAGAGGAAAGTGAAAGGAGACGGATCATGAATATCTGATCAATGTCACATAATGCGCTCTGCTCATTCTGGGAGTGAAACTGTGATTGATTTAAAACATTTCCCATGTTTCAAGGCTGCAACCAAGCAGATAAACCAGATGAACAATGGGAACATGGGATTGCTGAAGTGGGTTTGCGGTCGCTCAGTCTCACCTTGGCCTTTGTGGCAGCAGATGCCAGTGCAGCGGCGGCTGCAGTAGCAATGTTTCCTTCTCCGATGTCATGCTCCAGCTTCTTCCTCTTTTCCTCTCCCTCCTCCGTCTCCTTGTCCTCCTTATCTTTCTCCTGCTCCGAGGACGATGTCTCCATAGCTTCCTCCTTTTCTTTGTCTGACAGGGAGATGGAAACCAGAGCAGACCGTGTCAAATACAAAAATGTCCTGTACACTTGTTTCAATGCTTTAAAAGCAATTATTTGCATATGTATTGTGTGTGTTGCATAGGTCTGGACAATATATTTCATCAAGATCCATATCAATACAATAGTAAAATTATTCAATATAATACTGTATACTACACAGCTAACAATATGTTACCTGCTGGAGCAGACTTCTCCTCGCCTCCATCTTCGCTCTCCTCCTCACGCTCAGACGTCTCGGCTCCCTCCTTCTTCACCTTCTCCGCAGCCTCCGACTTGTCGCTCTTCTCTGCCGACTCACTGGGCTTCTCTGCCTCGTCCTTCAAATCGGCCTGAACAACGAGGACACAGATAAATGCAAAGTACAGGCCCAAATTACAAATTACAAAGAGACACAAAAGCAGTAGCACTTTGACAAACTCCTTGCATACCGCATTATAGGATATATATCGGCAAATTAAAAAAAAAGAAAAAAAGAGTAAATGGAGGTAAATGTAGATGTGATCATTTTGAAGGGTCATACTAGTTAAAATCTGTGTGGTCAGTAACAGCTGCTGAATGCTGGGCTACAGGAAACACAGGAACACTGGGTCCTATCCTGACCTCCGTTCACTTTTTTTGGGGACAATCACTGATTTGGTCCAAGTGTCTGACACTTGTTAATGGATGTTAATGAAAAAGCTGCTGAGCAAAGTGTTGGCACAGCATGAACTGTCATTACAATAACCCACTGGGCCCTTTCCAAATTGAGATAAGGTCCTAACATAGAGGAATAATCAAATTAAACACAAGGTGGGAGAGAGAAAAGGTGTCGGAGGGAGGACTAAGAACAACAGAAAAGATGCTCCTACTTTTATCCTCTCAGACAAGGGCTCTGCAATTTAGTCACTTTTAAAACAATTGACTTTCAATTAGAGCTGAACAATATTAACAAAAGCCTATTGATAATTATTGAGGTTTTCTTTTAAATATTTGAGAGACAATTTATGCTTAATGTTAAATGACTGGATGTTTGATTCATTGATTGATCCATTATCAAGGGAAATATGGTGTTTATGTACCGAGGAGGGAACAGCATTTTGCTATTATGCAATTTTCTTATTGTATTGATGATGTGGATATTGACAATATATATTGATATTGTTTTGTTGCCCTGACCTACTTTCAATATAAATAAGAGCTAACCATCGATCCACTGATACTATGACAGAAAACAAAGACCTTTACATGCATGTTTTGGTTAATTTATGTTGTTCTTACATGCGTTTCATATATGCAGACATGAGGTCTTTTTCTGAAGTAGATTTACCTTATCACCCTGCTGGGAGTCTGTGTCTGTGTCAACCTTCTCTGCTTCTGTGGTTTCTGTAAATGAAAAAAGAGCCAGAGAAATGTCACAAAACTGCTCATTATTATGATGTTGTAGCCTAGAGACAAATCCTGATTCGGTTCATGGATAAATAATGACAAAAAATTATGAATGACAAGAATAAATGCTTTTTAACACACTTTGTTTGGGAACTGAATAATGTGGTGGTGACGCATTTAAACATCTTTGAAGTGAACACCATCAAAAGGAGACACACACACACACACACAACCATATGAACGAGTGTTAAACCATGTCTCGGGTGCAGTTGAGCATGCGCTAAAGGTCTGAATATTGATTGTGTGATGTGTGGGTTGGTTGAGCGAGTCAAGCAGATCGTGGTACTAAAAGCATTTAAGCTTATTGATTGTAACCGTGGCTCCTGGAGCCATTAATTCGGGTGTAACAGAGGACTGTGTCTGTGTGCGAGGA
Organism: Lepturacanthus savala; assembly: GCA_030544235.1. Classification (NCBI taxonomy): domain Eukaryota; kingdom Metazoa; phylum Chordata; class Actinopteri; order Scombriformes; family Trichiuridae; genus Lepturacanthus; species Lepturacanthus savala. The sequence continues at coordinate 19,043,888 of CM060467.1, forward strand.
AGTAGTAAAAATGAAAGAAATTTTCAAGAAAGCACAGAGTCAAAGAGGAGAGAGATAAGCACATGGTAGAACGTGATGACCCAGTTTTCTGTCCCCCCCCACGTCCCATCTGCCACTGTTGTTTTAATCCACTGGTTATCACGGCTGCACACACACGCACGGCTGTGTTCTGCCACACAGATGTCTCCCTCGGTGGTGACTATCTGCTGCCCTCTGGTGGCTGCAGACATAATCGCATTTAACTAGCTGTTTTAAATCAGGGGCGTCACACATGCAGCCTAAGGGCCAGAACTGGCTCGGTAAAGAGTTCAATCTGGATGATCGCAGGTGTGATAAAAATGGACCAGATCCCGTGTCCTCACAGAAATGTGAAGATAGTGAGTATCTTTCGGGGCTCAAGGGATAAAATATTTAGAGTTTGGATTAATAAATTGTTTGTAAACCAGGAGATAATTTCACCTGCTGCTTAAAAAACTAAATATTTTTCAGTGAGTAAATGTGCTGTATGTGGACCATGAACTAAATTGAGTTTGATACCTGGTTTTAAACCAAGGTCTTTCTGTCTTGATTTTATTTTATTTTTTATTTATTTATTTTATTTTTCAAACAATTTCATTTTCTATTCTGTAAACTTGTTTAAGCAATTTGAAAAAATAGCTTTTAAAGTTGTAAATAAATCTTTACTTTAATCACCAACCCCTTTTTAAACAACCGTTACTTAGATTTGTGGGTTTGTGGTCCTCGTTAAGAGTTACTCACCCGTCTTTTCTGGCTCGTCAGGGGCGGTGCCAGCGATGCCGCTGCTCTCCAGGCCGAAGGCGGGGTCCACTTTCCCTGTGCTCCTGGCCGCCTCCTGCACCTTCTTTACGTGGGCCTCCACCAGTTCAGCTGGCACCTCCTCACGCACACGGGAAAACTCCTCTGCAGACACAGGGCAGTTTCCATTTTTAGTTAATGAATGACATTGTTATGATGCTCTCAAAGTGCATTCAGATTCTAAATATGAAATTGGAAAAAAAAAAAAAAAGACAGTTTCAGGTGCCATTAAATCAATTTAATCTTACCTAGTGCTGCCCTGGCCGCAGCAGACGCTACTCTGGGGTCAACCACAGAGGCGAGGAAAGCAACAGTACTCATAACAGGGTTTCCAGACTGGCTGAAGGGTATTGGCTGGTATGCAAGAGGACCCAAGGAGGCCTCCGTGCTCTCCAAGTACGGATCTTCGATTGGCAGCCGCAGGAAGTGCAGGATACATTCGTCTTGGGTGCGTGAACCGACGTGCTCCGACACTTTGTTCCAGTCGTCTTTGAACATCTCAAGGGCCTGTGAGCAGTGAGGGAGTCACATCAACAGTAACAACTTTATTCTTTATCGATTTGTGACATCTTTTTCTTTTGTTTCTACATGTTTTGATTAACCTCAAAAAAAGAAAGAAAAGAGAGGGGAAAAAGGGGTAGGATGAGATAAGTTCTTAAAATCTTCTTCCTACCAACTTTTGAACATGGAATGATTAAGCTATTATAAATTTATCTTGATCTTATTTTTTTGCATTTTAGCCTGGTCCGATAAACAAACTGTGAATCTTCACATTATTTTCCATTAATTTTCTGTCCTTTTATATATAAGACTGATCCAAAAAAAATCGTTGCCATGGTAATCGATCATTAGGACAGTGATCAATTTTTTTTTTTAATGGTGTGAATGCAAAGAAAAGTGTCTGAAGCAATTTTAACTGAACTTAACTTGAGGTCAGAGTTGCACTTTGCATCAGTATTGTTTGTGGTTGTCATAGTAACGCGTAGCACCCCCCGTCAGTGGTGGTGTTGTTGATCCTGCTTTGCTGTCTCCAAACCGCTGATGGATATATGCAACTTAATTTGAAGTGTGAGCTGTTCTTGGGAGGGTTGAAAACCTCAGGCCAGTGCAATGTACCCCTCACTGAACTCATTCAGGCAAAATCAATTTGTGTTGCTCAGTTTTCGTCATAGATTGGTCCAGGCGTGATAAACACTGCACATCTTTTGGTGATTTGCTTCGCCAGCACACACTGCTGCGTCTGCCGGCCCTCAAGGCTTCAATCAAAATCAATTTTATTGTCCTTGAATGATTGATTCTCAAATTACGGTTATCAGGTCAGCCCTATATATGTGGTCAAGGAAAAAAACTCAAATCAGCACATTTGTGGAGCTGGAACCACGCCTCAAGCATTTTTGCTTGAAAAGTCAATCAACTAAACAATAAATCGTTGCAGCTCAACCCAATAGGAATCTTAGTGAAAACAATATCAGTGTGAAGAATATTCAATGAAAAGCTGGGAAAAATGAAAGAAACTGGGGCTAGAGAGGACAGAGGTAAGATGTAAGGAGTAAAATGCTTGAAACGGAGAAGTGGAGAAGTGAGAGGAAGAGGGTTATGCACAGTGGGGAAAAAAAAGCATAATTCAAAAGCAAAAAGAGAAAAATGGCCCCTGTGAGCAAGGAAGCACTATTTCAGTAAAATAAAGCAAAAGGTGCAGGGCTTACAGGAAAGGTTGGAAGAATGATGAAGAAGTGGTACAAGTGGGAAGAGACATGGGCAAAGACAGCGTGACAGGCAGGTGATGTGGGGAACAGAGGAACAGATGGAGGACATGCAACAAGTAGAAAAATCCATCAGTTTTCAACACAGCTGGATAGAGGAAAAGAACGAGCAGCTCAATATAATTTACAGTATTTCAGCAGGTTTTTGTGTGTCATGTCATGTGGGACTCACCTCCAGCAGCAGTAGAGTCTCCTGCTCGGTCCATTCCCTGGTAGAGTTCACCGCTTTACCCTGTAGGAAACCAAAATATTCACTATATTAAAATCAGTAATATACTAAATATTACTGAAATTCAACTAAATTTGCTAAACATATTGTAGTATACAATAGAAATATATATCATATGCAATTAAGTAGGATGACAGAGACATTTTCATCCCTTTTTACCCATAATATCTAATAAATGGTTAAAAAAAAATAATTGTACATGTGTTGGGATAGTTTGTTACCCTTGTCTCTGATATTTTTATTTTAGAAAGCAGGAAACTGTAAAATCATGAACGTAAAAAAAAAAAAAACCGCTGTGTGCTGACCTTTAGGTTTTTCTTGTTGTAGAGGTCAATCCGAAGGCCAAAGTTCTGCAGGTCGATGGCTTTGTCTTTGCCTTTGTCTGGGAAGTTGGGCATCTGCTGTGGAGGTGGAATCTGAACGGATGAAACGGCACAATAAGCATCTAATTTTAAGCATTACTGTTTAAGTGTCTATAGAAACCTTCATATCCGTTTGTCTTTGTGTTTTTAAAACAATCCTTATCTCAAAATAGCAAAGCAGTTGGTGCTTTTATTTGTCCTTACTGGTGGAGGTCGGTGGTTCAGGGGCATCAGGCCTGAGGGTGTGTCCGCCAGCACAGTGAAGTGGGGCGTGGGTGGGGGACCCATGGGCAACGGACGACTGTCTGAATCAACCTGGTAGTTCACCAAACCCCACTGCTCCAGGAAGGCATGAACCCTAAAGACAGACGTTGGTGACGGTTTAAATGCAGTTTCAGCATTTTCATGGTTTATTTAAATTGACTGAAGATCAGAGTTCAGACACTGAGGTAAAAAGAATAGCTGCACTCTGCCAATAATAATTATTAAAAAAACAGTTTGGAAAACAAAGTAGCAGCTTCTCAGTTTTAGACTATAATGATCACTTCTTTCAGTCAAAATTACAAATGTCACTCATTAAATGTGGGAGTAACTTGATGGTGTAAAAGGATCAAACTTAAGTTCGGTCATGGTCTGGTTAGTGTCATCTCTCTAAACTGATCTCCCCTATGGGCACAGGACTAAAATTACGTGTGGACACGTTTTCTGAATAACTGTGAAGGTTGTTTGTGATATTATTGCTGTGATAATCTGCCATGTCAGTAATTCTCAAAGTCAAAATTCCACAGCAATTTGCCCAACACAGGTCATGTGATAAGATCAGTCCCGTTTTGCTTTTCCGTTTTGTTTTTCTCTGCATCTTTTTCCTGCTCCTGTCCCTGTTGAGAATTATTATTCTTATAGCTGCCTGTAAAAGATAAAGATAAATAAGGTTGGACTCTTATCAGCAGAAATAAAAGAAACTTATCTCACCTCATGATAGCGCAGACATCCCCAGTCAGGTTCCTGCGGCAGGAGGTGGAGGTGAGATATTCTTGAGGGTTTAGCCGATACGTGTCGATCATGAAGTTACGGTAGGCCAGGTATCTGTTTAGAAGTTGAGAAGAATCACATTAGCAGGACATTACTATGATTTGCAGGTATGTGTGGATGCTGGACATGCGTCTAAACTCACATCTCTGGAGTTTTGGACTTGTTCTTCCCGTTAAAGAACTCAGGCAGGGCTCTTCTTTCAATCTCATGGATGCTGGGAGAGAGGGAAAGAAAAAGCATTAAATCTGTACACACACCTCCATCCCTGTGAGATCCAGGCTGCTATACTTCTTGAACCAGTCCTTACCAGTTGTAGTCAAACCAGGTGCCGTAGCTGGGGATGATGATGTGGTGTGTCTGTTCCGTCACGTTGTCCTCGCTGGTGTCAATCAGTCGGTTTACTTCAGCTTTGCCCTGATCCTCTTCGTCCTGCAGGCAATTTAGAGGACACATTTAATAAAAGCCTGAATTTTCCCTACAGAGGAATCAATAGTGTTTTGTTTAAAAAGGTCCTATATTATACATTTCTTCTGCATTTTATTTGAAGTTTTGATTGACCCAAATGCCACAGACTGGAGGATTTTTTTTTCTCTTTATAGTCCTTTATAGATCTTTATAGAGGCACAAACATGAAGACACATTTAACTGATTTTATATTTTAATCTGAACGCCCACAGAAGATGATTGTGTTAACACAGGACCACACAATTAATAACTACTAAAGAGTGGCCAATTGGGGACTTGGGGTTGCGAAGAAACTTTTGAGTAAATGGACTTAAGAGCAAAACGAACATAGAGGCAAACTGCAGACGCAAGCTTGTTGCTCTTCTTTTGCACTACGTTCCTAGAGAAAGACATAAACAGCAATTGAGTTACTCCCTCACATTCAGTGAGTCGTCAGAGGCTTCTATCGTGAGTTGTAAATATTGTTTGGTTTTTACGTTTTAATTTTTTTGACTGTGTGACATCACATTAAGCTCTAATAACTTGTGAGTATCGCAATGTGACATACTATGAAATACAAAATACATTTAAATAACGGATTAATAGCCAATAATTATTGTTTGTAGTTCTACTAAGGACCCAGGAAAAAAGGTAAGATATCACTCTTTATTCATTTCCCTCTCCCACTCACAGTTTGGTTTGATGATGAGAGAAGCAGATAGATGATCTTACCTTTCCACCAGACTGCACAGAGTCATCCTCCATGTCATCTGGAAGGAAACCAAAAATATTTAGAGACACACATCACACCGAAGCACAGACTATTCTGAAAACTTAGTTGGAAACTTATCACAATGAGTTCTAGTTTGTCTAAATGGAAGTTTAGTTTAATTTAATTCATACACAACTCAACAGATCATTTCAGTCATAGACACATACCCAAGTCAGCCACATTCCCTCCTTTCACTGGAGTATTCTCACTGTCTTTCTTTGAATTTGCTGTGTATATAAATAAATAAAATGAAGTAAAAAAAAAAAAAAAAAAAAAAAAAAAAAAGAAAAGATGATGAGTAATAGAGCACTGAAGTAAAAAAAAAAAAAAAAAAATTAAAGACACTATAAATCAGAGAGGCATTAATCTGCACTCAGGTTTGCAATAGAGGAAACTAAAATAGACTGTGTATTAGAGAGAAGAGAGATTTCTGTAAAACTGGGACATTCCAGATGGGACTTGGTCTAAAAAGAGCATTTTAATAAGGATTCTGAGACTAATTTTTTAAAGAGAATATATAAGAGAGTGCAATAACCGTTCATCACTGGTTATTCAAAAACACATCCTGAGGCTGATTTCCTACTTTTCTGACTTGCTGGTGTGTGTGTGTGTGTGTGTGTGTGTGTGTGTGTAAGAGTTGGAGCATTTCTCTGCTGCTGAGGGGATTCAGCAACGAGCACACGGGGAGACACAGAATCCCACTATTTAAAAAAGTTTATAATTAATGAATTAACTGGATCTGTTACTGAATTAGTGTACGACACTAAAAGGACATTAATTCAGATTATATCTATTGAAAATGAACTGAGGCATCAATATGCACATTTTTAATACTTAAAATAAGAAGCTGCAAACTATCGATATTAATTTATTGATTAGTCTGGTATTTGTGTTTATAAAAGATTGTTTATATGACCAACAGTCCAAAGTGTAAAGATTTATAATTAAAGCAAAAAAAGGCCTGTAAATATTCACATTTGAGAAGTAGTAAAGTGCAAATATTTGGCATTCTTCCAAAATAAAATACTTCAACAGTAATATATTGGATCGCTGGCATCACTTTCCTCTCAATTCAGTAATAAGTTGCTGTAATAAGTTATCAACTGCTTCTTTTGGCAGTAAAAATGCTATATACTATAACACTAAATCAAATAAGACGGACTGGAAAAGTTGACATATTTCTACATTTTTTTAATCCTTGAAAGTGGAATCATTGCTCTATCAGATTTTTGTTCCATTTATTAGAAACGCCATTGAATCAAAAGTGAAGAAGGTGAATGGTTGGCATATGAAAATAAGGGGCCAACAAAAGGACAAGAAGGTGTTTTGATCCTGCTTCCCCAACAAAGACTCAAGTTCTAAATCCTGAATCAATAAAATGTTTAGATTACAGATGATGACAGTTGATTACAAATTTCAGCTTGTAGACAACATGTTTCTCTTTTATTCACTTTCCCTCCTTTTAGGTTCCTGTTGTACAGTAATCTAATACAGAAGCTATAGACAAGTCTGAAAAGAAAAAAAAAATGATGCTTTTAATGTTCAACTACAAATTGTTCATTCCCAGGCTACTGGCTCACCCTGCATTAACAGCACTGGGGAAATCTAAACTTGGAACACAGTAACTTTCTGTCAGTTATTTGTACTGGCAAACAATCCTCGAGTCCTGAAATGATCAACGCAGCCAGGTTAATAGACAGAAAAGAGAACTAATCTACAAGTTTCATAATCAATTAATCATTAAAGTCTCCATTCACTCAAATATGCGGTTTTCTTGTCCTACGCCTACATGATTTAGCTTCAATGTGCAGATTGACGGATGTGGAGAACCTGACACTTGAGGCCATTTTAACATTTATACGCTGAAAGTGGAAAGTTTCTCTGAGCTTGCTGAACATCAAATTTTAATGGGCTGGCCTGCAAGCATTTTTGACAAATACTTTGGAAGTCAATTCTGGTCTGATATGCAACTTATAAAAGTATGAAGTGGAAACTTGGAGCCTTCAATGCACAAAGACATTTTCTATCCTGCATATTCATAGATCATGGAATTCTGAATGAAAGAAATGTAATTTTAAGAATTTACAAGATAATTTATCTTTTTGTGACAAAACAGCATCAGACAAAAAATGAATAAGTGAACTGAGTTATGGACTGTTGGTCAGACAAAACAAGTGATGCATGAACGTTATTTTGGGCTCCGGGAACAAATATTCTAGAATTATTAATTGATGAGCAAGAGATTAATGAAATGCTCAAAGTAGTGATTCTATAAAACGATTCCTGCTTTGACCTACACAGGACTGGATCTGATCAAATTCAACTCACAACAGTCAACTGAACTACAGTACGATCAACAGTGCAGCTTTTCTCTGGTTGACGTCCCTCCAGCTCTGCCCCTGACATACCATTCTTGGACATGCTGCCCTCTTCCATACTGGCGCCAGCCGAGGAGTCGTCCAGGTCCTTAGTCAAGTCCTCCTCCGTGTCCTCCTCTTCTCCTCTGTGGCCCCGTCGCTTCCAGTGAGGCCCTGGATTCCTGAAACCGAGAAGGTACAGACATACGTCAGTAATTGGATATTTGTGACATTTTGATATGGGTGTAGATTTGAAATATTTGCTCTATGATCCTTCAATTTTTCCGGACATTCAGTTTAGAAAAGAAGTGTTAACCATTGGTCTACGTACCCCTTCTTTCCACCCTTCTTGCGGGACTCTGCGGGAGTGCTGGGTGGCGAAGGAGAGCGTCTCCTCTTCTTTCCGGCAGAATTGGCCTTGCGCTCCTTGCGATCAGGTGTACGGGAAGACTGATCAGACAAACCCCGTGCAGCGCAGGGAGCGAGGGATGGAGGATGAGAGAAAGAGCCGCAGAATGAGAGGATGGAACGGTTGCACACACAAGGAGAGGGAAGCAGTGGGAGAACGACGGCGGGGAGGGGAGGCGGGTGGGGGGATGCTGTGGTGGTGGAGGAGACGACGACCAGGGTTCCTGTAGACTGACCTCCCTGAAAATATCTACTTTTTTTTTTGCCCAAACTTAGATTTCTTGATTTGTGCATTGTGGAGAAAGTTTTATCTTCCAAAGAAATCACTAATGGTCACCTACCACCTAACATTTGCCTAACACATTGTCTTAGAACATAAACAAGCTGCACTAATGAATATCTTGATAGTTATTGAAACGATTAATCAATTAGTTGTTTGGTTCATAAAAAAATGGTATAAAATGTCGATCAAAGCTTTTGCTTCTCAAAGATAAAAATTACTAAAATGTCTTTTTTTGTCCAGACCAATTTAAAAAAAATATATTCCAAGTGCACTCTGTGAACCACATTTAAGTTAAGATTTAAATGGTAGCATTGATCAGCCGGTATTAGTGCCTATCAGCAATAGCATCATGATACTTTGTTCTCTACTATATTATTGCAAAACAATGATAATCTATATATTGCAAGAAATTTTATCTACAATATATCCCGTTGTGTGATTAAAGAAGAAAAAAATATGCATCAAAATGCAAAAGGCAGCAGTTACGCATTTATTCACTGCATTATTCAGTTTCATAGAATCCACAGTTCAACTGGACACAGCCAGGGATATGGGATAGACATGTCTCTTTGTAATATATTTAAACTATTTTTTAAATAAATATTTGATATTAGTGGATTGATGATATATTGTATTGTGATTTTTTGTCACAGCTTTAACCAACATGGCCAGTTAGCTTAATATTAGCAGAAACTGAAAAAACGTCTAAATATCTTGCCTCTTTGGTGAATAATTCACATGGCTTTGAATGCAACCTTTTCAATTTAACTCTTGTCTTTTTTTAATCATTCAAAAATATTTTAAACATGAACAGAAACCCCGAAATACATCAGAAGGAGAGAAAGCGTGAGGAAAGGCTTGGAAAGGATGGACGAAAACAGACACAGACGAAGGAGGACGACGAGGCACAAATCACAGGGACAAACAATCCACCTCATGCAACAAACAGACTCCTACACCAACATTCACACCAATTTTATCACTCAAAATGTTCCACCCCAAGCTCCCTGTTCAGTACAGAACTTTCGTCAAGCATTAAAGGGATAGTTCAGCATTTCTGACATGAATCTGTATGGCATTACTACTCTTCTGAACACATGCTGTATGAGAAGAAAGACATTTTATTTTAGTGTCCCCCGGAAACCTGCTGGACCACTTTCGTTTTGACCAGAACTCGGCTCACAGGACACTGTTGGGGGTAAGTCAGTGTGAGTGTACAACACTGATGATAGGATGCCATACAGATTCATGTCAAAAATCCTGAACTATCCCTTTAAGAATACACACTTCCTGCTGAGCCATGAATATTCATGTTATCTGTTACTTTGTTTTAACAAATATCACTTCAGACTCATACAGGAATTGTGTTGACAGTGAACATACATTTTGAGTAAAGAATCACCATCTCATTGAAATGAATGGGATGAGCTGTCCAAAGTTTTGACTGATACTCTAGTTCATATTTGTAGCAATGAACAGGGGCTAGAAAACCTTTGGGAAAACTGAAGAAAGAAGAAAAAAAAAAAAAAAACTTACCTCCTCCTCCTTAGGGAAGATCCTCTGGCGGAAGCAAACCGGTTTCTTGTTCTCATCCACCTCATAGTCTTCTTCATTCATCCACTCGTTGAAGGCATCTGTGTCTAAAACCCACTTAGCATGGACCTGAAGTGGAGAGTTGACAATGAATTACATGCATCTCGTCCTGCTTGCGTCTATTATTTTAACAGACGTGTTCCCTCATTGTCTCCAAAAGAACAAACTCACGGTTGCAGCCTCATAATCAACAGAGATTTTTATTCTTAAATGTTGGAAATGTTTTAACTTCTAACAATGATTCTCTACCCATTTAAATATATAGCAGCAGGATCAGCTTCAATCCGATCACCACCTACACATCTGTTATGAGCTGCTGATCATGGCTAAAAGACGTTAACAACAACAACAAAATAGCAATGATGGCCCCCACCTTAACACCTTGATTGTTTTTGTATTTTAAAAAAAGAACATTTTAATATTCTACTTAGTCTTAAATCGGTTGAAATCACTCCTCATTGCTCACCTTCCATAGCCTGTCAGTGCTGGGCGGCTCCTCCACATCACCATCCACCTCGCTGACTGATACCCAGGTATCATAGCTAACAAAAAAACAAAAAACAACCACGGTTCAGTGGTACATAAGTACAACATCAATAGACAGACTGGCGACCCAAACAGACATGAAATACAATTTACTTCAAGGTTATGAAAAGGATCATTATTTCACTATTTAAAACACTTATCTCAAGAGACTGAATAAACTCTAAGAATTGTAAAATATGATTTAAATTAGTCAATTTATTGCAAAATTTGGATTATTCAAGCTATAAAACTTTGAGAAATTAGAATAAAATCTGTTTAAAAATTAATCAGAATGTGTGTGTGGCTCTTTATCCTCCTCTCTGCTCACCTGTCTGGGTACAGGCCCCAGTGCACCAAGACCTGTTTGTCTTTCCTCATGACCGGACGCAGCCACTCCTCTGAAACACACATACACATAGGTTTTATAAATGAATGATTATGAATTGACCTGATGACAGTCACAGTGACGTCTAAACTACCTTCTTCTTGTGGTGATGGAGAGGGATAAATGTGGTGAGTGGCCTTTGACTTATCCTCAGTGATGGAGCCCTGGAGACAAAGGAGAGAAAAACAAAGAAAGAAAATAAATTTAACAATCAAAGAGAATAAATAAAGAGAAACAAACTGACAGGTTTTCCTGTTAGAAGCTTCTCTTTTCTCCTGCACTGACAACATCTTTTCATTGATGTGGTCAGCTGATGCTCACCTGGTGCCTTTTGATGATGTCTTTCAGTTTACTGGCTTGTTTCTGCTCAATGTCTGGCGACAGGAAGACAGTGGGTCGAGTCAGGCAGTTATTCTGGAAGCACAGACATTTCAAGTTAAAATCCAGGCAAAATATTTTTTATGCCTAAAATAAATGTAAAAGACAACCACTGCATGTCTATCCATCCAAGCAATTTGCACAAAGTCAAATTACAAAAGGCATCAACATAAGCAACTACTATATGCTTTCAAAACAGATTAAACTGTGGATTGTCTCAATTAATTAAATAGATATTTGAGCTATTAAATATAAAAAAGTCTTGTTTGGTTCTAACCAACTGTCACAACACAGTTATGAACTACCAGTTTTGAACATGTTATTTCTGCAAGTGTAGAATCACTCCAATAAATACATGAAGACTGCAGCTTGCAACAGCACACATTTTAAGTGGAGACGCTGTGAGCGGTTAAACAACCTGCAGCCTGTGTGTGGAGAGAATGTTTCATACCTGGACCAAGTTCTTCTCAACATTTAAGAACATTTCCACATTCCTGTCCATCCGGGAGGGATTCTGCAGGTCGAACCGACGCCTGGTGATGGTGAAAGACAAACAATGAGATACTGCTGCAAATCATATTGTTTTTATGTCATTATTCAGTGTGACTTCTATGATTGTTATCATTCAACAACTTCTTGATTCTTAATTTTCAAGAATATGAACCATTGAACAACAAGAGAAGAAGCTACTTGGTTTACATGCAAGGACTATATGAGGGTTTGAATAGATGTCTACTGAAGTTAACCACAATGAAACTTACCAGCCCTGCTCACTCTTAAACTTATAGACCGACCCCAGGATGTGACAGAGAGCACCTCCAGCCTTGAAATCCAGGAAACACTTGGCCTGAAGACGGAAGAGGAACCATGAGGATAAACACTGCAAACCGGTACAAAATGAGATTTTAAATTGAAATGTATCAAGTCTGTGTTGCGCTTACGGGCAGCTTCGTGAGAGCAGGATTGTTGACCCTGCGTCCAAAAGCGTCCTCCTGGAACTGCAGCAGCTGGACAACAAGGCCCGCAAAGGATTTACTGGAGGGGGAGTCGTTTTGGACATACTAGGACCAGACAGAGAAAAACACATTTATTAATATATACTGGGAAAACTAGTACACACACAAGCAACTGAAGCTGCACAATTTCTCACAGGACCACAAGTTTATTGTCAGCAACCAGAGTTTCATCACTGTGTTGGGCTGAAAAATAACAATTATTCCCATTTTCAATTAATCCATCTTTTTGATTTTTTTGATTAACCACCTGTTCAAAAATACAGATAAATGCCATTTCCAAGTAATAAAAACCCAAAGTGATTCCCTAAACTGTGCCTGCAAATGTTCTCCAAGTGACAAAACTGAATATTTGTGGCTGGAGTTTAGGTTTAATGAATGTTGCCATTATTGACAGGTGCACTTTTTTGTGCATTCAACATGGGACAGAAAGTGACCAATAAGGACACTGATTTAAAGAAATAAAAAACTATTGCAATAAATAATACAATAAAATGTAAATCCTAAACAAATATGAGTTGGTACAGATGTTTAGTCATTTGTGTTGTAGAAGAACTATGTATTGGATGTGGTGGACTTAATTTAAAGTAGCTGCTGAACCGTGTGCTTTGATTTTCTGCCCCTGCAGAGGAGGTCAGAGGTCAGGGTCAATAACAACACTGGGAGCTTGGAGAAGATTCAAGATATTCCTCAAGGACGTTTCAGCAAGAATATCTTTGCTGTCATGGCTCCTTCAAGCTGAAGGTTAATCTACCTAATCTCATCCACACATGGCAGTTTTTCCTGGCCTCACTCCTGCTATGGCATGGAGCTATAATGCTGCACAGGGAATTCAATAATACATCTGGCTATGAGGAAATAGGACAAGCCACACTAAAAAAGGAGAAACGCTAAAACAAACGTGTGTATATTATTAACAAGGTCAATTTCACAATGTTCTGCGTCTCGCTTTAAAGTGGGTAAACCTTTATTAGTTTTTTATAAATAGGCTTTCTACATTGATATTTTGTTTCTGTATTGTGGTGTGGAGTGTGTGTTTTTTAAATAAAATAAGTCAAAATTCAAGTTCTGTGTTTAGTATCATGGGTTAAAATTCTGTTATAGAGTATAGAAATCTTTGATATGTGAAATACATATCTACCTGAGGTAAGGTTGAATTTTATAATCCAAAACATAGAAGTGCAAATATGTGTAAGTGTAAACATCTCCATGTGCGTCAAGGTGTATTTCTGTGAAAATTGTGAAAACTCCACAACCCCTCATTAATAAACATATCTAATGTATTTCCTGCATGTGTTCATCACCATAACAACCTATCAATGTGTGTTTGACACAGAAAGTGCATTCTTTGTTGAAACTTTGTGGGCGAGCGGAGCCTGCACAGTCGGTGCTGCTGTGTTGACAAAACTCACCTCTGTTTACCATTAAGCACTAAATACAAGTGCAATCGCAACGTGCACAATTTGATTTGATGTTATGTTCTATGACTACATAAGTTGTTTGAGCGGGATTAAAACGGGCAAACTAAGTCTTATCTTCCTAATAGTATGTTGCTGGACTGCATGGTGTCCCGTGACTAACATTTGGTTAGCTAATCAGGCCTTTTCCCCCAACGCTGGTATAAAAATGAATCACAAAATAGTTCGTAAATTTAAGAAAGATGCAAATCTAAGATGAACTACTAAACAGAAATTACAATCTGCTGCTCACCTGTAAACATTCATGTGTGTTATTAGCTGCGTTACCGTTACTGAATGGCACTCAGCGAGCTAACGGGGAGCTAGCTAGCGAGATAGCAGATACAACTAGCTCTGGTAAAGAAACGTTCTATTATTGCGGCACAATACGACACCAATACAAATAACTGCGTGGCTTACAAACACAAATAGTTGTTATCAATAGGTAGCCACAATCTTTGCTAACGTTAGCTCCGTCTGTTAGCAGATAGCTCTGTTAGCAGCTAGCTCGGCTAGCAGCCTCCATTGTGCCAGCGGGACGCGGCCTCCGCAGGAATCAATGGACTCGCTCACCTTCTTGTAGTGCTTCCCGACCCACAGCCGCACCGTCTCCAGCTGGGAGATCGTTTCTGAACTCTCCCAGAATTTCGTGGACGGGCCGCCGTCCTTCTTTCGCCCAACCGCGGTTCCGCCACCGACCGGGCCGGTGGCCGGTCCGCCCGAGCCCGTTCCGCCTGCCGTTGTCGCCGACGTCGCCATTGTGTGTTTTTGTTCGTTGTCTTTCTCCGCCACCGCGTCGCTCACCGTGCAAGTTTTCGAATGATACTGCGCAGTCGCAGATGAGTCGATAGTTTTCAAGTCTCGCGAGACGCCATGTAAAAGGGTTTATGGGAAATGTAGTTATAGAGTTTTGTTCTCCATCGTGAATTGCACTGCAATTAAATCTCTCTCTTATATAAATCTATAAGTAAAATTGATAAGAAACTCTGTGCACTCTTTTTTAAATATAATTTATTGTAGCCCCTTGTTTAGTTTCATTTTTAATGTTTTGTATCTATATGTTTTATTTCTATATGTATTTTTCTAATGTTTATTTTCTAATGTTTAAGACTATTTTAAAATTCCACAGTAGATTATTCTAAGTGACTTGTGAAGAATTGTTATTACTGCACATCTGTATAGATGTGATTGTATTAGACATATATTGTCATGTGATTTAAGGAATTAATTATGTCAAATTGACATACTAAATTATATTGACATTGTCCATATAATTTATATATATATATATGAATTTGCAAAATTTGCAGAGAATATTGGGGTGGGGTAATAATATTATAAGAATGATGAAACATAGAAGCAGCGAATCTAATAAAAAATTCTAAAGACTACAAGTAACAATCGATTAATCTGCTTCTGGTACTTTTGACTCACACAATGTCTGCAGCACTGAACCTATTTGTTCCTATAAGTCCATTGTTGCCTAAAGATTTAAAAAGATCTCATTCATTACCATGAGCACATTTTGAGTAATATGAATTAGTTTATAATGTATTTATCAGTGGCTGAAAATTGCATATAAGAATTACAATATACTCTCTAGTGTGTATTTTTGCAGCATTAGCTGCTAAGGTCTTTACTACTGGATTAGACAGGATCCAACACTGATTCATGTTAAACAGACAAAGAGAGCACTAATTACAAAGATAACATTCATTTTACATTAAATTGTTGATTGTTGAGAGATGTGTTAAAGTTCTAATATCAAGTGTTTATAATCCAGACCAACATGCCAGGTTCTTAATCATATTTGACTTCAGCTGCTACATGTGTGAAAAATTGAAAATGTATAAAGTCATATTAATATGAAAGATCAGATTTTTTTTCTATAGTGCAATAGAGCATTGATGCTCAAATACCAAATGACAAAATATTCAGATTTTTAGTTAATCTTTATTGCTCACAAGGAAGAATTATCATCAGCATTACAGTTTTTTAAAGCTCTGTAATCTGCTTGAGTTCATATCTGCAGATGAAGAACGTTCGAGACTTAATCCAGTGTAGAGCCATACACCTCCACCTCACATAGGGTCAGGTACTCGTTTCTTCCAGGGATGAATATGTTAACATAGCGACCCTCCATCCCGCTACAAAGGAATTCAGCAGTATGACCTGCTGGGATCGATGAGATCACAGCGCACCTGGCAGAAGAAGCAGCAAATTATTTTTTGGGGCATTTTTGCCTTTCTTTACATTGGAAATCAAGAGATAGATATTAAAGGAGGAAAGGGGTACGAGTAGCTGGGATTTGATCTGGGAACTCACAACTCAAAGTATGCTAGTTTATGTGGTATGCACCCCAACTATTCAGCTATCAGGTGGCACCAAAGTTTCTTTTAATAATATTTTTATCAAGGCTGTGACCTACCTGAGATTGTTGTTGCCGTTGTTTTCAAGAGAATCTCCGATACGGATCTCCGCTTCATTGATTCGTTCTGCCAGCTCATTCCTGTTTGTTATCTTAACACTCATCACTTTACGGGTTTTCCCCAGGTCCAGTCTCCACCAGGGACCAAAGTCGTTTTCTGTGTGGCTGCAGGAGAAATGGCCCCACTTGCTGTCTCTATTTCCATCTATGGCATTATACGCGATGCCATTCTCATACATTGATGACTGCGAGGCTTTTCCAAAGACTGCCAGGTTGCTATCTGCACAAACACATACGATCAGCTATTGTCACTGTTATAATCACAATAAAGTAACAAAACACTGTGGATTTTCTGAGGTGTGTTAAAAGTTAAAGGAAACATGGGCTTTACCAGTGACGGGGGTCTAAATCGAGAGAATATTGAGCTGAATTACAGAATTTGCAGGATACACAATGTTTGAAGACCATTTTTTTATCTGGCAAGCTATATGGAAGTGCAAAATGAAATGCTGTTTCACTGTGGTAAACAACTGTGAACAGCAATTTGCTGCATGTGAGGCTACAGAGCTCAAGTAATAGGTTGTTGTGTTGTGACTTTTTCTGAGATTGTGCCATTTGAATGAGCACCATTGATAGTAGTTGTTTAGAGCTGAAATGAAAGTGTTGTATGTCTGGGTTCTTCATTCAATTTTATTTATTGCAAAAAAAGCCCACCAACTGTAAGAACATCTGGGTCCTGAATCTGTAAGAGGATGTCTAGCCTGCATGGTCTATGATAATGTATTGACTGTTAGTGTCCATCCACATCTTTAGAAAATAAATAATGGTACTTGGCTATAATTAATCTGCTGTGGGTCTTTTAGGATGTGTCCCCAAAAATGCTGTTATAAAGCCATGGAGATATAGAGTCACAAGTCAGTCTCTGAACATTTAGGTCAATTAAAGACCGAAGACAACCTGCCAGCTATCTTAATACACACACTGAGTGTGAAGGCCATCTAATAAATGGTTCTTAAATAGGATAAGCTCACAGACAGAGACTGTTAGACTTGCTTTATGTAAAGAAATAGATTATAAATATTGACACAATTAGCCATTAACCATCGATTTACAAAACAGGAGAGATGACAAAACAAAAAAGTGTAATTTTAACAATTTCAAGTCTCAGTTATTCAGTCAGTCTACTGTTGTATTTCTATTCAAAGCATTTACTCACAGAACAATATTTAAAGTTTTAAGCAGCAGTTGAAGTTATGTCCTGCTTAAAAAAACATTTACAAATCAAATTAAAAAACATTAGCCTTGAGCCCCGAAATTTGCTCACTGACTTCACATTTCTGTGAAGAAACAGGAACTGGTCTATTTTTTAATCACACTTTGTACGGTGGGTGACACGGTGGGGCAGGGGTTAACGCTGTTTGATAAACACAGCAAGAAGGTCACAGGTTCAAGACCTCCTTGGTCCTGGGTCTGGGACCTTTCTGTGTGGAGTTTGCATGTTCTCCCCGTGTCTGTGTGGGTTTTCACCGGGTACTCCGGCTTCCTCCCACAGTCCAAAAACATGCTGAGGTTAATTGGAGACTCTAAATTGCCCGTAGGTGTGAGTGTGTGAGTGAATGGTGTGTGTGCCGCACGATTGGCTGGCGACCACCTGGGGTGTATCCCTGCCTCTCAGCATAATGCGCTGGGATTGGCTCCAGCAGACCATGTGACCCTAATGAGGAATAAGCAGGTATAGAAGATGACTGACTGACTTTATACAGTTATCCAGGGGGCTGAATCGGACCCTTTAGCAGGCTGGTTCTGGCCCCTGGGCCTCCTGGTTTAGATTAATACCAGTCCCATTAATTTCATCTATACATAGTACAAGTTAAATTCTCACCTGTTGGAGAAGGGTATCCATAAACCTCCACTTCACAGAGCGATAGAATCTTTTCTAAACCAGGTAGATGTACAGACACATAACGTCCCTCAACAGGAACAATGAATGAAAAAATGTGTGAATTTCCAGGAGCGATTTCTGAAATTAAAGCAACACTAAAGAGAAAGAGATACAGCAGCTCATTAATTATGTTCTGTGTCTACCTTGATGTTTCTGACAATAGTGTTATTACTAAAGGTCCCATATCATACACTTTTAGGTTAATGTTAACGCCAAAATCTGTTTTTTTGTATAGCTATGACATCAACTTCACATTAATCCTGATCTTATTTTAAGGCACAGTTTCTGAACAACAGCCTGACTGTATTTATATAAAACTTAGACCTTTTTATAATCAAAAAGCTATTAACATCTCACTTTCAACACACTGTGACCTTTACAGAAACAGGTTTGTTGTGACTGGATATATGCAAAAGAATATTATGTAATGAATAATTCAATTTCCTTTAAAAAAAAAAAAAAAGAGTTCAGAAATGACATAACATGTACTCACACTGGGTTTCCAGCACCATTGTTTTTTAAAGTGTTTCCGACGTGAATAACTGCTCCGTTGATCCTGTCTGAACAGCAGTCGCCTCTGTTGGTGATGATGATGGAGGTGATGCTGTACGACTGCAGCAGATCCACCCTCCACCAGGGGTTACTCTCATTAGTAGTGTGGGTGCAAGAAGAATGCGCGACATTAGAGTCGCGATTTCCATCGATGGCGTTCAGGGCAGCTGTATTCCAGGCTTCACAGGATGATTGTGTCGCTTTTCCACGCATGGCCACATTTTCTATAGATGACACACGCATACACGTCAATGACATTGTAAGCAGTCTCGAAAAATCCTAAGAAGTAGCCTGGTGACTGAGTTGTTTTTTTCACATTATATGTGTAAGAAATTTTCATATTTGTTTCCTAAAGCTTCATTTTGATTATTAATAGGGAGAAATTTATATCACACCTGAAAACATCTCACAACAATGTCAGAAATGAATAGTACTCGTCAAAATTTGGACAACAGCTTCCCATCCCCTGAATGACAACATGTGCACGTTTATAATGTTCAAAACATACCTGCCTCTAATGTGTGATTAATGGTGTGTGAAGTTCCTAGTTTGTTGTTTTTTATGATCCTTCTAACTCATGCGATATACTTACTACACGTCACACTTACGGTAACTGTAAGCAGATGTCCCCACGAGGAGCAGAAGCAATAACACGCTGGTTTTCATGATTCTGGGTGAGAGAAACAATAGAGAGATTCAATAATACAATTAAAATATTTCAAGCACATTCTGACTCCTGAATGAGTCTTGAATTGACTTTTAGTGATGGAAAATAATCAAAAAAGTAAATTCACTCAAGGATTGTAACTACACTACTGTTCAAAGGTTTAGGGTCACCCAGACAAGTTTGTAACAATGTATAGAGTGTATTCTGATTAATTTAACGTTATCTTCATTATAAAAAAATAGTGCTTTTCTTACAAAAAATAAGGAAATTTCTAAGTGATCCCAAACTTTTGAACAGTTGTGTATATAAATGAGGTTTAGTATTTTTACATTGTGACATTGTGACAATGTAAAAATAATAATAAAATAATTAAAACAATATCTGCAATAGTTTTAACCTACTATTTTATAAACATTGATCCAGGTCAGTATCAAATAAATCTATAAAAAAATAGGAGAGAATTCAATACTTACCCTGATTTTTGGTTCTGTTGATACTAGTGAAGAAGTGTCTTTACGCCTCTATTTATTTAAAATTCCCCTCCCGACATCCAATCACAGCATGAAGTTGCTTCACACTCCCCGTGTTCCAATGTGTATCGAAGTAAACAAGACCCTGCCAGTTTTTTGTGGACAAACCAAAATCAAATAAAATTGAGTTTTATGCAACCTCAGCTACAACACTAAACATACTTTTATCTGTAGTAAAACACAATGTTACTGTTAAAGTATCAATATATATCATCAACAGGGCCGCTGCTAAGGTTTTGGAGGCCCTAAGCTCAGCTTGTAGGGAGGCCCTCCCGCCTGCGCCCGTCCACCAAACTGCTGGAAGCTCATGAAATTTACAGTTGAAAATAATAAAAGTAAAGTTAATAAAAATGTACTTTTTATTATACCGTAATATACTGTATGTTAAATAATAAATCAGAGAGAGCAACAACACAATAACAAATAAACAAACTGCCTCCAAGGGAAGGCTTTCAGTTGTGGATGTCTCTTCTAAGGTGACGTTGTTTGTTTACTTGAACCTTCAGACACGTTGGATGGTTGCTGGCTGCTTATTGCACTGCTTGTTGATGGTTCATCATCTGGTTCATCTTCTTGCTGATGTGGTGGTCCGTCTATATATTTGAGCATTGACCCTATGAATATGATTTAAATGAAAAAATATCTCATTAGTAAAACCTGAATAAAAAAATACCCAAACCAAAAATATCACTTCATTATATTATGCTATCTAGTAGCCTTTGTATTTATATGATATTAATATGGTAGGACAACATCAAATACCTTAAAAATTAACATATTCTAATCCTACACATTAAACAAAACAATAGTGGCATTTTGTGAATGACCAAAGGTGGCCAAACATTTTGTTTTTGCACTACACATGACTTTAACTTCTACAACACTGTGGCCAGATGTAAAATCATCCCCCAACCACCGCCCCCTCCCCTCCTCCTCCTCACTACCAGGACAGACTGGGAGTTATCCCCAACGACCCCTGGAGCAGAGAAAAGATGCTACAGCTGAATGTTATTCTCTGTCCAATCCTGTTTACAGTTGGGCTAACCTAGCCTAGCTTGTTTATCACGTAACGCTGTGTTAGCAAAACAAACAAACACGGTATAACACGGACTTACCAGAAAGGGATGCGAGTTTGTCGTCTTCCTCTTTTTTCCTCTTTCGCTTTTCTGCTCCAGATTCATGGTGTTTCTTGGATGATATTCTCTCATTTCAATTGAAAAGTTTTTAACTGAAGAAAATTGCTTATTAAAGCCGTTTCAGAGCGTAGTAAGAAAAGTGTCTCCGAAGCTTTGTGCCGTCGTGAACGATCCGAGTCTTTGAAGTTGAACGATCCGACTCGACTCTTTGAAGTGACAGATAGGAGCCGGCTCCTCATTGGGAGCAACGGAGGAGCCGAACGAGCCGACTCGTATTAGCGAGCTGAGTCAAAAGATCCGACTCTCCAAATAGAGACGGAATTCCCATCACTCGCTGTACCGCTGGGGTCTGAGTCTTTTTATTACGCATTACACATTTAATTTTCCCGATTTCAGTGATGGTATACAAAACTCCCGTAGAACTAATAACATATTTTTGATATTTATTAGTGTAATATTTATTATCTTTTTTTCCCAATCTTAATTTTGGAGGCCCCTCTCCACTAGTTGAGGCCCTACGCTGGCTGCGTAGCCTGCGTGTACGGAGCGGCGGGCCTGATCATCAATATGCACATATATGATATTACGGACAAATACTTCATTGAAGAAATCATTGATTTCTTATCTTATTAATTATTGAACTTTGCATTGCAGATAATTTAGCTTATTTCAAGTTTTTTTCCTGATTTGGGTCAGATTGGTCTTGTGTTAAGTTTTAACTAAAGAATTTTTTATCTGTAGTAAAACAAATTTCTTTGTTTTGGCAATATTCCAGCTGTAATTGTTATTTCACAGTTACAGATTGGTTGTATCACTTCTGTAGTGCACCTCACACGTGGTTAAAAGAGATATTTTTATTAGTATTGAAAAAAAACAACAGTAATGATTCATAAGCATTCGCACTGTGCTTGTAACGTGTTCACAGGAGCAGGACTTTCTGTGATCAATAGTTTATTGAACTTTCAATTGCTAATAACATTTGGTGTAGCAGATGTCAGTTTGTCAAATGAAATAAATCTTAATTTTTTTTCCAGAAATACCTGTATGAGGGATTGCAAGAGTTAACAGGAAATAATAAAAATGTAAATTTTTTTCAAGATTTTGTTTGGGAGTATTTTGCCTTTACTTATATAGGACAGTAGTAGAGAGCCAGGAAAGGGAGAAGGAGCATAGGGGAGTGACATGATGCAAAGATCCAACCAGCTAGAATTCAAACTGGGGACTCGCTGCTCAGAGCATATTACATGTGGTATGTCCTAACCACTCAGCTATTGGGTTGCCAGTAAATAGTAAAAGTTCAGAGTAATCACACAGATCTATTCATACCATGGAGTTTGTACCATGACAGATATTTGTTTAACTTCTGCAAGATTTTTACTGGCAGAGAGAGTTTATGCAAATGGCTGTCAAAGGGCAGAAACTGCAGCGGGGTCACGTCATGTCCTAATGTACAATGGAATCCTCATCATGGAAAAAGTCTGAAAACTGCAAAAATAAAGAAAAACCAGCAGCAACAAAATGAACAGAATAACAGATTATAGAGACCAAAGCACACAGGAAACATGCAGACAATCCGACCAAGACCAAGTCAAAAACAGGCCTAAATACACGAACAACAAATTAATAACTTAGACGGGTGAGGGGCGAGATACAGGTGAAATGCTTTAGACCACGAGGAAGTAAGAGGAGACGAGATACATAAGGAGGAACTGATTTCAAAATAAAACAGTAACTGGACACAGAAGGGAACATAGAACAACCAAAACACCAGGAAACCACATGACGGCAAGTTCTCTGTTGAAGTTTAAAACTATTCCTAGAGCGACTGTTGATCTGCCATGACCACCCGATAACATCTGGTCATGATGCACCAGAACCAGCTGGAAAACAACTCGTAAAAGATTGTTCCTGCTTCAGCTTTAACTTCTGGATATTCTGTAATGCTGCTCAGTATTCCACAAGGGACTGAACGGTTTCGCAAGTATTCTTGGCAAGCAAGCAAGCCATTACTGTCACAACACCTCAGATTTTCACCATTGACTGCTATTCTTACAACAGCTGCCTCGGCTGGTATTTATTTTACCCATCCTGCCTTAGCCACACTCTCACTTCCTCGGGCTTCCTGACCAGACCATCCAGACTTTCCCAGTCACCTCTCCAACCACCCTGTATCTGCACCAATCATCACCTGATCGTCGTCTGTCAGCACATGGCCTTCATTGCCAATCTTTACAAACATATCATTCTACTGTGTACATATACCCACCCACTAAATAATGTATCTAATTCCAGAGTGCCAATATTGCTATTGGCATTGTATTCAGACATCAACCCAGATCCTGGATCCTGGATCCTGAATGGGAAGGCTAGGCAAGTTCAATTTAAATATATTTTTATACCCAAGGGCAATTCAATTTTTTCCACATGTATTAAAAAAGGTGAATTCACTGCTGAAATTATGAGAATTTATAGGTTTGAGTTTGTATGTGGAATTATTTTCAAAAAAGCATAAATAAACCTGAGGAAAAAAAGCTGCACATTCTCCTTGTGCTCTGAAGGGGGAGATCCACAACAACCCAAATGCATTGTGCAGGCACTGTCCCATTTAAAGCTACTGATGGTGTGTGAAATTGATGGTGTATGAGAATGCAGAAGATGAATTTGTATCCTAGCAAAGGGGGCAGTTATCAGAGAAAAAAGTCAGCATTTGAGAGGCATTATATCACATTACAGATGCTTATTTTCATTTACAAAAAATCTTTCCTTGTTGAGTGCAATTGTAAGAAGCCAGAATCATGGAGAACACAGTTCTACGCAAATGGATGGACGGGTTGGGCGGTCACTATGTGAAGATTTTGACTCCTGGAAGAAGTGAGTGGATGACCCTGTGTGAGGTGGGGGTGTATGGATTTAGACTGGATAAGATCTGGCAAGGTTCATCAAAAAGATTTTAACATTTAAATGTAGGAAGGGTGTCTGCCTCTTGAACTGAAACAGGAAGACAGTTCCACAGGAAAGGAGTCGTTTTATTTTACAAATTCTAGGAACCTCTAATAAGCTGCATTTTGGGAGCACAGTATTCATGATGGATGATACAGAACGATGAGATCCTTAAGATGGGATAGAGCCTGACCCTTTAGAGCTATGTATGTGAGGAGGAGGATTATGATTCTCTTCTTGATTTCAGAGGAAGCCAGTGCAGAGAGGCTAATACTGGTGAGATATGATCCCTTCTTCTAGTGTAGTGCCTGTTAATATACATGCTCATGGTGTCTGATGAGAATCTGAATGACTGACTCAGTCGGACAAGTTTATTTTAGGAAATTTCTGAAAATTACGAATTATTAAGAAAAATCATGTTGAAATCTGAAATCTATTATATTTTTCCTCAGAAGGGCAACATCAGCCGAGGAGGGCAAACAGCAGTTGCCCAGGCAACCAGAGCCATATAGCTGTGCACGTCCATGCTTTTCCATCTTTCCCAATCACCTCTCCAAACACCCTCTATCTGCACCAGCCATCACCTGATCATCAGCTACCAGCACATGTCCTTCATTGCCAAATTTTGCATATCATATCATCCCATTGTGTACATAGACCTGCCCATTTATTAATGTACTTAATGTCAGGTTGCCAGTATTGCTGTGTGACTTTATATTCAGCCATTAAATCTGATCCTGGATGTGGATAGTCTTTTATAGGAGAGTGGCTATTGGTATTTAATTATGAGGCTGGCTTTTATCAAATACAATCAATGGAACTACAGCTGTCACCTTCTCTTTTACAACATCACCTACAGCTGCCCATCACTGCTCCACTCGACAGCTGAAATTGGTGTAACGCCTATTAAACTGTTGTATATCACCAATAAACATCACATGGCATGATAAGACGTGCACATAAATATCGCTGTGTGGTCCACATCTAATCACATTCATCAGGATAGCAGCAACAGCGGTTCTTCATCGTCCTCTGAGCTTATTTTGCATGTGAAGGTATGTGGTTGTTGCTGAACAGCCAAGCTCTCCAACAGACTGTTTATAGGCTTGTTTCATTTGTGTTTGTATTGTCAGCTGCATATATCTACTTAATTACCATCAGTGATTCATTTAACACAAGCAATTTCTTTTTTATGCACAAATTGATCACAAGGTAAATTTCTATTCTAATTTTGACTCTAATCTGTCTAAACCAGAATGATGGAACACAGTTCAGTTCTGATTCTGCTGCTCTGCCTGGGAACGTGCTCGGCTCACACCTATCGTAAGTATGATTTGGCTTCATCAGATGTTTGTGTTATAAAACATTAACAAGTGCAGAAAAGTCCCCTAAAATAAACAATAAATGAATCTATGGGAAATCATCCCCTATTACTCTAGCTTATCAAATGGTACTGAGCACCTCTGGTGACAGTCATAAAGAAAATAAAATGAAAGGAAATGCTGGAATAATTGTCATTTTTTGGACTGATGCTGTTCTTTTTGCAGTGATTAAATAGTCAAATCTAAAGGCAATATTCCATTGATATATTCAATAATATCAACAGATATTTCGGTTATTACTAAGGCTCCTTTCCAGGATTCCAAGATTTCATCATATTGTGTTACTCTAGGAATGCTGACTGTGTAAATAAGCAACTGTTTGCAAACAAATCAAATTAAAAGTGATGATTACTAATCACTGTTGCCCCCAAGATTTTATATTTTGTCACGAAGATTTCGATGTAAATAACAGAATTACAGAATAGTGGCGAAGAAGCAGAATGCAACTGTCTTCCGAATAACATTCCATTTCTGCCAAGTCTTCCTCTGGTAGATACCGATAAATGACACAACGAGGGCTCTTGGGAAGGTTTTGGGTGCTGCTTTCGGTACCATCGATGGACACTGTGGATCTAGTTTCTCATTATATGCTGTGTTTGTGTCTCTTTCATAGCAAATGTGGCCCTGCGTGGAAAAGCGACACAGTCAGTCCGCTTATTCCACGATTTCTCATCCGCCTACAACGCCATCGATGGAAACCGTGACTCTCTTTTCCATTCTGGTTCATGCACCCACACTACTAACCAAGCCAACCCCTGGTGGAGGGTGGACCTTCTTGAATCCTACGTAGTCACCTCTGTGGTCATCACCAACAGAGGAGACTGCTGTGAAGACAGGCTCAATGGGGTACAGATTCATATCGGCAACTCCTTAAAAGACAATGGTGTAGGAAATCCAATGTGAGTGAGTAATTGATCACTAGATTCAGCCTTAATGACTAACAAGGACAGTAATATCAATATAAATTAAATATTTTGATTTATATCAAAGACAAATATTTCCTCTCTCTTTTCTAGGATTGCTGCAGTTTATCATATTCCAGCAGGCAGGTCTCATGAAATAGCAATTACAAGACATGTGGAGGGACGTTATGTGACTTTGACGTTACCTGGTTCAAGTAGGATACTCACACTCTGTGAAGTGGAAGTCTATGGGTACCGTGCCCCAACCGGTGAGAACTCACTTGAATTATTCATTGGAAATAGATCTCTAGTTTTGCAAATTTGTATCTGTTTGTTTGTGCTCTAAATGTGCTTTAACCTGAATATGCAATTAGTACTTTATATTGTAGGACCCAAAAAATAATAAGACAGAGTTCCTCTCTTGGGGGCTGCAGTCTTGGCTGTTGATTATTATTTATTTTAAACACATCAATCTTTTATGCTGATGTTTGCAACTGTGTCCTTTTGTACAGGAGAGAACCTGGCAGTCCTAGGGAAAGCCTCGCAGTCATCAATCTATTCATTTATCACTGATGCATACAACGCTATAGACGGGAATCATAACCCCGTATTTGAAAAGTCTTCTTGCTCTGTGACAAGCCACGAAGCCAACCCTTGGTGGAAACTGGACCTGCAGAAAACCCATAAAGTGTTTTCAGTAAAGATAACTAACAGGAATGTGTACGCAGAGCGTCTCAATGGGGCTGAGATCCGCATCGGAAATTCTCTTGAAAACAACGGCAACAACAATCCCAGGTAGTCCATTAACTAAAATTCATTTATGACAAAACGTTGCTCATTAATGGATACATAATTATTATTATTTATGTTTATTTTAAACTTTAAAGCTTGTTTGAATTCAAATATTTCATTCTATTTATAATTCTATCTCCATTTTTGGGGAGGTTTCCTTGAATCTTTTAGTTTTACCTCTCCTACTTGTTTCTGTATTATTGTGCAAATATAATACAAAATACAAACTGATCATTAATAAGTCCCTAGCCGCATTAGTTAATACATCTTTCTTTCTTCTTTTCCTAGGTGTGCTGTTGTCTCACACATCCCTGCAAGTTCTACCCAAACCTTCCAGTGTCCTGGGATGGACGGTCGCTACGTGAACATATTGGTTCCTGGAAGAAGTGAATGGTTGACCCTGTGTGAGGTGGAGGTGTATGGATCTAGACTGGATTAGATCTGACGAGGTTCAAAATGTATAAGAATAACAATTCCATAGCTGATGTTTAGATGATGCTTTTCATAGATACTGATTGAAATCATAGGTTAAGCTTTACCTATGAGAGAGACAACATATGGTTTATTCACATTAAAGCAGCATTAATATATGTTTTACCATGAGGGGGCAGAATAATTAAAAACCAAGCTGACATAACAGCCGTGACATCATCATCTAGCCAAATTAAATTGTTATAGCTGATATGTTAGTAAACAGTTGCAGATTTACACATCCTGTCAACAAAAAACATCATTATATGGATGCAAGATGAACGTGAATCCAATATTTAGTCTCATTTTAGCTCTACTTTGG
Organism: Lepturacanthus savala; assembly: GCA_030544235.1. Classification (NCBI taxonomy): domain Eukaryota; kingdom Metazoa; phylum Chordata; class Actinopteri; order Scombriformes; family Trichiuridae; genus Lepturacanthus; species Lepturacanthus savala. Next base: position 19,071,769 of record CM060467.1, read on the forward strand.
TTCGGCAACTCCTGAGAGAAAAATCTGTTCTATAGCTGCTGGATGGCTGCTGAATTTGTCATACTTCCTCTAATTAATGTTGACTACATATACGTGTGTTTGCTTTATGTCTTTGTCCTTTGTGATTCTGATGAAACATTAGTCTGCTTGCATTATTAAAGGCTGCAAATCAAAGCGTGTGCTCCAGTATTTTCTCTGTGAAGTACAGGGGTGACTGTAGAATCAGAGATTTTGGTGCTGATCACCCAGAAAGCTGCTATAAGATAGATTTCACTGGTTTGTACATTTTACCTCAATTTCAATCCAACATTTGTGAAAGTCTGTGATTAAACCATCAAATATGAAAAAAAGTTTAAATAAAAATTTAAATTCTGAGTCAGAGCAAAAAATAGATGAGGAAAAGATTGGAATCATAAAAGAAACAGATCTTAATTCTAATATCAGGTGAAAGACAACTCATTTTATACAACAGCCCCTCAACATACATGATACAGTATGGTGAGTATGGGGAGAACACATTGCTTCAGTTAAGTATAATGTAAAATTATATTGTGAATGGAAAGTTTTTCTTTGTCAGTTTAACAGTCACTATTTTGCTGTGACTATTTTGTGTTTGTCTGTTTTTTATATAAAAATACTAGTAGGGATACTGATAAATAAAGGCCCTTTTCTGTACTGTCAATCAAAACGATATAAAAGATATAAATTCTTACATTGTTACAGATACTAGATACAGAAAATTGATCCAACTCTTACCTGAACCTGGATGTTTCAACAATCTTATATCCACGATGAGGCTGTCTGTCTGTACACACACACACACACACACACACACACACACACACACACACACACACACACACACACACACACACACACACACACACAAACACACACACACACACATACAATAAGAGTTATAATGTTAATGGGCACCCAGTCAGTTAGCTCCTTGGTAGCACCTTAGCTTTAATATTAACACATTAGCACAGCTAACACCTTCTCTCGGTCTGATTCAAACAAACAGTTGTTTGAACACGGTTTCTAGCTAAAACAAAATGTCAGCTAACTCCTCACTAACAACATATGGCCTACGGTTAAATGCAGCAAAAGTGAGGACTGGTAATGAGGTTGGTATTGAGCGGTAGAAGTTAAGGAATGTGCCACGTATGATGGTTTAACCCAGGTACACCATGGCTGATTATATCAGCCCCTACAGCCACTAATGTATGATTTTGTCATGGTAAAAAATTTTGTCAAGTAAAAAAAACAATTAAATTTTAATTGGTATTGAGGTTCAATTTAGGGGATGTTGTGTTTTGAGTACTGAGGCTAAAACGTACAAATATGTAAAATAAAAACAAGAAGAAAACAAGGCTAAAAGGCTCTGTTGGTGATAATTATTCACTCGTTCAAGTGACGCTTTTCATATTGCGCATGTCATTTAGTGTAGTGCAAATATCACATTTGGCTTCCAGACATCGTCGTATTGAGGCCTCTCGGTCCATAGGTTGGGATCAGCTGTGTATGCTAGCAAACAGCTGCTCAGTAATTGCACACTTTTTCTCTGTTTCTATTTCTGTAGGTGTTTTCCTTCTTGGTTTGGTCATTGTTTTATCAAGTTGATAACTCAGCTGTGTTTGCAGAAATTAAAAATAATTTTGCCAGCTGCACGCTGTACTCAATCAGTACAAAACGTATATCACAGAATACAACTTCAAATTGTACCACACAGTGTTGGTCATTTTGAGTAAAGTTATTTGAGTTGAACCCGCTCTACAGAAACTGGGTCCAGGGCAGTGTTTCAACATGATAATGACCCCAAACACATCACTGGCATGCTAAAGACACTGAGGGTGAAGGTGATGGGCTGTCCAACATGTCTCTGCAACTGAAACCCTATCGAGCACCTGTGGGGCATCCTCAAATGGAAGGTGAAGGAGCTCAAGGAGCAGTTAAAGAAGTTTCCATGGCAACCAGTGAAGCTCTAATGAACTCCATGTCCAAGACAGTTAAGGCAGTGATGGAAAAAGTGGTAGAAACACACGAAATTGAGACTTTGGGCACAATTTGGACATTTTCTCTTAGGGGTGTACTGACTTTTGTTGCCAGCAGTTCAAACAATAGTAGTTGTGTTGTATTATTTTATATACACTGCAAGCTACAAGTAGACTACTGTATATTGTATCAAAGTGTCATATAGTCCCATGAAAGATATAGTAAAATAATTTTTAAAAATGTTAGGGCTGTACTCACTTTTGTGAGATACTTTACCACTAGTTTCTCCTGAATTGAAATATCAGTTGTGTAGAATCACAGCTGCCTAAGCCAAATTCATAAGATAAGATAAGATAACCCCTTATTTGTCCCACAATGGGGAAAATACATTAGCAACAGCAGTAGAGACAGTACAAGTGACTGCAAGAAAAGGAAAGATTGCAGACAGACTATATATATAAAAATAAACACAATATAATATAAGATAGATGCACCACATGTACAAGATAGATACAAGATAGATATGCCTTTTCATTTCCATGGAACTCTCCATTCCCTGTCTGTCATTAGCTGATCATCATCTGCCTGCATATGTTTTCATTGCTAATCTGTGCAAACACATATTCTGTTGTGTACATATACCTGCCCATCTATTAACACCCTAAATGCCAGATTGCTACTGTTGCTGTGTGGCTTTGTAGTCAGATATTGCACCGGATCCTGGATCCTGTAAGGCAAAGCTTGGCAAGATTATGATACTTAAATGACATTCAAGAAGGGGCGACATGGTGGCGCAGGGGTTAGCGCTGTTTCCTCACAGCAAGAAGGTCACAGGTTCAAGACCTCCTTGGTCCTGGGTCTGGGACCTTTCTGTGTGGAGTTTGCATGTTCTCCCTGTGTCTGTGTGGGTTTTCACCGGGTACTCCGGCTTCCTCCCACAGTCCAAAAACATACTGAGGTTAATTGGAGACTCTAAATTGCCTGTAGGTGTGAGTGTGTGAGTGAATGGTGTGTGTGCCCCACGATTGGCTGGTGACCATCTGGGGTGTATCCCTGCCTCTCGCCGTAACGTGCTGAGATAGGCTCCAGCAGACCCCTGCGACCCTAATGAGGAATAAGCAGGTATAGAAAATGACTGACTGACATTCAAGAAGATAAAATGTTAATAAATACAGATTACTCCTAAATTATATATTGACCCCTGTTGGTACACATTTACTACAGGCTGCTAAATTGTGTTATATGTTGTGCTATTTATGGGTGTTTTTATGGGTGTATATATCTGTACAATTATAAGGAGTATTCAGTTTTTAATACCGACATGCAGAACATCAAATAAAATCAATGGAACAACAGATGTCGTCTTTTGTTTTCCAACAATACCTACAGCTGCCCATCCCTGCTTCATTGGAACAGCTGACATTGGTGTAATGACAATAAACACCACATGAGATAAGACGATGATGACCATGACCATGATAAGACGTGCACATAAATATCGCTGTGTGGTCCACATCTAATCACATTCATCAGGACAGCAGCAACAGCGGTTCTTCATCGTCCTCTGAGCTTATTTTGCATGTGAAGGTATGTGGTTGTAGCTGAACAGCCAAGCTCTCCAACAGACTGTTTATAGGCTTGTTTCATTTGTGTTTGTATTGTCAGCTGCATATAACTACTTAATTACCATCAGTGATTCATTTAACACAAGTAACTTCTTTTTTATGCACAAAATTTTATACACTATCATTGATGACAACGTAAATTCCTATCATTGATGCTCTAATCTGTCCGAACCAGAATGATGGAACACAGTTCAGTTCTGATTCTGCTGCTCTGCCTGGGAACATGCTCTGCTAACGTTAACACCTATCGTAAGTATGATTTGGCTTCATCAGAGATTCATGCGTTATGAAACATTTACAAGTGAAACTGTAAAAAAAAAAGAATAAAAAAGGTTGATTTGTATTTGGACCAAAAACTGAAAAAAACAGATAGATCAAGATTTGTTCCCTTATTTAAATTTTATTCAAATTTAAAACTTAACCCTTATTTGTACTGCTTATATTATTTTTATATTAATGTAATAACATGATGAGCTTACATTATACAGTAATCCCTTCTCAGGTTCTTTACCTCACCAGCACAGTTATTGTATAATGATCTTTCCTTGTAAAAGACATATTCTATGTATTTTGTTTGTCTTGTGCAAACCAATGAAATCCAAATTCCAAAATTAGCCCACTATGTGCCATTGTTTCTATAAGTTACTGATTGGTTTGTGTATGTTTTATGTGTATTTGGATGTTTTATGTGTATTGCATATTGTGGCTGCAATTCAATTTCCCAATAGGGACAATAAAGATATCTGTGACTTTGACTTTTGACAGCCAATGTGGCCCTGCGTGGAAAAGCGACACAGTCAGTCAGCTATGCCCACGATTTCTCATCCGCCTCCAACGCCATCGATGGAAACCGGAACTCTAATTTCCGAGCTGGTTCATGCAGCCACACTGCTAAACAGACCAACCCCTGGTGGAGGGTGGACCTGCTGGAATCCTACGTGGTCACCTCTGTGGTTATCACCAACAGAGGAGACTGCTGTACAGACAGGCTCAATGGGGCAGAGATTCATATCGGCAACTCTTTACGAGACAATGGCATAGGAAATCCAATGTGAGTGAACATACAGTAATGACTCATTAGACCCTTCCTCCTAGAGACTGTCAAACATGTGTCATAGACAACCAAGATCTCAACAAAGGCTAAATACCGACATATTCAGCAGTTGAGAACTTGTCCGACAAAAGCATCAGTTCAAAGTTTGGATTCAACAAGACAGTAAACAGTGTATTTACAAGTGAATCTCCCACTGAACATGTGAAACCTTTTCCTGCTGAAAAGCAGCAGACTGCCTAAACACGTCAACTATTTCAATTTATACCAGAGAAACTAGATGACAAATCTTTTGAAAGCGATTCATTGACTGAAGTTTCCTCGAGGATCTCTAGTAGTTTGCTGAAGTGTTGTGTTATTACTGCTATTATTACTTCGCGTTGCTTTATATTTCACTTATAAAATGCATTCATGTACTGCTTCCTCTCTCTCCCAGTGTTGGTGTCATTCCTCGTATCGCTGCAGGCAGATCGTTTCCAGTAAATCTGATAAAACATGCGGAGGGACGTTATGTGACTGTGGCTTTACACGGTTCAGAAAAGTACCTCACACTCTGTGAAGTGGAAGTGTACGGCTACCGATCCCCAACCGGTGAGAACGGAACATGTGGCTGAAGATCTGATTCACTGAGTGATGTCGACACCTCATTTTCTTTGCAAATGTGGTCACAGCAGAATTCGAAAAGCTTCATTGGAATGGAAAAAAAATACCTCAGTGAATTGCTCTGCTTTGAAAAGTGATATCAATTTAAACTAATTAACTCAAGATAGAGTTGAGATAATTGCTGATTATATATATATATATATCTTAATTATTCAAGTTTACCAGTTTTATTCCACCACTGCAAAGGGAAACAACGTACAGATGGTTGTGACATTTTGGTTCAAAACTTCCATGAATTGGTGGCAGCTTGTTCTGCAAACAAATAAACCAGGGCTCAGAACTGATGTTTTAAACCGTGTTCTTTCCACCCCAGATGACAACCTGGCTGTCCAAGGTAAAGCTTCACAGTCGTCGCTGCATTCGTCTGGTTATCCATACAACGCTATAGATGGGAATCGTGCCAGCAGCTGGAACGCTGGTTCCTGCACCCACACAGGCCACGACCTAAATCCCTGGTGGAGACTGGACATGGGGAAAACACATAAAGTGTTTTCTGTAAACATAATTAGCAGAGATATTGACCCTGCACGGCTCAACGGGGCCGAGATCCGCATCGGAGACTCTCCTGACTACCATGGCCACGACAATCCCAGGTAGTTTACAGCACCGTGAATTTAAAATCTCCTGTGACTGAAAGTTGGTCAGCGTTTGTCATCAGTTCTGTTGGAGCAACTTGTTCAGCGGGAACTTCTGACGCCTCCTTGTTCGGGTTTTCATTTACTACAAATTAACAGTTAAATGTCTTTTCTTCCTCTTGTAGATGTGCTGAGATCCAAAACATCGCTGGAGGTTTGACAACTACGTTCCATTGTAACGGGATGGACGGTCGCTACGTCAACATCGTCATCAGTGGCAGACGCGAGTACCTGATCCTGTGTGAGGTGGAGGTGTATGGATCCAGACTGGATTAGATGTTAGATCTCACGAGGTCTGACAAAATGCATATTAAATCTAGCCAAATAAAATTGTAATGGCTAATATTTTACCAAAAAGTTTCCCATTTACACATCCTGTCAAAAACAACAACAAAAATCATTATTTGATGCAGGATGAATGTGGATCCGATATTTAATCTCCTCTTAACTCTTGTTTTAGTTTCCACAACTCCTGTGAAAAATGTTCTAATCTATCTTTGCCAGATGACAGATAAAGAGCTGAATCTGTCACTTCCTCTAACTACTGTTGACTACATCTGTGTTTGCTTTGTCTTTATCTGTGATTCTGATGAAGATCCAGGAGTGTTTGCATTATTAAAGGCTGCATATCAAACATTGTTCGTCTTTTCTCTGTAAAGTGATCTGTGGGTTCATCACTGACTTTTAAGTAGTGAGACTAAAACATATGAATGTATAAAACCAAAACAATAATTAAATAGGGCTAAAAGGCTCTGTTGGTGAGAACTATGTGGCTTTTCACATTTTAATAATGTCATTCGGTGTTGTTTAAATATAGAGATTGGAGCTTTGAGAGTAGATTTCCTGCACTGATCAAACTTGGAACCGTCACATCGTGTACAGCACAAGTTAAAGCTGAACAAAAGAACGGGAAGAGACTTTTTGTCCAATTACTCACAGCTTTTCTATTAACATCAATATTCACATGCTAATAATGTGAATAAGACATAACCCCAATTGTATTAACACAATATTCATAGAGACAGACTGAAGTAGCCTTAATAGAAGTAAAATGTATTAATATAACATACGTTACATCCCAGCTTGGTTCAGGGGAAGAAACATGAAACCAGATGTTTATTGCACATAAGATATTTGGTAAAACAGTTCAAATGCTGATGAGGTGTTTTTTTTTTTTTTTTTACAACAAAGATAATTACAACCAAAAAAGGGTCTGTGGTGAAATCTGTTTTAAATCAACAAGCAAAACTAAATTAAAGCCGATCCTAAGGCTCACAGATCTCCTGAGCCGATTTATGTAGGAACTATTTTCTTTCTTGAAGTACAACAACCATTTGTCTCACTGTTCGGTCAAAGAAAATAATTCCTACCTGAATCTGCTCACATTAAGGTCTGTGGATTATTTTGAGTGACCAGGTTAGAATTTCTAGTATTTCTGGCATTTTTGTTTTCTTTACTTTTTGTCATTATGAGCTACGACTGTTCAAAATTATGTCAAGACGACCACACTGGATAGAGACTTACCCTGCTCAATTAGACTGAAATTAGATTGTGTAAAGCTTTGTAGCTGCTGCATTCAATCTGAAAAGTAGCAGCAAACATGAACGGACATTTCAAATATGTCATTTCAAATCTGCTCATTAAAAACTGCGAATACACACATACCTACAGTTTGACATCTTTTTAAAAACACGCTCATTCAAAATAGATGAAAAGATCGATAACACTGGTGATTGTAATGTGAGGCTACAGCCAGCAGCTTGTTAGCTTAGCATTTAAATTAGAATCACAGGGGGAGAAACTAGTCTTAATAAAAATACATGTCATAGTTTTACACTTTTTTTTTCCTTTATTGAAAACTAAGGTAAGATATTCCTTTATTGAAAACTAAGGTAAGATATTTGTTTTCATATTGAGTGAACAGTTTGGATCTTCTCATCTTACTTAACAGCTCATTCCAAAACTATTCCATTAAACAGTCATTAATGTGGCCAGAAGATGAAACCACGGTTTGCTACCATAAACATAACATTCACTGATCAGGAACAGTTTGGATCGGCTGTTACAGAACTCACAGAACCGATGGTTCTCACCACTAAAGACACATCTTGCTTGTGCTACAGTTCCTCAAATACACAGCTTTAATATCACACTTCCTTTGGCAAAAAAAAAAAAAAAAATACAATAATTAAAGAAACACAGAGAACCTTTTAAAGGCCGTACACTGGTATGTTACAAAACAACTGGATATTTACAAAAAATCAAAACTAGGTTCAACAAAGTTGTTGAAATGTTGTTGTAAAGGTTTTAAATGCAAAAATGATAAATCGTTTGGCATAAAGAAACACTTATTTCCTTCCTAAAAAAAAAAAAAAATTAAGAACAAAAGTAAATTTGGATTCTGGGTCGACTGAACTCCTGAATTCTAAATACCTGGGGTGGAACGATACTGACTTCACGGCTCAGTATGTACCCTGGATTTGGTGTCACGGTAACATATAAACTAACATTTTGTTCTTTTATTTGGAATAATGTAAACATCCAACCATGGCTCATTGTCTGTTAACCTTTACTAAAACAGTTTAGTTGTGCTGTAGTGGAAAATGAAAACAAGCTTTCTGTTCCTTCAGGACTCCTGCTGACAGACGGTCTGTGATGCTGCTCTAACACTGATGCTTCTTAATCTAATGATGTCATATAGAAATATGTAGAATAATTACTGCTCTGCACATCGGAGGATCTGAATTATTAAACTAATCTGACAATAATTGTGTAGGTACCAAACTGAACGTCCCGTTTCCGATGAACTCACCATTACACCGTCACACCCCTTTAAGATACTGAATGATATGTATGAAATAGATTTTTAAAAGCTTACAAACACATGAACAGGAATTTCCTGTGATTTCCAATACTCTTAAAATGTCGGTTGCTTCTAAAGAAAACCTCTCAACACCTTGAGGTTTGCATAAAAATACTCACAAATAAATTATAAAAATAGTATACGACTGAAAAATCTGTTCAGAGGACAATACTGTGCATAACAAGAGCAAAAATCAGCAAGTTTGCAAAGTGTATTGCTTCACAGTATGTGGACATCATGGATTGGTCCTGCAGAACTAAATAGATTTCTTAAAGGGGACATTTCATGATTTGTGTTGTGTTATTTCATGCCATCATGATATCTGATGAATCTCAAACCTCTTCTACCTCTGCAAAGTAACGGCAGGTTGTTGTAGCTTCTTGTTTCTCTGTGGGTTGTATGTGTTGTGCACTTGGTTCCGATTTTGGTTCAGATTTCAGCTCAAAGATGTATTTGCAAAGATTGTTTTTCCAAGTAAAGAACGAAAAGAACGAGTGAAAACCTAAAACTATTGGTTTTGTTTAGTCTAAGGGAGGCGGCTTCTGAGAACTGCCTGTTACAGAGAGAGGCTGCAGGACTTTTAATTTAGATATAGTCGATAACATTAATTAAACATAATCTTAGGATCAATTTTAATGATGACGTTGGCAGCCAGTTTCCCACTTAAACCACTTTGTTGCAGTGATGTTTTTAACTTTACATGATGCTGTACAATCTTGTCAATGAACATATTCACCTATAATAGTGATCGTTTAATTATGCCTTAAGGTGCCCAGTTTTGAGTGACAGGTTCCTGTTATCAATAAGCTCTCACTCAGATCATTTACTTACTAGTTTAAATATCACAATATAAAGTAAAAATCCTGCATTTGAAATCCTATTTAAGTACAAAAAACAAGTGTATCTGTTAAAGTGAAGTAAAAGTTCTAATTCTGCAAAAAGATTTGATTTTGACTGATTAAAGTCTTTTATTAATATTGAGAGTGAGAAGTGGACTATGGATAATTTTATTATTGCTGCAGTTTAAGATGAAGCTTGTTTGAACTGAATATATATATATATATATATATATATATATATATATATATATATATATATATATATATATATATATATATATATATATATATATATATATATATATGATTTACAGTAGGGATATCTATCCCTACTGTAAATCATGCAAAAGCTTTCCGGTAGAGCTGCAGAATAAAACATGAAACATCCCCTTTAAGCTTGAATCACAGAAAAATCGATCTAAACAGCAATAAAAACAATACTGATGTATGAACAGCAGCATCTGTCAGTGCAAGACGCTGCTGAAACAGGGATTTGTTTTTGTTCTTTGTAACGGAACCAATGCAGCAAACTACATGAAGCTACATAAAGGACTTTTGGCACCAGCTACCGTGTGAAATGGAAAAGATGCAGCAGAAAGGGATGGAAATGAAAATGTGGTGTGTTGGGTGTTTTTTAAGTCACAAATACTGAGACCATTAATGAATCTATTTGTTCTGGCGTCTCCAACAGATATTAGTCCAGTGGGTCACAGCACCGGAACTATGTGTGTCAGAGTTTTTGGAAGTAAAAAGCAGCAATGGCAGTGACGGACCGAAAAGATATCAAAAAAGAAAAAGAAGAAGTTTGGCGCAGGACCGTGCGTCCCGTCCTGTTATCTGAGATCTTTGGAAGCTTTAGGGACTTTGAGGACTTTGTAAATGTCGTTGGAAAAGACTGTGGTGAAGTGAGGCCGTGAGTTCCTGGAAATGAGGGTGCAGAGAGGGATTTTGCCGACGTTTTGTGGATCCTCAATGTCCCAGATCTCTGGCATACTGCAGCCGGGCCTGAGCCAGGAGAGAGGGAAGAACAAAATCAGTCTGTTAAGAGCATGCGGACAATTTGAACAGCGTTTTAACTAAATGAAAAGACTCCGGTTTGCCTGATGGAGAATTAAGCTGCTGAAGACTTCACCTGGTTCGTCTGGTGCACCAAGAATCCTCCAGGACGAAGAAGTCCACGCCGAGCTTCATCAGGTTCCTCTTCACCGTTTCTCCAGACATGCGGCTGTACATGGAGTAGACCAGCTTGGTTCTTTCCCTGTAAGGAAACAACACAACATTTCCATGACAACGTCAGACAAGTCGGGTCGAGTCAACCGGAACTCTTCTTCTTTAATGATCGAACGATTCAGGGTCTGTTTTGTATTAATAATTTACATGAAGAATCCTAAATCATTTCATCCCGTTTTTATTTTGTTAAAGCAATAACATTTTAAACTCAAATTAAAACCATTTTTAGAGAAAGATCCATCATGTAGGCACATATGATTCTTATTGTCTGTAAACTTAGCTTTTGTGCTGTTTTTGTTTCATATTACTTTGTACATATAGTTGCATGGATGTTGTGTAAATTGATCCGGTCAGGGAGGGAGGTTTTTTTTGTATGTTAAAAAGAAATTAAATCTTACTATTAAAACAAATATATTAAAAACAAAAATGCTGCACATAAAAGAGGAAGAGATGGATGGTGTTATAGTTTTAGAGAAAAGATGTGAACGTCTGTACAGTCGCTGCTGTGACTTTCACTGACCTCAGACCAGCGTCTTCGTAGTGAGGATGGTTGACGATGGGTCGTCCTGTGGACAGCTTCACACTGGCCATGGTGGGCATCGCTCCCGCAAACACAGAGTCTGTATCACACACACACACGCGCACACACACACGCGCACACACACGCACGCACGCACGCACACGCACACACACACAATACAACAGACAATGGTGTGAGTGTTGTTGAGTGGATACTGCACTACCAGTTATTTTTCATCATCCTGATTGGTCGGCAGATGTTGATTTAAAGACATCTAGACATTTATTTAATACTGAGCTATGTTATGTTAGGTTTGAGGTTCAGGTTACATATAAACATTGTGCCAACAGCATTTTTATTGTGTAGTTAACACCTGATTAAGGAACTTCAAAATTTGAATCTCTATTTGACCTTCAAATTACTAAATTATTGAAGTTGACAAAAAATGTTCACTTTTCACACATAAGACACACAACCATTTTTTTTATAGCAGCTAAATCACACTTCAAGGATGAGAATAGGACTGAAAAAAACTGCACATGTCTGCACATTCTGCTGTCATTTTGTTATAAATATGCAGGATCTCAGAGCTATAATGGAAACAGAAGCGCTCCTGACTTTGTATCATAACCAGGAAGTTGTTATTTAACCTTGTAACGTCGACACCAGTGGTTTGATATGAGGTTTACAAAAAGCAGAGTGAAGTTATTCCTCAATATAATTAGATAATTGGTTAAGTGGATTCATGTTTGCTGTGGACGTCCCTCACCTGGTCGCGTGTTATCCTGGATCCAGTCCAGCAGCTCCTCCTGTGGCAGGTTGCTGAACTCTCCGATGATCGCCCACTGCGCCTGCAGGTTGGCCACGCCCTGTATGGCCAGGACAGCCATGACAGCAAACACCACCACCTGGTGCTTAAACTTCTCCCCGATCCAGCCAAACAACTGACAAGAAAAAGAGAGAGAGGAAAGAGAGAGAGAGGGAGAGTTATTGAAGATCAACGAACCTTCGTCCAAATAGATGATGTCCCTTTAAATTCTCAATATGGACAAATTATGTGTACATAATCAAAGTTTATGGATAATTTCACTCACTGACCTGTTTGGAGCAGATCAGCGAGGCCATGATGCACATGTGTGGTGTGAGAAAGAGCTTCAGACGCATGATGAGGACGGCGAGGACGGCAAACGCCACCAGCTGCAGACTATGATACACCAGCTGAGGAAGGAGACAAGTTCACAGTCTGATCCAAACTGACAGAGGAAATAAAACAAACACAAGAGGGATCGCCTGGCGCTCTTTACATGCTTAAACTCTGCTCCACCCGTACACAGAGGACGAATACAGGTCATCATAGTTTTTATCTCTATAGTCAGAGCTAATAAGTTAAACTCTTATCAGGGCTCTGATAGACTCCATAATGATGCAATGTTTTGATCTAAAGTCCTTCTAAGTGACTATAGGAACATTAAAGCAATGACAGGGGAAACTGAAAAACACAAAGTGGCTGGCGGATGAATATCTGAACATTTTCCTGCCCTCCGAGAGACATTCAAGAAAACACATGAAGCAGCTGGAAGACGGATGATAAAAAGAAGTAGGGACAGATTACATAGCAGAAGGGAAGCTGCCATTTGTTTCTCAGTAATAAGGGATGAAAACCACTTGGGGGCTGATGGTGCTGCACTGGATGAATCTAAATCTTAAATTACCGGTAAACGGGTGTATGAATTTCAGGGCTATGTTGTGAAAACGACTGAGGTGTTATCAAGATAATGCTTCTGCATATACTTAGATATGAAGAAATATGTCTCTCACCTCCCCCTTTGCAACGACTTCAAGCCTGCAACACAGAACAGTAAAAATATACAGTTTAAAGTCAAAGCAACATGCAGCAGCTATTATAGTAATACTTAAAATATTAGGGAACTCTTTTGTAGCAGATTATATTCAGCAATTGTGGGAGAGGAGACAGAATACTATTAAATTATCAAATTTCTCTTATAAAATGAGATGCAATTGTTGCTGCACTATTTTTCTGTGTCTTATAAACCCATCTGTGTTTTATTGGAAAAGGGAACATGTAAATATAGTAAAAATCAGCGAGGAGGCGTCTAGATTCTCACCCTGCAGCCTCATCCACATCGTCAGTCTTGACAGACGCCTTCCCGCCGTCCCTCAGGAATCTGACAACATCCTGCACTGTCTGAAATGGTCAAATGTTTAGAATAACATGGAATTTATCTGCACGGTGTACTGGCTGTGATGATCCTCTGCTAACCTGCTTGTATCCTGCATGCTATGCTTTGTCAAATCGGCTCATGTATTCTTAGCTTAGCGTGGGTGTAATAAGATTAGTGAACATAAGAAGCAGTTCCCTTAAATTATTAATTCATCTTTTTTCTCTGGTATTTATCCCTTTAAAATGTTTCACAAGGAATCCGGAAGAAGTCTCTGCTCTTTCCTTCTAAAAGCTAGAAAATTCACATGTAAATGTCAACTTCCACCCCTGTCCAGACTGAAAGTAAAACTGAAGTTTTAAAAGCTTGACGTCTATCGTCTTTCTACCCGCAGTGAAGCAGCATCTCAAACTCTGAAGTGATTTGAACCCAATATGTTGTTGTGAAAGGCCTGAATCCATCTGGCATCGCCCCTGTACAGTTTCTGTTCTTACAAACTACAGCAAAGACTGCAGGCTTCAAGAAAGTGAAGGAGACATTTCCTGATATTTTCTCTGATCTGATATTTTAGCGTTGCCTAAATAAATGTTAACTTTTGTGATTAATTTGAAATCACTAAGAATAAAGAAACAAGAAAATCGAAAATAATTAGATTTGAGAGGCTGGAACCAGAGAATTTGGACATTTTCTTCTTAAAAATGACTCAAATCGATTGATCAATTACCAAAATAGTTGCTGATTAATGTAATAGTTGGCAACTGATTAATTAATTATTGCAGCTCTAGTTAAAAGTAAAGTTTTGCTGTCGGCTTCCTGAAGCAGCAGCTTATCCAGTCATCTACAGAGGGAATGAAGATTGTGAACTGAAGATTGTCAACTTACCCTCCAAGCAATGAGAGCAACCACCAACATGTTGATGGGCAACAGCAAAGTTTTGATGTAACGTACAGGAGTCTGGGAGGAAAGAGACAATCGTTATCTCATAATGTTATAAAAACATAAAAACCCTGGTAACCTGGAGTTTCAATGTAACCAAAGGTCTCACAGCTGATCAAGAGCGATGTTTGACAGCAAATGATTTGTCAACCAGACACTTGTGTTTTATCAGTAAAAGCTGCAGCACACTGAGCCACTCTGCACTTATCAGCAGTTGGCAGCAGTTCTGACTGGAGGAAGTTGATTGTCAGATCTGATGGAGGTTTAACTTTGGGGCGAGAGGAAGCTCAAGTGTCCGGCTGAGACTTACCTCTAACTCCATGAAGTCAAACTCTGCTGCACATGTGTACATCAGAGTGTGAAAATCTTTGTAGCTGGTGAACTTGGACTTAATTAGCCCACTGATGTGAGCCTGGAAAACACAAAACATATTTCATGCGGCACATATTTCAAAAATGAATTTAATTCCTGAATGACATTTGCTAATAGTGGCAATAAAAACATGACGGTAATCTACTAAATATTTGAATATGCAGACATGAAAATCCATTTTCCACATTCCTTTCTAGCCTTTGTGATCATATCAATACTATAATTTCTATCATATCAGGGAGACTGACTGTAAACATAATCACAATGAATATCTGCATTTTGTTTTTATTTAGAAGGTTAAAGAGTAATTTAATAGATGGGTACCAGGATCAATTGAGAGCAGACAAAAAGTGACTGAACAAAGTAACTTACATCATCGGAGGCACCGAGGGCCGTGGACAACATGAACTTAAATAGAACTGTTGAACCGACCCAGGCTAAACACTGCATCACCTGAGGAGACAGAAGAGAGTCACATGGGAATGTACCACACACACACACACACACACACACACACACACACACACACACACACACACACACACACACACACACACACACACACACACACACACACACACACACACACACACACACACACACACACACACACACACACACACACACACACACACACACACACACACACACACACACACACACACACACACACACACACACACAAGCTGGTTCTTTCTTTCTGGTGTCTTTCAAAAAAGAGAACAGTACAACAATTGTTGGATGAGATAAAAAATGAGGATGGGTTTATAATGCAACCTCACCATGTTATTACATTAATATCACAAAAAGAACATGAAACATATTAATAAGGAATTACACTTTAAAATTAGAATAAAATGAAAATACAGGAAACAAAGAAATATGGAAAAAAAAAACAACAAGAATAAAAAAAAACAATGAAATGTTAATGTGTAAAACATTCATACAATCATAAGCAGAAACAGCCCCCATACATAAATATCAAAACGAAAAAGCTAAATTTAAAAGGAACTCTTAACATCAACAGAGGAAGAAATGAACGACGATGGACGATTATTGGCAAAAACGAGGCGCTGCTAAAAATGAACACAGAATCAGACACACGATGAGGTCTGAAACCATTTCTATTTATTTGAGTTTAATGAACTCAAATATGCTGTTACCAAAATAAAAATAAAGACCAGAATAGAGTGGCTCACAAGCAGTGGATTTAAACATTTAATAAAAATGGCTGCTTTTAAGCCACGTGTGTGTGTGTAAACTAGTGACTGGTGTAAGAAATAAAACGTAAACCTGAGTTAAAAGAGGAAATGAATCCTACATGGGTGAGAAATAAAATATAATAAAATAAAATAAAAATAGGTTAAACATATAACATAACAATATCATTTAATTATTACAAAAAATATATATATTTATCATGACTATTTATTAGTTTGTTGTTGTTAGTAGAGTTGTGATTGATTTATAGTTTTTTTATTTGCCCTGTACATACAGTCAGCTGTGAGTCCTATGAGACGACCTGGTTCGGTTGCTGTGTTTATGTGGTCATAGTGTGTTTGTATGAGTGTAGGTGCAGTAGGAACAACAGAAAAAAAAGAGAATCATAATTCATACCCAGGTGATGATACCAGGTTTGAAGAATTGAGCGAATCGATCTCTCAAAGCAATGATTCCCTGCAAAACAAACAAAAACAAGTAGCAATAGGATATATTAGAACCGGGGTGATGGATTTGACACTCCTGTACTAGAAATTAAATTCACAACCTGAGATACTCGGAGGTCCGACTCACCCAGATGGAGACGAGCGAGGAGGCGTAGAAGGATGTGAGGAGCATGGAGTTTCCAAACATCAGGATGAAGCAGACGGCGAGTGTGATCTGCAGAGAGAAGAGAGACAGGAAGGAAGAAGAGGAGATCTATTTAAGAGAGATCTCTGCTCCTTAGAGAAGTTCCTGTTCAGTAACCATGACGACTTGATGATGCCTCAAAACTAACCTGGTCTAACTGCGTGTGGAAGAATCTCCAACAGCCAGAAATGAAATTGTCAGATTCTTTACAGGCTCATGAAGAGAACTGCTCACTGATTTCATTTAATCGCCATTTTATTCGTGGTCACATTTCTTTTAGAGGGAACTTATTTATTTTAAAAGCTCAGCTTCTATAATTTGAGAAAAAAGTTTTCTAAAGTTATTTTGAAGTTAATTATTCTTTCTTTTACTCAGTTTGTTCAAGCTGTGAAAACAAAGTGAACTGAAAAAAGCTCAAACAGCCTTCAACAGGTTCTGAATTAATAATGCCACCTCTACTACCATTTTCATCTTATTAAACCTGGCTTGACACTGCTGATTCTTGTTAATACAAACTATGTTGATGGAAAAAACACCCTGATGTATTTGAGTTCAAAACTGTCAGTCTTTCTATAGAATTGTGTGCTTTAGCTTTAAAGAAGCTAAAAAGAGTAAATTCTTGGCATTTTCACAAAGAAAAAAAAAACATTTGACTGATTAGCAAAATTGTTCAAGATCAATTGACTTTTAGCTCCATGACTGATAAATCATTTATTTTTAAAGCTGAAATGCCAAACATTCTGTGATGGAAAAGATAAATTCTCAAGATTTTCTGACATTTTAAGATCAAACAATTAATTCAAGTAAAAACAAATGACAGTTTCAACGATGATGGAAACGTTTGTTAGTTTCAGCCCAACATGTTCACCTGCTCTTTAATAGGTGACTTTCTTCAGGCTCGTTGCCACTGCTGTAGGTCCAGAACACACACACACACACACACACACACACACACACACACACACACACACACACACACACACACACACACACACACACACACACACACACACACACACACACACACACACACACACACACACACACACACACACACACACACACACACACACACACACACACACACACACACACACACACACACACGGGCGTGTGTCTGCATCCATTTCCTAAACATACACAAATGTTCATCATTGCTAAGTCCTCTAAATTATGCAGAACCATATGCCTTCCTCTGACAAATCTTCACCATTTTAGCACAATGGGACTTCTCCTTATCTGTGGAGGACTCAGCCCCGACTAGCAACGCCTGCTGAGAGGATTAGGAGGAAAGAATGTGGAGGAAAGAGACAAAGGGACACAATAACACACACACACATACACACGCAAACCATATTTTTCGGACTATAAGTCGCTCCGGAGTACAAGATACACCAGCCATAAAATGCATAAGAAGAAAAAAACATATATAAGTCGCACTGGAGTATAAGTCGCATTTTTGGGGGAAATTTATATTGTGAAGCAGAGGTGATTAGGGGGAAATTGATTGTTTGTGGCAAAAAGGTTTACAGAAGAAGAGTGAAGTTTCCGCGCATGCGCGAGTTGTCGTTCTCCCCGGGACTGGAAGGAATGTTTTGTTTTTGTCTATCTTGATAAAAAGTGAAACTCAACATCTGCGTTTTTGGTTCGTTGTTTTGACAAGTTACCACAATTTATTTGATAAAATCCAACACCAAGAACAGACAGATTTAAAATTTAAATGACAAACAATTGAAAATAAAAATAGAGGCATGTTTACGTTACATAACACAACTGAGAACGTGCCTGGTATGTTAACGTAACGAGTTAACGGTAATAATGTGTTAATAATTTCACACATACAAGTCGCTCCCGAGTATAAGTCGCACCCCCAGACAAACTATGAAAAACAAATGCAACTTATAGTCCGGAAAATACGGTATATATGTGCAGAGACTTTGAACTGGAAAGGTCATGACTGTACCATATGAGTGACCAGGATCGACTGCATCTTTGCAGCGCCGAGGTAACCCAGGATGTATGATGCGAACAGAGAAGCCACCTGAAAAAGTAAAAAAAAAAAAAAAATTAGACAACATCAAAACTAGTCAGAGTATTTTATTAATTGCAGGAGAAAACTGTCATTAATTAAATCAAGAGGATAGGTGAGAAACCGTGAATACAGCGAAAAATATTAACCACTATATTAACTAATATTAAATGATGGATTTTAAAACATAAAACTATTATTATTATATACTATTTTTATTCCGCTAATTCTACTATTTTGTGTTTGTAAATTGATCAGAATTTATGTTTCTATATATGATGTATGTGTATGATTTAGTTTAACCAGTTATGTGTGCAGGTATTTGTAATCATATGTATATAAAATGTATGCGTCTGTGTGTTATATATAGTGTTTCTGAAGGAGATCAGATAAAAAATAAAATTTGTTTTCCAGTGGCACAGTCCAGGCTCTAAAACTTACAATAGAACATCTGGAGAGAACTTAATATTTGCAGCAGACGTCACACACACGGACACACACACACGGACACACACACACGGACACACACACACAAACACAGTAAATGAGGCAAACAGGTTCAATTAGCAGCTTACAAGTATAAAGCAAAGACATAATAGCTGTTAAATAACCCTGTCTGTAGATAATGATGTTTGGGAAGCTGCCTGCATCATGGGCTGAATTGTTGCTAATTCAGATGTTGGCAGCAGTGACCTGTTTGAAACTCATCTGTCTGCAGCCTGTACTCTTTACTTTACTGCTTCTTTAACTCGCTTGTCTGAATCTGTTCTTCTCACAGTCAACTATTCTGCTCAAAATACTGTATTCTTTGGATTTTAAATGCATATTTTAAGCTATATTGGGAGATTTAAATTAAATATAATTCTATATTCCTAATAAATCTTCTGTATCCGTTCACTTTCTTTTAGGCTTTTGTGTCTCTTTTTTCACCATTGCCCTGTTCTATCAGAAACGTAGTTTTCTCTCTAATACTTCCATGACCCTCCCCTTTCTTCTCACTCTCTGTCTCCATTATTCTCTGGCTCTGTTTACCTGAGTGAGCAGCACGAACTGGGCGAACTGCCAAGGCAGCATGAAGCATAAATTGGAGATGCCCAGAGCAGCCATGGCTGTCCTGCTCGGGTTCCGTGTCCTGGGGAGAAAAGCGAAACACAGACGGAGACAAAAAAAAATAAAATAAGAAAACAAGTTGCTGAGAAAGTGTCGGTGTCCTGGAGATAAGAGGAGATGCAGTAAAACGCTGAGAAAACAGAGACATGCAGTAAACATGCACAACAAATTCAATTTCACTCAGAAAAAAGAGTTCATTTTCTAAAGCTGCAGGTGGAAGAAATCAGTTCACTGGCTGCACCCACGAAACACAAGGTGGTTTCTAACCAGCAAATGTGTGTTGACAACATGTGTCTAAACAGACCAATTCATGAGCAGACATGAAGGGAAATGAGCTCTACTCTACCCCAGTAATTACAACACAAAGGGCAAACTGCCTGCAGCCTGGATTACTTTACTGTCAAAAGGAAAAACACACGTTTCACATATTTGTGGCCCAACTAAAAAACAGACGCATCTCCAATTTTTTCTCCCAATCGAGCATTCAGCTGTGAACATTCATATAATTCTTCCAAGAAATCCTAAGAAAAAACAAACTAAACATTTTGAAATAAAAACCTATCTAAGAAAAAAAGCCTTCCAGCGTGTCCATTAAACGGTGTAAAGCTGCAGGTTTTTATACGATAATTTGGAGGAGTGTTCAAAAATAGTGGATGGCACAGCTGGAGGTGCATTATCAAGACATGGTTATTTTTAAGTTGAGATTTATATTTGAAAGTAAGAAGAATTATATTGATTGTTTCATGTAACTGTGTTTTTAGTGAGGTAATTTGGATTATTAGGGTTTTAACGCAAACTAATCTGCCTGTGACAAAAATATATATATTTCCATTTGTTTCTCACAAATTGTTTTGTGTCAAAATCTTAAGGAAATAATCAGGATTCTTTGATGAAACAGCTTTCTTCTGTTATCATAACACAAAGGGATTAATTAAAGAGACAGCGACTGATGGTGAATTTACCGCAGGATGTAGGTGAGAAGCAGCATCTGCAGGACGAGGAAGGGGTAGGCAAAGCTCTCCCTCAGGGGCGGAGTCCACATCACACGAGTGCTCTGATACAGATGGACACACACACACACCATAGAAAACATATGTAAGTTGCTGCCGTTTTCTGAAAACGTGGCATGCCATAAAAGTAGTTATGAACCAGAACCGGTTATGATAACAACTGTTGCTGGCAAATGAAAACTGTTATAACATTAAGGTTGTCAATGAAACAACAAACCAAAAATCTCAATTGTGTATTTTCTGAATATACAATTGTGGGTTGGTTGCAGACACCAGGTGTAATAAAGTGAGGATGTCCAAGGTGTCCCATGAAAATGTACTTTTTAAAGAGCATTATTTTATTGTTTATCACCAACAACTTGTGTTATTTCTGAGTAGTGTGTGACTGAAATGTCAGCGTATTGATCTGGAAAAATGGAGGCTCCTTCTGTCCCGGAGGAAACCGGAGAGAGAGGTGGGTGGAGAGACTCCGCTTTGAATCCCAGCCAAAACCAACTCTAAGCTGCTTTGAGGGCTGAAATGAGTCCGTAATAACCCTCTGCTTTTCTGACCGAGGGCTTTTTGCACATTTCAGAACTTTATTCCTGGAGAGACGCGCACTGAAATAAGACATCTAAATCTCCTGACTGCCTTAGTGAGGAGGACAGGAGCAGCGAACTCACCTCGCCGTGATTGAAGAAGAAACACATGGTGGTAACGATGCCGCCCAGGCGACTGCCACTAGAGAAATGGAAAGAAGTGGAGAAGCGAGATATGAGAGGCAGAAAGCAGCAGACGGCGTCAGAAAGGTCATCCTCCATCTGAGCCTCCACATCCACAATCTTGGCAGAGACAGTGGCAAACTGTAAAACTTCACTCCTCGCTGATTCTCCTATCATCACTATCAGTTTTCCCCCCCATCCACATTTGACAGAATGTGGCGGACCATCAAAATCTATCTTGGGGTAGTGAGTGGTGCAGAGCCACCATATATAGAGGCTAGAGTCCTCACCGCAGACGGCCCCCGGCTCGAATCCCACATTGGGAACCCTTTCCTGCATGTCTGTCCCTCTCTCTGCCTCCCTCTTTCCTGTCAGCTATACGATACTATCTATAAAGCAAGGAGCATCTGTGTGTCAATGTCTTGTGTATTTCTCTGACTGTCCGTCTGTTTTAGGACAGATATTCAAAACATCATTATCCTTAAAAGTGAAAACCCCATAGGTGTGGATCTGTGGTGTAGGGGTAGAGAACTTGCCATTTAGAACCTTGCTCCTAAGCAGCCGACCCATGTTCACATCTCGGCTGAAGAGTTACCTCCTGTCTGGCTACTGTATAATAAAACGTCTATGCCACAAAAAATCCTAAAAAAAAAAAAAAAAAAAACCTAAACAAATGTAAAATCCCATACACCTACGTATCACAGCACTATCCTTCCCCAACATCACAACTCCTTAATGTTGCTTCACAGTGCCCATTTCTTCCTGTACCGATTGAGCAGCCAGTGTAACGAAAGTATTGTATCGTCTCTCAAAAACCACATGCAAAGACGTTAGCCGGTTTAGCTGCTACTTATTCCTCACACTAACACAGGCTACTGGGGGCGGAGGTGTCTTACTCCAAGATGCGTTCATAGATTCTCAGGAAATCTCAGCACTATCACCAAACAGAATGGACTCAGGACCAAAACTGAATTTTTATAAACACATAATAGTCACATGTCCAGGTTGTTACACTACACAGAAAAAAGTAGGAAGTGAGACATTTATCATAAATCTAGTTTTACTTTACTATCAACACAATTTCAAAACTTATATGTAGTGTGACATTTCTTACAATAACTGTATTTGCTTGCCTTTCCTTATCTCAGTGTAGGTCCATGTTTTTTCCAATTTGTCTATTAAGGCTATATAACAGTCCAACACACCCTTATTTTAGCCAAATATGAAAAATCTACTTAAACTTACACTTTTCTACTTCCAAGAGGCACTACACTAGTCAAATAAAGAACAGCAAAAATGCCACAAAGAATAAAAAATCCATCTCCTTTACTCTGATCCATCTGAGCATGATGGGAGAGAGCTGGGTGAAAGTACCTGAGATAGGCGCCGTACACGAAGAACAGGCTCATCATTACGCCGTTCAGTAGGAATACACAGGTCACGTAGAAATACGCCGGGTCACCCATCCCTAATACACACACACACGACCAATGAAGAATTAAATAATTATGAATGCAATGATTAAATAGAGAGAAATGAATTTCCATATATTTTGATAATTAATGAATAATTTGAGTAATTTTTTAATAAATATTTGTCAATGTCTTGTATGATATTATCCAACATTTTAGTATAGTGCCATTTATTAAATATATATATTAAAATATATTAAAATATTTCAAAGGCTAATCCAGTCATCTAAAAGATCAATTAATAATAGTTATCGTTAATTGTAGCCCTGTAGCTAAAGCTGAACTGAAATGACTATGAGAACATCTGTAGACATCTAGGGAACATTAAGGGACGATTTGACCTGCTAGTGTGTTTACTGTTGCTTGTCTGTTCAATTTAATCTTAAAGATCTAAAGTAAATGTTTTCATGACAATAAATAAACTTTGCTTCACCTACTGTTTGGTGAATATCACCATCAAATCATTTCTGATCCATTCTGGGTTTCTCAAAAAGAGCAAACCTTCTGACAGTAACAGGAAATGATTCTGTGTTCCTGTTGCACAGTGACCTGTGACTGGTTTCTGTAAACATTGTGAAAATCGACCCGTACATCGACCCTGAGCTGCAACACTCCACTAATGAGACTGACAGAAACAGAGAGTTTGCAGTGAGGTTCCCGCCCGTTTGCTGTCAGCACATTTACCCTTCAGGGAAGTGTTCCTGCAAACAAATTGGTGTAAAAGTTTTTTTTTTTTTCGCTCAAGGTTACTATGTCATTCAGAGTTACTTTTGTTTGTGTTTTGCTGCCATTTGATTCTAATGCCTGATATAATTTTGTGAGGCTGCATGTAAAGATTTTTATATTATTATACCCAAGCATTAGAGGGAGAAAAGTCATTCTTCAGGACTGCTGTTTTGACTATGTGTGTGTGTGTGTTCACATCCACAAATAAGGATATTTGCAGCTCAGACGGGGTCTCCACGGTGACAGTCCACACCTTCACAGCTGTCCACAGGCGTGAGTCCCTCTCCTCTGTTGATAGACCAGCACATCTTCGTGGGAATCCCGAAGTAGCCCATTACAGCAGTGTAGCTACGGTACCAGCTGGCCAGGACCACCTGAGGAGCGGAGACAAAGAGTGGGTGGAATGACAACCAATGAAAAGGGGTATAGGGGGGGCACATGAGCACAGGCGAAGCAATGTTTATAGACCAAGATGTGGCAAAAAACAGTTACAGTTAGAACAGTTAAAATCTGTTAAAATTGTTCCAGACACTCGACTTATTTGTCTATGTCGCATGCACCCCATTTATTTAAAAAAACAAAAAAAAAGATCAGACTTCATGATCGATTACCAAGGCAACAATTCAACTTCAATTTTTTGGGCGGTTAGCCCTAGTATATATACGTTGTATTGTTTTTTATAGTGTTTGTCTTACTTTTATGTAGCTTCTACTCAATGTTGGTATACTATGTATAATGGAAATAAAGGCTTTCTATTCTATTTTTTTAAAGTGGCAACTGCTCAAATTCCCAAAAATGTTCTGCCTATAACAGAATTTCTGGAATTTTACTATATTCTACAAATTCACCACTAAATAGTGGAAATCCCAACAAACAACGCATCCTGTTCTGTTACCACTGCAAAACACAAGACTTATTTTCTTCAGCTTTGTTCCTGCACAGCTGAAAAAATATCTTTCTGATTAAATTTCAACACACACCAGATCTGAGATGAATTTAGTTTGGAGAATACACATACACACACTCAGACACAGACACACACATCGTTTGTTGTACTTAGTCTAACGCATTTACCACATCACTTCCTGCTGTTTCTAGAGACACAGGAGCTGATGATTCACACTTTTTCCTGTTGTTCATGCTATTTAGTGTCAGTATTTGTGTACATATTGACAGTTACATTTTCTCACATATGACATTTTCTCATTTCCTTTTTGTGTTATGTTTGTGTGCATATACAGCAGAACACAAATTGCATGCCAAAATTACCTCTGGATACAGATTGAATCTCTTCAGTGTGTTAATAACCAGGGGGTATTCTGTCAGCCGATCATTCATGACCATGTGGAGGCCATCAAGGAAAGATGGAGCCTCAATAATAGTCTTGTAGTAGGAATAGTATAAACCCTGGAACCAAAAGAAGATATATAAAAACAGATTCAATTCATATAGAAGAACACAAAAGAAGAAAGAAGTTGCACATTAGAGTGGACGTCAGAGAGAATAAAAAGAAAAACAGGGCAAATTGATACAGACAGAAAAGCAGGCACTAAATATAAATTCACAGAAGTCAGCGTTCACAGCTCAGCAGATGGCAGCAGCTTGCAGCACATTTGGTGGCTCCAAAACAAAAATATACCATTTACATATGATTAAATCATCACCTTCAGTGTCATCTCACAAAGGACATTTAGCGTTTGCTGCACAGCGCTATCAGCAGCTGTAACACAGCACTGATGATCCACAAATATACAATACATGAAAGTGACACATGTAGGCTGATTTTTCCCTTGTGGTGTTGAATATGTCGTGAAAAGCAGAAAATGACAGAAGGTGGAAGATTTGAGATGTCTTTGTGGGAAGAAATGTGCAGATGATCTGGAGTCACTTCCACATATTCATTCTGGATCTTATTCACTTTCACTGCAGCCTGCACAGATTACAGTCCACTACTTTTCAGTCAGCGCTGGCAGACATGCAGGTCACAGTTCAACTTTGTTCAACTTAGCAAATTTGCACAGTCGCCTGGCAGAAAGGGGGGGAAGCACTGTTTTTGGGAATGGCAAAATCGATATGCCAGCTCTGTGTCGTGATTACCAGAACACAAATTGCAGCATTTCTCGCACAGGCTGTTTGCAGTTTAGCATCGCTCTGCTCAATTAGAATTTTTTTTTAACCCACATTGACACTGTGACATCACATCTTTTTTCCGAAACTAAGGTTGGGCTCATGTGACTATTACGTTGCCTAACGCTGCAGCTTCATTTCATTATCTTTAATCTTGACATTATTTTTTGACAGACTAATTTATGATTAATCTGTAACACTTCACAAAATAATGAAAAGTGTCTTTTAGAAACTACGAGTCACAAGCTCAAACTATTAAAACTATGATTTTTTTTCTAATAAGGACCTAAGTGATGGATCAATTATTAAAGTAGTTGCAGATTACAACACTTACTACTCCTACTGCTACAACACTGTGTTGTACATACCTCATCTAAACTACATTTGTATATGATTGAGTCATGTTTGGCTGAGAGCAGAATCTTATCTTTGGTCTGTAAGTGTAGTCTATGATTAGATTCCAATTTACAAGAGAATCACAGCATTAGGTCTGAAAAGATTAGTTGAAATTAATTTACAATTTTGATAAGTGATTTGTCGTTTTGAGCTGTTTTCCAATAAAAAAACAAAACATGTTTTAAAAACAGCTTAATTTTTGAAGATTTGTCTTTTTTTTATATGATTGCAAATTGAATCTCTTTCTCTTTTGGACTGTTGATCTGACAAAACATGATAGACATCACCCTGGCTGCGGTCAGAGAAATGATTCCTATATTGTTCAGGCATTTCATAGAGAAATCAAATAACAGTTTACAACCTTAAACTTAACCTGTTATGTGCTTGTATGTGTCAGGTTATATTTGCATTTCAACATCGTTAATAGTGTATCCTTGATTCAAAAAAGAAAAAAAAAAACAGAAAAAACTATTTACCATTTCTGTCCGAAAAGCCATTTCCTTCTCCATGTTAGACAAGTGTGAAAAGTGTCTGTCATTCTCAAAGAGCTGTGTGAGATGATACCTGATCATAGAGGGAGAAATGTGTAAGCCAGCAGCTGCATGTATATGCTGTAAACCAGAGGTTTTCAAAGTGGGACATTTCAGGGAAGATTAATGGACAAATAACAATCAATATATTAATATTAGTTATTACATAAAGATCAGATACCGTACAATAACCTACTAATGTGTGTGATTTGGTTGAAGAGATAGTTCAGATACAGTAGTTTGGGGTAAATAATATATATTCCTACTTTCCCAGAAGCAGAAACTAATAAATACTGATATGATATGTACAGATTGTGAACACAAATTTAGAATCCATCCAATCTACCTACTTATTAAATGCCTTTGGACAGACCCTTTATGTATTTGTAGTCTGACATTATGTCAAACAGCAATATCAGGCTTTATTGGCTCAACTGTTGAGTGTCTAAGGGATCAATAACATAATCCTGATCTCAGAGGCAACCAGAAACTAAATAGGACACAGCAAGTAAACAAAGGGGAGGTGAGGGGGCGGGTTTTTTCAGATTTGTTTAAGGGAAGCTCCACAGTCTCAGGCTTTAAAAACCCCTGGTGTCAACACAGCAGTAAAGTTAATGTGCAGGTAATATCGTGCTGATCGAGCTACGTACCAGTGGAGGTATCCAGACAGAGCCGCTGTGGACAGATAGAATCAACTTTCACTGTGGCTCAAAAGATAAATTATTTTCATGTCTAACAAAGTGTAAAGTCCTCAGGATGAAAAGTTACAAATGTCACACACTGAAAGAGTTCAACAACAGGGTGACTGATAATTTATAAAGAAGAAGAAGAAGAATTTAGAAATATGTAATATTTAAAGCCAGGTTCAAAATTCATGTTTCATTTTGTTGACAAAGAGTAAAAGGGTTTTACAGAGGGGATTTTAAATATGTCTTTTGTATCACGTCAAAACAAATTGAAAATAGTAATAGTAAAAAAAAATACATGTTCATCCTTTATGAATAAAATGCTCTATAAATCAGGATATAAAGGAAATATGAAGAAAGCGATCTATATTCATCCATTATGAAAACCTTCATAATATTGTAGAATAAAACTGGAGCGCTTATGTAAATGAATAAAATATAAGTTTGAGAAAATTACCTTTAAAGATTTGCATTGCAGTATAAATCAATAAACAAAAATAAGTATTTTTTACACATGTATTTCAACCTAGTTTTTTATTTCTTAATATTCTAATATTTAAATGCTGTTTTGAAACCTCCGAGGCTGTTACATTATTTCATTTCACTTTCATTACTTTAATATCAGAAAATTACTTTTGAAACTATAATAATTATTAAATACTTCAGGACTTGTACTCAAGTAACATTCTGATAGAGATGATGGTGACTTTAACGTCTAGTTAAATAATCTTCTGTTAAAATGTGTGTAAATTTACTAAGGTGTGGCGTTCAGGTATGTTCAATCTTAAATGATCAGTATATAAAAAATAGTGTTTCTGCTCCACACGTGTGTGGCTGGTAGGTAAACAGGAAAGACACAGACTACTTCCCAGCGGTTTTAACCTGTAAGTTCTAATGAGTAGCAACAACAGGGAAATTTAGCTAACGCTGCTGAGCTGGTGGATAGGTGAGCTAGCTGATAACAGCAGTACAGATAACTTCATTTATGCTACTTGTGTTCACGGCGTTGACGTTTTTTTTCACTAGGATGATTCCGGGATGACCCGCCCTACGCTGCCTCTGATTGGCTAACACTTACGCAAGGGGAGCGGGATTGGTTGAAGCCAGAGTAAGAATACAAGGTAAGCCAATTAGAAGCGGGGTAGGGCGGGGCATCCCATAATCATCCTTGGAAAAAAATATTAGCACTCAGTAGCTACGAAGCTAATATGCTAACGCTCCGCACTCACCGAGGAGGAGGGTGAATCCAAGCTTCGCTACCGCGGAGGGAGTGAGCCCCAGCCGGTGTCTGATACCGGAGAGCCCGTTGGGGTGAGAACCGTTGAAGGCTTTGCCGTCCCTGCCTGCCCGCCTGACGGTACTTTTACCAGCGGGTGAGACCAGGGGGCTCCTGTCGCGGTCAGCCGGGGCCGCCGGACTCTTCCCGGTCTGTTTTCTGTTTTTAGCCACCATGATGGAGGCAGCGAGGAGCCGTTAGAAGAAAAACCCGAAGGGTGTGTGAGCAGAGCGGACACACACACACACAGAGACAGTCCGGGATCTGCCCCTTTTAGTTCCTGAGTGATGCTTTGGCTGCTTCAGACACACGAGTAGAAATCTGATGAAACTTCGCCTCTAACTGGACGTTTGGCGCCACTGCAGAGAGCGACTTATGGTAACCATAGCAACGCCAAAGTATGGCTCTGATGGGTACCACACATTTTATTTTATCCATATTTTACTTTACATTTATTATACTTTTATAGTTTCATCCATCACTCTAGTTTTTAACAACATTTCTAATCTTTGAATAGTGTCACTTAGTTTGTTTGTCTGACAGATATTTAAGAAAAAATGGATACAAATGTGAAATAAAAAAGGAGTATTGCCAAATAAATCTAATGGGGCTTAAAAACAGCATTAATACAGTCATATAATAATCTACACACACAATGATCAATAATGTAGAGAAAAGAAATAAACACACATATCAACAGCAAGACAAATACTAATAAATTTACATACCAACAAACAATGGTAAAAAGTGAAAATACAATGCAAAAAATGACTTATCATACTGTCTGAATGTTTCTATTTATGGATGTAAAAATTTGGCCTCAGATATGATAAAATTTATCAGAATTTGATGCATCATGTAAACTCCAGCAGCATTCTGAAACCAGCAGATGTCACTAAAGGACCAAAAAACACCTTCAAACATTTGTGTCTGTTGCTGATTAGAGATTTAGCTTGTGACATTATTTAAATAAAGGCTTCATAGCACCAAACTGTATTTTCATACTTTAATGATTATTCATATTGTGTTTTTAGTATTGGGTGTATTCAGTGTCCAGTATTAAACCTGTTTTGTACCGTCTTCAAGATGATGTTAAGTTGTCATGGGTCTGATCCCAGTCTGGAACATTTGAACCAGCCTCATCATCTTCATCTTGGTATTGAAGAGATTCTACAGATTCCAAAAGCTATAAAAGGAAGAAGAGAAACATGTATTCTCATTGTAATAAAAAAAATGATATGCTAATTGAAGAGACTAGTAGACATTGTGATGTTGGTGCCACAGATTCAGACTGGACATTGAGGTTGTGTATCTGGCGACAGAGGCGGGAACATCAGAAAAGATGAGTTGAACTCGTCTGTTTATCTTGGAGAAACATTGGGAGGGAGCATAAGGGGAAAAAGTGTCTGCATTAAACTCCACAAACAAACTCCCGCCGGGGAAATCTGCACGCACCAATTCCCGCTCAGGGTGATGCAGCGGTGGTGGCGGGATAGGGAGGAGCCTGTGGGTGAGAAAACCTGGGAGGGATGAGAAGTTTTGGGAAACGGTGTGTTTGTTTTCTTTGCTGGCGCAGTGCAGGAAGCCAAAAAGGCAGCATGTGAGAATCTGTGAGAGTCACTGCAGAAAAAAAAAAGAGACCTAAGATGAATGTGGAGTCAAAGTTGTTGTCTGTTGCATATTCATGCCAATATAGGAACATCTGTTAGATCGGTGGGTCTCTTTTTCATGCCAAGGGCCCTTAAACTCACAAAATAAGACCCCACAGACCCCATCTGATTTAGATGCTTTATAAGAGAAAGTGTAGAAAACACGTGGCCAAAACCTTGGTGGAATTAGGCTGCAAGAACTAAAATAAATAAATGAATGACTCCTTTCACAGATGAATGACAGTGAATGCACATATTCTATTTAATTGATTAAATTAATTTGTGTGTGTATTTTGCACATAAATGTACATTTATTTGATTTTCCATTTTATATATTAATAATAATAGGAAATAAATATGTTAATGGGATATTAAATAAAGGAATTTATTATTGTTTTCTTTCTAAATATGGTAGTCCTCTCTTCATTTTTAAAAATAAAATGTGAACTAATCACATCCTAGTCATTCTGCCTCATCCACTATAATGGTCTAAACAAATAAAAATATTTGCAATATAGTATAAAAAAACACATTTCATGATCAAAAACAAAAACATTTTAGCCAAACCTTGTCTGGGATTTGAAAATCTGCCATTGCCAGAGTTTCGTTTTTGCCAAACAAGGTTGTAAATACCTGAATACCAGGGCAGTTGAAGTGAATAAAGTTTTGGATGTTTCACTTCTCTAGATTTAAAACTGGTGCCATACATGGATGTATTACATAACTGGATAACGGACTCAAAAATGGCCGCCATTCATTTCAATGGAAGTTGCTCGCCTGATGCATACGCCGGAAAAAGGTTCCTGACTTCCGGGTTTATTTCTGTGTTATGCGACCCATTGCGAGCAATCTTGCATTTGAGTCATTTAAATAACTTTCTGACCTCATTAATAAATGTTAAAAAAAATAAACAAAAAAAAAAGATTAAATAAAAAACACGTCCTCGCTCCCAAGACACAGCATGACTGCGCTGTCACACAGCTGTGAAGAGAGAATTTTCCAGAGCTTTTCTGGCTATTTTTTAGGTTTTGGACGGATAAAAAGTCCATGACTTAAAAATATGGAATACAAAGATTATTTATTACCAGGGGTATAGATGGGGGTGTCCTGTCAACAGTTTCATCAGCGTCTCTTTTACTGTTCCGGTAAAATGCTTTTTGGGTCAGAGGGATTTTTTTGTTGCAGTACCACGAGTGGCCACTGGGAAACATCGGCGTGCTGCTAAGAGACCCTATCCAGGTCTATAATACATCCATGGTGCCATATGAGATGAACATGCTCTAAGCAAGCTAACTGTTATGCTAACTGTTTATATTTGACGTTTTTTTTTTTTTTTTACTATTTTACTTCTTGCACAGTCTTGGGAATCCAAATTTTATGTTGTTAAACTTTTTTTTTTCTTTATTGTAGTTTTTTTTTTCTCATACAGTAAATCATGAAAGTAGATATGAAATGCAACTACAACAATCGCTTGGACTGTAAATGTCTCATAAAGCGAGGAGAACAGATTCCTCAGTGTGTAACGGCCTCGTATTATTGGAGCCGTTGTTCTCGTCCCCGCTGCCCACTCACACGTGTGACAGGAGGCTTGTTGTTACACCGCCCTGCAGCGGTTGTTGTTGGAGCGCGGTGCGTTCAGGCCC
Source organism: Lepturacanthus savala (assembly GCA_030544235.1). Classification (NCBI taxonomy): domain Eukaryota; kingdom Metazoa; phylum Chordata; class Actinopteri; order Scombriformes; family Trichiuridae; genus Lepturacanthus; species Lepturacanthus savala. The sequence continues at coordinate 19,103,887 of CM060467.1, forward strand.
TCCCCATCCAGAGCCACGCCTGAAAACCCAGCAGCAGCACATGTGGCCGTAGTCGGGATCAGAACCTTCCCTCCACGCCACATCTCTCAGCATCGAGCCCCCTGGTCTCTAACCCAGCAGCCGCCCCCCTCTCGCTCTCTCATGGCGGTATTTTCTCAAACTCCCGGCTGATTCGTGGCCGCCCGCGGCTCAGCCCGAAATACAATAACTGAGGCTGAGTTGTCGTCAGGGCTGTCAAATAGACGCTGAGGTGTCCCTGGAGGGGGATGACGACGATGAAGGACAAGCTATTGAAAACTGTTAGCTCAGCTTGCGATTACACTGAGGGAATTTGTTTTTATAGCAAACACAGGCTGGCAGAGGCTCTGGCTGGGGGAGTGTGGGTGGGTACAGCCGGTGACACTCGCGGCTTTTTGGCAAAAGACGGTGTTGAAGATGGAGGTCGGTGACACCTTCTAGGCGCAAAAATTGACCTTTTGCTAATTAAAAACAGCCGTCAGCATAGGGCACAGCTCTGCAACAATTAAACTGTCCACACCCAGGAAAAGAATCATTTAATGACTGGATTTTTCAGATTACAGTAAGCGTTAAAATAGAACACGTCCTGTGTTTTTCTGAGTGGGTGCGTCCTGTCAGTGTGATGCTGAGGTGTGAAACGGTGATCCGTGTTTATAAGCTGCAGCTTTCAGAGCAGCGAGGTCGTCTCCGCTGCACAGAAACTGTCCTCCCATAGAAAAATGACAGAATAACATCTCCCAGATGGCCGCAAGAGCCGAGGAGGCGGAGGAGGAGGCTCCTGCTCTGGACAGCTGAGACCCGGCCATGCCAAAGTAACCAAGGGACATTGGAAGACGTGTGTGTGTGTGTGTGTGTGCGTGCGTGTGTTTGACCCTGACTGACTCTCTGTATGTTTTACTCAATCATACAGCACAATAGTTAGTAATTACAAAATTGCAGAATGATGAATCACATTTTGTGGAACTAACCTCCTTGTAATTGTGGAGCAGTGGGCCCAGTCTTGAGTGTGCGCGTTTTGCGTATGTAGGTTCATTGCTTTTACTGATATTTTGTCAAAATTCATATTTTTTTTGCATGTGCATGTCTTTATTCCTGCACACAAGCGTGAAGCTACTTTTTCTGATATTCTTCAGGACAAATGTGAGATTTAGTCCTCAACAGTAAAGAAAACTGGAAGGGGGATCCTCCTCTGTTCCTCTTCCTGAGGTTTCTTCTTCTTTTATTAAAGGAGTTTTGTCCTTGTACGATGGGTCTAGGTCCCGGGGATGTTGTGTTGCTGCTAAACTATAAAACCCATTGAGGTGAATTTGTAATTTTGACTTGACTTTAAACTAAGTGAGGGCATTTTTGGGCCTTGAGGGTTAAAGCAGTGTGTTTGAGGCTCTTCACAGTCACATGTGAGGTGAGGCTGGGTTCAGCTTCAGTCGGGGTAAAGGTCGGGTTGGGTAGTGGACAGAAAACACACTGTGTCAAATATCCTTTTTCCAGAAAACCAAGGAGCTTTTCCAGAAACCAACAAACTCAAACAAACTGGTTAGACGTCCTTCACTGATGTATGTGCATTTGTGTTTGCATGTGTGTGTGCTTGTGTACTTCTGCTATTCTTGTGAGGACCAATGTGTTGGCACTCATAGACATTAATAGTGAGGATTTTTGCCCGGGCTTCAGTTTTCTTCAATGAAAATTAAAATTTGAAGAGTTAAGGTGGGGTTGGGTTTGGTTTAAGATTGGAGTGAAGGGGTTTAGGTATGTACTGTAGTCACATCTTTCTACGTTAGTGGACAGAGAATCCACTGTGTTAAATATCCCGTTTCTACCACAGGAACTTTTCCAAAAACCAACAAACTAAAACAAACTCAGGAAGCTGTGTCTCAACAGGAGGAACAAGCAGTGGGCAGCAGAGCTTGTGCAGATGCACTGAGGCCCGTGGGTGGGCTTCTCTCTGTCTTACAGGTGCCACACACACAATTTCTGCACGTAGGAATTTAATAACCATTTTTATAATTGAATTTGTGACAGTAAAACCAAGCGATTTTATGATCTGAACCTCGGTCACGGCTGTATAATCCTCCACACATGAGGAAAACATCATCATTAAACAAACAAAATACAGCTCATGTCTCACAGCTCCAACATGTTTGCACATTTACATTACTACATTATTTAATTAGATGTCTATGTACATAACAAATGGTATTGTGCCACTATGAGCAGAGAAATTTATGATTTTATTTACTTTCTTTGGGAAATGATTTTTATTAGGTTGCTTTTTTTAGTTCTGCAGGGAAAGTTCTCTGAGGTTTCTTAGCTCTCCCACACAATTCCCTTTTATTTCACCTTATTTATATCCTATTACTAACTCATTCATTCATTCATAAAACATCTGCATCAGTGTACATGGTTTATTGTTTAAAATATTGACTTTGAAAATGGAGCCACGCAGGAGACACATGGTCCAACAAGAAAGTTCAAGAACAGTTGTGTCTTTTCATTTTATAAAATGTGGTGTAAAGGCAGAAATAAATAGGCTGAAGCAACGTTTAGCTTTAGTGGAGGCTGCTGAACATTAGGTCATACAGTCTTCATTGCTAAAATGGTTAAAGAGGGTCCTCACAAGTGTAGAAGTGTGTGTGTGTGTGTGTGTGTGTATGTGTGTGTGTGCTTGAGACAGGGGGAGGAATTAATTTGCAGCCCAAATGGCTCCTGTGTTGCTGTGACATGTTTATTACAGAGCAGAAACACATGCTGTCAATGATCACTCGTTGTTTGAGTATCAGTTATCTCAACATTAAGGCCCATTAGTTTTCTCTAGGAACCAATTCAATTAGAACTCTCCAGGGGCCCGGGGCCGCGACACCACATCACTCAGACCGCAGCAAGAGAGTGCGGGGGATGTGTGTGTGTTTGAAAGAGCTAATTAAAATGTTTGATGTTATAATTGGGGATAATTTGCCTGGTGTTATCTTTTAAAAATTTGAATCTGGGTTAGGATTTAAAGAAATGTAAACTCAGAAACACTGAACTTTTTAGTTTTAAATGTTGTTAATTTATTATATTTTTACCCCTTTGCATTAGATTTCATCACACTATGATGTAATGTTTAGAGTATTTTTTTCTTTCTGCGAATTCTCCTGTGGGAAATCTCATCTTTTTAATGGTCAGGGGATGTAGACAGCATCATATTGTCTTTTTTTGTCTTATGCTTGAAAAATAAAATACGCATTCTACTAAACAGCAGAATGCATCCAGAAATTGCAAAATTTACAATATCACAGATTTTTGTTTTCATCAGTGTTAAAGGGTCAATTCACCTAAACTATAAAACAGCATATTTCATCGTTTACGTCCTGTGTTGTTTAAATAGAGAAGATAGTTGTATTTTACTTTAGTTTATTTTCATAAACTATATAATTAATATGTCCCTGGTTACTTCTTTATAGATAATCCACTCAGCTCTCTGTCAGCATTTTTTTTTTACCAGAACTTGGTTGAAAATCATTCCAATGAAAACTTAAACTTGAAAACTATAAAATATTAGGATGGAAGTTTAGGTCCATTGATGGTTAAAGAATCTATTAAGTCCTTTTTTCTGATGAGAGAAAACTAGATGGTGATTCGATCTGAAGTTGTGGTTATATGTTAGGTTATATGTAATTATACAGGAAGAACATCTTAATTTTATTTGATTCTCTTAAATTTTGTCCAGCAGGTGCTACACCTATGGCACACTTTTTGCCTCCAGGTCGTGGCCATGGCAACGCCTGTTTAAGGTGGACGGAGCGACGGCCTTGGCCTTGTCTTAATCCTGGTAACACAGCTGCCTGGATTACCGGCGCACCTTGACCTCGGGTGTTTGAATCCCTCGCTTCCCGGCCGGTTCACCTGCTGCTCGCTGATGGAGAGATAAACCAAGAGGAGACGTCAGGCTGATACACATGATACACATCAGAGACATCGCTTCATTTCATTAAAGCCACCGGTGGCTCAGCCAGGTTCATTTCTTTCAATGTTTCTTCCTGGTCAGACAGTTTAGATATAATCCAGTATTACTGGCCTTTTATAAAAACTTCTATCAGCAGTTCAGTGCTGTTCCGCTCCGATAAAGTGGCTGTGATACCGTCTCACTGCTGACGGAGAAGCCTCCAACCTGCCAAGAATCAGCTTTTACTCATTTCATTTAACTATAAAAATATGCAAATTGACATATAAAAACACATAAAAACCCTGTCAAATCTCATTTGAGCAAAACAATATCATGATAGTATTTTCTGTCCCAAGTTGTTGAAGTTTATACATTATATTTATACACCTTTAATGTTTCTGTTTTAAGGGGCAGATTTAGGAAGTTAAGGAGAAGCATTGTGGTACCTGAGTTATTGGTCATCCATTTTGAAATAGAAATTTCTATTAATTGATTACACAACAGTTGTTTGACTTAGCTTCATCCCGAGTTCAAAGTTCATCTTGCTTGTTTCCATGTCCCTGTTATTCTCTACTGTTTGCTGTCATAATAAAGGATAACAGTTCAAACAAGTATATACTGCATGTAGTGTCTGTAATAAGAATTGCAATACAACGTTTCGCTAATGATTGAATTGAGTAAATTTCCTCTCTGCAACTAAATGTAATACAATAAACCCTCAGGGAAATTGTATATTATCACTCAACTTGTTCCAGAAATACAAAAGAGTTAATGCGCACATTGGAGACAACGGACACTGATGTTCATTGGGTTCAAATTTCACACAGTTTGGGTCAATATGGCACCAACACAGGACAGAGTTAATATGACATATGATATATATATATATATATATATATATCGTATGATATATATACCGTACAAAACAGTGAGTGTGTAAAAGGAGGCAGCAAGAAGAAAGTGAAGAGGAGACAGGGAGAGTTAGTTAGTGAGAGGCCGAGCGGCGAGTTGAGAGAGGACATGATTGGCTTAAGCCAGTGCAGAAAGATTGTTTCCTTTGGCCCTGTGCTGCGATTTCCTGCCCTGTGATCATCTCTTCCATATGATTAGGCCGATGTGCAGAGCATGCAGTCATATGACGGGCTTTGCCCCGTGTTGGCTGTGCAGACAAATGAAGCAGAGCAGCAACAGAGTCAGCAGGCGAACGGAGGATTAGCTGCAGCGGAGAGGAAGGCAATGAGGTGGCAGAGCTAACGTGGCTAGCTATGCGTTAGCATTGTTAGTGTTGGCTGCCTGCCTGCTGAAGGTAATAGACGCTGGTGCTGTGTGTTACAAGGAAGGCTGAAGTTGGAGAATTTAAATTTCTCATGTTCACTCTTTCTGTTCGCTCTTACACACACACACACACATGCATCATCACAGGTTAATATGAATAATGCAGAGTATATTTCTGATACGGGTTTTGGCTTTGACCCTGTCAATTAATAGAAAGCTAGGTGGATCCTATAAATAGCAGCAGGTCAGAGATCTGCCTTGACATCACTGACGCAGTCTGTGACCTCAGTGTGATGGAGAAACAGGCTGACCATCATCTTCTGGCCTTGAATTGTGCAAAAACCTTCACTTCTAAACTTAGGCCCCAAACATGGTCCATATAAAGCATATAAGAATAGACACACACACAAACACACTCTTCCAACTAGGCAAGATCAATTTGACACATCCCTGTGGTCTGGATAATCGCATGAAAAATCAAATCAAACACAATCATGAACTGCAGAATGAACAACATCACTCTTGAAGTTTAAAACTCAAGTTAGTCTTCACAGTGTCACACACACACACACACACACACACACATAAACACGGACATAACCAGCCCTAAGTAGGGTGACTGTAATATAATTAGCCCAAATCAGTGACCTCCTTTTCAGACCCTACATAATGATGGAGGGGTCGTCCGCTCACACACTGACTATAACAGCAGAGGTACCAGCTGGGACCTTCTGGCTTAATGGACACCGGACAATGTGTGTGTGTCTACGAAAATACACATATTCATACAGAAAGACATGGAGAACGTACTCTAGGAATCATTAGCTGTCATTTTGTCAGAGCAGAGTGATACTGGATTATGTAAAGGAACTAGAATCATAGCTGTAGTTTATGCTCATTATACCACAGCTAAGAACCAATCAAATTACTTGATTCAACCCATCTGTTTCATAATTGACCGTCTAGAGTTTTGTCCTGTTCAGAGGTTACGAGTTCAAATCCTCACACACAATTGCTACAAAAATTGCATTTTCTTTACAGAAGGGTTAAAGAAGTGTGTGCATAGAGGTTAGGGTATTAGGACATCAACAAAAGTCTCATTGTAACTCTAAAATAAATGCAGTTTTCTTTATTTTATTCCTTTTCAATTCAAAGTCAGCTTCAACTCAACGTATAAAGCACATCCGTGATAGTGTGTCATATGAATGATTACGTTCTTATCGGAGGAGGAATAAAATGATCTTCAACCTTTTTTAATTGATTTGTTGAATGTTACTGAACCAATTGTTTTTTTTGTTCGCTCTTTACTTGGGTCAGTTTTAATGTTGCCTGCTGTGAATGAATCTCCTGTTCATTCCCACATTTCTCCATCTCTCTCTCTCTTTTTCTTCTTAATCTCTTTGTCTGCCTGTGTCTGTGTTTATTTCACTTTCTCTCCCCCCCTTTTCTCATTACCACAGTGATTTTTGACTAAGCCTCTTACTGCTACAGAAGTACCTGATCGAGTATTGGAGAAGCAATCTGAAAGCCAATTTCTTTAATTAAGGTGAAGAGTCCCTGACCATTCGGCGAGGGGGGAAGACCCTGCCCACAGTGTGTGTGTGTGTGTGTGTGTGTGTGCGTGCGTACATGTGTGCACAACTCGGCCGCTGTGACTTGCACACTCGACGAGGTTCTTCTGTCACTTGTCAACACCCTGACGGTTTAATCTTTCCTGCCTGTGCAAGTATTAAAAGATTATGAAGGTTCTGCATGGCTTCATGCACGCCGCATAAGGGGCTGTTTCTGGCGGGGGCCCCTCGGTTCATTCTCAGAGGGGGGGAGACGACGGGGGAGAGGAGAGGCGGAGCCGCTGCTGCTGATTGTCATGTTTTTCGTGGCATTTTTACAGACACTTGAGTAGTGATTTTACAAACTTTAGCCACTCGGCCACTTTGCTGTACTGTGTGTTTGCTGCAGGAGGAAACGCAGGTTTTCAGACTGTATTCAGGGGTGAATGAATTCCTCTTCCTACTGTGGAAGGAAAAATGTCTTTATAAGTCAGGATTTACGCCTCCCTCCACTGAGCCCCGACACCCTTTAGCTGCTGTAGCTACGTCTGTCAACTTTATCGCTCAGAACTCATTGGAATTTTTTGAAACAATGAGCCTGGGTTTGGCTTCAGCTTTCAGTGAAGAAACCAAGTTATCAAAGACTGTGTCTCGACCAATCAGCGTCTCTCATGATCACAGCACGACGTCTCCTGATAGACATGATGGAGCGATGGTTCATCCAATTATTACCTGCCAAATGTTTTTTGAAAGTGAAAATTCCAAACAGTTTCCAAGGAAAATTTCACAGATGGTTCATCTATAACAAACCATTGGGCTTCCTCCCACACTGTAAATTAAAATATTATCAACGGGATATATCTTAGTACAAATTAGTCCAATATTACATGGAATTGTCTTGAATCATCGTATTTCATTGGCAGATGAATTTTACTTATTTTAAGTTTTTCCAAAAACTTTGATAAAAAGTCTGAATTATAATATAAAAAGTCCAAAATATGAGCTAAAAAGACAACATTACGATAAAGAGTCAAAAAATATATATTATCTAAAAATATATATCTATTATCTATCTATTATCTATTAAGAATAAATTGCCCCAAATCAAGAAAAATTACATGAAATAAGCTAAATTATCAACCAATGGAATAAGATAATTCAAGATAATTCTACTTATTATTGTACTAATTGCAAGATATTTCTCCTTGTTAAGATGTCTTTTTTTTTGCAGAGTGGGAGGAAGCCTTTAACCTGCCGCAGCTCAATGGTTTATTATATAGAATCTTCTTAAATTGTCACATTTTTCGCAGTGCAAGAGCCAAAAACATGCAGGTGAGTTTGTCGACTAAATTTCCTGTATGATGTGAACATGGACGACTGTCTCTGTCTGTGAGACAGAAGAACGTAAAAACCGAGGAGAACTGCTGCTGTTTTAAAGGCAAAACAACCAAATACTGATTCAAAGTTTCTTCTGTTTACTGAACTTTGTATGAAGTTAAGTGATATTTAAAACAGCATTATATTTCGGTGGCTAAATCTTGTGCTTGTCCGGTATCTGCTTGTCCAGCAGTCACTCAGTCAGTCAGACGTATGTAGTGTGAGTTTTCACTAACACAGTGTCAGGTACAGAGTAGAGGTGTAATAGGCTCTTTCAGCGCCTCGCTGGCGTGCCGCGGTGATCTTTCAGCGGCCGGGCTCCCCGCTAACACCTCTCTGCTCACTGCAGCCCTTCAATTAGCAGTTTATTATTGCAGGGGCCCTCGTCCTCGGACCCCGGGCGCTGATAGCTACATGCCAATACCGCTACTGACAGCCTGTGAGCTGCTGTGTGTGTGAGCGCGGAGTGCAGAGTGACACCTTTCAGCAGCGTCTTTGGCCTTTTTGATTACAGCCGCTGCGAGTCGACCAACAATTTTATGCAGAACATACTGATCCGTTTATGCTTACGGCTCCTCGCGGGTCCTGCTCCAATGAAACGCGTGCTCTGTGCTACTTGAAAAGCGCAGACGTGTTAATTCAAACGCAGGTGGCCCTTCACGCACAGACATGATTGTAACGGACGACGTCAGAAACCACTTCGTGCTGGGCTCTGAGATTTAGCTTAAAAAATACTGAAGACGCAAGAAATGTTTCCTCTGAATAAACTGACTGCTCAGCTGAAGTCTGAGTGAATGAATGCATATTAAAAGGATTAAAAAAAGATATAACAATAAAACAACCAATCGAAAGAACAAATGGATTATTGCAAAAATAGAGGAAAATCCTTCAGGTTTGCAAGAAAATGGTTACGATGGTTTCTCAAATATATATAAATAAATCTATAAATCATAACAGCACTTAAATTATCAGTTAATAGATGGACAGGTTTTTTCTTTGAAGGCATATTTAGATCAGCTTTTGCTTATGGGAGTAAATCTGAAACATTCCTGTTTCACTCTGGTGAACTTTAACACAATTGTGCTGTGATCTATTTACACTTCTTTAAAAGCGACGAACGGCTGAATGGTACAAATACATCATTTTAACTAAAAGGACACTCTGAGGGCACAAATGATCAGGTTTTTATCTGACATGCAAATGTGCAGCAAAAACAATACGTGGCTTTGTTCCCAAAACTATCAGGATGGTTCCTGAATCACCAGAGCGGAGTTCTGTCAACTGCTCGTTCAACTATTAACATTCCATTGACCAACAGGAGCCTCTAAAACACTAAAACAATCATTGTGCGGATTTCGTAAGTGGAAATAGTGGGTTCACGAAAGTTTCACGCTAATCAGCCCAGTAGTTTTTCCGTAATCTTGCTCGCAGACAAACAAACGGCACCAAAGAATCCCCTCCTCATATTGATATATTGTTGTATCGACCCCGTACAGAGCTGCTCTGTCAACAAATATGTGCGTTTGACTGAAGGGTAAAGTGTTTCTGGTTTGGATTTTTGTTGTTGTTGCAGTTTGACTTATTTCACAACAGCCGAGGAATAAAGTGTAACAGCGTCATTACGATCCAGTGAAAAGACCAAAGTGCAATACTCTACTTAGACATTCACAAGAAACAGAAAGTCGTCGTCTGTCAGTGTCTTTATTGACTTCACTATTATCATCTGCATTATTGATCCGTCACGGTCATCAGCAGGTTTGCTGCTGTATGACAGGAGGTCCAGAAACATCTGGTTGAGAATAACCCAACACCACGATGTGTTAAAAGAGCAACCATACAAGTTTTTTTAATTCTGATTTTTCTTTGGTATAGAGGGATTCGCTGAAAATTAAAACTGTGACAGTTGTGTTCTCATACTGCTGCTGCCTATCTGTGTATGTTTTACTGGGCGGGAGTGGGTTAACACACTACTGGCAAATTGTGGACGTCTCCCTTTTTTTTTTTTTTTTGCATGATCAGAAACTCCACGCACACACATACACACGCACACACAGAAAGAGCTGCAGCCCCCGTCGCTCTCCTCTCCTGCCAATGCGCTGCTGGTTAGATATTGTTAGCATTCCATTTGCCATTTACATTTTCTCTGCTTGACATAATTGAGGAATGGATGCTCTTATGAAAATTAAACTCGCGGTCCTCCCGGGTTACTGTAACCCTGTTAAAATGTAATGAGATTCTTTATGCGTCGTCTTGTGATTTTTTTATTAAATAGAATATCAGTATGACTAATTCCCCGGGCCCAAATGTGGACCGGGACACCGCATTATTGATAGGCCAGTGCATAAGTGGTCTCCCTCGGCCTGCCTCTAATGGCCTAATAATGCATTATACCAGTATCAGTGGGCCTGTGGCTTGCAGTGCTTATTGTCGTTATTGAAAACACCTGGGCGGACCATTCATCAAGGTTAAATCACCAGGGCCCATCCGTTCATTAGGCTGTCAGTAAACATCTTTATTTAGTTTCGGCTGCCGATAGTGACAGGACGGAGGCGCGAGGGGCCCTCTGACGAGCAGCTGCGGCCCCCCGAGCGTCCAGGAAGACACGGAGGTGGCCGCGGCGAGGATCCCGGCCCGTGGTTGGCCCGTCGCCGCCACCGCCGGACCGAGCCTCCCCCCTGTCAATTGGACGGATGACAGAGCAGAATGGATTAGGCCGGCCGTTCCCGGAACTGAGGCAGAGTTTTTACGATAGCCGCGCATCGGCTGCGCATATTTATCTTCTCTGATGATTGTTTTGAGTGTAAGCGGAGGGAGGCTGAAAAACTGTCGACCAATCTCTGAGAATCTGGAGGCTTTTTCTCGTCATGACAGATGGGCCGAGGCCCCTAACGAAGAAAGATGGTCCAGGGCGGCGCAGCCAGTGGAGAGATGATTAACCTCATTGACTCCCATCTTTAGTTAAAGAGCAACTTGACAAATCATCACTGCACCGGCTGCAGGCAGCAGAATTAATATATTCATCTGGATGCTAAACAGCGCTAATTCAAAACAAATATGACGTCTGTACCTGACAAAGCGGCATTCAATTTCAATTTGTCTCATCAAAATCAGCCAATTTAAGTTGGAATCACTTTGCATTAATCATGTCACGTTTTATTATTATATATTTTCTGCCAGCACTTTGAGTTAGTCAGTTTACTGAGAGATCAGCTGACCTTCATTCAACATTAAAAGACTTTTTTTTTTTTAAATTATTCTTAATCGGTGATGTTGGCGGGAAAAAGACTCATACATACTGTATTCATTAGGTATTCTGTGATTTATAGAACTTACAGATGTAATGCAGATAAGATTTGGTTTATCTTATAAAGGATTAAATATTTTTCATGTTTAAATAAGTTCTTAAAGCACACAGCCTGGCTTGATTTTCACTTGTTCTCTTTTGTGAAATGAATAACCATGATATAAACTGGCCTCACAGTGAACAATGAAACATCATTAAGATACAATAAGACAGAAGAATCATTCGTCTCGGCCCCAACATAGTTAAATAATTTATTGTCTATTCATAATTCATTTCTTAGCAACCACTGGACTCTTGTAGCAGAATTGGAACAATTTAATGAATAAATTAAACATGTTTAATGTGCGCTGCTACACAAATGGGACCAAATACGGTTGACCATGACATTAACGATTAATTTAGAGACAATTACAACAATTTAAGCAGATGGGATGAAGTTTCAGGTCCTAATTTTAATTTAAAAAAAAAAAAACAAAAAAACAGAACCCAGACTTTGCTTTATTGGTTTGAATTCTAATCTGGAAAATGGGCTAAAAATCAAACGCTGCCGTCGCAGCTTTTAGCTGGTTCAAATAAACAATGTGAGTCCTTCACAATGAAGATTACAAAAGCTCGGTGGTAAAGAATTTGCTGACTTGTGGCCCAGTGAAACAAATGATGTGTTGGTTCATCACTTTATCACTGACTCTCTGCAGATGCTCATATTTATCGGCATCACTGGGACTTTTCTTCTGCTTTTCTTAATCATTCTTTTCTTTTGCAAATGGCAACAAGCCGAACAACGTTTTATCTGCTCGAACCTACAGTCCGTGTACAGGAACAGGATTTTACAAATCTATTATTTATTCATCATATCAGATATTTGCTGAGTGCAGCAACGATACTTCCAGTAACATCTGACTTTTTTCTTGCAGGGATTTAAACCAGCAACTGTTCTGTCTCGCGTCAAAACAACTGCAAAAAACATGGCTTTAAGTGAGACATTAAATATTGTTCCTTCTGCCACAAACCCAACTACAGACTGAACGCAACAACCTTTAACTAAGTGATAGTTCAAAGTTCAAATAAGAGGATATTTCTCTACATATATTGATGCTCAAATAGTACATTTTAATTGTTCTAAATGAGTGAAGATATCTGCTTTAGATCAGTGTGTTTCAACCTTTTTCACATTATGGACCCATTATTTAGTTCACAATAGGGTCACATACCCTATCAGATGAGATTATATGTGAATATTTTTGTTTGCAAATGTGATTTTGTTCAGAATTCCATAAATATCTGCAATGTAGGTAGAGAGAGAACAGTCAAAATATTCTAAAATGACAAATTGGCATTTGTAGTAAGTGATAACAGAATATAATAGAAAGTAATTACTACACATTACCTGTTTTTTTATTCTATTTTTCCTAAATGGTAGATGTATTTTAACTACACATTAAAAATGAGACTTAATTGTTTAATGCTCCTCGTTATGTTTTTAATGTTGTCAAGCACTTTCTGTATAAAATGTGCTCTACAACAAAAGTTTATTATACAATTAAAGAAGTTTAACAATTAATCAGTTTTGCTGTGGATGCCCTGAAATGCTCTTAAGGCTCCTGTTGGTCCCCGGAGCCCATGTTGAGTAAATCTTGAAACCCGAGGATCTTGAATCTGTCCTCTAAACCAGTTCATGGAACATTGTCTTCCAGGCTGCAACAACATCAATTACACTTAAAATAGAACATGACTCTCTTAATCTTACTTGAATATTTTTCGAAGTGTGATGGAAAATGGGAAAATAAAGCAGAGACAGAACAGGAAAAAGTCAGAAAGGAGATACATACAAGAACTGTGTTGCTGTCCAGAGGCAACATACACGCGCGCACACACACACACACCTCTGGCACACTTGGAAGCGACGCCACATGAAACAGGCGGCTGGCGGTGTTGATGAATTGATGTGGCGGGCAGCTCTTCTCCTGCCAGGTCGGGACACACAGCGCGGATTCATGGGAATCAAAAGTTCCAGGGAACCATATATCTCTCAGAGGTCGGGGGCAGGGGGCCTTAAAGAGCCGCGCACGTCTGTCACTGAGCTGGATGGGACCCGCGGCCTCAGACCAAACACAAACAAACTGCAACAACTGGGCTCAGGGAATCCAGACACACACACCCAGAAGGAGAAGCAGGGTCAGACCAAAAACAACCACCTGATCACAAGGTCCTGAATAATACATGTCACTTATCCAGAATATATGTCTTTGCATGTTTCCACAGAAATATTCAGGAGGGAATATGAGATTTGGGAGATAAGTTTATTTGTTTTTATTTTAGATTTTGAACACTGATGAATTAAGAACATTGGTTTTCCATGAAGTGACTCAACATAAACTCTGAAATAAGATGAAATATTTTTTTTCAGTTTTTATGTTAAAGTTTCTCACAATGGAGAAACAAGACTGACTTTATTTGTTTTCATTCTGATTTAATAGGTTTTGGATGTTAGATTCTTTATTTATGGACTTGTACTGTCTGGAGTCTATTTTAAGCCAAACGTGACAAAATCAAGGTTATTCATTCATATCTGCACATGATGCTGTGATATGTGAGCATATATTTAATGCTCATGACATAAGTGTGTATGATACACACAATACATGGACATGTCTCTCTTTATTTCCTCATACATTTCTTCACCTTAATTTATCTTTTGTATAACATATTTGTTGTAGTATCTGTGTGCAGTGTCATTGCTGTCATTGCCTCTAGGGGGAGATAACAGCATGAAAAGTGTCCTGAGACTTTAAATATAATCCCTACTGCAAAGAAATCAATGTTCAGCTCAGAGTTCAGACCCATCACAGTGATTTCAGATGGTTTAACATCTACTTTTTCTCATTGGAGATTTATTTTTATTTTTTTTACCTCTGGATGAAAAGAAACAGCAGTTTGACCTTGATGACGAATTGATGTCAATTGAAAAATGCAGCAAACAAACGAGAACACAAATGTGAGCAAACAAATAACAAATAGATGATTTAGATCCACTTAAAGATGCAAGAAAAATAAAAATGACTGTTTCCTCTCTAACTGAATGTTTTAGTTTCTGTCTCTGCTGTCAGTCATTCTCCAACGCACTAAAATCTGTTTTTGTCCCCTCACACAGCAGCGCCAACGTATTTCTCCATTCACGAATAATTAAAAGCCGTTAAGTGACCTTGCTTGGTGGCAGCAGCAGCAGCAGCAGCAGCAGCAGCAGCATTAACAGCAGCAGCAGACACAGCGGAGACAGCTTCTCCTGACAGAGAGACGGAGCGGAGACTGAAGGCTTCTCGACAGCGTTCTGCGTTCCTGCCGGCCCCCGAGAACTTCTGAATGAGTAAAATGATTTGATTATGTTGAGGCTAATGACGGGGGGCATACTTAAATCCATCTCCACGGTTTTCTTTGCTTCTGCCCCTGATTCAGCGCCCTGTCAGCAGCTTGTTAGACGGGTTTTTACTGCTGTACTTCAGCTGTTCGCCTCATCAGATGAATACTGAGAACGAATAAAAGAGGCAACAAGGTAAAGGAAGAGAGACTGGGACAAAAAACAGAAGTCAGAGAAAGAGCAAGTCAGGGATGATACAAGACAAACACAAGTTTAAGCTAACTAATCACCAAACTTGTTTCAAAGTGTTTTTAGATACTCTGGATGATATACTATAGTATTTGGTTGAATCAGTCAAACTTCAGTCAGATTACACCCTTTAGTTCAACAATTAAACTATGTGAGACTAATAATAACTAGTATAACTAAACAGATGAAAAACCCAAACTATATCCTGTTTCTTTAAAGGACCAATATGTAACATTGTGCAGTAAAATGTCTAAAGACAATTAGACCTTTTTTTATATTTTCAGTTGCACTGACATCTAAAATGTTTCCAACAAGTTTCAAATCTATTTCAAACCTGTTTCCTTTTCCCCGTCTATATACACACCAGATAGTGATTATCTTGGTGAACAGTTTGTTTAGAAATTGACATTTGATCCAGTTTTATGCATTTTTTACTCTCTTGAATACAAGGTTGTCAGTCATTGTACGTCTGGTTCTTAAGTTATAAGAGAAACAATGTCGTCCCCTGTCCACTGACCAGCATCAGAGAGACAAAAGATTCTGGACATGACACTTCTTTATCCAGTGTTGTTACTGTTTTTTCAGCAGATTAAAAACCTCCTTAACATGAACACTGAAGAAATCCTGACGAGAGAAGCTGCCTGCAGAGAAGAACTCTACAGCAGTTCAATCGACTTGTCACTCGGATTTTAAGTGAACTTCTGAAATTTACCCCTACAAAAACAATAAATAAATGAAATGTTAATTACCATAAATTACCAAACAATAGCAGAGTTTCATTTAACCGCCGGGTCCCCTTTAAACACCGGATGCAGGTGTATATTTTGATAAATAACCACTGGTTCCAAATAAACACTGAAACACTGGAAAAAAAATCAAGGAAGAAGAAGAAGAAGACGTTTTTTCTCGATCGCCATGGCTCCGGAACAGCACAAAAATAAAAAGTAGGACATGAAATTCAGACTTTCTGTCGTAAAATATGGATGAGGAAAACTCAGGGGAAGGCGAGGAGAGACGTTTAACTACAGTACTATAATCTTACTTTTGAAAAATGTAAGTCATACTGTAGTCATACTACATAAAAGAATTTGAATAAATTACCATATTGTTCCGGTTTTGCTGAGCAGGATTTTTGTTAGGATTGAATCTCCTGTCCCACACTGCTGCCTGGTCTCAAATATACACCTGAAGTGATTGAAACAAATACGCCCTGGCTTGGCAATCAACAATTAAGCAATATTACCAGAGATGGTGTTTTTTAAAGTCATTTGAGCATTACAACAATGTGGTCAAGGTGCTGATGAAAAAAAAGGTAAGAAAATATGCAGCGTCAGTGGACACATCTTCTTCTTTGATCTTTTTTAAGAAATTAGACTGGGTTCAACTATTTATCAAAATATAAAACTGCACCCAGCGGTTATTTGAATCTCAGCTATTATTTGCTAATATAGGTGAAGTGATCATATGTTCTGGCTTTAAACTTCCAGGCAGCTTTTTCACTTCGAATTTTGTGACTTAAAAAAAAGAAAAATCACAAAAGGTCCCTTCAAGGTCTGGGCAACATTGTGATTTGGTTAAAAATATAAACGTCGGTCCCCAGCAGGTGTGTCTGTGTCGATCTGTTCTTCAGGATAAAAACACCTTCACTCAGACAAAGTAATAAAAGACATGTGAACACACTGACGTTAATTCGTCCCCCCGCTGCTGCAGACGTCAATATGAACCATATGGAGACATCAAGTCACTTCTCCTGTAATTGACAAGAATTTCAGTAGCAGGCCAAAAGCTCAACAATCAGCAGCGAGCTGAGCTGGTCTTTAACCGCCGTATCGGAGCGGCGGAACAAAGCCGATGACTGACAGACAGTGACCTCTCCTTCCTGTCCGTCAACACAACAAAGACGCTCGCTGTCTCCATTTAGATGGACAGCTGCCGCTCCGCGGGCCTCCCAAAACCAAACGAATTACTGTAAAGAAAAGGAAATCTCGTTAGGGACGAGAGCGGCGGCGACGAGGAATCACGGGCCTGTTGTTCTAATATTAGCGACGCTATTGTTGTGGGCGAAGCATGGCCTGCTGGGAGCTCAGGGGACACGGCTTTGTGATTCAATCTCATACTCAGGACAATGTTCAGAACAATCTGTGTGTGTTTTAGTTTTGTTGTGAGTCTATTTCCCCTGATGCATTACAGCCAATCAGAGGACGTCAGTCGTCCTGTTAAGGTCTCATCATGCTGTGTGTGTTTAATGGGATGATTGAGTCTTTATTAAATATATGATGGTTAGTGTTGTATGATGGAGACAAAAAAAAAAAAAAATGATGTTAATTTTTTTTTCCCCCTATCCAGTCATGATTCTGTAATGTTGATTTAAACATAATTTTGTTTCACAGCTGTGGATTTTCTATGATTTTTGTTTCAAAGGAAAAAAAAAAGAGAAAAGCATCAAATGAATGGAAAATTCTTGTTGACTCATCGACTAATCAATTCAGGTGCAGACTGAAAATTTATTTCAGTCTGATAAAAAAAAAAAATCCTGCAACTTTTTAGGTCTTGAAAATTGTTTAAAAAAATCTAAATCAGTGCAGAAAGTGCCAAAAATTAACTTCAATTAACTTCAACCCGGGAGTGATCACCTCTCCTGCTAATGTAAGCGTTATCACCACTTCTTCCAGGTCACTGCGGCGGAGCTTCAACAGCAAAGAGCGGAAAAAACAAAGAGCAGAGCGATATGAAGAAGAAGCAGGGAGGAAGGAGGAAAAAAGAAACGTTTCACCGCTTTCAGAGAGAGAGAGAGAGAGAGAGACCCCCTCCTCCGTCTAATCACATTACCCAAGAAAACTTTTACTTATGGCTAATGGAATTCGCTTAAAATTGAACCGCTGGGGCGAAAGTAGATTTGCATTGATCCAGATATGTATAGAGCCAAAGTCAGTCTATCTATTCTGTGAGGGAATTAAAGGCCGCTAAGCCTATAGAGCCAGACTGTATAATCCTATGTTAGGAGATCAATACTGGCTAGAACCCACGTGAGCTTTTTTCATTGTGTGTCTCTGCCTGAATATACATTATATACACATCTGTGTGTGTGTTTGCGTGTGTGTATTCATCCAGAATGTATATTTTGCCTGTAAATCCTTCAGTTTATGCGACTCTGCTCGTCTCTGACCTGGGTTCATCGTGAAGGAAAGGCTCTTTTGGAAAGGTTGAAGGGGTTTCGCAGCCGGACTGTTAACACCGGACAAATAAGCAGCTCTGTCCGGCGTTTATTTAGTCTGACACCCATCGTCTCGCTGCCCTCTGACAGCTTTAACATCCAGGACGAGCAGAGGGAGCTGGCAGCCACAGCGTGGCGGGTGCAGCTCGGAGTCTACCTGCTGCTGACCTCAACGCAACACCACATATACCAAACAACACCAACCACATTTAAATATGTATAGTAGTCACACAAGTCAGCTACAGTTTGGTTAAAGTCCAGATGAATGCAAAGTATCCTTTTAGAAACATTCTATAGGTGCCATTTTGTGCACCTATTTACCAATATAGGCATAAAGAATATTTATAAGCTGAAATAAAAAAATCCAAACATAAATCACAAATTTCAACCAATAATATAACTGTCCATCAGTCAGTCTTCAACTCAGCTCAGTTTCTCTCAGAGCCTAAAATATTTGTGTAAATGTTTTAAGTCAGTAAAACACTCAAAAAAACTAAAACTTCTATTTATCAGTCAGCAAACAACATAATTGCATCACAGCCAAATAATAATTCTCCTGTTTAACTTTCTCACTTCTCATCATGCAGTGTGTGTTTGTAGTGGGATTCCAAAAATATATTGGGATGATTGAGCCTTTATTATGCCTTTATTTGATATTACATGTTTGTATGATGGAGACAATAAAACCGCCTGTAAAACCTGAACGTTCAGGTTTTACACGCTGAATGTTTACACCATAAAATGGTGCAAAATGTCGATCACTGTTTGCCAAAGCTGAAGATTCAACCTAAAATGTCTTTTTTTTTTGTCCAGACCAACAGTCCATAACCAAAGGATCATCAGTTTACTATTATAGAAGACTAAAGAAACCAGAAAATAATCAGCTGGAAGCTGGAACCAGAGAATTCTGACATTTTTTTCTCAAAAATAACTTATTGATAAGTAGTTGGCAACACACACAACCATCACCAGCCTCCTATAGAGCAGCCAGGCTGATTATCTGCTGCTGGGTAACGAGCACAGGTGTGCTTTTGATGTTTTACCACAAAGCCTTTAATGATAAAAATAAAATAAAAATAGAGCAAAACCAATCATTTATCCAGATTCAAATATGCAGAATTTAAAATTCATTAAAAAAAGAAAAAATCTTAACGTTTTCTCTACTGCATTATTCTTTTGCATGTCACCGGCTACTTCTGTGCATAATTTGAGGTGAATTTAAACAATCCCATGTTGAAAAAATCATGGGTAATAGACACCCTGGGGCACGTGCCAAACTCCAGTCCTGGAGGGAGGGTGTGTATGAAGACTTTTGTTCCAACCAAGGAGTTACACACCTGATTTTACTAGTCAACCACTAGATCCATTGCTAAGGACCTTCATTAGTAGAATCAGGTGTGTTACTGCTTGTTTGGAACAAAAGCCTGCACCCACACCTGTCCTCCAGGACTGGAGTTTGACACCCCTGTGGGCTAAAGAGACAGGTTTTAAAAAATCATTAGAAAATAATTTTTAAAGATTTTCTTGAGATAGAACTACCTTAACAGCGTGTGTGTGTGTGTGCGTGTGCAACTTACCCTCCACGCACAACAGGATAGAAACCAAATGTCACCTGTGAAGCTGGAACCAAAGAGAATAAAACATTACAAAACAGTTGTCAAATCATTTTTTATTAATTGATTAATAAGTTAATTAACTAATGCTTAACTCCTTGTAGTCATTTGATTGGTGAGGATTCACAACAGTTTGGGTTTGTTTATCCAGAGGTGAAACATCGTTCTATTTACACTATTATCATCATAGTATAAGTCCAGAAAAGTGGTTTTCCTTGCATGTGCTTAACATGAAATCAAAGAGGGAGATCAGCTAAGTGGTTAAGACTAATCAAATCACAAGGTTTTAACTGGGCGACATTGATCAGCTCTGGAAAATAATTCCTCTCGGCAGTCCATCAATCTCATACATATTCACCCCCCCCACACACACACACACTAAACATCTCCACGCATCCCCCAGCAAACGCTGCGAATGTGCTAAATGACCTCACACAGCGACAGCGTCGGCGCACACACTCGATAGTGACCTCATTGATAAGCCGGATCCTGCCAATACTCCACGGCACACGGATACACACCCTCACACACACACATACACACGGACGCGTCAGTCAGGAGGTCACGCCGACCCCATCATCATCACGCCGGCTGCAGTGGGCAGCGGCACAGCAATGACATTGGCCCGTCGGCAGCGGATCTGATGACTAAGAAATCCAAATATGAGATTAGTCCTTCTGACTATCCTGCTCCTAAGTGCCACTCCACACAAATGGGGCCCTAAGAAGATAATAACACTACAATTGCTTTTATAGGGATGGAGTTATTCAATTACAAGCCCCCGGAGTGAAATGTTGCTATAACTGTACCACAGCGGGATGCGGCTGAGGCAGGAGGTTTGTCATCTTCAGAAAGAAGAGGCAGAAATCTAAGGATGAAACGAAGAACGCGTAAAACTCAGAGGACACGGCGACCAGATGGATTTTTGTTTCACAGAGTACGAAGGATCCTGTGACACTTCTGACCTGGAAGTTTCCCTGAAGGGCCAAGGACATGTTTCATGACCTCTGAGCAGATCAGAGGTTAAGTGTCTTGCTTGTAGATTTTATAGACACATGTATTTTTAAAAGAATTAGGACAATACATGTTAATAGACACACACACACACACACACACACACACACACACACACACACACATATATATATATATATATATATATATATATATATATATATATATATATATATATATATATATATACACAGACGTAAACGTGAAATTATAGCTCTGTTCAGCTGATTTCCATCTGTAGTCCCATTGGCAAGTTGATGATATTGATAATTCAACACAATAAAATCAGGTAAAAACAATAAAATTGAATAAAGACACAATTAAATCAAGTAAAATTGCTCAAAGGAACGTTAGTGATGGCAATAATGGAGCAATTCTCAGGTGAAAACTTTTACACACTTTCATGCAGGCAATAAAAAATATCAGTATATATTGTCAATATCCACATCATCACTGCAACAACAAAATAGTCAGCAAGTCATTTAAGAGAAAAAAACACACACATTAGATGACATTCAGCCTACTTTCTCCAGGTTATTATTAAAAAATAGATAATTAAAAATGATCAATAATCCTCGGTATCCACTGATAAGAAATATTTGAATATATGTTCTTGTTATATCATCCACCTCCACCTGGGAAAAGTAGGTTATTAAGCATAAAATTCTGCCCATATATTTAAAAGAAAATTGTCAATAATTATCAATATAGATCAACATAAAAACCTTTTATTCTATTTCGGACTTTCATGTGTGCATTTTAAATTTTGGATTTAATATTCTACTTTTATTTTACAGCTAATCTTTAATTGACATGAGTGCTGAAGCCAAATGGAAATTTTCAAATTTTGTATAGTTTTTAGTGTCTTTTTCCAAGCATGAAGCCATGAATTTTGGGCTGAATCCAATTTAGTACATTTGCACAACAATTGTTTAAGTGGCTGCTGCTGCTCATGGAATGTTAATAGCTGAAGGAGCAGTTGACAGGATTCAGCAGGAATATCCACATATTATATGTTGTGCTATATATCCATAGTTCTAAAATATTGATGCTGTGATGACAGAGTTGAATATTTGTCTGACTCCTGCCTGACATCCCAAAGACGTTTTTGTTGCTGCATGATAACTCTTATTTAAGGCTCATTGCAATAACACAACTTTATTATTTAATATAATAGGACCTGTTTTCAACAGGGGGTTCTTTACATGTTAAAATGTGTTTGTGGTTTGATAAACAAAAGCTACCAGTTAAAAATTGTCTACGGGGAAACAAAGACAAAGAAACTAAAAAAAACAAATACAGACGGAATCTAACTTCTCTTTTTTTTTCGATTTCTATTAATTCAAGGAAAAAAAAGTCTTGATCTCGTTGATAAATTAACACAGCCATGGAGAAATTGACCTGTTAGAAATTATACTGGAATTGTTAGTTAATTAGTTAATCAATAGTTTGATTTGTTTTGATATAAGTGACTGATTTTGGAAGAATCAAATGAAACCAGTTCCTAATGGAGTCCAACTGTTCTCATTAGGTAAATATTCTGGTCTCGGTGCACACGGCCTGATAAAAATGTGATGTCGGTTTGCACTGAAATTACCATCTTGCGCATGTCACATGTGGGTTTAATTTGCATATTAAAAGTTCTCTTAATGTCACGAGGTTTAATTGAGCTGCCACATGTGGACGTGTATAACAGAAACAAATGTCGGGGCTGCAGGTGTGCTCCGCGCGGCCCGAGAAAAAGATTGAGCACGTTTGACCATTCTTCCTCGGCTCTTTGGCAGCATCCGCTCAGAACTGTTGAAAGTCCCAAGGCAGGCGGCCTCTCCCCAACCCGCCACCCCCGACTTAATCCTGTTTGTCCCCGTTTACCAGGATTGAAGTGGAGAGGGCTCTGTGGACCCCCCGCACCGCCTCCTCATTTAAAAACATTTCCTGGACCATATCTATGTGCCCTCATCCAGGACAACGTCTATTACTTACAAATTACAGGCTCGGTAACCCAGTTACCTGCCAAGGCTTCAGTTCTTCTACAAATCCACAGGGTTTCCGGGGGGGGGGGGACGGTGGCTTCTCGGCCAAGGGCAAACCACAGCTGAGCGGGTTGTCTTCATGAAGGGAGACGTCAGGGAAACCGGTTAAAACTCTGCCCCAAACCTCGTCAATCAAAGCAAAGTGAGGTAAAATACGGCGGAAGGAGGAGTGTGACAGCAGCGAGACGCTTGTTGCCGGATCACAATCACATGCTAATTGATCGTTGTGTCCTCCCCAGAGCTTTACTCAACACAGACTGACAACAGGCATTAAAATTATTGATTATCATCTTCATACACTTTCTAACGGCCCGAGGAGTTAAAGGTGGAGCCGAGCATCTGGATAATCACCCAGGAGCCTCTGGGGTATCAGTGATTGCTGAAGTGGGGACCTAGCTCATTTTTAGAGCGACTGGAAGAAATCTGTTATCACGTCTCTACAGTCTTCCTCAAATGAGTCCATCTTTAAACAAAAGTTAAAGTTGCCAACTATGACATTAATCTCCAACTGTTTTGAGAATCAATTCATGGATTTAAGTAACTTTTAAGAAGAAAATGTCCAAATTCTCTAGTTCCTGCTTCTGAAATCTGATTTCCTGGTTTCTGTAGTCTTCTATAATAGTAAACTGATGATCTTTGGGTTGTGGACTGTTGGTCTGGACAAAAAAATTTTAGGTTGAATCTTCAGCTTTGGGAAATAATGACCAACATTTTAGACCATTTCCTGAACCAAAACTCTAATTGATTAATTGTCAACATCAATAGATTATGAACATAGTTATTAGTTGAAGCTCCAGTGTAAAGGTACAGTGCAATAACTCTAAATAACAATAAAAAAATAATAAAAATAATTCAATCAAAATACAAATTGTTTTTATTTATATATTTGTTCCATCACTAAAAAACAATATTATAATAATATTATTTTTATCTCATTCAATATTTTGTAAAAAAAATCTGACTTTTTCATTAGTACATCAATTCACTTTACATACTTCTTTCATTTTGATCTCTTTTGGGGGGTAAATTCAAGTCTGGAGACTATTGTGTGAACATCCCTCAGGCCCTTATAAATTTTCCATTATTTTTACAACTGAAGTTTAAAAAACGCATCAAAATTCGACTTATTTTGTATAAAATACGTGTATCTTCTGTATAATATTTGTATGTTTAACAATCCAAAAATGGGAGGGAAGATTTTCTTTGTCTCCTGACTGATTGTACAGCTGTTTGCATCTGTTTGAACACACATGCTGCAGATGTGTCTGAGAGCATAAAAGAAAACCCTCTGGCCGCCATTTGTCCGTCTCTGCAGACTCGGTCCTGCAGCACAATACCTGGATGTTACTGTTTTCTCAGAAAACACGACTGTGAATCAGCAGCAGCTCAGCTCAGAGTCGTCTTAAAGCAGCTCATTTTATCTTTGTATGCATCCATGCGGGTATGCTAAGAACTCTAATAAAGCTGGAGACGCACACTGAAGTGACTTACATATTTGTGATTCACAGTTGAAATGAATCTGAAGTGAGTAAACGTCATTCAGCTCCTCGCTCACAATCAAACCCTGGGTGCTTCCCATGCGGCTTCAACGTGGCTCCTCGTTCCCTCCGCTCGCGTCTCTTTCACAAGGACGAAGGAATTTAATTAACCTTGTTCTCATCCTCGCTCACTCCAGCGTCTCTGTGAGGAGACAAAAATCGCTCCCGACGCACAGCAGCTCAACTGTCAAACACGGACAAATCACCTCTCAATATGTAGAAATAAAACAGGATAGTCCAAAGGGGTTCAGCTCACTGCTCATGTTCAACTCCTAACCAGTTGCATTAAATGGAAACGACTTAAAATGAATTAAGCTTTTGGAAAAAGGCAGAAAATTCCTTGCTTCTAGTTTTCAACATCTTTGCATTGTGAGAATGATTATCAGAATTTTTTTACTCTTTCCTGACAACTTATATAATGAAGAATCATTTGATTTTTGAATTAATATATATTTTATGATGGAATACCTTGCCACAGATTCAACACACCCAGAGCAGACAGAAAGGAGCACCGAACATCGTTGACTTTGTTTTTCAGTGGCGGAAATTAATTGCAATTAATCACATTCCGTGGACACAAATGACAGATTCCTATTAATTTTGCAAAAACTTGCACTGCTGTTTATTGTATTCTTTGTTATTTATTGTTTGCACAGTTGCATTAAAAGACGCCACATAGTTGTGTAACTTTTGTAAATGCATTCATAGTGAGGATGAAAGATTGTGATTCATCATAAAAATCATGTGTTCTGTTGTATTTTTTTTTTTACATAAAAAGCTGTTGCACCGCAGCTTCATCTTTTCTCATGCAGCCAATAACAAGCGTTTTTGTGTGAGCATTTTTCTGCGGAGGCAGCAGTGAGTGGAGCTTAGCAGGTCCATGATCTATGAGTCCTCAGTAAGTGCAGAGGTGTGGAGATCTCAGGACCTGTTGGGTTTCTGCAGCGACCCGCAGGCCTCCTACAAGAGGGGATTAGGTTAAACTGACTCTCAGCCATTTACAGTTATCACCGAGCGGCTGCTGCTGCCAACTACTTTAGAGCACTTTCAGCAGAGAAGCCGCGTCTGGGAAATTTCACACAGATCGAGGCTTTATTGTTGCCTTTTCTTATGGACACACACACACTGTCTGCACAGGTATGAAGCTGAATACGCACA
This sequence comes from Lepturacanthus savala, assembly GCA_030544235.1. Classification (NCBI taxonomy): domain Eukaryota; kingdom Metazoa; phylum Chordata; class Actinopteri; order Scombriformes; family Trichiuridae; genus Lepturacanthus; species Lepturacanthus savala. Next base: position 19,129,507 of record CM060467.1, read on the forward strand.
CACATGTACACAGGTTCAAAGAAGCTCGAAGCATCCATATACTACATTTATGGACCAAACTGAAGTCATAGGTTTAATATTGCTGTAGTCTTGATATGTGCTGCACAAAAAAAGACACTGAACAATCTACCAACATTTTTATAACCTGACAAATAGTTTAAATAAAATTTTATAGAAAACGTAGGTCTGGCAGCAGAATGTGTCCTTTAAACTGTATTTACTGTTTTAGATTAATTCTATATAAAGGTCATTTATAGAGGACAGAGTTGGCATCTTGTGGATCGGATGTCTATCATATATTAAAATGTGAAACTGCATTTAAATCCAATTGTTCATTCACCTCAGGATGTCTGCAAAAAGGTGTAAAATGCATCGGTTGTATATCACGTAATCTTTGTTCCTCCTCTAACTACGTCTGCAAATGCTCTGGAAGTAGCGGCTCACAGGCTCTGTCCCGTCTGTCCCCTGTGATAATGGCTGCTGCAGCGACACTGGAACAACAATCTTTTTTCCTGTCACATTAAAGCGACAGGAAGAAAGCGACTCCAGTGATTCTAACAGATACGATAATCCACAAGACATGATGTGCTTTTGTAATTCTTATCTGATCCATTGAATGATCTGTAGGCAGAGTGAGCGCTGGAAGCAAGAAACTGTGAAGACGAGCCAAGCTTTTGTCTTTTATTCCATCCGTGTTTTTTACTGGTTTGGGGGAATAAGTAGTTTATACAATTAAATCTGAAATCAGTAATTACACTGCAGTCATGTTCGTTTAGATTACAACTCGTTTGCAGGTTTTCTGGGTAGTTTGCTGCAGGTTTCATATCAGTCCATGTCTGACACTTGTTATGGTGCAGAGACACGGGTCAATGCCACAAAAGGATGAGGAATTTGACATCAGGTCAAGTCCAAAGTTTCTTATTCACATGTCTTGCGTCACTTAACTGAAGAGAATCATACAGGTTTCATTTCTAAAACTGTGTGGAAATATTTATAAGATTTTAGTCTCAAGGAAGAAGTGTTTCTGGAGTAATATCAGGGTTTGAAGGTTTATTAGTGGTCGTTCTCACAGATTACCAAGCAACTACATAACTAGTAATCTCCTACTGGTGAAGGTACATTCTTAAATTCAGAACATTCAGAACCGGAGGCTGATGTGGTAAATGTTTTTGATTGAGAAATTAAACAACCATTTTTCTTTTGCTACATGCACTAAATACAGAAAATGGAACATGTGTTTGTTGTTAATATGTAAAGTTTAAGTGATTGTTTCGTAGGTAGCTTGCAAAAAGCCGATTTCCCAACAATTTGAGGTGCGTTACCACCATCTTTTAACTTTTTAAATTACCAGCGTGTGGACATGAATTTTTCTATTTCTATGTATTAAAATGTTTGACCAAGAAAAATGGTTGCCTCCCTTCTAGAAGAATAGTTTTAAAATGGAAATCTCCTTTATTCACTGGTTTGATTATCTCACTTTTCTATTAACATTATTATTATGATTATGAACTCATTTTTATTATCATCATCATTATTTTATTTTATTATTATCATCATTATTAGTTAAGATTTTCTCTTTTTTTAATGGGAACAATACATATTAATTAACATTTACATGTAAATATGTGGGATTATAGCCAAATGGCTAATTTCCATCCCCAGTCCCATTGGCAGATTGGTGTTACAAATAAAACAATGATGGTAAAAAGTACAAAAGGCTCAGGACGAGGACAATAAAACAATGCACCATAATACCATCATCAGTATACGCGAAAACATATATATCACAAACAACATACATAGACAAAGAGCTAACTGGCCAAAGTTAGTTGCCATGTGCTAAAGAAACAATAATTTTCATAGTTCAGTATGTGGATGATTTGATTGACAAAATAACTGAAAAGGATTTAAAAGACTGAAATTTTAGATGTTTCCTGCACTGTTCTACCTTTCTTGAATAAGAATATGAATAAGAATATGTTTGAAAAACACATGTTGAAATGTTAAACATCCACCTACATGGAAACAAAACCAATCGCTTCTCTGTGCTTTGCAAACACCAACTGCCTCCTCCTCACTCTTTCGCTTCCACACACATACGTGCAAACACACACACACTCACACTTGAACACACACAATTAAAGTACACACCTTCCCAGTGTCTCATCCAGTTTACCTCCCCTGCACCAGACCTCGAGGGTAACAAGCACAGTAAGTAGCCAGCTAATTAGCTAATAACCTGCAAATCAAATTGGCAGCCGCCGGACCTTTAAGGCTCGTGAAGGCCCGGCAGCATCAGCGACTGTCGTCAGAGCTCTGATCCATCCAATATTCAGCCAAACAGCTCAACGTTTCTCATGAAACATTGCACCTTTATTCCATTCACAACCCTCCTATCTGAAATGAAACGTCCCTTTAAATGTCTGCCTTTTACAGTAAACACACACACACACACACTCCCTTTAAGAGAGCAGAGCTCTCCTCGCCTCCCCAATTAGGCCTCTAATTTGGCTAATGGAGCATTAATGGAGAAAGAGGCTGCTGAAGACCGAGCTCAGCACAATGTCCTCCAAACCAACATCACACACACACACACACACACACACACACACACACACACGCCACCCCCTCGTACCAAAACCCTTCCAACCCCCACCCCAATACAACACACAGATTAGATTTCACTAACAATAGTATCAGAATGCCTCTCTGGAGACAACACACACACACACACAGATAGGCTTGGCATCTTTTGACTAAATTCATATACACACACACATGCACAGAGACGCTTCCTGCATCAAACTCACACACTTGTACCAAATAACATAAAACACACACGCACACACTCACACACACACACACTGATTAAAAGATGTGGACAGCATGGGAACTACTGCAGCACTGCTGAGAGGAGGCTCAACATGGCGCCATCACCCTGCTTGTTATCTCACACACACACACACACACACACACACACACACACACACACACACGCACACACACACACACACACACGCTGGTGGTCATGTACTGTATATGTACATAACCCCATGTGATACTCTAAACATGGACGATCTGTCAAGTGGGGCTCTGCTTTGACCTTCATATCCGAAGCTGAGTGACCAAAAGCATCTCAATCTAAAACTTTCAGAGGCCGTTTTGAAGCTGACGACGTGTTTTTTCTGCGGCAGGAAAGCTGACACATTTATGAGGTCATCACCCCATGTGCGCATGTTTCAGGAGCGTTGGCGAATATTGCCCCAGTGTTGTGATAAGGCGGCGGCAGCGAGCTCCTCCTATGATGCCTTGTTGGGTTGCGTTGGAGTTTCCAAAGCATGACGGCGCTGGCGACAGCCATATCTGACGCTTTGACCCTTTTCAAGTCAGCCGCTAGCACTTCAATCTCCCTCTCTCTCTCTCTCTCTGTCACACACACACACACACACACATCCTCCCCACATGTGTAGATAGATACTACTTCAGTCTCCAGGCCTTCGATAAGGGGACCCCCTGAAAAAAGGAGGAGGGGTGCAGGCAGCGAGTGTTCATGGCGAGCAGTCTGTGAGGAGGAGAGTGGAGGAAAGTGTGTGTGTGTGCGTGTGTGTGTGTGTGTGTGTGTGTGTGCGTGCGTGTGAGCAGTCATCCTAATCTCCAGCCCGGCTCCATAAACACTGCTGTGGCCTCACAGAGCCAGATCCAGAGCAGCCATGCGGCTCCAAGTCTGATGCAACGCCGCTCAGCACCACCACGCCGCCACCGCAGCTGCTGCTCACTGACAACAAACTACGATTAGCTTGGGTCCTATCTGATGATGTCATCAATCGCTGTTTCTGGTGAATGCGGGAAAACAGCAAACACGGCTGGTTTCATTACTTGACTCAAGATCCTTAAACCCAAAGAAACAAAACCTTAAGAGATAAATATAAATATTTCAGCGGCTTTGTACTGCAGTTTATATTGAAAAGTGGTTATATTTTCCTCTTATGGGGTGGACAAAATATTATAGACACTTTTCAATATAAAGAACACTAATGACAACAACACCATTTACTATGATGTCAATGACATGAAGTCATATTATCATCTTATTATCAACAAAACTGAAAACGTAGAAGCTTTTTAGTTTTGCGTTTTTGTTGAATTGTGTTCCCAGATGTAACATCTCAAACCACAGCGGTGGTGTGTTTGTATCTGTCACTTTTTTCATCTTATCGTAAACTACATTCTTTGAACATATTATTATTGTCTACACCTGATTTCCCATTTAGTCTTAAACAAGAAGATTATTTCTGTTTCCTCTCTGCTCCTTGTGGATTGGCTCCCTCAGCAGTCAGGGTTCAAACTGAGCTGTGATTGGTTGCTGCTGAGCATAAGGTTAGGTTGTGAAAGGCAGAAGCAGATTACAGCCGAAGCCAGACCAAATAAAGACCAACAGTCTGTTAGCATTCCTCACATTTCTGGATATCACCCTACCACACACACACACACACACACACACACACACACATACACACACAAACACACACAGACACACACACACAGTTTACCCTGAAGAAAAACCACAAGTTCAATCTCTGTTATTATAATAAGTGTGTTATGTTAGTGTCTCACTGTTTGGGTTGCTGAAACATGCTTTAAAGTCTTGAAAATATCTGTTCACTGATGAGAATAATGGAATCCAGCGGAGGTGATATGGTGCAGTGCTATCACAAATATGCACAGAAAATAACTGAGATTAACGTCAAACACAGATAACAGACTGGAGAGCAGCATCGGCCTCTTCGTCAACGGTGAAATTTCTCTTCACTAAAAGCCAACATGTATCTCTATGATGATTTTTCTAGAATTCCCACACTGGGAAACCCACATCACGTCAAGAGAAACTGAATGAAAGCTGGTGGATTTATGTACACTCAACATGACAGAAAATCTCCTTTGTTAAAAGGATTTTCCTTATTTTATTATCTGATTTATCTGAACATGTTTACTTGTTAACATTTGCTAAATTCACACTAAACATGAGGTGCAGTTGCAGTTGATGACGCCTGCTATTAGTTTTGCAAATATTCATAGTTGTTGTTCATCATCATCCAGTGACGGATGACCCAACATCACGATGGAGATCAGCCATCAGTATGCCACGCCCCCTCCTGTCAGAAACATGCACTGATTTCTGTTAAAGGGCGCGCTCTTAAGTAACTGATGAGTAATCGGGGTTCAGTAAAAAGAAGGAGAGAAGAAGATTTATTTCTGGCTGGATCAGCCTCTGATCGGTCAAAAGATTCACGCAAAGCATTATGGGAAACAAACATGGCCATTAGCGTCAATACCTGCTGCAATATATGATCGATAATATGGTCAATATTGGCTCTACCAGTATGGATTTGTTTTACAAAGCCCCGAAAGATGCAAGATTTCCAGGGTGGATTGAAAACCTTCTACATGGGCTACGATCGCACTGAAGGCAGCAATGGAAAAGCACAACTGTTACTTTTCAGGATAAAAACATTTAAGAAGCTATGATTTATTGATCAATAGTTATTTGAAGTTAACTGACCTGTGCAGAATTGCGTCGTCCCCAATGATGATGGTTTCAGAGAGTTACACCAAACAGAATTCTCAGCAGCCCTTCTGATATCATCGTCCATCACAATGATTCACTGTAAACATCGTCCAATGCCAATTAAAGAGACGTCAGCCAACCTGATCATGAACCAAACAGAAATATTGACCTGATATCAGGTGAAAAGTAAAGATATTCCAATTCAGTCTGAAGGGCAGGAACATTGTCCATCAGCTTTCATGGCCAGACAGGAATGTCAATGGATCACCAAAGTCAGTAATGATTCATCCCCTGGGAACTATGAACACCTGAACTTCACATTGACCCAATCAGCAGTTGTTTCAGTCCGGACCAAAAGTGTAGCCTTTCAGCCATAAACTACATGAAATCAAGATGGGGGAAAAAGGAAAAGGTGTAAAAGCTGTCAACTTGTATTTTTACCTGCTGTGTTTAGACAGGCTGGCTCCTATCTTTTGGCCCATATAACAGGATGTTGTTCGGCGCGAGGCCGCGGTGCCTCGAGCCGTATGGATCTCAATCCGCCTCTACTTTTCTGCCAAGATGGATGAGAATCTGTCAAGATCAGGACAAAAGCTCCCGAGTGGGAACAGCCCCGCATCTCAACAGACCGTGTTGACACGGGAAACTTTCTCTTCCTAAACAAAACACCAGGCGTCAAACAAAACAATCGGTCACCGCTAAAAACCGCCGAGCAGCCTCTCGCACTTTCGCTCATTCATGCCAGGGGAAGTAGGATGCCGTTCATTACGGGCAGCTGTTTAGCCCGTGTCAGCTTTTATGAGTGAACAAGGAGACGTTGATTTCCTGTCCCGCGCCGCCGAGACCACCCGGGCTACGGAATGTGCATCGGTAGAGTGATAAAAATTGTATGATGACGTAGCTTAGAACAGTTCTTGCATTTCGTAAAATATATTCCATCACGTTCAATTAAAAATGATTAAATCTTGTGTTTTTAAACTCTACAGATATTTGTTGCATTGGTAAATTACTAAAGGGTCAATAGAAGATAACATCTAAGTTAGTTTTACTATTTAGATGTGTTCAACATTATTATTATTATTATTGTAGTGAAATACATTTTTAATGTAGACTCTATGGCAGAGGAGTCAAATTCTTGGGCCACATCCAGTGCAATTAGATCTCAAGTTGCTCCAACCAGTAAAAATAAACCTATCAATGACAAGACCTATAACTTTCTCTCCTACGTCTTATTTAAATTGATAGGTTGATTTGTTGTATTCTTTATCTTTATCTTGATCTAAACAACTACATTATAAATATTTACAGGTATATTTCATCTTCAATTTGCAAAACAGGAGACATGACATGAGAATACAAGTGCAATTTCAACTGGTTCAATTTTGTCACACTTTGTCATCTGCTGTCATCTTTTGTCCAGATTGGACCCTTTAGAGGGCCGGTTCTGGACCCCGGGGCCGTGTTGACACCCCTGCTCTAGTTGTTTTTTCATGTGTGAGTTACTGGATGCAAGAATTTCCCTACAGGTATAAATAAAGTATCTATCTATCTGGACAGTAGACAAGGAAACGTTGATTTTACCGTTGCAGGACCTTTGGATCTAATAAGTGTATCAACTCCATCCCTCTATATGAAAAACTTGTCAGTTTATGACATTAATACCCTTCAATCCTGCACATGTAAGTATAAATGTATTATTTCTCCACATTTGCTTGCTAAATCTTTTAATGAATTTTTTTTCATATAACTATAACATTTAACTTTCATTACAAAACATGCCGTTAAATTTCATTCTCCTTTTTGTCTGTCTGTGATTTCACTTCACTCTTACTCTTAATTTCTTTCTATTTTTTGTGTTATAATGTGATATTTGTAGGTTTGTTGTTTGCATTTTGAGAATTTTATTCCTTGTTTTTTTTTCTTTCTTTTGAATAACCCAATTTTTATTTGTTTTTAACCTTTCCAGCACTTTTTGTATTGTTTTTTTTGTGTACTTGTTTTTGTATTATGGCGCAAAATAAAACGGAATGAAAATGTTACAGCGCCCGTCTAAGTGTGTAATGATGCCTCTGTTCACTGAGGTCACAGACAAGCCGTGACTTAAACCACTTGACAACCGTTTTACTTTTGATCTCTCAGGTTTTACCTCGGTGTTCACACCTCCCGAGTGAGACAACGCACGTCTGCGGAGTGTTAACAGACGGGCCGTTTGGAAGAAAGACGATTGGAGAGCGCTGCTGGCACCCGATGATCTGCTCACTTCAAAGAGCATAAACATGTCTGTTGTATCTGTGGCGCAAATTGCTCCGTGTCCCGTTTGGGTTTATTCATCTCCGTGGATGTGAACGGGGCAGTCGACAGCACAATAGTACCTGTGTTGTTGAGGGTGTAACTGCAACCACGGCCCCGGGGGGATCCAGATCCCGGAGCCTCCAAACCACACAAGAGGAGCTAAGCCCTGCTGAAGAGCGGCTGTCAGCTTCTCCAGGCTGCACCTGTGGGGACTGGCCTGGTTCTCCTTAGACCTGGCCTGAGAAACACTAGGGAGCTTTAGGAGGATTTGGGGCGAAAAATGGCAGCTCACTTTGCACCTTGACGCGATGAATTCTTTGAATGGGTCGACGAGCTTCAGAATCAGCCCCGAGGGGATGGAACGGAGATGGTGCTGGAGCGAGTTCACCTGTGCAGACAGGAACAGGACGAGTGTGTTTTACTATTATGTGTTATATTATCAGATTATCACACCGGCTCCAGGAATAGACCGAGGGTGATTATTTCTGAATGAATGAACCAAGATTAAACTGTGGAGCAACTTTAAATTAAACATTGTACCATCTGTTTAATTTCGATTATCGATTCCTGTTTTATTTGTCCCCAAAGGGGAAATGAACAATCAACAAAACGCAGTTCACTCATTGTTCATACAATTTGATGTAGAAGAAGCACTCAGATTATTTACTTGAGTAAAAGTACAACTACAGCAGTGTACAGAGTGTAATGAGTTATTTTGCAAAAGCAGATAAACACCAATTTGGAAAAGAAAGAGCCGAGGCTTGTGATTTTCAATTTCATTTGAAAATGAAAGTTTAATTTTTTTGAGAAACCTGTCATATTTCCTTGGTCGAAGACGCTGAACTATATTTTCTGAACATTTCCAACGTGTGAAAAATCCTCCTTAAAAATTCGACTTAAATAAAAGTACATAGTAAAAGTTGCGGTTTGTCCCTCTGACTAATATATATTAAATAAATTGGAGGATAAGGCAGCGTTTAAATGGCATATTGCACTAAAATAATTTTTTAAATAATTATTATTAGTTACTGAATTATTTTTCCTGCATGTATTCCGGAAGTCAGTCACTAGGTTGTTTCAACACTTTATTGTAGACTGAAAATATCTCATCAGCAACGATATTTGATGCTCTGTTCTCACCCCAGAGCATCAAATATGCCGTTTTGGTCAGTATTTATGAACACAGATTTTTCTCCTACAGCCAGAACCAGGAGCACTCGGGCTCAATCAGGATATCATGGAGTCGAGTGCATGAATTTTATTATTGGTTTTCTCATACATATAAAACATCGCCCCTCCCGACGCCCCCCCTCCTTCACAGGAGAGCGTTTCACAGTCTGGTACAGCAGACGTGTTTACACACACTTAAGCCTCACTGTATTTATTACTGACAGAATTCCCAGGCACTTATACAGTCAAACCACCCTTTAAAAAACACACACATCCACTCTTCTGAATATCATGAACCCCCCAACCCCTCTCACCCACCCACACACACACACGTTTTCTCCCAACATGCACCTTCACAGCTCACAAGTACTTAACGCATTAGAGAAACAAAACAGATCTACCATTCAGCACACACTTTAATCCTCAGGCATCCAGCTCTGGGATGGTGTGAGAGAGTCTGAGGCTGGGCTCTGCATCCCGACCCGTCTGCGCTGACAGACGGCGCTCTCTGCAGAAGGATAGGTCACTGGGTCATGTGACCTGTCTCTGGACGAGCCGCACGCAGACACGAGGGCCGCACCGCTAATCTGGCCATCTTTCTTCAAAACAGTGTCGTCAGACGAGGGAGAGAGGACGTATCTGTGAAAAAATGCGTCTTGAAGAAAAGCGTGGTGACCACGATTTGATGGATCTAACAAACGGCATCTTACAGAGAGGAGTAGTTGAGGTACAGCATCACGGATGCCACATCGGAGGAAAGGCAGTAAAAACTGTAAAACAGTAAAACAGTGATACCTCCTGACTTTTGTGTGAGTTTACAGCAAAAACAATGGGTGTAGGTTGACCTTTGTCATGTATGTGTCCTGTGTGTGTGTGTGTGTGGCCATTTAGTTAAATAAAGACGAGGCTGGAAGTGAAAAACAAAAGTTGACCTGAATCACATAAATTTTACAACCGCTCCCAAGAAAAACGACACACAATAGGTTGTAATGTCAGTCACCCAAAAACAACAGGGACTTACATTTGAGAGACAGACGCCATCTAGCAGCCGCAGTAATTACTGTATGACCCGGAGCACAGGGGCAGGTCAGATGGAGATATGTATATATATATATATATATATATATATATATATATATATATATATATATATATATATATATATATATATATATATATATATATATATATATATATATATACACACTAATTGCCCCAAAGTATCGGGGAGTATAAGAGAAATCAGTATACCAGTACTTTCTGGGACTTTCTGGTACTTTGGGGGCGATAGTAGGACCCACATGTCTTCATTCATTCATTCAGCAGCAGGCTGGATGGAGGCATTAACCTCCATCGACCTACTGTATAATCGGAGACGTGTTCATTTCCTGTTTCCAACCACAAGTCGGGACAGTATTTAAAACTCGAAACCACAATCGTCCCTAAATCTTTTTGTGGTTACTATCATAGCCATGGCAACAAAGGTTGCCTAAATAGTTTTTTTTATCCTAAGAGAGTTTCTAGTTTTAAAGACCAAAAATATTTTGTATTTAGTTTTACTTTTTCATTCTTTGTTTTACACTTTGAACATAGGACCTGCATTTTTGTCAGAGAGAAAGTTTTAAGCAGGATATTGACTTCAAACTTGTATTTTTGTCTTTACTCACTTCATTATTCTCATGGATTTATAATATCTGGATAAAGCATCACTTTAAATACTCGGATGAATGACGCAACATTGATATCATGGAGACGTCCACGATAGCCTGCACATTTTTTTATGTTGTTAAATGTTAAATGAAACATTTTAATCAGGAATTTAGAAAAGAAATATCCCAAATTGTTTGAAACATTTTGGTTAATAAAAGTACACAACTCAACAAAATATTTAGTTCAGTCATTTTAAATCCAGACAAATGACATGTTGTGCCTTTAAAAGAGCTGTTCTGCTGTAAAACTAATCTAAATTCTTTGGTCATTTTACTGCATTTTAATGACCTGTGAACTGGAGCCTCCGTTCGCTGCATAGCTGCAAAATCCAGAAACAATAAAGAAAAACATGCTGTATATAAGACTGGATCCTGTGCCCAGTCGGCCTGTTCGGTAATCCATCCATGCCTGCACAGCATTTACAACATCCAGTTGAAAACACCTAAATCAAACGATCTGATATTGTAAAATTACAAAACCAACCGTAGAGGAAACGAGAGGGAAAATAAATACAAGTGGATGTGGACAGTTTGAGAAATGGAAGTGTTTATAATCTTCACCGAAACAAATGGAGGCCTGAACGAGTGCGGGCGAAGTACGTGATCGATCACAGAAGCGGGACAGGGAGGGGCGAGGATGTAGGGAGCGTGAGCGAGAGAGGGAAGGCCAGAGAAATGGAGAGAGAGAGAGAGAGAAGGAGTCGGGGGCTGGTGGGTGGGTGGGTGCAGATAAAGCCGAACTCTGGAGGATTAACTTGTCTTGAGTGCGTTTCAGAGCCGGCGTGGTTGAGGGACAGGCTCTCTGCTCTGAGGCTCTGGAAGTTCTCAGCAACATCCAGACACCCTGTCTGCGGTCTCCCGTTCAGACACACACACACACACACACACACACACACACACACACACACACACACACACACACACACACACACACACCCACACACACATACAAAAACACACATAAACAGAAAAATAACACAAACACAAAAGCACTCGGACACCTAAATACCGACGTGCGCACACTCACGACTGTGCGTGGACAGATGGACACAAACAAACTTTCTTCCTTTCTTCCTGTTTTTGACCTAGTTTGGGATCTGCCAACACGTCTGTTTTTATGGGTTTTGTGTTGTATTTAAACCTTGACAACCGCTCTACTCATGTTATGTTTTGGACATAGTCCCTCCAAGCCTCAAAGTAAATAAAAAAATCTAAATTAATCAATCAATCTAACCGCCGTGTCGTTCCGATGTGTACATCAGCAAGAGGTTTTTTACAACAAAGAACAATGGGGAGAACGGACAAGGACGACTGACCAGTGTTGCTGCTCAGTGTCCAGTCTGTCAAATTATAGAAGAAAAAAAAATACAGACTTTGTTTTTTATATCAAAAGCATTGTTACACAAACACATACAATGTCCCTCATATTCATTTTCCTATGAGCACACATCTCTCCATCACAGTCTTATCCCTAAAATATATATGATTTACCTTATGGGGACCAGATGTTTGTCCCCACAGTGTGATTATAAGTACACACACACACACACACCTGCTAAACTACAGTGGAAAAACATAAGCCTGCACCACTTCAGTTGTACAGGCGTACAAAGGACGGATTACACAGTGAGAGGATGTTTTAAAGAGACTTACAGCTTTAAGCAAATTGAGTCAAGAACTATCACTAACACTAAAACTAACCTGTTGCAATACAATACAGGTTGTGTTTTTCAAAGAGGAAGTTGTAGATGAGCATTAATGATGTGAACTGACCTTCTAGAGAAACAAAAAACAAACAAAACTTGTTATTTTTTTATTCTAGATTGTTGTCAATAACAACATTAGTGTTAAAATACTGACACACCTGTATTACATTTTAAGGGTTTTGGATCATTGTTCCTCCTGGACACAAAAATACCACTTTGTGATTTTGACTTTTGTAAAATTTAACAAATTGTTTTTTGGAGTTAAAGCTAAAACTAACATGAGTTTTCAGGAGTCTTAATTAATCAAATCAAGTGAGTTTCTGTCTCTTTTTTTTGTGGAAAAACTTGGATTTGTCTATGGTGGCTCGGCTAGAACATGTTAGTAATGGACCAGGCTGAAAAAGCAATTAAAATCTCACTTTCTATGATATGGGACATTTAAAGCCTTGAAATAAACCTCATTTAATGTTTTCCTGGAACTGTGAATACAGGAAGTTGAATTTAATTCAGTGGAACATGAGTCGAAATTAAAATAGTTTGCAGACTAAGTGATTTTTGATTATAAGAAGTTTTCATATAAACACCATTCCATGTTTCAAAACACTCCATCCACAGAGAAAATTACTGAACTGAACTACACATTCACCACCTATCCCCCCCATTCATTCCAATCAGCCAATCAAAAACAGACACAAATTGACCTGTATCTTGTGAGGAATATTAAAATAAAGCCCAGGGAAATTGTAAATATGGGACCTTTAAAAAAGGCAAAACAAGATACAGTGGATATAATAAGTCTACACACCCCTGTTAAAATGCCAGGTATTTGTGATGTGATAAACATTTTATCCCTTAAATATTATCTATAACCTGTACGAGATTGAAAAAAGGACTCCAGATATAAGAAGGCAGCCTCCCTGACCGATTTTCTTCTTGTCTTATCAATTTTGAACGGACACTGACATATTTCCCCCACTCGATGACTGTCTTCACTGTGTTCTATGGTATTTTAATTCTAAATTCTCTTGTATCCTTCACCTGACTGATATCTTTGATGTGTTGGAATCTCTCTGTGAACCTCGGCTTGTGCTGGAAGATGTGGCTACAAAAATGTCAGGAAAAGCCACTACAACAGCTGAACTTCATTTGAGGTTAATCAGAGGCATTTTAAATGGTGACAGGTGTCTGCTGACTCCAGTTTAATGAGTTTGAATGTAATTGGTCAAATCTGAACACATCCCCAGTCATAAGAGGCTGTTCACACTTGTGTAATGTCATTATCTCAGTTGTTTACTTTTACTAAAACCCACCCTGAAAGATTTCAGCAAATTATAAATCACAGAAAGATGGAAAAAGTTGTGAAATTATTTATCTAGGTGTCATTTTTTCACATTACAAAAATCTGGCATTTTAACAAGGCTGTGTATAATCTTCATTGTTGCATCTATGCTCTCATCATTAACAGCAGCCAGTCGGTTATTTATACTCGTACACACACCTGGACAGTCCTGGTTGTTGTGTGAGTGTTTGTCATTCCTTGTTTCCAGATCATGGAGGATATTTCAGACACCAGAGCCCTGCAGCCTTTAATCAACCAGCGACATGAGTTAGCGCGTCTGTTTCACACCATGACGCTCTCGGCTCTGGCTGCTCCACTGGTGTCGGCTGAGGAAGGTGACAGGACCCCAGCGTGAAAGCGCTGATAGGGGCCGCGCTTTTCCAGAACATTCCCACACGGAGCGTCTCCAGAGCCGCCAACACTGACAGCACGATGGGTGACGAGCGAGTCTCCGGTCCGTCATCCAGGACCCGACATGTCAGCACAGCAGAAATACTCACTTTATCAATAAAAGCACAAATTATCTGGCGTCACTTCCTTTTTTATCATCAATTAAAAAAATCAACACCAGCTCCAGTTCCAGATAAACTGCTGCGTTTTAGTCATTTCTCGTCCTCCTTAAACGAAATAATATATTTTAAAACTGCAGAAATATCTGAAACAGGCTGCTTTTCTTTGGAGTTGTTTTGTGTCGATTATTAAAAATAGAAAGATATTCATATTTTCTATTCAATAAATTAAATATTGTGAGTTCCAATGCAAAGAAAAATCAATCAATTTGATAATATTTACTATGTTATATGTTTTATTATTACTTTTAAGATTTTTATGATAGTTTAAGACTTTTATGATGATAGTGAAGACACCTTTCTAATTATTATAATATGAGCAATAACTAATTTAAGGCAGCAAATATTTCTTTTTTACCTTTTTTTCATTAATCCATTAGTTGCTTATACGTCAAAATACACATTGGAATACAAATGACATAAAACAGAAAAGCTAAACTTTCAAAATTCAGAAACTAGACAATACTACTTAAAACTAAGTTTGTGTTGATTGTTTCAGTTCCACTTATCACCAATATATTTAAAGCAATTATTAGATTATTATTATTGATTATTAGAAATTCATTCAAATTTGAGATGTCGATCCAGTATTTTACCTTAAAAATGATACCAACAAAAAACGTTACCAACATCACACACACACACACACACAAACACACACACACACACACACACACACACACACACATGCACACACACACATACACATAAAACAGATGTTCAGGTGACAGAGAGACATAATCCAGGTGGCAGGTGACTGCGTCTTTGTGTACGTGCATCCATGTATTTTTACACGTGTGTCTTGTGAACAAACTGTACGGGTGTGCGCATGTGTGTGTGCATATGTGTGTGTGTGATCGTTGGACGTCATCATTAGTGTCATGTTGACAGCAGGACACACGTTGTGCTGAGAAAAGGGGGCGTCTGAGGAGCCTCAGGGTGCATCTGTGTGTCAGTGGTGGTGAGTTAATCGAGCCATTAGTCTGATTAGACCCTCTGTCCCTCTGCTGCACAACCAGGGTGATGGTTAGCATTCAGTAGGAAAAAGTTAACATGATTTAGTGTGTGTGTGTGTGTGTGTGTGTGTGTGTGTGTGTGTGTGTGTGTGTGTGTGTGTGTGTCAGCATTGGTGAGCTCTGGCGTGTTGAGATCAAAGAGGAAGTCTTCTTCATGGGTCACAGATAGGAGGTTGGAGTAAATATTTTTTTATGATTCACTCTATTTAAATATTGTCATAATTGTGAATGTTGAGAACAGTCAATTGCTCCATCTACTTCCTACCTCCTCATTACGACATCAGACTGGCCCTCAAACAGCCCTATTGTTTACCAAGAAATTATTACGCCTGCTCAAATGTGATTGGTCAATACTACTTGGACTACAAAACTTGGGAGATTTTTCCGGTCATGTAATAACTGTCACTCACATACAGTTCCAACATCACATGCAGAATCTGTTTATAGCAATTAATGATGAACCAGCAAGTGTTCAAAGTAATGTGCATTTTATTAGCGTGAGCATTCCCGATTCTTATCTTCCACTATTTCTTGCTTGTCACTATCCAAGTTGCAAATAAAATTTCTGGAGAAAGGCCCGCCCACTTCCTTTTAAAAATAAATATATAAATAAATATCAGCAGCATGTTCAGTCAACAGAGTCTGTGCAGTGGCTGTCAGCTCTACTGTGTCTGTGATTTGTCATCTTCTCTTTCACTTCAGGACACTTGGCCGGGGGACAGCGGCCTTTGTGTCGTCCTGGTGTTGAGCCCTGGTGAAAAGGCAACAGAGACGAGGCAATGAGCTAAGTGATATTTAGCTCTTTGCCTGCCTGAAAAAGACACACACACGCATACACACACACACACTATCACACACACATACTACCACAACCAAGCAAAAATAAATCTACACACAGATAGAGGCATGAAACCAAAAAACATACAAAGTCATGTCAATACACTCCGGAGCCGTCTGCACTGGCTCCAAAACCTCCAACCCTCCACACACACACACACACACACACACACACACATGCTCTGTCAGCCTAGAGTTGACGTTGACAGGCCGCTCTTTTGTCCATCATTCACCCACAGACGAGAGGACAAACAAGAGGGAGAGAGAGCGAGAGAGAGAGAAAAAGAGAGAGGGAGAGATAAAAGCCCTCCCCCCTGCCCGCCGTAATCCAATTACAGGCCTGCAAATTTGATTGGCGCCCCAGGAGTGTGCCTTCAGCTGTCCGTCATTAGCGACTAGAGAACAGGGGGGCTCACTGTTAGGGTGGAGGTGTGTGTGTGTGTGTGTGTGTGTGTGTGTGTGTGTGTGTGTGTGTGTGTGTGTGTGTGTGTGTGTGTGTGATGGCAGGACTCACACTTTATCTCTTCTGGCTCAAAGACATCTCCTCTGTCTTCATGTGCCAATGTTGGATGTGTACCTCCCATTTTAAGGCCATTAGAAAAGTATGAAGCACACTGGGATTTTTTTTTTCTACATTTGTCAGATCATCAAATGTTCTGCAGATTCCTCCGCCAGCCTCCCGCTCAGCTGATCACAGCGGGAGAGAATAAAAGGCTAAAGAAAATCTGTAAAATGAAAATAAACTGGTAAATCTGGAATATCTGGTTCATCTAGTGAGCTCAGCATCACTGACATTTAAGAGGAAAATAATAGCGGAAATGTCAAGAGATGTGGATTCTCATTGGCTGAGTGGGTTCAGTCTGGACACTGTAATCAGTAAAAGCCCCTGTTACACATCTGAGGCCAAACAGTGACTCATAGAGTCTCATAAACACATATTTACTTTTATTTACTGGATGCTCAGAGTCACTGTGTGAGTGCATCAGTGAACTGTTGCAGGTTTATGACCAGAGAAAAACTGCCTCACACTTCCACACTAGCAGTAGGAGAAACTTTCATTTTTTTAGAGATCTTCATCAGGTTAAAAACACAAGGGGAAACTGTCGCCGTAAAGAATACATATTAAAAAAAAGGAAGCATATAATGCAGAAAGAATGACATTCATAAAAAATGTCTATCCAAGACAATGTGCAATATCTAGGATATTGAACATATATATGTGATGAGTGATAAATTCTGCAAATAGAAGGCTCTGTACAGTTGCATATACAGTTGCATATCCTCTCTATATATGTATAAATAAACTGTGCTGTACAGATTAATTTGGAAAACAACCATTAAGAAAAAATATACAGGTACGTCTCAAATAATTAGCATATGGTAAAAAAGTTTCAGAAAGGGAAATTCTAAAAACTCTAAAAGAAAAGCAACCCCCCCCCCCCCCATATGATGTACCTGTAGACTGTTGTCTCCAGAGATGTTTTCTCTGGCTTCTTACCACAAAACAAAAATACACAGGTTTGGTTAACTGTTGACTCTAAATCAGTGTGAATGTGAAAAGTTGCAGTGTTCGTCAGCTCTGCGACTGACTGACGACACCAACCCTCAAGAGGAGAAGAGATATCTGCAATAATGACCAGTCTGATAGTGGATTAATCAATCCATTATTTAAATAAATAATTAGTTGTTTGGTTCATAAAATGGTATAAAATGTCAATCACTTTTTAACAAAGCTGACGATTCAGCATAAAATGTCCAGATTTTTGTCCAGACTAACAATCCACAAGCCAAAGATCATCAGTTTACTATTATAGAAGACTAAAGAAAATGGAAACCAGGGACTTTGGACATTTTCTTATTTAAAATGATTATCAAAAAAATAGTTAATAATTAATGTAATAGTTGGCAATTTAATTGATTACCTGACTATTCGCTGCAGCTCTACTGAGGACATATACCTGGCATTTCTGCTGTGGCTTCTCCTACCCTTCGTAGCTTCATGACATTTTGTTAACTAAATAATTAATTGATTAATCAATAAAATAAATGGCCGATGAATCCATGATGGAAATAGCCCCTTTCATAACAGACACTTTCAAATACATTAGATAAAATGGGCTTTTATAGACTTGTTTGAAGTGTGATAAGTGGTATCATTTACCCTAATAGAGTCCATTATGAAGCTGCATCAGTATAACAGCTGATAGGAATGATTGTAGAAAAAAAGGATTTGGATTTAAAGATCAGCTGGAGAACAGATCTTGTTGCATGTCTGCGTGTCTGTGTTTGAGCAGCATGTGTTTGGTTTCTCTGTGGATGCCAGCGAGACGCCAGACGTATCAGCGCAGAGCTTCGTATCTGCCGAAGGAAGATCAGTGAGGAAGTCACAGACATGCCCCGGCTCTTATCTTTTATTGGCTGGCTCCTCCGAGGTTTATCTTTTATTGGCTGGCTCCTCCGTCAAGCTTATCTTTATTGGCTGGCTCCTCCTGAGGACAGCCTGTGGGCCCGGGCTGAGGTGGAGGTGGAAGGGGGATGGTGGTGGTAGTAGGGGTGGGGGGGCTGCCAGGATGACTGGGGCCGACGCAGATAGCTCTATCACCAGTGTGGGAAAAAAACACAGCCCTGTTTCCACCTTCAGGACAGACAGACTGACGGACGGGCAGTCTGTCCTCCTCCCTTCTCTCCTCCCTTCTCTCTTTCCTCCTGCTTCCTCCTTCCTTCTCCTTCAGGCAGCCATTGTTTTGACCTCTTGTGTTTTACATCTTGTGTTATTTAAGCATTTGGACTCTGGCAGAAGCAAAACGTTTCTCATGCTGAAGGATGTATGATCAATAGGCACGCAATAGAACTGCAACAAATGTTTTATAGGAGAACAATATATACAAAGATTTGATCCTGCAGCTACAGCTGGATATTCTTCAACCTTTATTGAAAAACAAGGAACTGGATTTCTCGAGTCGTAAATCTGAAGTAACTGAAAGCTTCTTTGCTTCTTGCCTCATTGAAGTAACCAGGATGTCCTGTTGACTGAAAATTACCAGAAAGTGACTAAATATGATCATTGTTGAGTAAAGCTGCAGGTAACTGATACAGCTATTCTGATTATCTGATCAATTAATCTATAGATTATTGAAATGATCAATCCATTAGTTGTTTGGTTCATAAAATTGTGTAAAAAGTCAATATAAGGTCAGTCAAAAGCTGAAGAAAACATGAAAACGTGTAATTATTTTGTCCAGACCAACAGTCCACAGCCCAAAGATCATCAGTTTACGATTATAAGACTAAAGAAATCAGAATATAATCAGATTTGAGAAGCTGGAACCAGAGAATTTCTTAAAAATTACTAAAAATCTATTAATCAAAATAGTTGGCAATTAATTGACTAACACAACATCGCTAACCTTAAAGTCTTTCATCTCTTCATCACATTAGTAGGTTCTAATTTTGAAAATAAAAGTTAAGGCTTACACAACACTGTTGTACAAACCTGTATTTCAGCATCACAGAGGCATCAAGGCATGAAACAACAACTAGAGTTGCCACCTGTTTAACAGCATCATCTTTCTGCTGTCTTATTAGAGCAGGTGTCTCCGTCTGAGACTCCCGCTGTTGTAGTGCGGCTCTTAAAATACTAATTATTGTTAACACTCAGCCGGGGTCTGCAGAGCTATCAGCTTCCCTCTGGATGATAAAACTGTGTAACGCCTGTGAACAGCAGTTCCTGTGACAGACCTGCCGAAGGAGATCTGCTGTTTATCTCACTGATAGGCCAGACTCCAGGAAACAAGTGTTGAGAACAGTGTCTTATTCTGCTGCCATTTCACACACACACATACACACACACACACACACACACACACACACACACACACACACACACACACACACACACACACACAGGACAGTGATGCCACATGTGATGAGCAGCACGAAGCAGCTGCTGACTGAAAGCAGCACATATCAGTGTCAGTGAGTCTGTGGTTGATCCAGGAAACAACGTCAACCAATACAAATTTATAATTAAAAAAGGCCCATAATAATAACACAATGTTGCTGTTTAACAGGAGGCAGCTGGAATTCTTGTTTCACGCTTTCATCACTCTGTGCTGCTGAAATACAGGTTTGTGTATTAAGGTTCAACTTTTATTTTCAAAGATAAAACCTGCTAATGTGATGAAGATAAAGAGCTGAATAACTATTCTTTACTCTAAGATTTGCTCTAATGTGATATGATGAAGGGATGTAACATGTGGATAGAGCTGCGATGATTAGTCAATTAATAAATTACTTGCCAACTATTACATTAATTGCCAACTATTTTGACAATCAATTAATCAATTATAGTCATTTTAAGGAAGAAAATGTCCAAATTCTCAAGTCTGATTATTTTCTGGTTTCTTTATTCTTCTATAATAGTAAACTGATGATCTTTGGGTTATGGACTGTTGATCTGGACAAAAAATACATTTTAGGTTGAATCTTCCATCTTTGGGAAATTTTTGAACAAAATTAATCCATTAATTGCTTCAATAATCGCTAGATTAATCAACTATCAAAATAGTCGTTAGTTGGAGCGTTACACTCATTGTGACATGACATGCCATTGTTTTGTCTATATAATGGTAACTAGATACTGAGTTTAAAGATAGCGCCCACTCATTACTAAGAAAGTTGCTCAGTACATGTTTTCCAAAACTTCTGATAGGACCCTCACTAATAAATCTAAATATTTTAAATTCCTCAGGAAATATACAAAAGAACTTTTACATTTAGTTGCAAACGCTGCATTTTTTTCTTTACATGACTTGAGTGAGGAGGCCGACATCTTCTAATCCCCCAGCTCAGGGTCTCTCTGGTCCCCCTTATCAGCCCCCCACAGCGGCTCCACCACCTCCCAGCCAAAAACACCCATGTCCTCCATGTCTCTGAAGATCCTGATAAGTGTGTGTGTGTGCATGTGTGTGTGTTTACTGTGTGCTTGCATGATTATGTCCTGCTGTGGCCCCTGTCTGTCTCCTTGCCTCGGATGACATCACTGGACCAAAAGGGGGAAGTGTGTGTGTGTGTGTATCTGCAGATGGTGCTCTCTCAACAACTAACAAGCGGAGGAGGAGGAGAAAAGAGAGGAGAAAGGGTTGAGGCTGTAGGAAGCAGAGCCTGATGGGTAAATAAGTTAACCGAGCTCCATCTCTGTTGATTTAAGACCAGTTCCTGCATTCGCTGGTTATTAATAATGCTGCATTAGTGTGTGTTTGTGAGTTTAAAATGTGGCAACAGTGGATGTAAAATGTTTGGTTTTTAGCAGCAAGACCCAGCAGAGCCATAATAACTGACTCACAATCACTGAAAGGTTGAAAGGAGTGAAGTGACGTACGTGAAGTCAACTAAAACTTCATGCACTGATACATCAGGCTGGATTTTTCTTGATGGAAATGACTTTCATGTTATGATGAGACTGACTTCTATGAGTTTTAAATTATACAGATTATTCTCAATTGTTGTTGTCATTAACCAAAAAACAATATTAGTTGTCCTTGAACCGTCATGCTGGCTGGATATTGTGGAAAGTTCACATGTCACGAGTGAAACTGCAAAATTCATTTCACTTTGTTCCACGAATAAAATCAAGAGATGTCAGTCACCAACAGTCTGAACATGCAAACTGATAAGAAGTCTAATAATTCACTGAACACACCTGTATAGCAGCAAAAAATACAAAAACACTGACATTTTATGACTTTATGACTTTTTGGTTGCACTCACTGCATTTTTTTATGTATTTAGACACTTCACTTCACCTCTATAGCACCAGCGTCTATTTTGAGTTGTGACGCTCCCAAAAAGCCTTTTTATGTTTTCAGACTCTGTCCCCTGCGTCGCACATTGTGGCTTTTATACATCGAACAATCACAATGGATGAAGGGAAACTTGTGGTGGAGTAAATATATGTGGCTCTCATGTCTTTCAACTCAGTGTGTTTTAATTTCTGTACAAACTACAATACTCACAATAGGTTTGATTGCTTTTCCTACCTTTCTGAATTTTATTGAAATAAGTAAAATTTCCCTTTGATATGAATGGATGAATAAATTAGAAGTAACACCATTTTCATTAATTTAATATTTATTGTCCCAAAACTGTGAAATCCACTGAGTCTCTCACAATATCCTTAACTAATTGTGAATAGTGTATGTTTATCAATAGATTTTAGGTTTGTGTTTCAAAGAAATGAACTGTTTGTACTTGTTTGGATGTTGTTTTCTGTTGTGAAAAGTAATCAGAGTACTCTGAGTACTTCTCCCTCCCTTGACTATAACCATAACAATCATCTGTAATGCTTTCTCCACTTGTGTCTCTTATCCAGCCTGCTAATGAAATCAAGACTGACAATCTGCAGCTCTGTCGCCTCATTGGCTGATAAAAAGGAAGCCGTTCATGCAGCGAGCTGGAAGAGGAACATCTGAATTAAAGTTGCGAACGTTGATTTCAGCATTGTGGTTCAAACAAACAGCACAGACACGGGTTAAAAACACGCTGGAGGCACACGGTCGGTTAAAAACACACTCCATCCAGACGCCTTCTCTTATCGCTTGGCTCCTTGGCTGCATCTTGACACACTCACCGTGTGCAAATATGGAAAGAGCAAAAAAAACTGTCAACACTGTCCCAGTCATCCCAGTATGGACCAGACCGCTGCCATTTTCCACCCTGCACACACACACAGTGATCCAAACCTGCCCAGTCCACCCCTCCTCCCTGGGAAAGGGTGAGAGGACAGCAGGCCGCCACCGGCAGCGTTACATACCACTCAGAGCGCTGAGATAAGAAGAGCGGAGGAGCCCAGTCCTTCATAAGACCACGACCACATCCTCACTGAGCTGCTGCTTTCATTTCAGTTCTTGACATCTAGGTGTTCTCCTCTCATTGGCTTATTTTAATTGCTATGAATGGACTGAGGTGGCAGTGATTGTATAGTTGTCATGCTTCTACACATATGAGTATTTTGGAGCATCTGCAGGGGACTGATTTCTCTCTCGGAGTGGAGTTGTGTGACTCTAAGGACCAGAGTAGTATCCTGATAAAGGAACGGAGCGCTGTAGTGTTCACATGTTCACTAATTTAAGACGTTCACTAGCTGTGGCTCACTAATGGGCTGTAGAGCTACTATTAGGATCTGTGAGATAGTTTATCTCGGAGCCGACAGATAAACTGACTGAGACAGACGCTGATACACATGCACACGTTTGTTATTCACTTACACACATATTCATACAAATAATGCAAAACTTAAATTGCAGAACATATTAAAGATACTATATATGTAGACAGTCTATTAAACGATGAAGAACTTTTCCATGATTCATCATTTCTGCAAGTTTGATTTAGTTATATTACAAAAAATGTAAATAAAACTATATTTTACTCTAGTTTTTTCCATTTTGAGACTACAGGTGATTTCATTTTGATGTGTACATTTACCATATTTACCTCTATTGTAATGGAATGTCAATGAATAAGCCACGTTTCCATCAAGTGGTTTGGAGAGAATAAACTATTATGTGTAAGTGTAAGTGTAGTTTGATCAGAAGTCAAAGATAAAAGGTAAAACAAAATAAAATACAAAGAAGAGGGTTCGAAACAGAAACTTAATGAGATGCCTTCGCTGTCTGCTGTTTCAGTTAAGTAAATTCTAATTTATTTTTCATGTCAGCTCGTGTCGGCCATGTTTGCTGTTGTCATATGTAAGTTAAATGTGCTCCACCTCAAAACTAATAAAACAAAAGTGTTTTTATATCTTTTAGGATATTAAGTGTTTTCCTAAAAAGGCATAAATCACCCCAAACAGGAGTAAAAACCTCTTATCGCTGATGGCTTTACTCTGTAACATAACTGAAGCTTAACACAGTCGATCAGGAGGAGACATCAGGCTGAATTATTAGCTGGTAACAAAGTGGAGAATTTTAAATCTGGGCCTCACTGGTGATCCGGCGGTGTGGAGTTTATCAGAGAGCAAGGTCGTGTTCGGGGGGTCAGGGGTCAGGGTGGACCGGCTGTGTGTCTGGGAGCTAATCCTCCAGCACCCACACACCCCTAGACCCGACCTCCACAGACCGGACCAGAGACCAGAGTGTGTGTTTACACGTCAGCGTCTCCACATTGGCATAAATCTGCCTTTCACAAACACGTGAACGGCCACGCCGTCGTCGTACCAGCGGCCAAACCGCAGCAGACAGGAAGAGGCGGCGGGGGTCAAAGGTCGCAGTGAAACAGAAGTCCCTGGTTGCATCGATCTATCTTCGCTCATTCCGCGCCTCCTTCTCTCTCAGCAGCAAAGTAATGACAGGGCTATCAACACTTCACTTCCGTTGATTTGTTTGTCGGTTGTGTTTCAAGCAGCTTCCTCATGTAAAAATTCATCCATCTCTTTGACCTAAATGAGAGGTTCTGCTTCTGAGGAGTAACAAACTGTATTTGGATACACAGACATGCTTTGATTTGTTTACAAGAGACTTATTCTTTTTTTCTCTCTTTTCTCTTTGTTTTCTTTGATTACTGATCCTAAATGTCTCAACATAGCTCCTTTTCACCAAAATACAAGGTCTTTCTGAACAA
Organism: Lepturacanthus savala; assembly: GCA_030544235.1. Taxonomy (NCBI): domain Eukaryota; kingdom Metazoa; phylum Chordata; class Actinopteri; order Scombriformes; family Trichiuridae; genus Lepturacanthus; species Lepturacanthus savala. The sequence continues at coordinate 19,154,330 of CM060467.1, forward strand.
TATCTGCTAATATTAAGCTTTTTTCAGGTTGTGTCTTGGTAGGTGGCACTTTAAGGTCTTTAAGGTCTTAGTTCAAAACAGAACCAAAAGTCTGCAGTGACGTGAAGCACAAAAGCCCCGACTTGATAAAGAAACCCCCTCTTATGCTTACTCGGTTGTGTGTGTTCCGATGGGAAGGAAAATCAATCATGCATGTTTTAAAACTGATAAAACATGATTTTTATGTACATGATTGATTTTCATTCCTCAGCTCGGAGAAATGTCTGACGTAACAGCTGACAGAACGGACACCATTTTTATTTGTGTCTGGAGTTGGGATGTGTGACAGTGTGTATGTGTTATCATGACAGAGTTAGCGTATGTGTGTGTGTCTGTGTGTGTGCGTGCAGATGAGTGACCAATCACAGGTGCTACTGTGTATGTTCAGTCGTCCATAGATTTTAGCAGCGTGTGCATCCTGGGTTTGGATGGTTCTTAGCGGCCTGTGTTTCTCTGGGGGGTCGGAGACAGAGTGTGTGTCTACATGTATGTAGTAAACGCACACGCTTCTCCCACTGGACTCTGATGATTTCTATCACTTTATCAGCTTGTTGCTAGACACCTCCGCTCCTTCTAATGAGTCACTGAATTAATCATTAGGTGTTCTCTTTTTTTAATGGCTGAGCTAGAAACTGGCGATTAAATTGTGACACACTAGAAGCATGTGTATGACTCTATCACTCCATAAATTAATACATGACACACACAGAAATGTCCATCATGTTTTCTACATTTTCTATATAGTGTTTATAGTTTTTCACCAAAGTCTGAAGGTGGAAAGTTGTATCTTCTTTACCTTAAATCACCTTAAAAGTTCACAATCATTGAAATTTGTCTTAAAACAATAATCATAAGGCAACTGAACACAGGAGTAGATTTTTCTTGCTATTATTATTCCTCCTTTTCTTACTAACCAAGATAAGATCCTTCATAATGCTTGTACAATGAAAGTAAGGGGGGACAAAATCCCTTTCAGGGCCAAAATGTATTGACAAGTTTATCTGAAGTTAATATGAAGCTTCAGTCATCTAAACAAACCAAATCAAGTTGATTCTTTTGATTATTACAACCTTTTTAATTCCTCTATTTTTTCTTTTTCTTCCACCACAGCTCAACATCCCAACAACGTTAAGATTTTTGATGCTAAATAAACGTATCATTGCACAACACGGCTGAGTTTTTTTCCTTCATCTCTGACATTACAGCACATTTGAAGACAGGAGGAATAATCAGGAAAAACCTCTTTCACTGTTCATATGGACATAACCCGACTGCTCTTTTACGACACACTTGAAAAATGTGAAACTGTCCTTTAATGCATTTACATATGAGCATGAGTGACGTCACGGGACGAAGAAGGATTTTAGAATAGAATAGAATAGAACAAGGTCATTTAATTGCTTGGTGGGGAAACTTAAGCAGACACAATCATTTCAATATAGAGTCTGATGATGTCTGGAGGAATCTTTATGGAATGGTGTTTGTTCTATGGTAGAACTTTAAGACTGTGTATGTTCTTTGTGTACACACACACAATCTCTCTCTCTCTCTCTCTCTCTCTCTCTCTCTCTCTCTCTCTCTCTCTCTCTCTCTCTCGGGGCTGCAGCAGTTCTTAGCGGTTGCTTGGTGTTTATGTGGCACCTTTTCGGGAGTGCTAATGCTGGAGAGGCGTTTAACAGCCAAACCGCAGGAAACAGTAATGGACGGTCGGACAGCGGCGGGAGGGGGAGGGGGGGTTGATGTTGTGAGGAGGGGGCGATTCTTATCCCCATCCCATGGCGGCTCCCCCGCTGCGCTGGATGAAAGCTCCCCGACCAGCCGTCGTCGCAGTAACTAATTTGCTGAGATTTTCTGCTCGACTGGAGGCACGAGGAAGAGGCCCCCACCGGACCGTCAACTTCCCCTCATCTCTCCCTCAACACTCACAGTCTTTCCATCTCCGAGCGGCTCCGTTTCAGCTATAAAAGGTCTTCGGCTTCCAAAAAAACACCCCGATCCTCATTGTGATTTTTACCTTTTTAGCAAACTTTACGAAGATAAGTGTCCGCTTTGCGTCGCGCTATCACACTGTAGCAAGTATAAACAGTTCATGAAGCTAACCTCTTGCCACGCTGACATCAGATTTACTGTAAACATGAGCATGAACATGTCAGCTGTAGAGTGCTAATTAGAGGTAAAAGAGTTTGATGGGGCCCGATGTTTGCCCCATGGCATCACACATTTTAGTTTTGCGTTTTTTGAAGAATTTTTGATTCTTTGACTCCAGTTTAAACTATTTTGTAATTCTCTTTCTCTCGCTCTCTGTCTCTCTCTCTCTCTCTCTCTCTCTCTCACAAATAATCAAATTAAATAATCACAAAACACCCAAACAAGTACAGTAACGATTCCAATACAATCACAAGACCGTATGGACTTTTAAAGTAAAACCTCTTGGAAAAAAAATGATCAGTGTCATTTCTTTTCCAGAAGTAAAATCAAAAGCCGTGCGAGAGAAAACACTTTCACCCCAAGGTCCTTCTGGAGCTTATAATCATATCACATGGTCTTCATCAACAGATGAAGTTTGCTCAGTTGACATGGATTTGTAGACGTTCGAATGTAAGGATTTGTTCACGTTGGCTTAAAAGTTGAAGTTCAAAGTTCACGACTGAACTTGGAAATGACAGCTGAGAAAAGAAAAAAGGTCCATTAGGATCAAGTGTCTGAGAATATAACTTCCAAACGGCCACTTGTTCAGTTTCCATCTCCCAGCCACATCATCTTGATAATATTCCCTAATCACCGCTGTGGCACCTTCAGGGTTCAAACGCGGTCATTGGCAAAAAGCCATAATCCTCTTCTTGAACTTTAACCCGCGACGGCCATTTTAATGGGGTCAAATACTGGAAGCGGATCATATCACATCCTGACCAGCGACGCATGGACAGACTCTGACGTATCGGCTGCTGGATGGCGAGGTCTTTTAAAAAAAAAATAGATGGCTTTTACACTTTTGGAATTCAGCGATTCTGTTAATTCTGTTAAATATAAAAATATGAGGATTAAACACAGGAGGTGTATCTGTCAATAGCAGTGATGGGAGAACAACAGGAGAACTGATCAATGTGCAGGTCGGATCAATCAATGAAATCTCAGAGGAGGAAAAACCTGCACAAGGATCATTATTATTAAACGCTAAAATAGCACTATGTGGCTGTGTCTGTGTGTGTGTGTGTGTGCATAACTGTGTGTAACTGTGTGTGTCTGTGCGTGCAACTGTATGTAACTGTGAGTATGTGTGTGTGTGAGAAAGAGTAACTGTGCCTGTTTGTGTGGATGTGTAACTTCTGTATGTGTGTGAGAGAGAAATTGTGTGTGTGTGTGTGCGCGCGCACACACATTATGGTGTAACTAAGCACTGATAATTCCAGGCAATAACAACACTTGGACAACAATGGGCCTTTTCTTGGGGTGTTTGGCTCTGCTCCAGTTTCCTGTGTTGTTTTAGCACTGATGCTAATCCCACTTCTAGCAAGAGCCATGAGACTGTAGATTATAGATCATTTCTCTATCCCACACGTAGCCCATTATTAGCATGTGTGACAGAGTCCAAGAAAATTGTGGATTATGATTTTTGACGTGTGAAAAAGAAAAAAATAATTGGTCTGCTACTTGAACTAGTTCAGAACAGTTCTAAAACCTTTAACCTGCCTCAATCTTGATTAGCAGCATCACAGGTGTCATTTATTTCATCTGTTCTTATAAACCCTGACATAGATATATACATGAAAATCATAATCATTTTAATTAATTAATTCATTTTTAGAGGAAGGGACAGGAAAGTTGATGACGCGATGTGACAGGAAGCAGCTGGAAAAAAAATATATATATATATATATATATATATATATATATATATATATATATATATATTTATTTTTGCTTAAAACTTTTGTCTAAGTTGTCTACTATCATGTCATTGAATAGAAACTGTATGTGTAACATTTAAATTATTTTATTTTGAGTACAAAATGACATTCATAGTCTTTGGCAACTATAATTGCTGGTTAGTTTAAATGGCTTAAAAAACAAACAGTCCAGTGACTTTTTGTTGTTGCTTTTTTCTTAGTTTTACATGTAATTTAGTTGCTCAGTATCTCTTTAAAGTATGTTACACATGTCTTACTTATTAAAATCTTTAGTGTGACACAGTATCCCTCATTTGACTTTCTCTTGACACATTGGAGCTGGTTCTGACTCAACCCAAACTCACAGATATGATTTAGACTTTTTTTTTTGACAAACAACTACAAACATTATTTTTGGTATGAACATCATGGTTGACAATTAAAAACCCCAAAACAATTTGGGCATTCAGTTGTTTTTCCAGAACAGTTCCGTCAGGGTCAGACAGTTGGAAAGTGTTCTGAGCAGAATCAGAGAGGATGAGGGGTCAGGGGGGGGGTGGATCAGGTCTGATGAAGTCTATAAGTGAATAAAGGTTAAAGTCACTTCTAAGAGGCTCTTTGCACATGCGGCGCCTTCGTCTGCTCTCACTGGGCCGGCTGTTAGCGCCCCGCATCCCTCTGCACTCCAGGTCCGGTCTGCGGCCCCCGACTGCCCCCGCTGACCCCATAGTCTCTTCAAAAATAAACAGTGCGGCCACAAAAGAGTTTTGCTTCTGACACACTGTGCTGTCTAAACTCTTTCAAAGTTTTTTCCCTCATGACTTTAAAGTTAGTATAGAATAGTTGTTTTTATACGCATTTTTTCTATATTATGTATATTACGAGAATGTATTTTGGCCTTTCAATGAAGGAGGATATTTGGAAATTTCCCCTTAAAAGCACAAAGTGCTGAAAGTCTTATTTTATAGGTTGTACAATAAACTTGACTTTGACTCTTCAGCCTCGGTGTGAAATCCTCCAAACTCTCCTCAGTCTCTCTCCTTGGCGAAGTGAAAATCTGAGGAGTTGAAGTGTTTCGTTCTGAAGCTGAGGTCAAACTAGATGAGGCTAAGTCGTATAAATGACTAGAAACATATCGAATAGTTATCATATTACATATATATTTTACTACAACTATAATTAATTAGTTGCTGGTGACAATTTTCTCACATTTTCTAGCAGAATTTGTGAAGTTTTTGTAGAAATTATGAAAAATGTTATGATTTTGCAGCAGTTCTATTGGTTTATTATGGATTGCAGCCACACAAAAAATGACATATGTATGTGTATGTATGTGAAACACTGTATACTTGGCTCCATGTTGAGTACAGCTATAGCCACAAATGATTAAGATTTTTCCATATTTTGGATTTTATGTGAATGTAGTTTGTTCCTTTATATGAAGGAGGCCATTTGGAAACTTCCCCTTAAAGGCACAAAGTAGGAAATGCTGAAAGTCCTACTTTATAAGTTGTACAATAACCTTGACTTTGACAGCCTGGGTGTGAAATCCTTCAAACTCTCCTCAGAGTCTCTCTCTCCTTGGCAAAGTGAAAATCTGTGGAGCTGAAGTGTGGAGTTCTGAAGCTGAGGTCAAACTAATAGAAGGACACGGAGGTGAAGTCCACAGTCTAACATGCACGGATGACTCCCCCGCACTGTGGCCATATTTAGAGATGTGACTCTTGGCACATCTCAGAAACAGCTTCTCTTGGGGGGGTGGGGGGTCGGCAGGGTCGAGCCAGCGTGCGGAATCACAATACAATTACAGCACTCCTCCTTAAAGAGATGTAGGCCGGAGTGGTACATTTCTAAAAAATCCCACTGTTCCCAGCAGCTTTTAGCACCACGCCCCTGTCGCTAAAACCTCACGGTTGTCTCTGCTAGGCTGCAAAAAGGGTTGGGGTGTTGCAGTAAGCGTGTTATTAGCCTCTCGCTGTCAGTGTCTGTCGCACCCCCCCCCCCCCCGACAAACACTCTCAGGACACGTGGCGGAGTCGATGTCCATTAATCTGCCCTTTTTTTTTTCTTTTTTAACCACCGAGCTCCTCAATTATTCAGGAGCATGGTGGAGTCAAACATTCCCCTTTAAAGATCCAACACTTGTTTGACCAGCTGAATGTCCGATAGTCGTGTCAGGACAGACAGAGGGTGATGGGACAGGACGACGGACACTATACGCAGTCGGTGTGTTTAACCCATTTAAGCCCAGAGTTTTGGATTTCATGCATATAATCAGTTGAATCACCACCGATCATGTAATGTATCTATTTTTTAATTTTCTAGAAAATAGCATTTTAGTAGGTTTTATAGTTGCTGCTTGCACTTATATACAGTACAGGCCAAAGGTTTGGACACACCTTCTCATCAATGTGTTTTCTTTATTTTCCATGACTATTTACATTGTAGATTCTCACTGAAGGCAGCAAAACTATGAATGAACACATGTGTAGTTATGTACTTAAAAAAGGTGAAATAACTTAAAACATGTTTTATATTCTAATTTCTTCAAAACAGCATTTCTCTGAACAATTATTTCAAACTGCAAAACCTCCTCGATAACCTCAAAAGTATAAAATTCCTAAAGCAAGTATTCATATCAATAAAAAGTCCTCAAAATTAAAAGTCCTGACACCTTCATTTATGAACAAATTAGTCAAATGGCTTTGTCATGGTTTTATTATGACAATCTACTCTGTAAATGATTACCACTGTCCATCTTTCTTTAATAATAGCAACCTTTGTTTCTATTTCAACATCAAATAGCAGAGAGTTGTATAAAAGCAATAGGTGCGTATCTAAAAGCTTTTGGAATATGAAGGGATGACAAACTGCTGCTATGATGCACAAATGACTAAATGTATTGGAAGTTGAGTGAACTGTTACGCAAATGTAAATATTGATGTGACAAATGCACTAAAACGACTGAGAAAAACTGTAAATGACAAGATTTAAGCAGAAATGACAAATCTTTATAATTTCTTTGTTGTGCTGCTCTGCTGTCATTTGACGTGTTTTGTAACTGAGAAATGGTTGACACATGGACACACTGACACATAAAACTAAACAGAAAACTGTCTGGTTTCCTTTTCTGATTATTTTGGCTCCTTGGACAAGCAGCAGTAGTTATTGTGCTTTTTCTTTGTCATTAGTGGTATTGGTTCAGAAAGTTTGGAAACCCCCGGAGACTTTGAGGTCGTGTGGTGGTTACGGTATTTGTGAAAATGTTCATGATCTGAGATTTGTAAGCTGGCTGCTGAAAGCTTTTTATAAACTGCCTCTGAAAAAACGTCCATGATCGCACCATTAACGAAGGACATTTAAACGAGCACCTGTATCACCGCGCTACGGTCACACTACTTTGAAAAAAGAAGAAGTCGAGTAAGGGAGTTTTCAAGCCTCCATTGTTTAGTCCGGTGGAAGTGGAGCAGTTTGTTTTCCCCCTCGGTGTGATTTATTTGGGCAGATCTGAACACCGCAATCGTTTTTGGTTGCTCACCAAAAAAAACTGCACCGAGACCCTTTGGAGGAAGTGGTCTCGATCCGCTCCCAAAGAAAATCTGGAGCGTTTTATTTGTGGTGGGAATGTGATCTGAAATGACCCAACTATTACGTCCTCCAACTGGATTAGCACAACACGAGCAGAAAGGAACCAACAAAGGGACTGAAGTTTCCTGCTTGAATCAGGGCTGTCGAAGTCAATTTCAACCACATCAACATTACAACTGGTTGTAAAGACTATAAACGTAGCTACTTGTTATCATATTACACATTTATAACTATGAACACAACGATAATTGCTTAGTTGCTGGTGACAATGTTCTTAGATTTTCTAATAAAATCTGTGAATTTATGTCAAAATAATGAATAATGTGTTTGGTATTTAATTATCATTTTTAAGAGGAAAATGTCCAAATTCTCTAGTTCCAGCTTCTCAGAGCTGATTATTTTCTGTTTTCTTTAGTCTTCTATAATAGTAAACAGATGATTTTTGGGTTGAGGACTGTTAGTCTGGACAAAATAAGGACATTTTAGATTGAATCTTCACATTTGGGAAACAGTGATCGATATTTTACACCACTTTATGAACCAAACAGAATAATCGATTAAATGTTTCTATAATAGATGTTAATTGATTATCAAAATAGTTGTGAATTGTGGGCTTTCCTTTGTGATGCCACTGCCTCATTACAAAGAAGAAATGACCATCTTGCCTCCATCAAGCACAAACATTTATTCCCATCGCTCATTAATTTTATTCCCATCGCTCATTAAATTGCACAATTCTTTTACAGGCCACATAAAATGAAGCGCCGAGCCGGACTCAAGCATGTTGCCAATATCTGAGATGTTATAGCATCTATAAATGCGTCTGAACTTGACTTTGTGTCTTGGTTTTCACTTTGAATTCTATGGTACATGATAACAGTGTTTGTGTCTCCATGGTCCCCTGATCCATCACATCCTCACACCCCCTCCCCATCTCTTTTCATTTGACCTATCCTTCACCAAGGCCCAGTGTAATCCCATTGAGGAGCAAAACAGGGTTTGAGGGGGAGCTGTGGGGGTGAGGGGAAAACCTGCTCCATAATCCAAAGGTCAACGATTTGATCCTGCAGCTACAGCTGGATATTCTTCAATCTTTAATGGAAAACAAGGAACTCTGCTTTTCTGTCCAGTCGCGAACATGTTTTCGTAAAAACTGTAACTGAAAACTATGATTCTTTAGCTCTTTTTTTTTTGTTTGGCTTTTTAACTTTTTGTCTCACTGAATAGATATAACCAGGACAAACTTGCCAAAAGTGACTAAAATATGATCGTCAAACCCCAGGATGTGGGAAAAATGGAAATATTTGCCCTCACTTCTATAATTCTATATATAACTTCTATATTCTAAAAGAAACGTTCACTATTTTTTCTCTAAGTCTGCATTATAGTTCTCTGAACCATATTTGCTTATGTGAATGCATTCTCTAAGGAGACGGGTTTGGCAGAATCAACGTGAAGTTGCTAAGGTTGGTAAATCTGCAACGTAATTAAACTCATTGTTCAGCTTCTGAATTGAATTCATGTTGGAATCAGCTGCGATGTGAATGCAAAAATCTAGAATTTAAACAGAAAGTGGAACCTGTATGAGTCCTAACGAGGAGCCGTGGGGATGTTTTCCTACGATTTCAGAAACAGATCATATCAGATCACACAATAGCTGACATAACAAAGCTTTGATCTGAAGCACGGCCTCACCAACGTAGACTCACATTCACTTGCTACACACACACACACAGAGACACACACACACAGACACTCACACCCCTCCTGAGGCATGCAGTGGTCGGTCTGTTGCCTCCGTTCATATGACTAATTAGACCAGCTTCACACTGCGCCGTTCCTTTTGATGTTGATCCCTGGTGCTAATTGCTGCGTCAGTCCCGGGCCACAGTCAGGTTAAGTTCAACTGCAGGACCCACGTCTCCGCTCACTGCCGCTCCCCCCCCCCCCACCCCCCCCCCCCCCCCCCCCCCCCCCCCCCCCGACCCCCGTTACTCATCTCCCCATGAGGAGCTTTAACAAACAGCCTTTTCACCTAGTTAAACAGCAAGTAAGGATGAAAATGCTGATGAAGTTTCTGACCATTTTATGAAGAGTTTAGTGAGATGACTGGACTTTTTAAAGCAGAGCTGAAGTTTTTTTAGTTAAAGGACACGTTCACTTTTTTTTTTTCAATTGCTAACACATTACAATTGCATGCATACGACATTTACTTAAATTGACACACAGAGAACAAAACATTTTCTAAAGTCTCCAAAACTCTAAACACATTTTTACCCATTTTTAAATGCACTGAAGACAGTTCTCTGTATAAGACACAACAATCTGACATAAGGTCACATGTTTATCATTTCAAAACATTGCCATTCAAAATGACACTAATTGGCCAGTCAGCGCCACACAATGGTCAATGTGTGGGAATCCCTGCGATCATCATCATCATTTTGACAATCACAAAGTAAAATCTTAATGAATCACCATAATCAGGCCAAGGTCTTAACATGCCTCATACATTTATGATCACATTTACATCCAAATAGATGTTGGAAAAATCATGAAATCTACATCATCCAATACTTTGTGTTTAGAACTATTTAGAAAATATTAGTATACTAACATACAGAACTAAGGTGGTGAATATGGTAAAGAATTATACAAGCATGTTAACATGCTGATGTTTGAGTACCGTAAATTACCAAATAATAGCCGAGTTACAATTAACCGCCGGGTCCCCTTTATTACTTAATTGTCAATCATTATGGCTCCGTGCAGCAAAAAATAACAAATAATAAAAAATAAAAATACAGCATGAAATTCAGACTTTCTGTCCTAAAATATGCACAGGACAATGCAGTTGTGAGATGTTTAACTATAGTACTGTAACCTTATTTTTGAAAAATGTATGTTACATGGTCATACTGATTTGATAAAAGAATAAAAGAATTAAGTAAATTACTATATTTTTCCAGTTTTGCTGAGCAAGATTTTTGTCAGGAAGGAATTAATCGTCAGTCCAAAATTACCACCTGGTCTCAAATAAACGGGATACATCTTCAGCAACTTGTTTTTTCTACTAGCTATACAGACCCAGATGTGGTTACGCTATGATATCACCTGTATGCAAAAAAAAATATATATAAAAAATAATAAAATCATAAAATAAAATCATTCAATCATATCAGTTTTGGTTCAACCTTGCTGAATGGATTTATAAAATTTGGCTTCTCAGAACATCAATTTCAAGTTCGAAGAAGAAGAATATATTGTGACCTATGACCTGTGACCCTCTGGCTTTTTGGACTGTACTGATCTATTTTAATGTTCCCCTTTGCTCTATTGTTGCACTTGGTCTAAGGAGCAGCCATTAAAGTGTGATTATAAATCAGCCGTCCCAGATAACATCACTCCGTGGCCCCGCCAGCCCCACAGGTGAAATGTAATATGCAGAAGTACCTGTGATAATGGGGATTTACATTGACAAAACAAACCCATGCACATATATTAAATGTATTCCTGTAGGCAAATAGTCGCCCCTGCTGCCTGCTTTGTAATCTGGTAAAAAATTGTCAGGGGGGTGAAGGGGTCGGGTCACAACAACAGCCATTTCATTACTGTGGCTCAAATGTCCCAGGATTCAATTCAATCATGGGGCGATTATTTTTCCTCAGATTCCACTCTGCTGGGAATTGGCTGTCGTTTGTTGCTGACCTTTTCACGCTGCGGCCATTTATCCTGAGGAATAATTGTTCAGATCGTTTCGTCGTCATATCCCTGAGTGCTGCGGCTTGTGGGCTCTCAGTGTGGTGAGCCATCACCTATCCTGTTATCTCCTACTGCCGAGAAATACTGATGTGTGGCAGGAAGAGCACTGAGCTCTGCAAAACATGCCTTCTTTAATCCACACAGATGCGAGTAAGGGAAAGAATTGTAAAAAAAAAAACAAAAAAAAAACACATTGTTTCAATTGTTTCTTATTTAATATTATTGTTGTTAGATTTATTGCATCAAATGTCAGGTTTTAAACATGTCTAGACTAAATAATCTGTGAAAAAGATGTGTTCTCACATCAGCACGACAGCATCAAATAGAAACAAAACACAGCTAAAGCCACAATCAACGATTATAAAAAGGAGTCATAAAACACATATTCACAATGTGCAAAGAGCTTGAAATCAGTTCCTCCAAGTTTAATGTGTATACTCTATGAGATATTTAAATGTAGTGTGTAATTTATCTGGCACACAGTTATTCCACTACATCTGTTTCTGTTTATTTCATGCTAGTGGCTTTTTTTCTGATACTGGTTCAGCAATTCTTTTTACATAAGTTCAACAAAAAGTTCATATTTAGTCAAATCTGTCTCAAAAGAGATTATTCACATGAATAGATTTACTATAACATGACTGGCTCCTTGACTTGGACAGGTAAAAGGCCCCAGTCACCACCAGGTGACACACAGTATTCACAGCTTAATTATCAATTAATTCATTAATTAATGTCTAACCGAGTGTCTAACTTTGATGTTCACCTGCATCTTAACAGGATTTACAGAACAGTTGTGAATCTGAACACTCCCAGCTAATAACATAATAACAAGAAAAGAGTTTACCTGTGATCAATGCAGGATTTACATTAGATTATCCCAACAGGATTCAGTCAGAGCAGGTCATTCAGTAAACCAACAGCATCAAATGTTTTCTCTTGTATTAATAAAAATACAGGATTTGCACCCATTTATAAACATAGTTAGAATTCAACAATAAGCCTCTAATATGTCAAAACAAAATGACTACATTATATGGATATGACATAAATATAAGTATCAGCATGTATTTATTAGCCTAAAAATACAAATTAAATACGCTTACCTTATGTGGCTCTTGATGTGGTTTTTTTGGCAAAATCCTCCACAAGTTCATCAAAGTCCGGTAATTGGTCTGCTGTGAACTTGCCCTGAGTAAGCGGCTAGCCGTTAGCGTTAGCATTAGCAGCGCAGCTACCGCGTTCTCCTCCTCCTCCGCTCCTTTTGCCAGTCAGCTGTTGTCTTTGCTAAATGACTGGAAATGCGAGCAAACATTTTTCTAAAATTCCTTTCAGCCTTTTTTCAATACGCATCTTTTATTTAGCTGCTACAATAAGTTCTTGACGCTTCACTTTGAGTTTTGCTCGGTAGTTTCTTTCTTCTTCGTGGGTTTTGCAATGAGCACAGATTGACCTGTGACCCCGGAGACACATTTAGCGCCATCTTTCGGCCACCAAGCTCATTATTATCAAACTTCTTATTCTGCAAACGTCCAATAATAGCAATATTAATAATTATATTAGGAAAACATCGACACAACTAGACACATATATTGTGAATTTACATGTCAACTAATGTAAAATAACATTTCATCATATTACATTAAATATAGATGCATATTAAATGTTTTATACCATTTCATAATATTATATCACTGTCAGTAAATTTACAAATTTAAGATTTTAGGTGTAAATACACTTACCTATCATTTCAAAAGCCAACAAATACATAAAAGAAATGTCCCTTTACTGTTTTGTTGATGCTCTAAGAAACGGTGGAGAAAACAATGCAAATAAGTCTGAGGGAATTTATTGTTCTAATAAAAAAGTCTGGTCTGTTGTGTTTTAGAATGAAGTGCTAAAAGTGCTAAACTAATTCAAAAAAACTTAATAGTTAATTTGTTAACATGTGGAAAACCGTGTGCACATTTAATCCATGTAAACCTGTAAACATTTTCAGTCTCACCATGTTATACTCCAACATTAGTTTCATGTTTGACTGATCCTGTTTTCAGCTGTGAAAGCTCACTAACTCCTAACCACCACATTTTTTCTTCCAGGCTGACTGTTTCTGTTTCTTTAAGGCTGCACCGGCCCCTCAAAGTGTGAATAATATTCAGTAAGGAGTGACGCTTAAGTGGGAAAGCTTTTAGCACATTATCCACTGGCAATTGCAAGGTAATCTAATTTGCCAGTGCAGGTCTCTTATTAAATATCTGCAGCAGCGGATTTGCATTCAGGAGTCTCCTAATAGGTTTAGCGGCTCCACGGATCTCTGGCTCTGTGTTTATGTGAGCCTCCATCTCTCAGAGAGAGAGAGTGACATTGAGGATGATGACACACACACACACACACACACACACAGAGAGAGAGAGAGAGAGAGAGAGAGAGAGAGAGAGAGAGAGAGAGAGAGAGAGAGAGAGAGAGAGAGAGAGAGAGAGAGAGAGAGGAGAGAGACATGCTTTTTGAAAAAAATCAAAAGTCAGCGTTTTGGAAACGTGAGGCATTCAGGTGCTCCTCGTAAGCTTCTGCTTCAGGTGACTTTCTTTTTTCCAGCTGCACTCCTCACATCTGGTGACCGCAGGTGTCACAGCCAATGACAAGAGAGTATAGGGTCCACAGACAAGAGCTGCATCACGTCCTTTAGCTCTTTTTTTAATTTAGCTAGATTTTACTAAATTTGAAAACTGCCACATTTCTATAGTGAAGGAAATTAGCATTTTTTTCTGAGAGGTTAAAAAAAGCCAAATATATTTTTTTTGTGTGTGAACAGAAACAATTTGGTAAATCATCAAGAAAATCCAACCTAGTTAACGTTAAATATAATGTAGTTTAGGGGACATAATTCATTTAGACATGGCTCCTGGGTTTTTCAGGGTAAGTGTGTGAGAAGGCAGACTGTATTGCTGCTACAACTCTGACTAGATCCATAGGAATATGTATACTCATTTTTATAAATAAATAAACATAAATAGTAAACTGAGCCCTTTTGAATTTCTTGAAGGTACAGTGTGTAGCTTCTGATGGCATTGTCTTAATGCTGTAGATTGCAATCAACTTTGTTTATCGGTCCAAATTCTAAAACTCAAGGTGCAAGAAATTTAAAGCAGGGAAAGAAATACAATCCAGAATCCAAAATCTGCCCAGTAATTGATGAATATTTTATTCTTTGTGTGGATTTCCTTTGATTGCTTTACACAGAAGATGACATCTTCTCATTCCAAGCAAAAGGGAGTTAAATTGTCATTAAAGTTGAGCCAATTTGTTTAAATACTTACAGAAAATCTGGGCTTCTGGAACCCACATCTGCAAGCCAAGAGAATTTGGAGAGCTAATGGGAAGAGAGTGGGGCTCTTCCCATTGGTTCATAGTTAAGAGGGCCTCTGTTGGACCTTTTTGAACATTTTGGCTTTTAATAAATACACAAAGTTGCATCTGTAGTAGCTGTGGTCTCTCTAGTTGTTGAGATCCAGAGCGTACCTGTCCTGTCAAGGAAGACAAATTAAGAATTAATTAAGAATCAACAAAGTGACATCTAGACTGGATTCATCCCCCATCAAGTTGAAAGCAAAGAAAAAGCAGCAGGAAATACAAAAAAAACACGTCTTTAATCAGTCTTGAAAGCGTTCTTGTTTGATATAAACTTGAATAAGTGTGTAAGGACAGTAATACGATGATAACAGAAAGGAGCCTGAGCCTGGAAGTCTCGTCTGTTACTGGTACTGCTGCTGTTACTGGACTATGATTACTGCTACCAGCAGGCCTCAAAAATAATGTGCATTTCCTGTTGTCACGTGAAAGCTCTGTGTGTGAGAGTGTGTGAGAATATGTGTGTGTGTGTGTGAGAGAGAGAGAGAGAGAAAGAAAGAGAGAGATTAGGGGCTCACTGGTGTGTGTCATAGAACGGATTAACCCAAGACTGCTGCTCCCGCACTCAATAAGGTTCCTGTGTGTGTGTGTGTGTGTGTGTGTGTGTGTGTGTGTGTGTGTGTGTGTGTGTGTATGTGTGTGTGTGTGTGTGTAATGAGGGCAAGAAGCAGAATCTATGGAGAGTCACTGTGTGTTCAGTCTCACAGTCTGGAAGCAGGATGGGCTCATACCAAGTGGCAGCAACAACCTCAGCTGGCGTCTGGATCCAGTGGAGGACCAGTGGCAGCTGCTCGATGCTCCACCTGATTTCTGGTCAAAAATCACCAACTTCTCTCCAACTTCTCTTTCAAAATGATTTTAAGGAGTCACCCGCTGCTCCCTGAGGCTCCAGGACTCCAAATGTGACAATACCCCTTTAAGTTTAATGTGACTTTATTATGAAACCTGCCCAGGGCTTCAAACCGGCTCAAATGCAAACCGCCGTCCATCTTTATGAACAGTTTATGGCTCAAACTAACAGATCTTGCATCAATCTAGTTCAGAAAGTAGCAGCATTGAACCTCATGGCTTCACTCCACTGGCTTCCTGCTCGATTTACAACTGATGTTAAGATTTTAGCATAAGAGTTAAATAACAGATATGCTGCCTCCATATGTTCCTCAGGTGGCTGTTCCAAACTCAGGGTTTAAATATAAAGGTGATGGTGCGTTTGTCATCAGGGACGACCTGCCTGACTCATAGCATCACACTTCTAAATCACTTCTTGACTTCCTCTTGTGTGACATCATATTCATTTATATTTGCATTTTTGGGGTCTTCTTGTTCCTGTGTTTCTGTTGTTTCTACCTATTCACACTATTCTGCTTTTGTTTCATACATTTGTTTTTATATATATAATATATATATATATATATATATATATATATATATATATATATATATATATATATATATATATATATATATATATACAGCTTTTAACCAAGTGTATTCATATTAAAATTAAATACTATCTTTTGTCTCTCTCCCTGGTTTTTGTTTGTTATTTTTTGTTTGTTACTTAGTAATTAGTATTTAGTATCTTGGTTAATATCTTTCTTAATATAGTATCTTATATGTCTATTATATAGATTCCCACTTTACAATCCTGCATATGCTGCATGTATGTGCTGTTTTGTATGTATATGTATACTGATCCCTAAGCTACTTGGAACCTGATTTTCCCCCTCTATTTATTTATCTTTTTTACAGTTTCTCTCAAAACAAAGAGAAATAGAGGAATTCTTAATAATAAATCTCAATAATTTGCATGCGTTACTTCATGCACCTGCAACCTGGTGGCACTTGTGTGTATGTGAAAATAAAGAGAAGAAAGAAAAAAAAGTGGATTTTACTGTTAAATGCAGCCTGTTGGGGATTGAAACATTGCTTTATTCCAGTCTAATACATCTTTGAGATATATCCAGTGTGCGGACATGTCTGTTGCCCTGCACCTGCCATAAATAAAGAGTGAAACGTGCACACAACTTACTATGTATGGTGTCAGGTGGATCAGGGACCTGAGTGAGCTTCTGTCTGACCTGCAGCGGCCTGGATCACACAACATGCTGCAAAATCTGGCACGTGCATAAACATTAACATGCAAAATAGCGAAGTGCAGACAGTGAAAAAGTAGCTGGTATCCACGAAAACACTGAAAAGAAAACAAAATGCCACTGACAAGTAATTTCCTTCTGAATACGTTAACGTCAGACTCCACAGAAAAACAGCTCATTGTTCATTGTTCATAGCAGAGGGGAGTTGCGTGCGCTGCGTGAAGAATAAAAGACTGCAATATGTCTGTCATCGTCATCTTTCTGCTGCCATTAATTATCAAATAGCTCCATCTTGGGCAAAAGTCTCTTTAGGAAATGTTGACATTCTGGGTTTGCGGTTCCCAACATGTGGTCTGGGGGCCATCCAGGGGTCCTTGAGAGGACTCCAAACATGAAATAAGTTTTACTTTTTGATTTTTCTCCTCAATACAGTGCAGTAACAGTAAGGAAAGTCCGTTTTTTAAACTGTCATCAGCTCCTCCTGTAGTTCAGACGGGTCATTTACAGAAACGGCGGAGTCTGGATGATCCTGAAAATCTGCTGAAACGTTTTCTTTCTTACGTAATCGAAATTTTCTTTTTTCTTTTTTTTCTGCTAACTTCTAAACTTGATGAATCCAAAAAGAAAAGTAGAGCTGTATGTGTTTCATTAGTTGCAGCTTTTATGTGGTTTATTTAAACGGGAGATGTGAAATGAGTTACACCAATGATGGATTTAAAAGCTAAAATATTCTCAAACAAATCATGATATTTTGAACAAATGAAGTGAGATCTGATTTCTACCAGGCCTTGTTTCACTGCACTGGACGCTTGACCTCATGGTTCAGGAATAACTTTATATAATTTCAAAATAAAAGTGTTGTTGTGTAGCTGCAAAATGTAATTTTGGGTGATTGATATTTTACTGCTGATACTGTCATTTTAATAATAATAAGCTTTTTTTTAACCATTTCATTGTTATTTTTGAATGCATGTGATGTCAATATAAATGTGAATGAGATTTATTTCATAAGAAACAAAACAAAAAAAACAAACACAACATAAAACAAAATACAACACAAATTTCTTGAACCTTGAATTTTAAATAAATTGTTAAAATGAAACATTTAAGATTACATAAATAAATTTTCTTCTGTTATTACAATGGCAGTCTTTATTTCTTGGGGAAAAAAAACATTGTTAATAAGATAATAGGTTTTCTTAGAGGATTTTGGTGTCTGTAAATATAAGTGACAGCGCATCCATCGGTTTTTGCAGAATGACCCAGATCCTCTTCAGTAGCGATCTGGCTGTGTTTAGGGTCTTTGGTCTGAAAAAGTCCTGACATCCCGCGCATTTAATTGGCTGCTCGGTATCAGAGCCGCTGTGGGACAGTGTGAGTGTGACGTGGAAGCCGAGGCAGTGATTGGAGGGCGGCCTGGAATTATAAGGGGAGGGTGAACAGGACCGGAGCTTCCCAAAGAGCAGCCGGCCTCAGATCTGGCACCGCGGGACGCGCACAAGTCAGTGGACTCAGTCCTCCTCAGTCCTCCAACATGCGTCCAACGAGACCAGCAACTCCTTTATGACAAGTGTTTCCAAAGCGGCGAGTTGTTATCCTCCGCTTAGGCGCAGGCTGTTTGTGCGTAAAGACTGAACACGGGGAGAAACTGTGCGCGTTTTTTTTTCCTTCACTGGGAACCAAGGCGGAGTCAAGAGGGATTTTTTCTTTATTTTAATTTGAGGCGGAATATTTTTTTTTTATATCTAAACCTTCTCTCGCCGACATGGAGTACACGTCATCCCCGAAACCTCAGCTCTCATCCCGGGCAAACGCGTTCTCCATAGCCGCCCTGATGTCCAGCGGAAAACCCAGTAAAGACAAAGACACGGAGGAAAACACCATCAAACCTCTCGGTAAGATGGGAGGGAAATAAAATAGAGTTTTATTCGGGTTGATTTGTGCGTAATTTGGTAGTTTTTAAAGTTGTTTCACGCCAAAAAAAAGACAAAAAAATATCCTGAGAGGTTTGAATGAGGCGCAGCTTCAGTGGAGAAACTGGTTAAACTACCTGTAATTAAACTAAATCTAGGCCAAGAATTAAAGAAGGGAAACATCCGTATTAAAGATGGATGAAACATCTGTTGACAGCGAGATGAGGAGTCAAGGTTTTATAATGTTTACAAGTAAATAAGGCAACACCCCATAACATCCTGACAAATACCAGGTGGATTATTTATGGTGATTATTTAAAACCGAGTTCAACATATACCAATATCATAAATAGGTTATTATTAGAGATTTTAAAACATCCAGAGAAACAGGATGAAGAGATGACTGGAGTCTTTTTGGGTCATGTGGATTTTACAGGATCATAAATGGTGACATGCAGGTGATGAGCTGCTGTTTGCTTCACTCTTCGCTGGATTTTGGAACAGCTCAATCTGATTTTATTTTATTTTATCATGTCATTTGCAGCTTCAATTATCCAGAAATGTTCCACTTTAATTTAACATCTGCGCCTAATTCAAATTTGTCTTAAAACATGAGGGTTTTTTTTTTATATAATTTGAGTATTAGTTTGTATTTAAACGATTCTGTACATTTGTGTGTGGGCCTACATTGACCCTACAGTCCGATAATAATAATTAAAAAGAATAACTGAATAAACTGTCTTTAATAATCCTATAATTGTAGATAATATTTGCAGAATGTGACTTCTGTTTGATTTGTTTGGTGTGCTCCTCCATCATGACACAGAATTGTATAGGACTTTGAAAAAAACAATAATTATCTTCTTTCTGCTTTCTACCACCTATTCTCCCGAATACAAATAAATGAAGAACAATTCGTGGAGAAATCGTCCTGCAACCAGCAGTCTCTGGCGGACCTGTCCTCCCTGGACGGACACGGAGACTTCAGCGGGAGCGCGCCGGCGGTGTGCACGGAGCCGCTGATCCCCACCAACCCCGGGATCCCCAGCGAGGAGATGGCCAAGATCTCGTGCACCCTGGAGACCAAAGAGCTGTGGGACAAGTTCCACGAGCTCGGAACCGAGATGATCATCACCAAGTCTGGAAGGTGAACACACGCCTTCATATCAGCTGCTGCGTGAAGCTGCAGCTCCATTAACGGCGACGATAAAAGGCCTAAGAAGCGTGTGTATTAGTGTATAACAGGCTATAAATTGCTTTTTAAATACTGTAATAAATAAATAATACATTAATAATAAATAATCTAATATTTAATAGATCGCACAGGTGGTAGATCTTATTACAAACACATTGATTTCTCGTCACATCTGTTTTTGTGCAAACAGCGATGTTGCGTTCAGGGTCACTAACAGCTTCACTGTTTGCTCTCCTGAATCACGATGTGACGTTTCAGCATCAGGCTTCAAAAGGGTCAAATTAAGAATAAAGATTATTTCTCTCTCTGGGAAGTTTCTTCAGATTTGATCTGGAAAGTTTAGTTCGTCGATTTAAAAGCAAAAGTTAGAGCCGAGTGTTCATAATAAATGAATGAATAAGGATAAACTAATTGGATTATTGACATC
This sequence comes from Lepturacanthus savala, assembly GCA_030544235.1. Taxonomy (NCBI): domain Eukaryota; kingdom Metazoa; phylum Chordata; class Actinopteri; order Scombriformes; family Trichiuridae; genus Lepturacanthus; species Lepturacanthus savala. Next base: position 19,174,645 of record CM060467.1, read on the forward strand.
ACAGAGTAGTTGATATCCTGAAATAAAAACATAGAGCCAAGTGACTATAGAATATAATGACCTTCATAAAGTTAGAAGACATTTTATTTGTGTAGGCTATTTTTAATGCATTTTGATTTTTTTTTTAATTTAATTCTACAAACACAATTTCAATTTATATTAGTATTTGAAACTTTTAGGATAAAAAAACTAAAGCATTTAATGGGTTCATTGTTGACATGATTTGGAGAAAGGAGACTATTTAGACGTTTATATTGGTAGATAATTATATACGTGTTAAATAAAAGTAAATAAATAAAAAAAGCAGAGCGTGTGGGACGTGACCAATATCTGAACGAGGAGAAATTTGAATTTTAAATGTATTTGATAAGATCGTGCATGCTGAAATTTAGAAGGATTTGCTTCAAAATTAATAGAATATGTATCAATGAGTTAAGATTTATTTAAAAAAAATCCCCAATAAACACTGTTAGTAATTATCACATAAGGAAAGCCTCTAATAACAATGATCCTACGACCTGTCACCATCAGGAGGATGTTCCCCACCATCCGGGTCTCTTTCTCCGGGGTGGACCAGGACTCCAAGTACATCGTGCTGATGGACATCGTCCCGGTGGACAACAAGCGGTACCGTTACGCCTACCACCGATCCTCCTGGCTCGTGGCCGGAAAGGCCGACCCTCCTCTGCCGGCCAGGTACGCTGATGCTGCCGGACACGTAAACACAGACTCTGCGGCCTTTTATGAAGACAAAAACACATATATATAAAGAATAAAACAGAGAATAACGAAAACAAAACACTAATTTCTGTTTGTGGATCACAACAGGCTGCGAGCAGGCCCTATTTTATTTTGGCGGAAGGATCGATCACATTTACGTAACGACCTTACGCGCAGGATCTTGTTCACGTTTTGCGTTAATTACACGTGTGACTACATATATTTACTCAGGTATTGTAGTCGTGTACAATTTTGTACTCGATTATTTCCATTTGATGTCACTTCACTATTTCAGATGGAATATTCTATTATTTACTTCACTATTTATTTGCCACTTAGTCACATTTCATATTAAAATTTAACATGAAATTATATATTTTAAAATTCTAACTGTTTAAATTGACTGCTCTTTTTTCATCATAATGCATTTGAGTGAAAGGCAGTGTATAAATATAATATAAAAAACTACTATGCACTATTAATACTCAAATGGCTTCACTTTACAGCATTAAAATGTTCTCACGTATATTTTTAATAATAAAAACAAATTTATTATAATAATATATCAGAAGCCAATCTGCATAATGACTTTTACTTGCGATACTTCATTTCGCTGCTAACACTTCTGTACTTTTAAGTAACATATTGAATTCAGGGTTTTTACTTTTTATTTCTACTTGTACTAAAGTGAAGGATGTGATTTCATCCATCGCTGCATGTAGCGATGAAAAACGACCCGTCCCATCAGTAATAATTAGGCTGGAATGGCTTTATTGTGGTTTGGCTGCGCAGTTTCATCTTATTCAAACACCATCAGCACCTTTGGACACAAAAACTGAAAGCTGCGCCTTAATCGAGAAAAATGAAATAATTGAATCTGGAACAGGAAGCATCTGGGAACACTCAGAGTATCTGATTGATGATAACATGAACATGACAATTGAAGCAACAGGCCAGCTGAGGAAGCCGCGATTCTTACTTCACCGTCTGTGCAAGTGTGCATGAGGTCAAGGCTATTTATATAGACTTAAGTCTATTTGTTCGTGCAGAGGTTGCGTTCTACAATTTAAATTCAACTTTATTTGTACAATAGCTGCGTTTCAACAACAAAGTGATTAGTGAGAAAAAATGCAGAAGAAACATTATAGAAGGTAAGGAAAAAGACTTAAGAATATATTATTTTATATATCTGATTCCAGTATATTTGGAGTATAAATAAATATGATCACTTTTTAAAAAATATACGTGAATGAATGATTCCCCGCAATGAATTTTCTTGGCCTTATGTTGGTTAAAATTTTGATAAAACCTGAAGAAGGTGATAGAACCTAAATTGGACTTGTATATTTTTATTTTACTAAATAGACTCATTTATTTATTTAGACAATGTGAAGTAATGTCAGTAGAAGCAACGACATAAAACTAAATCTGTAGGATATTTTGTCAATAATGTTTTTGTCTCTTTGCTTTATGTAAATTAGACCAGCACACTTACAAACATAAGGTCATCTTTTGTTCCTGCAGCAGTGAGGTGTTTACTGCTAGTACTGTGTGGCAATATGGCACAATAACGAGTGTGGTATAGCTTTCAAATAAGCACGTTTCCTTAATGTTTATTTTGTATTTATTCATCTTTTCTTCTTCCTAGAGCCATTGATATTATTTATTCTTTATCATTTTCATAATTTATAATTTTTTTTGCCTAGTGCTGTAATTTATTATTGTGTTTTACTGTACTTTTTTTAAATTTCTTGTTGTTTGTTGTCCATGGGGTGATGGTTAGTTTCCCCTTTGGGGGATTGATAAAGTAATTAATCTTATATGAACTAAATTTAAAATTACAGAGTAAATAAAAATGAAAAGACATTTTAAAATATTTTTCTTACACTTATCTTTGTCTAATACAAATAATAGACTAACAATAAATAAATAAATATAAATGAGGCCACTTATATATGGTTGCTAGGATACATGTGATTTTTTTTATACACATGTCACGTAACTTACGTACAGCCAATCAGAGCTGAGGATTCTGACCCGCCGTTCTTCTTCCTCTCCGGCAGGTTGTACGTCCACCCCGACTCTCCCTTCACTGGAGAGCAGCTCATGAAACAAATGGTTTCATTCGAGAAAGTCAAACTGACCAACAACGAACTGGACCAACACGGACACGTGAGCAATTTAATTCTAATTTTTTATCTTGCGAAATAAACACTTGTATTAACCCACATTATACTGTAAACGTTCGGCTAATGGTTATAAGCTAACGTTAGCCTAGCATACAGGTTAGTTGAAACAAAAACAGGCTCAAAAGTTTTTGAATCTGTTCATCATAAATAAAGGAAGAACTATTCTCATAAGTATAGGCTACCATAAGGTAATACCTAACATTTTTAATTGGGTAAATTATTGCTAAATAAATAAAATGTAAATAAATGTATACTCAGGGTTTGTAACCAGTCATGAACAGTAGTGGAGATGGGGTTGGTTGGCACACAGCTATTGTCTTTGAATGTTTTGACCTTCATTCATCTAAATTAAAACATCTATAACCACTAATTTCAGTTATATGGAATCAAAAGTAAAAGACTGGTCTTTGGATTAAAATCATTACAAACCTGTGTTAAACACATATATTGAAAATGTGTTAATTCTAGTTAATCGCCAGGAGTCAGACAAATTTTTAAATAAGATTTGAATGTGTGTGATGACTGGTGGTAGCCGTGCTGCATAATTTCATTAAATGTGGTTGGTGCAAATGCACAGCATGACTTTAATCATGAATATCAGAATTTAAGAAAAGATTTCTCTACATAAAACACATTTATTCATAACTGAGACCTTATGATTTCATTTGCTGCTGTTAGAATATTCTAACATAAATTGAGACAGAGTAATAGAGTGGAGAGTGAAAAGCCAACCAACCCCAGTCTCCCTGTTCTCGGCGTGTTCTCAGCGTGTTTTCGGCGTGTTCTTGGCGTGTTCTCGGCATGTTCTCGGTCGACTTCTGCAAATTGCTCATTTAATCCTCCTCTCTCACTGAAGGCATCAGCACAAGCACCAGCAGGGAACACAGAAACATTTCCGAGCAGGCAAACCGTTTAAACCACGTTTATCCATTAATTAGCCAACAGTGGGAGGCAGCCTGTATGGGAAACAAGGTCATTATTATCTTGAAGTGTGTGTGTGTGTGTGTGTGTGTGTGTGTGTGTGTGTGTGTGTGTGTGTGTGTGTGTGTGTGTGGACTTATGTTTGCAACACACCTACTAAATCAAAAAGAATGCTGAATATCCCTAGTGTGACTTTTTTTACTGCATAGAATATTCAAAATATTTTATCCGTTTTAAAGTGTAAAATTTGGAAAATGAATATTTATACCAACCGCGTTACATTTTTTAAAATTTGCTGACAGTTTAAATTAAATTCAGTATTTTTAAGTCTTTCAATGCTTTTGAAACCTTAAACTTTGTCTGATTTTTAAAAGTATTAATTCATTTCAAATTAATTTCTGTTTAGAGAGACTTAGAATATAAATAAACTTACAACTTAAATTATTTTGCAGTCTGTAGCTGTTGCTACATTTTTAAACATGTAACCTAAAAGGAAAATAAAGCATTTAACCAAAAATATCCTAAATAAAACCATTTGACAAATTACTACAAGTGTCTGTATGGATTAATAATCTGTTGAATGTGAATCAGACACGTATTTCTGGTTTTATTACCACCGGCATAAATGTTAATATATACATTGCATCCTTGTGTAACATATGCTCTATATTTCTGGATTGAACGGTCCTTGTAGTACTTGTACTCGTGGGTATGACTGAAGGCTCATATTGGTTTAAAACACAAATTCCATCTTTAATTTCTTGGCCCGAGTCAGCAGCAGAGAAAGATAAATATAAACTGTTTCCTGGGCTGCAGCCAGACAGAAACAACTGGCTGCAGCAAATTCTCACCCTGACTCAGCTGCGGTGTTAACAACCTTATCTGTTCACACTTGTCTCTCTTTTTCCTCTGTGATCACCTCGTTCCTCCCTCTGCCTTTAATTCTTCTGTCTTTTTATTTTTCATCCCCGTCTCTCTCTGTCATCACAAGCTCTTCATATTTGTTTCTCTTCCTTTGCCCCTTTCTTCTCCGTCTGTGCCGACCTCACCTTCCCTTCAGATACAAAGGCTTCTTATTACAAGACACATTCAAAGCTGCACACAGAAGCGGTTAAGAAACATTCACAAATTTATGACTGCTGTAGATGTATTTAAATTAATTTATTTTCTTCTTAATTCTTTCCTTCCCCAAAAGGTCAAATCAGAGAATTTCTCCCAAATTCTCTGATTTCACCTTATCAAATATGAATATTTTATTTTTTTCTTTCATTTTCTATGACAGTAAACTGCTTTGGGTTGTGGACTCTCACATTTGACATTTTATGGACCAAACTGTTAATGAAAAGAATCTGACTTTTTATTTTAATTTGAGTATTTTTCTATGTTTGACTCAGGATGTTTGTATAGCGACAGTTGTTGGACTGTGTGTCACCCCCATCTGTGGTTAACTGTCTGATGTGCGGCTCCGCTCCTCCTCTGCAGATCATCCTCAACTCCATGCATAAGTACCAGCCGCGGGTCCACATCATCAAGAAGAAGGACCACACCGCTTCGCTGCTCAACCTCAAGTCCGAGGAGTTCCGCACCTTCGTGTTCGTCGAGACTGTCTTCACCGCCGTCACGGCTTATCAGAACCAGCTGGTGAGTGACCGACGGAAGACGTGGGCCAACGGCCGTAAATCTTCAGGCCTCCTGCATCTTCAGGACTTTAAACTTTTCCTTTTACTCAATCACACGATCTTCAGAATTCACACAGTTGTCCTGTAATTTCCATTTAGAATAGCTGCTGTATAGGTCTTATCTTAACGAAATAGCTAACATTTGTACCATTTTAACATGTTTCTGGAGCTGCGTCCCTTCCATTGACTCACAGTTTGTCATGTTGCACAAGAGGAGCCATAAAAACCAATAACAGCGATTAATAGGTAATTAATATCAGCAGCTTTAAAGCCTGAGCTGTACTGTTTGCATAGAGTTACAGAGAAGAGAGACAAGCTGCATGTCGAGGCAGATTCTGACAGACAGAAGCAAAAAAGAGAGATTTTTTTTTTAAGAGCAAATTTAAGTGACCTTTCAAGGAGCGAGGGATAGGGGGGGTGTAAAAAAAGAAGAAGAACTGAGACTTTTCTCTCTCTGACATGTTTTTTCCCAGATAACCAAACTGAAGATTGACAGTAACCCGTTCGCCAAAGGATTCCGGGACTCGTCGCGGCTGACAGACATGGAGAGGTACAGGGGATTCTGGGTCCTGAGCTGTTGGTTTACCACCGATAAGACACGAGGAGGGAGGGGTGTGTGTGTGTGTGTGTGTGTGTGTGTGTGTGTGTGTGTGTGTAGGGGAGTATTGGACCTCGGCTCATTAGTAAATACGGAAGCTTCAGTGTTTATTTCTCTCTGTTTGCCTCAGTATGAACAGATAAGCGTGTTTCATGTTCCAGTCCTCTGAACGTCTTCCCTTCTCCTCTTCTCTTCTTTCTCATTTCCCTTCATGTCTTTCCATCTTTCATTTGCTTTTTTTTGCTGCTCTCCTTCTTGTATTTCTGTTCATTTTTATTCCCATTGCTTGACCTTGTTTTTCATCTCGCAATCTTTCTTTCATCCTTTCCCACTTAGTCTTTTCTTTCTTTTCCATCCTTCTTGTTTGTCTTTCTACCTCTTTTTTGTTTTCTGTCTTTCATTCTACTCACTCTTCCCTTTTTAATTTCCTTTCTTGTCCATTTTTCTGGCCTGTTATGTTTGTCTTTGTCTTCTTTCATCCTCATTATTTCTGTTCTTGTCTTTCATTCTTTTCCTTCTCTTGTTTACATTCCTCCTTTTCTTTTATCTCATGTCTTTTCTTCTTGCCGTGCCATTTCCCTGCTGCTCTTTCTGGACTCACCTTGTTATCGTTCCTATTCATCCTTTCTTGTTTTTTCCAGCTTTACCTCTCCCCTTTTTCCATTTTCTTATTTATTTCTTGTCTATTTTTTTTCTTTATTATTAATTTTCATCTCTATATATTCTTCTTTTGTTCATTCTTTCTTTCCACTCCCCATTGTCTCTTGTTTTTGTCATCTTCTTTTCCCATCATCATCATCATCATCTTCTTTTTTTTGTCCCTTTCTTGTCTTTCTTCTCGCCTTTTCTTTCCCCTGTGTTCTCTATTTTATTTTACTATATTGTGCATGAGAGAAAAACAGTTCATGCTCGGTGCTTTTACAAACACACACACACACGAACACAAACAAACACACACACACGGTTACAATCCCCATCCAAAGGATTTTTATGCACGCCGCCAAAACACACACTTCTCGTAATTCCTGATTCCGGTACAACGGCCAAAATCAGCTGACAAAATCAAACCATCTGCCCATTTCCCTCAATAAAACATCCTGAAACAGAGACCGCCGAAACACAGCCAGACACCCCCCCCCCTTCCTCCCCCTCCTCTTCTTTCTTTTTCTTCTCTGTCTTTCTCTATTTGAGGGCTGTGAATTAGACCTGATCAATTGATCTTCGGGGAGCTGCAGAAATCACATTAGTCTGGAGTCGGCCACTGCACTAAAACACACTGTAATTCAATTGGCTGCAGTGACTGATTGAAACCAGCATGCCCCGCCTGCCCTCACCTCCCTCCCTGCCCTGCCGTGCATTGTGGGAGTTCGCTGTGGCCTCTGCGCCGGAGGGGCCCGACGCTGATAAAAACACACACATTTGTACTCCTCTGCTGACAGATATTGCACTTTCCTAACCTAATTGGAGGGGCGGGGGCTGCAGAGAGGGGGGCCGCTAATGTGGACGCATGGCTCTCATGATGCAGACCACTTGCCTGTCTGTCCACACACACGCACACATACACACACACACACACACACACGCTCACTACCTCCCCCAACAATTTGTGTCACTGTGTTTGAGAAGTGCTGTCTGACAAGACTCAAATGAGCTAATGCACTTTGTGGGATAGTGAACACTCACACACACACACACACACACAACAAAAATCTACATACACAGTCAACACAAGTATAACCACATTCAAAGACACACACATTAAACAAACTGATGTGAATATATGGAAATATGCAAAAGATGAACTATGAAAAACAATTAAAATGTGGAGTGATAAGGTTTCACACAGCAGAAATCCACCTTTGAAAACATCATATATAAGTGTTATTTAGAATACATTTAGAAAACATAAATAAATGATCAAATAATCACATTTATTGTGAAAAAGAATGGGGAAAAAATTGTTTTAGTTTTTTTTTAATTAGTTTTAAAATTATGATCTTTATAGAACTGCGGCAATAAATCACTTTTTGTCAGCTTTTCAAGTCGTGGCCAACTATTTTGTTGATGAGCAGATATGTGAAATGAAACAATAGAGATTTATTTTGGGGCTCTCTCTTCGGCTTTTGCTGCAGGGAAAGTGTTGAGAATCTGATCCACAAGCACTCGTACGCCAGGTCGCCCATAAGAACATACGCCGGCGACGAGGAGATTCTGGGCGAGGACGGACACTCCACACACACCAGAGGTGAGCGGCTGTCACACACGCACACACACATGCAAACAATTCGGAATAACATGGTGTTGTTGTATATTTGTTGTGTTGTCAATGAGTCTCTAGAGGAAAACCAATAAAAGTCCTCCTCTGGCCTGTTTGAAGATGCCTGTTGTTTCCTACAAAAAACAGATCTTAAGTCATGAATATAAGTTGTTTCTTATGAAACAGCTGGATTCTGTAATTTTAGCAAACAGCAACATTTAGAGTGCCGACATTTCTCAAATGTTTTCTGTGTTAAACTGAACGTCTGTGTTTTGAACTGTTTGTTGGACAAAACTGGACATTTGAAGGCCAGCTGTTCTCAACATATTTTGATAATTTACAATTTTTTGCTAAAATGTTTTTGTTTTCAATCATGTATACTTTGTTGTATAAGATAATTTAGACCTAATTGAAACCATTTCATTTATAGCATTGTGGACAGAAACAGAATAACCAGGATTAAATTAGTGCACATTTTTGTTAATATTTTTAAAAATTAAATAATATGTTTTTTTTGTTTTGTAGGTGACCAAAATTTATTTCAGTGTGATTCCAAGTTTCAGAACCTCTGCTTTAGGCTGTGGGAATTTATAGCAGGTTATTTTTGTTCCCCCCATTTTCTGTAATTTTGTAGATAAAAACGATAATGAAGGTTTAGTCACAGCTATTCAAAAATCACTCACAGGAGTTAACAGTGTATTTTTGGGGATTCTCTTTAGCGGCGGATTAATCCACATTTGGTGCTGCAGTGAGTGTTTCTGGCAGCAGAAGGCTTTCTGTGGGATTGAGTCAAAATAAACTTGTTAATAGTGTTTTGGACACTGAGGTCCATGGAACAGGAAGGTTTTGATCTTTTCATGGAAGATACTAAACTAAACAAAAACTACTGGGAGCTTTCTGCTAATATCTTTATAAATGTTCACTAAAAAATGTTTAAAAAAAGAAATAAATAAAACTATTTGCAGCTTTTTCTCTGTATCTCTCGGCCTGATGTTTATCTCCACCTGGTATCCTGCAGGTTCTGCATTCACCGCCTCAGACAACCTCTCCCTGAGCTCCTGGGTCACCACCACCTCGGGCTTCTCGGGTTTCCAGCACCCTCAGTCCCTGTCGGCCATGGGCACCGGCGCCGCCTCCCTGCCGCACCCCATCCAGGGCTCGCTGCCGCCCTACAGCCGGCTGGGCATGCCGCTGACGCCCAGCGCCCTGGCGGGAACCATGCAGGGCAGCGGGCCGTCCTTCCCGTCCTTCCACATGCCCCGCTACCACCACTACTTCCAGCAGGGGCCCTACGCCGCCATCCAGGGACTCCGCCACTCCTCCACCGTCATGACGCCCTTCGTATGACTCCGTCCTGGGGAGGAGGGGGCGGAACCTCGCGCTGACGCTCACCCCCACTCTGGTTGTTCCCCCACTCCCGCTCATCACTCCTCATCCAGTTTCTATGTCCCCCTCTGGTCTTTGTAAATAGTTCAACCTGCAGCGAGCGGAGGTTTGTACTGGTGACGTTGTACAGAACGCTGACGACCCCGTTACGAACCAGAAAACGCGATAAAAGGAGCATGTCCGATCCCGGCCCTTGAAGAACAGGAAGTGGATTCTCAAATCCTCTTGTTTAAAGAGCCTGCCTCCCTCTGAAGGTTGAACAGTTGCTCTCCAGCGAGACTTTAAGCGAAGCTTTTTGGAAGAAGAGACTCATGACTTGCGTTGGACTCAGCGGGAGTCTGCGAACGATTCCATGAAACCAGACGGAGACGCCTCAGCTTCGCTGTGTTTTGTAGAAGTGCAGCCATATGTACAGTCCACACTCCACTCTGCCCAAAGTAACGTCGGAAACATATGTTAACATGCATTGTAAGATGAAAACGCCACATTTACTCATAGGAAAATTCTCACTGTAGAGTGGAAAGAAAAAAAAAAAAAACAAGACATAGGACGCATGCTGACCGCAGCAGAGCAACCTGCTGGGTTAAACTTTATATGGGAAAATATTGGATAAATAAGCTCAGCTACAAGGTTTGTTGCTTTCTTTAAAGGCCTCAGTCACACCAGCCCTTTAAAAGAGAAAATCACCTCATGTCTGTGGAATCACAACAATCTGCTGACGGTTTCTTCACATCAGGTTCTTCTTTAATGAGCTTTGGCACAAATCTGCGGCGTCAACCAAAATCCAAACATCTCCACTGTTCTGACCTTTTGGGGAAGGAAAGAATTTGAACTGGAGGTTTCGTTGTCTCAACTTATTTGACCTGTCTGTCTGCTCAGTTAGGAGACAAATACAATAAATGAAATCCCATTAATGATTAAGCTACACCGATTATTAGCGGGTTAGTTGTCCAAGTCCCAGTTACATTGTACTGACAAACTTAATTGCTGCTTGGATTATGTCTGCTCGATTTTTCCAGTGTGAGGCTGCTTTACACAATGAAACGTCTTTCACGCAACAGCCAATCAAAACGATTCAAAAGCGTCCCGCTTTATAAAATCTAGTGAGAAAAACAAGAAAACAATGTATGACATGAAAAATTAGCTAGATTTAGTGAAATAAACTAGTGTTGCACTTGATTATTTCTGAATTACTTCATGTCACATTATAGGAAATTCTGTTTCCCGCCACTAGTTGCATGAACGTTTCACTGTGTAAATCAAACTGACATTTATGTTTCTGCAGTCGAGTTGGAGAAAAGGGGACGTTCAACTTTTTTGCGACTTCCCAAATACATTAACTAGGCCAATAACATTTTATCCCGACTGATTTAAATTGGGCAAATATAAAATTATTGTTAGGGCTCTAGTTTCTGCCTGCACCTTCACTGTTTCACCTGCCTTCATGGAAGAATTTCGATGTCACTTTCTGGTGTGACCAGACCTTAAATAAGAGGGAGAGTTCAAAATCATCACTTTGAAATGTTGTAATTCACCCCTTTAATTTATTAAAGTGCCATAAATGTACCTGCATCTGTTTCCGCTGGTCTCGAGGGAAACAATCTTTTCCTCGTAGTGGCCAGACAGCAGCTGCAGCGTCTGTGAGGAAACGTCCCGTTTGTCTGCTCCGTGCCTCCAGCCGCCGGCTGCAGTTCTTCAGCTGGTGTTACGGAGCTGATTCATGGCTGCGTCCACACGCGTCGACAGGGCTTCCACACTCTGAAGTAATGGCTCCGCGCCTTCTCATTTAGAACAGAGAGGAACAAGCTGCAGGAGCAGCAGCAGGTGCATCACACTCCAGCTCAGTGATGGAGGAGGGAAAGACGAGATGAGACAGTTTTTAAATCCAGGTGCTCCACAAGTAAAACTCTGAATGTGTCAATCAGCAGATATATTGAAATCTCTGTATGTCAGCAGATCAAGAAATTACAGTCAGGAAATTCTCCATCGCAGACTTTGTCCACAATGTTCATATTGCATTCGTTACAGTTATTATCATTTACTATTATTATTATTATAATATTATTTTAGCAATTAATTAATTAATTGTCCCCTCTACAGAATGTCTGAAAATTGTAAGAAATAACTGTTATAACATCCCAGAGCATCATTGAGATGAATTTAAATGGATTTTTTATCCCAAAGAGTAAAAATCCAGAATATTCTCAGTTTAGCATCATATTTGACAAAAAAAAGTAGATCCTCATATTTGAGAGGCTGAAACCAGGTGGTTTGGGGGAAAAACTGAAATGATTACTGAAATTATCAAAATATGTGACAGGTTGATTTTCTGACTCTAAGTGAATAGTTGATCCCTGAAATCAACGTTACGTTGATTTCAGGGATCAACTATTCTGCATTTTTGAAGACAAGAATATCAGCTGATGCATCATAATCTGATTTCTTTTAAAATTCAAAAGCTCTAAAATCCAGATAAACTAAAAGTATCAATATGTGAACTGGTTCCATCACGTTGGACAAAAGTTTTTAAAAAATTGATTATTTCACATGACTTTTTAAAGGCATAACATGTGACAAAATGTCTGGTCTGGAAATGTATTTTTGCAGTGAAGCTGTCACGTTCATGCACAAAATCCACAGAAACAAATGTTTCAGCAACATGAAAACAGTTTGTGGCTGTAGATGATTTTTATTTAGAGTTGAGTGAATTCAGTGATACAGGAGTGAGCGTATAAACTTGTAAAATCCATAAAGTCAAACATGCAGCTCTGCCAAACGGCTGTTTCAGTGGAATCTGGGCATTTTTGTTGTTTTGACGCCTCGCACGTCGTTAACGTGCGAGCAGTTTATTTTCCCTCAGAGGAAAGATAAGAAATCTTTCAATTTCTTCGCTTTGGAAATCAAATCTTGGTTGTTTGTTTAAATGTAAAACTCTTTGTTTTTCATGTTGAACCAGTCCAGACCAGAGGGGTCCGGTCCTGCTCCTGGACTCGTCATCAAGCAGCTGAATCTTGTCCCGGGCTTGATAACGAGTTAATAATTAGAGTCAGGAGTGTTTTAGTCCTGGTCCAGATTTACCACTGAAAATAATCTTTTTCTTTTTATAAAAATTGTTTTTTTTTTTCCTTTTTTTATGCCATAATCTGACACGAGCAAGATTGTGTTTGTTTTTTTGATGAATTTTAAGTGCAATATATTTATTTTGCTCTCTGGAAATAATGTGTAATGTACTATGCCGCATTTAAAAAGAAAAAAAAATAGATATTTGTAAACCTTGAGAAATATATATCACCACCCAAACACTTTGAGTTATTTTTTTCACTGACTGAACCTATGTACACTCTTCTCTCTCGCAATGAATTACAGACAAATAAATTAAATTGTGAAATGATTTCAAAACCACAGCTGATATACAGATATTTATTTAGGTCTCTGTATAAACCAACATTTCATGAGCAAACACTGTTTTTACTCATACTGTTTTATTTATACTGTTTTCTTCCACAGATTTTATATATAAAAAAAACGTATATTAGATCTTGACCAACTTTTTAGATTAAAGTTTATTAATCTGAATGCTGACTCTCTTTGTCAGGCAACATTTATTGAGATTTTCCCAAAAAATATGATTACAAAATGTTCAGAGGGCAAATCATAATGAAAACTCATTGCAGAAATCAGTTATTTAGCACACAATAACTCATCGTTTGGAAAAAACTTGCTCTTCACTGTTTTCTGCAGGTAGAAGTGGAAACACAAACATGTCCTTGCTCGCCCTCTACTGGTCGACTGCTGAAATAACTCGTACACTTTACACAGGCTCCTTGCACAGTTTTCCTATTCAAACGTTTTCTGTGGGTCGTGTCACTGCAGCTGCATGTGAATAAATTCTATAACAAAGACAGGAATCCTTATCTCACCTCTGAAGAATAATCACACTTTCCCAGACACTCGTGCCATTAAAATCGCTCGTGTCCGTCTCCTTCTCCAGATCTGCCAAGAATATCAGAAATAATAATCATATATTCTGAACAATCTGTTATTCTTATGTGTTTTTTTCCAAGATATTGTCAAGAAGGAAAGTAATTGCTTTTTGGAACACAGTATGTGATTCAACTGTATAGAAAACACACAAATGACTTTTTTTGACGCTGGTGTTGGAGGAATCAAAAGATGTTATCAGTTTACAAACACATTTATGTGTCCAATCAATCCCTCATAGCCTTTCATATTCCCATACATACTCCAACATGTTCATATTGACACTGCCTCCATGTTATAATATTATACTAGAACTAAATAAAGGTTTTATTCTGTCATTGGATCAGCGGTGGATTTAACTAACTACATTTACTCAAGTATAATACTTAAGTACAATTTTAAGGTACTTGTACTTGACTATTTCCATGTGATGTTACTACATAATTAACTCATTTCACTACATTTATCGATTTATGATAACGAGTTAATAATTAGAATGAGGTGAGATTGATTCGTACAGTAGAACATGCAGGGCAGCAGATTACAGAAACAGGACTGGATATAGAATAAAGTTCATATAAGCCAAAACGTTTCCAAAGTTCATCTGCACAGTCTGACTCCAGGATGATCTGAGCTTCATCAGATGAAGAAGCTGAATCCAGAATCCAGACAAACAAGTGGCTGAGATGTTGTTGAATCAACAGCAACCTGGACACTGTTAGAGTCATGTACACAGTAATATGAATAAGAAACCAGGTTTCTTAGTAAACATATGAAAACAAACCTATGAAATCAAAGTGAAAACAACTCCTGTGAATCTCAGACTTGGTCAATTCTTCATATAACCAACAAATTAATATAAATATAACATTATCACCCTGTTAAAATAACAGCCTAAGTCATTTTTTTTCAAGTTTTTTGGGAAAAATACACAAAAAAACTTTATCAAATGCATAGAAAATTATATTTATTAATCATTTAAAGCAAAAAGGCCTTGACAGTGGATGACTGCGGACATACATAGATTTTTGAGCATATAGTGTGACTTGAGGCAACATTAAACTGTCCTTTCATTCCATAGTGAAAACTAAATTTACATTACCTGGGGTTAAATTAAACTAATGGAGGAGGCAGTTTCATTTAACACACAACACAACATAACTCATTTTCAACATCAAAATATATGATGGAAATAATTACTATAAAACACTATAGCCTTTAGTCTTAATCACTCCCCAGTAGAAATTGATTCAAGAATCGTGTTTAGAGTTTCTTCTTCTTGCTTCTTGAAGCAGACGCCATCATCAAAGCTTGATAAATTGGCATTTTATCCTGAGTTGGGAAAAAAAATAACTTTGACTCAGGCAAAAAATAAAAATGTCCTAAGTAAAATGTCTATTGTCCTGTAAAGAATAAAGAGCATGATCCTTTAAACTCAGGATTAAATTGATTTTACCAGACGTGGCAGCATCATCAAGAGATGATTTGTGTAAAAAAAAAAAAAATTCATGAAAAGTTGACTTAGGCCATTATTTAATAGTGTAACAATATATAAATAAAATCATAATCAACCTCTTCTTACAGTTATGGGAGAAATATTGATGGCCATAAACCCAGAACATGTAATAGTATTACAAAATATGTTACAAAAACTCTGTTTTATACAAAATCTATATATTTATGTCATGAGTTCAGGACAACTATCTGTTATTTTCCCAAGATAATGATATAATTAACTCATGATATCATAATAACAGTATATGCAGGAGCATTTGTATATTTAAGGCATTTTGCTGATGCTTTCATGAGCATTTCAGCAGAATATGAGCATAAACCATGAGGCTTGAATTGATTCAACGGCGTCAGTGACGTCAAACATCAGCAGGAATCAGCATCGCATCAGTCACACCATCATATTTACAACACAAAATGATATTTAGGGGGCGACAGGGTGACGGTCAGGGTGACGAGTTCAAGGTCCTTATCACAGTCAGGACAAAACAGGATAGGTTGGTTGGTAGGTTTTCAGACTTAGTGATTTAACTGAGGAAGTGACAGTTTTTTATTTGTAGGTGACGGATATGCTCTGAACGAAGTGAGAATATTCTCAGTGACGAGTGTCACACAGACCGAGGAGGAGACTTCATTTTACTTTGAATTAACTTTCAGCTGCCTCTGTACAAACCGTCAATATTTTGTGTTCACGCACATATTCATTCACAACCCAGACACGAGAAAAAAAACACATGCTCATATCTGCACTATTGACTCTAGTACACTGAAGTACACACACACACACAAACACACACACACACACACACACACACACACACACACACACACACACACACACACACACACACACACAAGTCGTCTATCACCAGAAGCATCACCCGCCACCGCAGACAAACTGACGGATCGATGGCTGGACGTTAGTCACCGTTTCACCAGGAAGAAGGCCC
This sequence comes from Lepturacanthus savala, assembly GCA_030544235.1. Classification (NCBI taxonomy): domain Eukaryota; kingdom Metazoa; phylum Chordata; class Actinopteri; order Scombriformes; family Trichiuridae; genus Lepturacanthus; species Lepturacanthus savala. Next base: position 19,190,838 of record CM060467.1, read on the forward strand.
CACTTCGGCCCTGATAAGAATCGGTTACATCCTTTGAAAATAAATAAATAAACAAATAAATAACATCCAGTGTGGCCGTGATTGGATTAGAGGGAGAGGGGAAGGGCAGGACGAGCCACCGTGAGGTATGGCCCAACAAATTGGAGCCAACAGTCGGGCCAGAGAGTCCATTTTGGGGCATAATTTACACAGTGCGGCGCATGAGCTGAATCTAATGTCATTTCCATCAATTTTGCATTTTGGCCCTTTTTTCCGTCCCTCCGGCTTTTAGCGGTCGTTAGAATCGTCTGGCGGAGGACGGGCGGCCGGCATTACAATGTCGGAGATGATATTTAGCACAGCGGCGGAGTGAGAGGTGGTTCTTTATGGCGTGGTGACTGGCTGCACTGCGGCGGCGTGCGGCCATCTTGCGAATGGCCAACAATATGCTAATAGGTTACGAGTACGGAATCGGCCCAGACAAGCCCTTTAATGGATGTTTTATCTGCAGGTCGGGAGACTCATCAGCCGCAATCTGGCCCGACGAGACGTGCTAAGTCAAATTTAGCGATAAAGTGCTTTTAACAAACAGGGCCAGGGACAGAGGACGCAGACGCCGCACAGTTTGTGGTGAAATGTGAAACCTGCTGGCAAACGTCGGAGGGCGGTTTTTATGGGAAATGCACCTTGAAAGCGAAGTCGCAGGAGGACAAAGTGAGATGACGGCCGGGACAAAGTGATCCCGCAGAGGCCGACAGACAAAGGCTGACAAAGGTTTTAACTTTAGAGCTGCTGCAGCCGTCGCCAGATAGTTTCTGATGTTTCTCGTTTCCTGGAACAGTCTCAGTGGGAAACTGTTTCTGCAAACTACAAATAAGTTGAATTAACTATTTCAGATGCACTGATATAGTTCAGACAACTTTCCTCAGCAGCAGCAGCAGCAGCAGCAGGAGGTTTGGGTGGATGGATCAGTGCTTTGCTTCAGGAACTGAAGCTGGAGAATAGTAGAGGATTTGAGAAACATTTTACAAATGTAGAAATGACACAAATCTCTGCTTTGGTGAGAAAGTATCTTAGGGCCATAGGAATAAATGTTGTTTTTTTACAGAATGGCTGCCATTATTACACTAAAGCTTATAGCCTTGCTTCTTCTGTTATAACTATAACAAAGTTGGCATGTAACATTATTAAGGTCAGGGAATCCAAAAAAAAACAGATATCAAGTCTAAAAATTCAATTGCTTTATTCATACCAAGATTTTACCTGCATGTTATTATACATTTTTATTCAAAATCATTTTAAAGGTGCACTTGAAGTCCCAACTGAATACGAGGAGTAGTTTGGATATAAAGGTGTTGAGTAATGAGATAGCAAATCCATAGCTATATGTACAGTTGTATTGGGACACAATGATTATTACTGAGACACATATTTCTGATCAACAATATTTTATATGTGTATATCTCCACATAATCTCCACATTTTATAACAAAGGGTGAACTGACTTGTCTCTTTGGATAAAGTTATGGCCTTTAGGCACATTTATCATTTTAACCCAAACTATGATGTTTTTATAACATTAACCAAGTGTTTTTTGTTCCTAAAACCAACTACACCTGAACACACCAAACATTTCCGTACCATTAAACAATATTTGTGAAAATATGCTTGTATCAACAATTGTTGATATGCTATGTGTGGAATGTTTCTGCAGTAATGCTCGGTGCATTGATGTTTCTAAGTTGTTATGTAGTGGTTCTGTTACATACGTCTTAATACATCTTAAAGGGTTTATGTTTATCCTAATGACACAAATTTACAGCAACATTTGGTACATTCTTGTTATTAAAATATTCATTAGAGCCACTTTAAGTCAAATACTTGATTTGCAAATTATAATATTTGCATTGTAGTGTTGCTACTTTTGCTTTAAGAAAGGATTTGAAAACATTTCAGTGCTGCTTTAACTGAGCTCAGGGAGAAAAAATCTAATTTGTACTTTATACAAACTATGCAAACATGGAAGGTCGTGATGTGGCTGCAGTTACGTTTAGGAATGAATTGAATTACAAGTTGATTTGATCATGGCCTCGTATGTATTTTTGACAGTATGAGGATTATGGGACAAAAGTAAAAGCAGTAGTTTTACTTTCAGTGTCAGACGCAGACACAGAAATTCACTTAACGTGATCTAACATCGTCTGACATGGGTTCCTATCAGGGACTCAGACTGTAGCTTCATAAAATGTATCATCTGATATATGATTTATAACATAAATACATAACGTACACAAACAATGTTGGTAAAAATAAGTTTTATGTTCACAAAATACATTTATAGTTAAAAACTAAACACCAACAGCAATACAATCTGTCATTTTTTAAGAGTAAATTTCACTGGAAGGTAAATTTATAATAAAAAAAACATACATCAGAGCTGTCAATCCTGCTCCCGGAGAGCTACTGCATTAAGCTGAGACTGTTTTCTCAATATTTATATATTTTAAGATAAGTCCTCTGTTGCTTCAAACTGAGAGTTACGCTAATATAAATTGATTATTTAGCTTTAAGTTGTCTCCTGAGTTGTGAGAATGTAAAACAAATTGAAACGAGTTAATTTAACTTCTCAAGTGAGGTTAGAATAGTTTAGGATTTTTATTTTCATTATTATTTTTAATTCCAGTTTAGTTTTGTTGTTTTAGTTTTACTTTACACAAGTACTCTTTGAAAATTCTTTTACTATGGTTTTTAATATGGTTTATTTGTCAGGGAGTATTGTATGAGTAAAAACCCAATAAAACATTATACCATTACCACCCACACAGTTATGTGTTTTCCATGAAAAGTCACATTTGTATTCATCACCATGAGTAATAAAATTAATAGAAAATATAGTCAATACATTGACAAGATTAGAAATAATGATTTGTATATGAAATAATAGGTTTTTCCTTTAAACTTTGCATTTGTCAAATGAAGGCCAGTTATATATCTTCTCTAAGCAGCTAAACTGTTGTTAACATGATTAAACAAGGGTTTTCTAATCATCCATTAACCTTCTGATGCAATGAGTAAACACATTGTACCATTACAACACTGGAGTGATAGTTGCTGGAAATGGGCCTCGATACAACTATGTAGATATTGCACCAAAAACAAAACATTTGCAGCTAGAATAGTCATTTACCACATTAGCAATGCATAGAGTGTATTTCTGATTAGTTTAATGTTACCTTCATTGAAAAGAACAGTGCATCTCTTATTCAAAATTCCATGATGCATGAATGTGTCTTTGTTCACCAAGTTTCCACATCATGCTTGTATAAGTCGCTCTGTTCTACACACAACTACTCTCCGGAGACTGAAAATCTTAGCGCTCCTTTTAGTCTTTGGAGTAATTCCTGAACAAACCCATATAACTATGGTGTTAAAACACCTTCAGGGTGAAGGAAGGCGTCTCCAGGTGCAGCTCTGTGACTCATTGATGTGTTTTTAATAGTTTCTGGACAACAGCGGATGACACCACATGTCAGGCTCTGGATAATCAACTGGAATCGAGTCCAAAGTAAAAAGCTTTATAGCTTCAGCGGAAGCAGGAGCTGCAGTGCATCAGCGTCCCGCCCTCGCAGGTGTCACACTCCCCCCTTTCTCCTTCCATAATAAACTCTATCTCCTCTGTCTCCTCGGTGGCAGGTGTCCAGCCCAACTGCTGCGGCTCCAAAGACAACGAGGCCTGATAGCAGGGAAACGGCAGCGAGCCGGCTGCATAACAAGGACTTATTATGATGATGAAATGTCCTACAAGGCCCCAAACACCCTCTTAAAGAAATCTCTCCGTCCGATAAGGGGAGTCCAACCCCGGGGAAGGGGGGGGGGATCCTAACCTGATTGGATGGGCGGCTCGGAGGGGGCGCACATAACAAAATCAAATGGCCGTCAAGCCGCTGTCATGCATAATTAATTGGGCCTTCTACGACCAACTACACAAAAATCCATGGTCATTAGATTAGGGGGGTTTGGAGGACTCTCTGAAATGCGTCGCTGTCTGAGCTGCTTCCCTGCTACACCTCCGTCTGAGGGGAGAGTGTCAGAGTCCGAGGGGCTTTTTAACGTAGCTCGGGCCTTCACTGAGGCTCCTTTAAAACTCAAGGTCACGGCGATGTTATCGCTGCTTCACAAAGTCTGAGCAACGCGATACTGAAACTTCACTCCATAAAGAACGCTGTTGGAGATAAAAGGAGCCAATATTTGCATATTACAAGTCCCTTCTTAAACTTTTTACAGATGCAGCTCTGGAAAAAAAAATAAGAGACCATTTTTTTTCTGAAATTAGCATCTTTACATGTATTCCGGGCGACACGGCGGCGCAGGGGTTAGCGCTGTTGCCTCACAGCAGGAAGGTCGCAGGTTCAAGACCTCCTTGGTCCTGGGTCTGGGACCTTTCTGTGTGGAGTTTGCATGTTCTCCCCGTGTCTGTGTGGGTTTTCACCGGGTACTCCGGCTTCCTCCCACAGTCCAAAAAAATGCTGAGGTTAATTGGAGACTCTAAATTGCCCGTAGGTGTGAGTGTGTGAGTGAATGGTGTGTGTGCCCCATGATTGGCTGGCGACCATCTGGGGTGTATCCCTGCCTCTCGCTGTAACACGCTGGGATAGGCTCCAGCAGACCCCTGCGACCCTAATGAGGAATAAGCAGGTATAGAAAATGACTGACTGACATGTATTCCAGACATTCCATTCCAGCATCTGTTGAATTCCAACACATACATGCATCATTCTGCTTAAAAAGATACCAGGAGTGGAATAAAGTCACCCCAGAACAATGGTAAAGACGTGTGGAGAGCATGACAAGATGCAGGAAAGCTGGGATTAAAAATAAGGCTTATTGCACCAGATATTGATTTCTGTGTAAACATCGGTATAATGTTGTTTTAAAATGAATTTGATCTTGTTTCTTCACATTGTTTGAGGTCTGAAAACATTGTATCTTTTTTATTATTTTGACCCTTTGTCATTTTTTTTAAATGCTCTAAACGTTTTTATGTGGAATTTTGGGGAAATGTTGTCATTAGTTTATAGACTTAAACAAAAATGTTCCTTCTGCCCAAACACATACCTATAAGTAGTAAAATCAGATCTGGTCTGTTTTTTTTTTCCCAGAGAATCCAGAAACACATGAGTCTCAAACAGAATAGAAACTTCCTACTGATGAGAGTTACTTAATGGATCCAACATAATGTTTCAAGTAGATTGAAAAAATCTTTAAGCAACATGATCACATGAATCTAAATACTTGACAGCTGCTAAGTTTATCCAATGTAATATTTAGCTTCTGGGAGGTAAAACCAAACAGTATTGGTATTTTTTAGAAACAAGTGTAAATGGCGACGTTATTCGAATGATGAATGCCACAGCATCATGCACAGAATAGGATCCTTATCATTCACGACACTTTCGCTGGAAAATCAAAGTTTATCTCGTCTTGTCAGCTTGTGTGTTGTCGGTTTTTGGTATTTAACATAATCACCATCGGACGCGAAGGCACAATGAATCCAGGTGAAAGTAATTTATTGATTTAAGTGTTTTTTTCTTATTAAATCACAATCAATGACACAGAGGAACAAAGGACCTGTTACAGTACAATTAAAAAAAAAAGAAAAGTCAAAGACTGATGTGCAGAGAATATTTTTAATGACTGTTTCCACAGACTTCCAGCTCCTCCTCTGCCTCTTCACAGCTTTCTGTAGCTGACCTGCTGCTACTAATCACAACCGTCTGCTCACAGACACTCAGCTCTGCAGTCTTCCCAAATCATTTCAATCCAAGTTGTTGGAGCTGGATACAAACCTGAAGACAAAGCTCAGAAAATCTCAGGATCTAAGTCAAGAAGAGATGTCGTCCTGATCACGTTTTGTTCATCATTATTTGGTAGTTTTTCTGCATGATACAGCTGTGCAGTGAATACCTGAGTTACAATGAACCTACATTAAAATTCTGAATATGATGGAGAGCAGATAAATTTGCTTTAATATCACTTGCATCACAGGGTTCCTAATACATAGAACACAGTAGTAGAAATTACAACATATATTACTACTTGCTGAGGATCTGGGATTCAAAAAGTTCCATCTTATCCTGCTTTATTTCCATTTCTATTTAATTTGACTTGAACTATTTATTTCCCCTTTTTTTTACGAGGTTTTGTTTTAGATTTTTTTATATATAATATTAATATTTCATTTACTTGTGTTTTACCATTAGTTTTGTTGCCTTCAATGAGTTTTTGTAATGTGCAAAAAACAAAGTTTGTCATAATGTTAAATGTTTTTAATTTTATGTGAAGCATTTCAAGCAATTAAAATGTCACAATATCTGTGAATGAGTGATGGAAACAATATTAAAATGATAGACTGGGACAGGAAATGTGAAAATAGAAATTCTATCCAGGACTGAAAGCATGAATGTTGTGAACAGGGAAGTTGAATCAGCTCCGCTGCTGTTTCTCTTCAACATTTGTGTATAAACGCTGCCACCTGCAGGACAATAACTGACTAAATGAAACACGACAGACGAGTCAGACCGCAGCAAGATTTTTATTCAAAAAAAGCAATATATTCAGGAATTAAAGATGCATATATATACTTACATGTGTAAATAGATAATGTTCAAATACACAAAGTGAGAAAACGATGTGCTTCAGTAGCTGCAATGTCTTTATGCACATCGAGTGCATACATGAAAATATTGTCAGGATGCTTTTCTGAGGACACGCGTCTCCCTCTCAGATTAGGGAGAGTCCTGATTTCTTTTTCCTTCTTTTTTTGTGATCTGGGTCACATCCCTCATTTGAAAAGTTTCCAAAACACGACTTTATCGCTGCTTAAAATGGAAGACTGCTCCCTCCAGAGTCTCTTCGCCATGTCTCAATGAATTCACGACCGATGAAAGAAAAAACGAAAACAAAATTCACTGCTGAAGCGATTACTCCGTTAACACAGAATTATATTTATTTTCTAAATGTTCATTTCTTTCTCCTAAACCTGCGTCTCCTGAACCTGCTCATCAACTTCAGAGGAGCCCGTTTAATAAAATAAAATAAAAGGCCCGTTTGTTGGCAGCGTGTGTGTGTGTGTGTGGGGGGGTGGTTCTGACTGTCTGATGGCATCTGAAGGGGTTTCTGGGGAATAGGGCAGCTAAGAAGAAGAAGGGGGGAACTGTGATGCTTCTGCTGGCAGGAGAAGGAGGAAGAAGAGGAGGAGGAGGAGGTTTTAGGTGTCAGGGTCTGCCTAGTTAGCCGGGTGGGGCTGTCCCTCAGGGATCAGGGAGGTGAAGAAGGTGCTGATGAAGGACCACGCGGTGGTGAGGAAGTTTGGCTCGGGGAGAGCAGCAGCAGCAGCAGCAGCCTGGTCCTGGTCCTCCGGGGCTCCGCCTCCTCCTTCTTCACCGCTGTCATCGTCATCCATCCCATCATCCATCAGACGTTCCTGGACACAGATTTACAAGTCTCTGGGTGGTTATTTAGTTCTATTTTTATTAGTTTTAAGTGCGTAAATACATGACAAAGATAAAGACAAAGAGTGAAAATATGACAAAAACTTGACATTACTCAATAAAACTGAAATTAAAATGCACATGAATGAATGATTCTAATTAAGAACAGAAAGCAGAAACAATCAACACAAATGTTACGTGGCCTGATATCGTTACTAGGACTTGTTGTTTAGGGTGTGAATGTATGAACAAAAAACATTAACAAATAAAAAATGTTCGATAATTAAGTATAAATTGAGAAAAAAAGGGGAAAAAGTAATAATAGTGAAAGTAAAAATAGAAAATAAATGAGAGGGGGGGTTAGAGAGGTGCAGAAACGTGTGAAAGTAACACCAGAAATGAATAAAGCTTAATTAAGAATAAAGGCTGATGCAGAAAGAGAAAAAAAGGTTCACAGTAAGAGCTGACGTTAAAGCTGCAGCCGATTAAAGTCTCACCATCTCCTGCATGTCCTGGTGCCGCTCGGCTTCTTCCTGAGGAGCTCCGGCTCTTTCTCCTCCTCCGAAGTTCTGCTGCTCCGGTCTGAAGGGAAACCAGCCGGCCTGGTGCCTGAAGGAAATAAAAACACAAACACACATTCAGACAAGGATTCAACTTCATTATTAAATAAAACTGATGATATATAAAAGAACCACAACTAAATAGTTATTCATTATTCATTCGTCTGTTTCTCGATTCAGTAATTTGATCAATAGATTGCGAGAATGTTACGTTCCCTATAACAGTGGTTCTCAAAGAGGGGTCTGTCTTTGAAGATGTGGCAGGAGGTCCCCAGAAAAAGGAGAATTAATTATTTTCACTATAATTACACAATGACAAAATGTAGAAGCATTTCTATAGAGGACTGTCATTAATTAAAATAAATAAATGTATTTAATTTTGTAGTATTTATTTCCTATTATTTGTGTATTTTATTCCTTTTGCATATGAATACATTTCATTTCAAATTTTATTTTCCATTTTATATTTTGAGTTAGTGAATAAAATACATAAATACATACATATAAAAATGAATAAATAAAAAATAGATTAGTGCGTATTAAAATAGATTATTTAAGAATGAAATAAGTGGAAAATTAAATAAATATAGACATTTACATTTATTCATGTAATGAGTCATTATTCATTTATTTATTTATTCTTGATCATTGCCGTTTCAGTCCTCCAGAATTTTGGCCTTGTGTTTGGCAGCAGTCCAGTCAGGACTGTTGATTTAATATGTTAGAAGCTGGAAACTATTTTTGGGTATGGTAGTTTAAAATATGACTGAAACAATCATAAAAAGTGGATTGACTAATCGGATTAAAAATTCACACAAACTGAAAATGTTACTGATTGCTTTCTTTTATCACATAAAGTCCATCTGTGTGACTTTCTGATGAAGTTTTACTTTCAAAACACATCAAGATGAAAGAAATGTCCTACACATGTGTGTGATAGAAGAAAACTGCCTAATTATATACATGCAGGAAGACACAATGATCCTCATAGAAGGATGAAAACGTAATAAATGTGTGAAGAGGGATTTCCGTATCGCTGACTCACAGGTAGACGAGCAGCATGGCGCCGACCACCATGACGAAGCGGCTGAAGGAGGAGTAGAAGTAGACGATGCTGAGCAGGACGCCGGCGCGGGACACCGTGTACAGCCAGTCCAGCCAATCGCGGTTGAGCTCGTCCTCGTTCATCACGGCTCCGCCCTGCGCGTTCATCTGGATGTTGGGGTTGGCCGGTTGGTTCTCTGGGAGCGGGTTGGGCGCTGGGTTCGGCCCCAGCGGCGGCTGCACCGCTTCGTTGGGCTGAGCCGGCTGACGGGGCGATGGCGACGAGGGAGGGGAGGTGCTGGGAGGCTGAGAGGCCGCGACTGCTGCTTGACTGGGAGGAGGAAGAGGAGGAAGAGGAGGAGGAGGAGGAGTTTCAGAGCCTTTAATGTCTGAAATGATGTTTCTCAAGTTTGAATGTTGTTTTTTAAAAAAAGTTTTCTTTTAAAAAAATATACATATCTTTCTTCTTTCTGTAACTTTTCCTCTTGTATATTGTTGTAAATTGTCTTTGAGTTACTTGAAAAGCGTTTATATTATAATTATTAATTATAATATGTCAACAAGGAAGTAGGAGTTTGCAGTTATATAAACTCTCTAAAGGTTTTCACTTCTACCACCTCATTGTAATTTGTACCGATTAACAAATTCAAAGAGAAGCAATAATCAGTAAAATAAGCGTTATACTTTATAGAACAATGATTACTAATGTACAGATACTTTCCAAAACATTTTATTACATATATAATAAACTTTTCCATTTATTCTATTATTTTTGGAAGGCTTCTGTACTGGCTTCACAACAGAATTATCTCTCACAATGTTAAAGCTCATCATACACATTTTCATGATATATTCTCTCCTGACATCATCTTCAAAAAACAGTGTGGACCAGCCAGAGCCGTGTTTCTTTAACTTACTATTGCATGTAGTAGTGTCGTGCGTACATCTGCTGCCACCACAGCATCTGCATGGGCAGGTACATGGGGTGGGGGGGCATGTTGGGGGGGAGGCCGCCTTGTAAAGGGACCTGGGCTCCATCCGGCCTGTGGAGGAAACATTATGCATTTCTTACCGAAATATGTACTTTAAAACCTGCCTGGCGTGTGATGTGAGGATCACAGACGTCATACTACACGGTTCTGCTTTTAGTTTAAATTGCCTTCAAAATGACCTTGAATCAGCAAATCTCTCTCAGTCTCTACTGAACATGAGTTGTTACCTCTGAGTAACAATTTGTGATAATCTTTCATTATTTTCCTGATATTTTCCTCTCTTTCTGAATCAATTACTGTATATTTGTATCCATATTGTTAAAAAAGCATCATTGAGTTCCACCCACATTCCTCACATTTTTATTTGATTTCTATGAAACTCATCTCATATTACTCTGTATTTATTTTACTACTAACTCTGAGTCTTTCTGATTTTTTTCAGTACGATGCTGCACTGACGTGAATTTCTCTCAGGATTAAGTGTCTGCAGAACAAACGAGGTGGTCTGTATCAAAGATATTGAAATATATTGACAGAACTGTAAAGAGCATGATCTTACCACTGCGGGACCCCGGGGGGGCTCTGAGGGTTGTACTGGGGGAAGCTGCCGCGATACCTCAGCCCATCGTAACTTCCTGGGACAGATGAGGCGGAGGCCGGCGGACTGTCCTGATTGGCTGCGGAGGCAGGAGACGCTGAGCCTGCACCGTCTGAACTCTGTGACCAGACAAAGACACCAGTCACAAGTCGTGAACATCACATCAATGTATTTTTTTTTAAAATAATCAATACAAAGCAAACCGAATGTTTCCTAAAAGTGTTTGCCAATAATTACATTAATAAATAATAAAGTCATTTTTAAGAAGAAAATGTCAGAATTCTCTGGTTTAAGCTTCTCAAATTTAAATTTTTCTGGTTTCATAAGTTTCTTCTATAATAGTAAATTGATGATCTTTGGGTTGTGGACTGTTGGTCTGGACAAAAAAATAAAGACATTTTAGGTTGAATCTTCAGTTTTGGGAAAGTGTGAGTGACATTTTACACCATTTCATGAACCAAACAACTTATCAATTAATTGTTTCAGTAATCAATCAACAGGGTGATTGACTATAAGAATAATTTTTAGCTGCAGCCCTAATGCAGAGACAGGAGGGAACAGAGATCTACAGCACAGAGGAATGACATTTTAGGGTTTTGAAGCGCACATAAAAACTTGTACATACTTGTACATAGAACAGTTCATTATTAGTTTACTTCACATGAGATTTGCAGAATTATCTTATCTTGCTTGTCGTAAGAAAACTAGAACTTTTTAAACATCTTTAATTCCTGTGAGCATTAAATTGAGTGTGAAACACAGAAATCGTCATGATTTAGATCAAATAAAACCAAAGCTGTCATGTTTCTCATAAATATTCGAGTGAGCCTAACAGATAGAGATTCCGTGTGTGTGTTTCCAGCCGGTGGAGTCGTGTAGCCTGAATGTGAGCTGTCACATGCAGCCTGTGTTGCAGGCCTGAAGCAGCAGAGTCTGGTACTCACGCTGGGGTCAGAGGCAGCAGAGTTGGCCATGGAGGGGCTCCGGGGCACCGGCGAGCTCGGAGGACTGTGAGAGGCACACACCAGATGCATCATGTGGTATTCATCCTGCTGTGGGGTCGGCAAGGTCGGGACACGAGCCATCGATGAGGGAGGAAGAGGTAGAGGAGGAGGAGGAAGAAAAGGCCCAGAGAGAGAGAGAGAGAGAGAGAGAGAGAGAGAGAGAGAGAGAGAGAGAGAGAGAGAGAGAGAGAGAGCGAGCGAGAGAGAGGATTAGTGTGGAAATGGCCAGAACTCAGACACACAATACTCACTCTGTGTTTGTAAAACGCATCAGATCAGCTATTGTTTCCCAGGCCGCCTGTTTCTGTTCCCCCAGAGCACGCTCAAATACAGTGCTTAGAAAAAAATCTACACACCCCTGTTAAAATGCCAGGTGTTTCTGATGTACAAAAAATGACACCTAGATAAAGAATTTCACAACTTTTTCCACCTTTAATGTGACCTATGCCTGTACAACTAAATTGGGAAAAAATGAAACCTTTAAAGGAGAAAAATAAAAGACTTACAGTAAAATAACCTGGTTGCATAAATATTTACACCCTTCGACTAATAGCTTGTTGCAGCACCTTTGGCTTGTATTACAGCACTCTAGTCTTTTTCTGTAGGAGTCTATCAGCGTGGCACATCTTGATGTGGCAGTATTTGCCCACTCTTCTTCATAAAACCGCTCCAGATCCGACAGATGTGGAGGGTATCTGCTGTCACAGCCTCTTCACATCACCACACAGATGGGATTCAGATCTGCACTATGACTGGAATATTACAAACTCTCAATCTTATTCCACTGAAGCCATTCTTTTGTTGATTTGAATGTGTGATTAGAGTCATTCTTGTGGCTGAAAGATGAAGTTCCACTTCAGTTTTTTAAATGAAACATGACGGTTTTGTGCCAATACTGACTGGTATATGGAAGTGTTCATAATTCCCTCCACCCTGACTAAGCCTGTATTGTAGCTATGTCCTTCTGGAATTATAGAATTATAGTTCAACCTTGGTTTTATTGCACTATAGATGATTTAAAATGTCTTTTAGTAAAATAAAGCCAGGCTTGGGTGTTATATCCACAGTACTGTATTGTTGTCACATGTATACAAACAGTCAGTACTTGTCAGATATTCCTGCAGCTCCTTCAATGTTTCAATTTTTACTTCACCTCCATAGGTCACATTAAAGGTGGAAAAGTTGTGAAATTATTTATCTTTGTATAATTTTTTTATACATCACAAAACCCTGATATTTAACAGGAATGTGTAGACTTTTTATATATTCACTGTCCACAACTGAGCGATTTCTTTTAAGTCAACAGAGGACTCATCTAATCCTGCTCAGTTTTCTGGTGACGTCTTTATGAGCTCTTCAGATAATAATGGACACAGTGTGTGCGACTGTTATTTCTACACTAAACCTATGTTTGTTTGCATGAATTTACTTCTCTAACTGAGCTAAAGAGGTCCGCAGATGAAAACTTACAGCTGTCTATTTTACCAAAACATGAACAATATACTGAGGAGCAGAACAGAAAAGCATTTCTGCTTATTACACAAGGGTTCAATTTACTAAAAAGTACAGTGTTTCATCTGTAATAACCTCTTCTGTAACAATGTGTTGTAGTAAGTTCTGATCTTTTCTTTAAATCTGAAAGGAACATGCAGAGACACGCAGCTGTGGGGAAACTCTAGATGCATTTCTGAACAGATAACATCATTCACACAGGGAGAGGCAGCAAAAACCACGGTAGTATCAAGAACTAACTGCAGCGAGTCCACGAACTCACGAAATCCAAACATTTAAAGAGCTTTTCTGGATGAGGGTAAATCTGTTTTGGCTGCAAACAGCCACACAGCAAACAGCGCCTCAGCCGGTCTTTACCTTTCTGAGCACATCTCGGAGCTGCAGGTGGTCCTGAAGGAGCCTCCCTGAGTACACCAGCCGCTGGTCTTTGGACAGCTACAACACAAACACACATATATGCTGAGGCAAAATTACACAACTAAAGAATTCTTCCTTTATGGTTTGTAACAGTTTCGTAAATAATGCACAATAAAACTCTCTCTTTATGTGTAGCTGCAAACTACACAACATGATACTGTAACATTGATGCTGTTAAACGAACCACAAACATGTTTCTGAGGTTGAGAACAAACTTAACTTCATTTTTTTATGTGCCCGCCAAAAAAACAGAAATGTTAAAATTCTGTGATAAGCGATTCCATCGACTCCACTTGCTGATAAAGGTGAAGTGATATTTCATACGATCGGAATTTCCAGGGCAGCTACAAAATGAACTTTGTGGTGAGTCTGTTTACTCAACAGCTGGATACAAGGTCAAGACCGATAAGTGAACCACATCTACAATTGCTTTCAGTTTTCAGTCGACGCCGTCAGATCGCTGTAATCCTGCAGATTGATGCATAGCACCAACATCTGCCTTTCAAATGAAATAAAACTTTTCCAGTGGGCTCTCATCTGTTTGTTTGCAGCTATGAGAAGGTTAGAACCTGTTGTTGTTGGGTGGAATATGATAGCACGAGATGTCAAATCCTTGATGTGTGTAAAGCGATTAGGCAGCTTTGGATTAAATTAAATTGCTGGACAGGATTAGATTTCGTAGTTTACTAAAAGCGCAAACAGTGTGTACAAGCGTAATTTCTGTGTTTCCTCAGGCAGAGGAGGCTTCAAGTCATATACACGAGAGACAATGTAAAATAATGGAAGGCTGAAAACAGAAAAATGAAGAAAAAAATGTAAATGTTTTAGTTTTCTATGTTTGCTTTACTTTAAAGTGAAAAAAAACTAAAATAAAATAGAACAAACAGCACATTTTTCTTGGTGTTATGGTTACATGACATTACTCTGTTTTTTTTCCCTAATCAGTGTTTTTTTTTTTTTTAAATGACACATTAAATACAGAATAAGAAAGGGAAGTGACGGCTGGTTTAGCGTTTTGCTTCAACATAGGAAGAGAAAGTTTCATTATTATCTCAGAAAAAGTGTTAAACTGTTAAACTTTGGCTCCAAAAATCATACAAAATCTACTCAGTGCAGATCTTTTGTCAAACTTTTTAAGTGCAAAGTGATCAAAAGGTAAAGGTTAGAAGGGCAAAACTTTGTTAACTGTTAATATACCCAATTATAATAAATGATGAATGGATATGTGAATTATCTTATTTGATTTATTTCACAGACAGTTACTAACTTTATGTCTACTAATTAATCTATGAATAAATATTTGTCTTTTGGTAAACTTTAATCAAGGATCACAATAAATGCAGCTCTGTGTCTTCTCCTAACAATCAGTCTAATCTGTTGATCCGTGGACCAGTTTTTTTTACTCACCGGTTTGCTGGGATACACGTTGGAGATGTGACTCTTCAGCCTCTCCACGGTCCAGTTGAGGAAGCAGTTAATGGTCTGGTCATCGTACTTCTGGTTGGGGGCCTTAATGACCAGGGTCACAGGACTATTAACTGCCCCAGAGTCCATGGCTCATATTACTAACAGGGTGGGCTCTGATGAACCTGAGCTCGGGAGAGCTTAGTGTCACAACTCAGGACTCACCTGAGGAGAAATCTCACTCAAATTCTCTCCATTTTGAGCTCAGAAAAACACCTAAAAGTCTCTGTGCTGCTGGTGGAGGTCGTGGTTCCGCCTTTACAGCACGGCTCTCATTTGTGGTCACTGGTTTCCAACTGTATCGATGGATTGTTTTCCCCCCCTTTTTCTTCTGTGGTGACAGTTCTTGTTTTTCTGGTGAAATAAGAGGAAGAGTTTTGAGTATTTTTTATGCTCAGAAGGAAGATAAATCTCCCATTTTCCAACAAAATCTAATAATCATGTTATAACATAACTAGATGTAATAAATTAAAGCCTCACACAATGGTTTGATTTAGCAAGCAAACATGTAGTCCAGAGAGAACAATGTGAATAACTGACCTAAAACTAAGCTTTAAAACTAATTACCAACAAACATCTCCTTATATTACAGCCCAGAGCTTGTTTCTGAATTTATGTTGAGTTCAATCTCTCTCTTTTAGTAGGATTTTTTATAATCACACCCCTTTGTCTTTTCTAAGCAGGGTCTTAAGAGTGGGGGTGACTGTAAACAGCTGCCTCACCTATTGAGGAGTAATTGTTAAAATAACAATTATGCCTGATCACAGCTGAATCCCGATTTAAAGACAAATTTTAAGACAGTTACCAACAAATGTCATTTCCTTAAATTCCAGTTCAGAGCTTGTTTCTCCAGTATTACATGATCAATAACTAGTTTCCCGCTGGTGTTGTGCTCTGATTAGTGCCATCAGAGGAGAGTGAGGCAGGATGCTTAAGAGAGCACTGTAAAACTACACTGAGTTGAATTTCTGCACAAATATAGCATGTTGGTGACATCAAGACAAATAAACAATAAATAAATAGAGTGCAGATATAAGAACCTTTAAAATAACAGGCAGGAGCCCAAATAAATACTGAAACATGTTTTTATTTCTGTAAATTACTCCTGTTCATACTGACCATTATAGCTTCAGATTAATAACACGCTTACAATACAAAAGCCACAGTTTTCCTCCAGTGCAAAACATGTATTTTAAAGTTCATCTAGAGCTAAATGAGGCTGTAGAAGTATGGGTTACTCAGGCTGAAGCAGGAGACTGACGACAGTTAGACAAACAGGCTTGCTGTTGTTTTTAAGACACACTTGCACCTGTCTTTTGTAAAACAGAAACTAATCGAACCTGGAGGTCACGGGTTCGAGTTACACTTCCTGACACCTGCATTGTTGCGTCACCTCTACAGTAAACTGTCAGAACAGCTGTAAATCACCCACACTCAAACCGTCACGCGGCTATTTCAACCGTTGACAGGTGAAATCCCCGTTTTCACAAGCTGACACAAACCGGTAACTTAACGGAAGCTCTGCCTTAATATGTTGACCCTTGTCATGAAGCCAGTTAGCTCGTTGGCTAACGCTAGCTTCGCTGTGGGTTGCTCGGCTGAACTGACACGTTAACGGGTTAACGATAACAGATTAACCGTCTGTATGTTTGAATTAAAGAAGGATTCGTTCTGTTTGTACCTCTTTACTCGGCTGCTGCCGCCGTCGTCGCCTCCTCCTCCTCTGTCCCGGCTCAGCTCAGCTCGGCTCGGCTGCTGTCTTGTTGTTCTAATGTCGGGGTCGCTATCATTTTTTTCCCTAGGACGATTCTGGGAACCCCCCCCGCCCTACACGGCCTCTGACTGGCTACTACTAGTTTCCTTCCTTGGCTTGATTGGTTGACGTTACAGTTAGATTATAAAATGATCCAATCAGAGGCCGAGTGAGGCGGGTCATCCCAGAACCGTCCTAGGAAAAATAATATTTACGTCGGAGTCGGGTTTGTGAAAGCGGAAATACGTCATAACAGCTGATCAGCGAGGAAAACAAAATAAAAGCAACCAGCTCAAAGAATTCACAATAACCTCTGAGGAGCAGGGCTTTAAAAATCCAATCCGGGCATGTTTCAGGTGTATATAAAGTCTGATTTAGTTTTATATGTCTGTTAATAAATAACAGACATATACAACTATATAACTATATATAATAATTAACTCATTAAATCCCTTAAAATTTCATCTTCTCCTTCTCTCTCCTTAAAAATTGCAGCCTATATGAATATGCAAATTGTCTGTAATATAACTGTTGGACACAAGATGTTTTTTAATTCACAGTAAAGTAAATTGTCAGTGTTTGTGCACTGGAGGCTTCCCGTTTCTGGATTGGCCTCCAAGCTACTTGTTACACTCTCTTGTGTTAATTTGCACATATATAATTTTGCACAGTAAAGTTCAAACATACAACTGGTGAAACAATGAAACATATCATTTTTGAGTGGAGGGGGGAATTTAATATTATTAATCTATATATCTGAAATATAATCTGTGTCTTCACTCTTTATTTCCATTTTTTATTATTATGTTGCTGCTTTCAGATGTATATCTCCTCCTGCATCATTTGGCACAGTAACTTCTTGAAACGTCTAGAGCTGCAGGACAGAAAAAAACAAAACAGCCCCAGCATTTTAAAAACTTTTATTCTCCCAGAAGTGGTTTGATAAGCATGTGTCATGATTTACAGGTGCAAACTGTTGATTTTCCAGTCAAACACTGGGCTCTGGTTGTCTGAAGAATTTGAGGTTTTTGGTTCTGATTAATGCTTGAGTTTGCCCAGAACCTCCTTGGTCAACTGTTTGCTGTAGCGGTTGATCTTCCAGTGTCCTGGCATCCATCCCAGCAGGAAACGATGGAAGTCGGTCCAGGCGAAGGCGAACATCTCCCTCCACTCTTTCTCGAGGGCGGCAAAATCCACATCTTTGTTCACAGACAGCTTGAGCTCTGAGAAATAATAGTCCAATAAGCCCGGTACCCTCTTCTCACACTCCTTCTCTTCCATGCAGCTTCCTAAAAAATACACCACATCCTTCATCCCACAGCCGCCACCGACATACTGAAAGTCTACGGCTGCCACATCCTGTCCGCTCTGGGAGAAGCAGAAGTTGGCTAACTTGGCGTCTCCATGAACGATGGTCTTAAAGCGGCATTCGTTGAGTATCTTGTCAATGTGGCTGGCTGCTGCTTTGAGCTCGGCGTGGTCCATGGCCTCCAGCTCATCCGGCCGTGTCTCCAGGTGCCAGTAGGTGCCGACAGGCCACAGACCCTCTGGTACCACATCCAGGAAGAGAGCATGAAAGTGGGCGAGCCAACTGAGACAAGCCCTTATCTCTCTGTTCTTCACGCTTGTCCTGAAAGTAAAAACAAATACCTTTATTTATCCTAGGGCTGGGTAAAATATAAAAAAGCCTCATAGACTCATATCTTCCAGCAGGTATAGAAAATGACTGATATCTATAATTATTGATGATTTTCTTTGAAATATTTGTGGGGAATTTTATGCTTAATGACCTACTTTTAATGAATGTAGAGTCAGGCAACATATATTGATATAAAATATTTCATATCAATTATCTATTTTTAATAATGAGGAGGAGAAAAAGGCTGAATGTTAGCACTTATTATTAAACTTGATTTGTCATTTCTCTGTTAAATGACTGTTTGATTCAATAATTGATGTATTATCAATGCATATATGATGCTTATGAGCTAAGGAGGGGCATTTTTTTTTACATAAACCTTGAGTGAAATTATCAGTATTATACTGAACTATTTTCTTATTGCATTGGTGATGTTGATATTGATGAGTTGTATCTAGCATAAAACTATTATTATAACCTGGAAAAGTCAAAATATTTGGAAAAATATTTAGAGGATATCGGTACAGCTCAGAAATGTTGCTTGGTTGATTATAAATCCTCCCTCCCAAAATACATGATTAAGTTAGTTATTTAACAAAATTGCACGTTCATAAATCTAGATATACGTTTAGTTGTTTTTTTTAATAGCTGGAAGTCAGAGACTATCCAGAGCCGTACATTACTCATTATCTTTCCAAACTCTTCTGCTATACCTTCTCTGGTCATAACCGGCCACATCCAGGTCTTCCAGCACAATCAGCATCTCGTCTCCATGGGAACAGGCGGCCAAGCAGGCTGGAGTCCGGCAGCTGTGATCGGTGGAGTAGTTCTGGTACCAGTGCGTCTCCACCTGATAGGATCTCACTTTGCGTGTGTGGGATCGGTCCGTGTTCCAGCCCCCCGGGTGGTCTGCCTCTTCTGGGAAGCGGACGTGTTTGAGGACCACAGAGGGCCGCTCGCATCCTTCCAGGTGCAGCCGGAGAATCTCCCCATAGCCGCTCCACAGCGTCTGGATCTTAGCACCGACACGCAGGGACGAAGCGGCACAAGCCTGCAGGACCAGATCCTGGTACTCCTGTTTCATCTCCGACCAGGCAGCGCTGAAGCAGAGGGAACAGGAAGAACACGGTTTATGTTTCAGCACATTTCTACAAAGGATGTAGTGGTCAATTATCTTACTCACTGACTGGTCAATCCTGTGTCTGCAGGCTGGACAACGTGTTATGTCTGTTTCCTTCTCATACACATCCACACATGCTTCTATGACGCCTACGTTTAAGATAGTAAAGTGTCTCAAAAGTCTGAATTTGCTTCCTTTACCGTCCGCTTCATGTGTCTCAATCAGGTCTCAGTAGTGTGTCAGTGTCCGGATAATAACAAGACAGATTCACTACACGAACAGTTCCTGTGTGCTGTTAAAGCCACATGCATTAAATGAAGTGAACCCAGTAAACAGCACAGCTGCCACCTGCTGGACTGGAGGACATGATAGGTATTATACTATAATTATACTATAATAATTGTATAATTGGTTGTATTATACTAAAATTATACTATAATACAATTAGAGTTACAGACTATCCAACAAAAATGCAATTTGTATTCATGCACATTTGGACAGATTATCATAAATACCTGATGCAAGTGAGTCACTGAGACCTTCAAATCAGTATGGACCTTAAAAGAAAGAGTGATAATTATTGTTATTAAAATAAAAATAATCACAATAACACTTTTATTAATGTCCCCTTATTTATCATTTTAAACAATATATAAATACTCGATACATTGTTTATAACACACTATAATATGTGTTTATCTTTAAAAAAATCTAACTCTCATGTGGGTCTCCATGCTGTATATATAGAGATGATGAATGATTATTTATATATATATAATGTAAATCACAGTTGTTATTATTTTTATTTTTATTTATATATCATCTCACATTATAAGACACAGTTATTTTACCAAACATGCATCTTTAGTATATACACCACCAGTTAATAGTTTTAGAATACCTTGATTTTTCAGTTTTTATTCAAATTTGCATAGTTTAATGTGTCATGTGACAGATGATGATGTGACAGCCCAGAGGTACCATGTAGATTATGTTGCTGTAGGATGAACTCCTGACTAACTAGGTCTAGATCATGGGGTTCTGCTTAGCTCTAGAGCTCTAGTCCTAGAAAAGACCCAGACATCAGGCTTCATCCATGCTGATATACAGACGGGGTTAATTAACCAGAGAAACTTGTGGCACTTGTAGGAAATGTTTGGATCAACTTTCCACACTTTAAGTCCATTTGTGCAGAAAAGCTGTATGTCTAAGTTGTTAAGTATTACTTGGTTCCTGGTAATTGATATCGTTTTTTGGGGGGTATATAAGGTATTCATTGGAATTAAACTGCTTAAATTTCAATAAAAAATGTAAAAATGTGTTTTCTGAAACATTTAATTAAATACCCAGCTTCCATTCTATTATAAGAAAACCACACATGAACTACTGTTACAAAATTCGACTTATATGCTTTCCACCTCTGTTTCGTGAATTGAACCTTCTCACACATTATTTATTGAAATATTATTAAGACTTTTTTACTTTTTTATCTCTTTACTGTGACCTATGGATGAGGACAAATACCTCACATGTGTAACTTTTCGCTTTAAAAATTAAATAAAGTATATATTTTAATTAAAATTATGATATTATTTATAATAATAATAATTGTAATAAAAAACTTTCTAGACTTTCTTGGAACGGATTGTACCATTGAAAGAGCAGTGGGGTCAGCATCCGTTGTGATTGTGCTAATTGTATTGTATTTTGACTATAGAAAATTATTTTAAAATAATATATTCTGAATATAATTGTCAATATAAGATTGTAACAATATTAAGAAGATTCTATTCGTTCTAAAACGACTAAAGACATTTTTCTGTAACCTCACACTTCCCTACTTGTAGCCCACAGTGGTACATTCCATATGACAGCTCGACCTGAACTAGCCTCCACGAGCATCTGCTGTCAGTCACAACCACCGAAAATACGTGTTAAACAGCAGCTACACCTCGTAATCGTGCCGGTAGAGTTTGATTTTTACACTATTAATCACCAACATGTCGGCTCCGAAGAAAGGAGACTTGTCTCCAAGCGAAAAGGAATTATTTGAGGTTATAACCGCAGGTAAGCCTCTTCTGCTAATGCTAACTGTTAATCTCTGAAGAACGGAGGTTAGCTTTGACTATCTTGTGTGATTTAATTACATATAGTAAAGTGAAAATGGCACGTGCTGCTTGGTAAATCATACCAATTAATGTAAGTCTTAGCTTGGTAACCAGGTTTAGCAACACCTAAGGTAAGCTAAGAGCTAATAATGTGCATGTGCATGTGATACTTCAAATAGCTGACTGTTTCCAGGATATCAGTAAATCCTGGAAATGTGTTATAAAGTCTGTGATGGAGGATAAAATCCACGTTGTGTCCACAGTTACTAGAAATCCGCGGTGTATGAAGTACCTGAACGCAACATTTGAGTTAAACTACAGATGTTATACAGGAAAATCACTTTGGTAGAAGTTAAGGTCTTCTGTTTGACTATAACTTGAGTAGAACTATCTGATATTTACTATCTGATATTTATGCACATATCTATACATTTTTAAAATAAAAATAACAAATGAATAAATACAATAGGAAGGTATTATATATATGTAATATATGTCCTACAAAACAAAACTAATATTAATAACTAATTAACTAATATTCCTCTAATCTAAAAAAATCTTTATTTTTGTTAATTGTTTTAATCTTTTTAATGTGCCCTCCTCAACTTTTATGACATATTTTTGTGTAATTCTTATTTCTGTAGATTCATTCATATGAACTATGTAAGAATTAAATTATAAAGGGTAGATCTGTTGTGTTTGTATCATCAAATAAAGAGTGTGTTTACTGCTTTATTTGCATTCTTGATGTTGTGTTTATACAGCAGTAATATTTAATTTTGTGCTTTTTAGGAAATGTTCAAGAGGCCTCAAGACTACTGGGCTGTAAGGATGTTCGAGTCAACTGTTTGGATGAGGTAACAGAACAGACACTTGTAGAAGTATTCAGATCATTTAATTAGGTAAAAGTACCAATAGAGCAATGTTAAAATACTCCATTACAAGGAAAAGCAAAAACTAGCTTTATGTAGTTAAGATAATCCCTTTAAATGTATGTTTTAAAGTAGTAATTTAGATTTTCTTTTTGTATGTGTATATTTTCTTATATTTATATATTATATACATTAACTGACCTGAAGCATAAGCATACAACATGATAATAATCGACACATCAGAGTCACAAATGGATGCTTAGCCTACTTAGTTAACTTTGTAGAAGAGAGAAAACATGCTAAGATCTTGTGACAGATGTCCTCCTTTGCTCTTTGACATATGTGCGGGACAAGGGGACTCTGAGTGAAGAGCTTTGGAGGATGTCCTTCATGTCCATCCTCCTTTCTTTCTTCCTTCAGCCTTTTGTTCTGCCTGTCAAAATCAGATATCTGAAACAAATGCTGCTACTGAAGTGCTGGGTGTCCTCAGTGCTTCAGTAGCTTCAGGACGTTCTGCTTGTTCATTGGCAAACGCACTGTACTGGACATTTGTAGTAGCAGACAACTGGAGGTTTTCTTTATACAATGTTCAAGTTTGTGGGAAAAGATTAAGTTTGTGTAAAACTGCAACTAAAGGTGGAAAAAGATGTAGTTGCTGTTTACATGCAACTTGATAACTAGAAAGCTGCTGAAAGCAGGTTTATTATGAAAAAAAAACCCAAACATGCAACAACAAATGAACGGTTTCATTGAAACCATTAGGATTAACCATTATTTCAGTTATAACTGAGATAAACTTTGTTAAAAAAGGGTTTATTGTATTTGTAAAAAGACTCAATTATTAAACAGAACTTGAGGTAGAAGTCTTATTTTCTATCCTTCACAGTACGGGATGACTCCTCTCATGCACGCTGCTTATAAAGGAAAAGCCGACATGTGCAAACTGCTGCTGCAACACGGAGCGGACGTCAATTGCAACGAACATGAGCACGGATACACAGCGCTGATGTTTGCAGGCCTGTCAGGTACGGTATTGTCTGAGAGGACGTTGGTATTGATCTGAACGTCGTAGCAGCACGTTTCCTTTCTCTTGTTTTTGGTGGATTCTTCATGTTTGTGTTGTGACTCCTTTGCGTCGGTAGGAAAAACTGATATAACGTGGATGATGTTGGACGCCGGAGCAGAAACGGATGTGGTCAACTCTGTTGGAAGAACCGCCGCCCAGATGGCTGCGTTTGTTGGTACGTGTGGGGTGTTGACCACTGTTCGAGTTCTTCTTTAACGGTCCCATATCATACACTTTTCCTGGGTTTTAGGTGAAGATGTGATATCACTAACAACATATATTTGTGTTATTAAGAACCAAAAATCCCCCCTAAAAGTTGTTCTATTTATCTCTGTTGCCTTTTACTTATTATTTGTTGTTTTGTCTTCATTTATTTTTTAATTGAACTGCATGTAAACAGCTTCTACCTTCTAATTTTATTGTACTTCCTTGTGCAATTACAAATAATATTAATATTAATGAGCCTCTCTTCTGATTGGCTGATTGGCATGGCTGTGAATAAGGTGAAAAAGGTCCTGACACTGCAGTTTCTGAACACAGACTTTTGCATTTTTCTGTGGATTGAGACTTTTGAAACATAGGACAATATTTATAGAACATAGACCTTACAATCAAAAGGACAATAAAATATCACGTTCTATGATATGGGTCCTATAAGACAAACTGTTATTGTCTGGATCCTGTAAAGATTTACATTTGAACTGCTTGCACTACACCATCTGACTCAACATGCAAACACATTGAGTCAAACTTGTTTTGGCTCCGTCTGGTCAGAAGTTGGTGAAAGGGCTAAGTTTCCTGTGCATGAATTAGTTCTCATGGACACACATTATTATTATTCTTTGCACTTCTATTGTCAACATAACCGCGTGATGGATCCTCTTGTTCCTCCTCAGGGCAACACGACTGTGTCACTGTGATCAACAACTTCTTCTCCCGCGCCAGACTGGACTACTACACCAAGCCCCAAGGTCTGGAGAAAGAACCGAAGCTGCCGCCCAAACTGGCCGGACCTCTCCACAAGGTCATCATGAGCACCAACCTGAACCCCGTCAAGGTGGGATGCCCCTGGGTCGTTAATACAGTTAATCAATGTCTCCTCATTCAGCATCCCCTCATGTCTCCCTGTGCTTTTCCCTTCCACTTCCGCTCGCTGGGGGATGAATATTAATAGCAAAGAAGTATTCCTGGTCTGAGTGGTTCTTAACAACCGCAGGATGGCGGGATAATTATCTCTTCTTCATCAAGTAATGAGATGACTAATGAGCTGCAGGAGTGATTGGTTTGATTGGGAACCGGCAGGTTTGAGGCTCCACAGTCATTGACTTTTAAAGGATTAATGAATTGAAATTGTATTTCTGTGTTTATAAAAAAAAAAAAAAAAAAAAAAAAAATGTTGAGAATTTTTTTTTTTAAATCAAAATTGATCAAAATTCCTATTTTTTTCCCCTCTCTTTCCTGTTTCAAATGTTTGAAGACTCATCCTGCATGGAGGGGAGTTTACAAAAGTTAATCCAATCAACTTAGTTGTTGTCTTAGGTGTTATAAAAACCACTTAAGCTCCACCCTATATCTTGTGGTCTAATCAAACGTGAGGATTTTATTTTTGTTGCAACCATTCAAACCTAAAACGAAGCAGGTCAGGACGTGTGTGTTGTTTCCAGATGGTGATGCTGGTGAAGGAGAACCCGCTGCTGGCGGAGGCCGAGGCTCTGGACAAGTGCCGCCGGGTGATGGAGCTCATCTGTGAGAAGTGCATCAAGCAGCAGGATATGAATGAGGTGCTCGCCATGAAGATGCACTTCATCAGCTGCGTGCTGGGAAAATGTGCCTCCTTCCTTAAGGACCGCGAAGACAAGCTGGACGGTCTCATCAAGAGGTCAGAGTGTGTGTGTGTGTGATGCTGTAGAATCTACACACAGCATACTCTTTGCATGTTGGTATTCCAGTAGTAGTCTTATTTCACTGTGTAAAATAATAAACAGCGCACACTATTAGACACATAATTAGTGTGATAATGAAGAAGCTCTTTGAGAGACACTTTTAAGGCAGTAAGGAGGTTGATCTCATATCTGATCAAGAGGAGAGTGTCACAAAGCAGGCATCAACAGCAAAATAAGTTTTAAGATTTACCAGCGATATAGCCTGTGAAAGAAAACACGTTTTTTTTTTTTTTTTTTTTTCAATGTTATTCTGTCATCTCGCTCCCCCACGGTCTGACGCTGGGAGATGCCGTCGTCGTGCAGTCCTCCATCAGGGCTTTAGATCCCCTAGCGCCACACAATTCTAGTTGGCCTGTTTGAAACACTGAATTGACTTGTTTCCGTTAAAATCTTTCTCATTTCTCCATGTCCTGCAGTTTGCTGAAGGGTCGGGACAGCGACGGCTTCCCCGTGTACCAGGAGAAGTTCCTCAGAGAATGCATCCGCAAGTTCCCCT
Source organism: Lepturacanthus savala (assembly GCA_030544235.1). NCBI lineage: Eukaryota > Metazoa > Chordata > Actinopteri > Scombriformes > Trichiuridae > Lepturacanthus > Lepturacanthus savala. Next base: position 19,216,895 of record CM060467.1, read on the forward strand.
ACTGCGACGCTACACTGCTGCAACAGCTGGTCCGCAGCATCGCGCCTGTGGAGATTGTGAGTTTACACCTGAAAACATGTTTTGTAGGTTTTCAAATAAGATAATTCAGATTTTTTTGTTTTGTGACTTTATGTAAACCAGTAAATGCCTCAACTAAATGTGTGTTTTTTGAGAGATGGCTGATAATTTTCCTTTTTACAGGGTAACGACCCCACAGCTCTGTCAGTGCTGACTCAGGCCATCACAGGTCAGGTCGGCTTCATGGATGCGGAGTTCTGCACGGCGTGTGGAGAGAAAGGAGCTGAGAAGAGATGCTCCATATGTAAAATGGTGAGCTGCAACACTTGTGTAATCATTTATACATTGAATGAGGCTTTGATTGTGATTTGTAGTCTGATCTCAGCGGCTGTTTTTTCTTCTCTCTTCTCTCTCTGATGTTTAAGTGTACAAATCACTAAATGTTTTTGTGACCCAGGTGATCTACTGTGACCAAGTCTGCCAGAAGATGCACTGGTTCACCCATAAGAAAGTCTGCAAGAAACTCCAAGAGATGAGAGAGACACAAGAGGCTGAATCTGCCAAACTGAGGATGCAGCAGAACAAAGGTACGCAATCTGAAATCCTCTAAACAATGAAATATGGTATAAAAGAGTTAATAACACTAATTTCACAAAAGCACATCCAAAGAAGGTTACATCATTATTGCTTCATAATACGAAGCACAGGAAGGCCAAGTATCTATACGAAGATCATTTTATTCACGTTAAGTGTCTGAATTTGACTTCAGACTCTGTACAGTCTTGGTAATGGATGGGCACGTCCTTCAAAGCTTCATTTGAGATATTTGTCTTTTAGTCTCTGATAAAAGATTTTTTTAAATCTGTAAAAATGTAAATTTATGAGGTGACAAATGGAGAAAAACATCTGTGCGACTCAGTATTTTAAATTTTTTCAGCATTTATTTTATTGAAGTGAATATTTCATGACATATTTTTAAATCTGTAAAAAGAGAAATAAACCAATTGGATTTAAAGAACAAAATTCAGCAGCTTTCTCAACACATAGTTTGATAATTTTGCTCTTCCAATAGTTGAAAAATGAAAATATCAATACCAGTCTATCAATCTAATGAATATTTTTTTATAAAAGTATGATATATTTTTTATGCCATTATTAGACAGCACATGGGCTGCATGAGGATTTGATGTGTTGCTTAATTGTGTAAATAAATCTATTTGAGTAATGGAAACTTGAACGTTTAACATCAAAGTTTCTTCATACAACTCATTTCCTTGCTGAGGAAGCAAAGTTCCTGAAACTAACAGGAAGAGAAGATGAAGTTTCTTGAAAGCGTCATCAGACCTATCAGTGTTGTCTTTGTGCTTCAGAGGAGAGTTCAGCGGAGCAGGAGGCCACAGACTCCATGAAGGATCTCTCTGTGGAGGCCGACAGCGAAGCCTCCATCTCACACACTGCAGCAGAAACCCCAAACTCCGCCCCCATCCCCGCCGCTGACAACTGAGGAACGTCAGCCGCTGCCCGCTCCAGAATTCATCCATCCACCACAGACAGACAGAAAACTGGCAGCGAGACTGAAAGCCAGAGACGGACTGGTCCAGCAGGAGATAAAAACCCATATTTATTACCGATCTGAGACTGGGAGACACTTACGCATACAAGGAAGGTTTGTGCCACAGTGGTCATCTTTTTGTCACTTTTATATGTTCATTTTTCAGATGATTACGTCATATGTGAATGTGAAAATTCTGTAGGCTGACGTGTTAGTGGTAGAGGTCACTGGGAGGAACTTTGGGTGAAGTTGTGAAGAGTAATTCTGCCTTAAGTAACCGTAGCAACCTGTGTGGTTTGGAAGTGACTGTGTAGCCAATCAGAGCTGAGAATATACTTGATTTGTTAACAGAGCGTTCTTTTGTACTGGTAACCTCATCGTGGATGGTGAATGGGAAGTGGGGCTGCACAATATTTACCAAAAAATGTATATTTTAAATATTATGACAAGACATGAATTTATTTGTATTTTACACCATCTAAAGGTAGTTTTACAACTTGTGTGGATGGAGGAAGACGACGCTAACACTCAGGTTTTGTCACGAACTGAAAGTTTTCTCCCGAAGTGCAAAAGGGTTGTTTTGTTGATGAAAGATTCTACACAGCACAAAAAACACATCATGAGTACTGATATTCTTCAGTTTATTGTGCAGCAGGAATGGACAGAGAAGTCAAAACCTTTGTTTGTCCTGAGAGATTCTATATGTCAAAGAAACTGATCTTTAATCACGTCAAATAAAGACCAACTTCATCAAAACCATCTTAATGGTATTTGTTGGACATTGTCACAGTTTGTGTGTATACATTCACATACTCTGGGATATACTGGGTTTTCTCCGGGTTCACCGACTTCCTCCCACAGTCCGAGAACATGCTGAGGTTAATTGGAGGCTCGAAATTGCCCATAAGTGTGAGTGAATGGTGTGTGTGCCCCATGATAGGCTGACGTATCCCTGCCTCTTGTCTGTAATGCGCTGGGATTGGCTGCAACAGACCCCCATGACCCTAATAAGGAATAAGCAGGTATAGAAAATGACTGAAACTGACCATTCACAACATTATGATCCCAATGCTACCAGGATACAGCAGCAGGATACAGCTTCCCAGCGCTTTCGTTACAATTCAAAACTCTGTTGTCCCGTTTCTTCTGATCTTGCAGCCAACATAACCAAAATATTGTAACATTAAAAACCACATGTTAAGCTGGTTTAGCTACTTCATTCCTCACACTAACACAGGCTACTGTGGGCATTTGTCTTACTCCAAGATGTGTTCACAGACCCTCAGGAAATCCCGGCACTCTCACCTAACAGAACAGAATCTGGACTTAAATTCAATTATTTATGGACACACATAACCGTAACATCCCCAGGTTGTTACACTATACAGGAAAAGCTATAAAGTAAGAGATTTAAGTTTTAGCCTTTTTTTTTGTATTTTACCCAATGTACAATTTGTCCATTAAGACTATGTAACTATGTAACAGTACTCATTCAGACTGTGTTATATTAGCAAAATATATTAATTCATTTGATTTTAATACATAAATTCATGTGAGAGCAATTTAATGTTTTATTTTATCAGTATGGAGCTAGTTTGAGATACCTTAGGTAAATTGATAGTAAAGGACTAAATTATGAGATTCTGCAGCTTCCACACAGCAAAGAAATAAATAGAATATAATAGAAATGGAAATAAACAGAATAATTAAGTAACATATTAAAAATCTTCGTCTGAAAATTTCTCAGGAGTAGAAAATGGAATGTTTTCCCTCTGAAAATGTGCAGTATAAAGTAGCATCAGATGTAAATACTCGGGTAAAGTACAAATACCTCAAAATTGTACTTGGTTACTCTCCACCTCTGTTTATCAGCAGTAACAGTAGTTGTGCAGCAGAGGGCAGCGTTTCACTAGAATTCAAAGGCAGACGAGGTCAGTTTAGGTTAGGTTTATTCACGCTGGTTCTTAACTGTGAGCAGCTGAAGTCCAACAGCTTTCCGTTTTCTTTTCAGCCAAACAGCTGATTTCACTGATACACACTTCCAGCCAGGAGCAGGGTGCAGGATGTGGCGACTGTTTGAAATGAAACCTCCACATCATGCTCACATGATTGAAAGCAAAACTGTTTGCTTCTCCTCACTGGAAGCCAGCGGCTCTCTGGCACTAGAAGTATTCTAGCTTTCATTTTATGCCTCACACACACACACACACACACACACACACACACAGATTCCACTGAATATGAATGGAAATCTCAGTTTTAACCTCATTTATTTGTTATTTTGACCAAAGAAGCAGAACTTTCCTGAGCTGACTATGTCAAACAATACATATCATCTCTAGTTGAGTCGACCAGTACAAACAGTTTCAGTGAGGCTTTTGGGGGATTTTTGAAATCTGTCAGAATTGTTAACTTTTATTCTGAGTTTTCGTGGATGTTAAAATTCTCCAAATTAAAAAAAAAAAAATCATGTGATGACACCTGGGACTTTTCTATTCGCTGAGGAAAGCCACAAGATGTATGTATATATAATACAATAATAATAGTATAATATAATAACATTGATTGTCATCAGATCAATATCAGGGTAAAACAGACGTGAACGAGACACGTCCCTTCATCTATTGTCTATTCTCCGGTGGGATCTTTTCCAAACTCTGTTGCCACGGTGACCTTTCGTTCTTGGCTTTGTTCCAGGTGTTGTACATTCCTTTTGTAACCCTCCGGTCGCCCTCGACCACACCTCCCATTCCTGCATGTGGGCGCTTCCTGATCTCTCTCTCACACACACACACACACCCATGTCGTGCTGCTTGTCAATACGCTATTAACACAGACACCTTTCATTTCCCATGAGGGTTACGGGCAACAGAATTTCACTGCCGGTCTGTGAGCGTACAGAGAGGGAGGCAGCTCTCAGCTTTCTGTTTCTTTACACAGTGAGAACACAAAAGCTGGGAGGAGGAGGGGGGGGCAGATATCATATTCGCTTTTCAGCGTTCATTTAACCCGGCTCTGTAAGCAGCTAGCAGGGCAAGGGAGTGTAAATAGTCCTCTGAGACGCAATGGCCATGTTGTCCTTTATTTTCTGTCGGAAGTGCGGTGAAAAAACATCTCCGGTGTCTCCTGAGAAACAAAGGAGGGGAAACAATGACAGCAGCGGAGTGTGAAGTTTAATGACAGACGGAGTTCACATGCTGACGACACTTTAGACCACAAGTTTACTCAAGTACAGTTTTTTCAAGAGTGTGTTAAAACAACAGCAGGTTGCCTGTATGAACAGGAATCATGCAAGGATCCTTCAAATGTGCTTTTAGAGGCCAAAATCCATGGCCTCTGCAGAAATGCATTTTGTGTGTGTGCGTGCGTGCGTGTGTGCGCGCGTCTTTTTTAAGCTGGAGTGGAAGTAAAGTAACAAAAAGATTAACTTTGCAGTAAAAAGACTGTAACACTGAAAGATTTCTGCTGCTTTTGAGTTTCAGATCAACTTTGCACAGAATTGTGGGTTTTGCATTGTATCCCTTGCTGACGACACATCAGACCAGAATCTCAAGTATAGTTTTTCAATTGTGTGAAGGTGTCCGTGTGAACAGGGAAACAAGTTTTTTTTTTTCCTTAGAATCAGAATGCTTTATTAATCCCCAAGGGTAAATTGCTTTTAATTATGACATCATGTATGGAAGGCATGAAAGTACAGTAAAAAAAAAAAAAGTAAATATCTAAAAATGTATACAAGTGGATAGGATAGGACAGGATTTATTGTACTGTACTAAAAAATATGACTATGAATATGAATACTAATATGATATGAATTGAATATGTATTATAGCACAGAAGGAAAATGCACAGGAGTGAGTTCAGGGTCCATCCCACTGACTCCTGGTGTCTGACACTCAGAGTGAGGAGCTCTACAGTTTGATGGCCACAGGAAGGAAGGATTTCCTGTGTCATTCTGTGGTGCATCAGTCTGGTGCTGAAAGAACTCCTGTGTCTGACCAGCACGTCATGGAGCAGGTTGGACCCGTAGTGATGATTTCACCTTGTGAAGCGTTCTCTCTGACAGGTCAGAGAGAGAAATCATGTTTGAAAATCCTTCAAATGTGCTTTTAGACACAGAAATTTGCATTTACTGTGGAGAAATGCATTTTAAAGTAGATGTAAAACTAATGAGGCTTCAGCAGCAGCATGAGTTACTCATACCAAGTGGATGTATGACACATTTACAAGCGTTTTCGCATCAAATTCCGTCTTTGTGTTTCCTCAGGCACTTTTTTTTAAAGATGTGGTGCAAGTAAAGTAACAAAAAGATGAAATTTGGCAGTAAAAAGGCTGCAACATTAAAAGGTTTCTACTGGATTTGAACTTCAGATAAACTTTTATGAATATATATATTTGTACAGGAGAACTGTGGGTTTTGCATTGTAAATGAAGTATTAAAGGAACGGTCAGTATGAACAGGAGGGATGACTTCAGAAAGAAAACTGTTATTATTAAAACTTATTCTCGGCAGCAGCAGCAATTGTCTGATATAATTTGAGGCTTTTATCTTTTTTTTTTTAATATCTTTCCAAAACCGAAGCAGTGTCAGGAATTGGTTAAATAGTTCCCTTTCTTTTCTTCTTTCCCTTTTAATTATTTCCTCCCTTCTTTCATACATTATTTCTTTCATGTCTCTTCTGATCCGATTCAAGGCGAAATATGAAACCCGCTGTAAAACTAACTAGATTTTTTTTTTCTCCCTGGTTTCTACTTAGAATACTTGAATACTTGTACTTTAACCTTCATTCAGAATTCGGTACTCTCACTCAATCTTCTGCTGGTTCTGTCCATCACTGATTCAAAGGCACAGAAAGACACATCCTCAGGCCAACTACACTCACACTTCTGAAAAGAGACCACAACCCTAAAAAAAAAAGTGCTTTGTGTGATAATAAAACCAAACAGGCAAGTGATCTGCGTATCAGTTTTCATTCAGCATGAGCAACAATTAGTGTCTCTGCACGACGCCTCTTTTCAAATCAGCAAGACAAGCCCGGATCTAATGTTCCCCACAAAAGTAATTATATCTGTCCTTGTTTTGAGCAGAGGACACACAAAGACTCCAGTTAGTCTGGGCACTCCGCTCCTCAGACGTGTGACTGACAGGGGTTGAGCGGCAGCAGAGGACAGACGGCAAATTACACACAGACAATATCAGCTTTCATTTCTCAATTAGATGTGTGTGAGAGGCAAGTCGCGGCGTGGAGAGAATCCCCGGCGAGGAGGTTAAAACACAAGCCGCCGTGTAAAAATGATTCATTCTCCATCAGCGTTGCAGACAGCGGTGAAAGCTGAGCAGCTGAGGACGAGATCGGGGTCAAACGGTGTTTGTAGTTATTTTTATTGTTCGCCTGACGCAGTCAAACATCACATGTCAGAGGGGTGATTTTTTTGGGGGGGATTTTTTAACGAGTTCTGAGGAAATCCAGCGAAACTGATCAAGTGATTGATAACATAAATGTTTTCTACATTTGGAGCCAGATTATGTCAAAAGACACTGAACTGACACAAATTAGACCTATGACCCCGTTGAGAAATTTCATTTCTGTTGTTAGATGTTTTATTACAGTAAGTGTATGAAACTCATATTTTGGAACACAATTCTTTATTGTTCTTTATTATAACTAATCATTACTTTGCTTATTATAAATTGGACAATTGAAGGGACTGCAGAATGTGATGAATGAAGTGATATATTGATTGACATTCTGTCTCATTACTGCAGTGAAAATAGATGATTCCATTTTTCTGTGGACCCCCTGGAATCCCCTCAAGGACCCCTGGACCCACTTTGAGAACCACAGTGTGTTTTGAGTTTGTTGCTAAGCCGTTATGGTCAGTTCAGGACAAACATGAGCCCGTTCAGCCCTGTTTTTTAAGGTTAGTGGCTCAGCTGTCTCATTACAGCAACAGTAATCACATTGTGGTTGATTCTGTGGTTTTGCAGCATTTTAATACACTTTTAATGAGGCCATAATGAGCTCACAACGGTTCTCTGTCACCAGTGTGTTTAAATCTGCAGCTAAAAGTGAGCGATTAGGTCGATGATAGTGACTCAGATGAGTTTGCACATATGCTGAGAACCTGTGGTACCTGCTTATGTTAAAGGAAACGAGCTTAGAGTGTAAACAAAAAGCAAAACTATTGAGTCATTTGAGGTTTGTCGAAAACAGGAAGGTTGTTGTTGGACCAAAACTCTTTTCTGCATGTACAAGAGAAGTTGTTTACAACTGTGGAGTCAATCTTCCTGCAGACTGACATATATTTCTGTGCTTTTTTGTGATACTGTTTATTTTAGATTTCTAATTTTACTCAAGTATTTAATAAAATGAGTGGACATGGCTCAATCTGCATCAGGACTGGACGCTGACTCTTTAGTTTCTAAACTTACTGGACATTAATTGTTCCCAGATGACTTTGCACCAACAGAAAAGTCAAACCCTTACAGGGAACGGTACATGCTGTTTTAAGTGACATTTCTTGAAAATGATTTAATAGTTTGTCATAAAAATATGATGAAATTTTCTTATTTGACTGAGCAGAAATCTATATTGTGCTCAGTAGGTGTGATGTCATTTATTGTGACATTTAATAACTGAAAAACATTCTTTCCTTCTCATTTAACTGTCCGACTCTCGATACCTGGGGTCCGATCAATACTTAAGCTTCTCCAAATCCTCATTAGCAGGTTTGTGATTGGCATTTGTATTGTGTTTTCACTATGGAAGCTGAGAACGACCGTGGTTGTTTTTTTCTTCTTGAACTCTTTAAATCTTTAACTCACAAGTTCATTAGGCAGGTTTGTTATCTCCAGAAAACAAAAAGGTTGTTTTCCTATCAGTGGTGATTTTTCCCAGAGATCACTGATGCTGTTCCTGCAGCCAGAGACGCCATCTTGTTAACTGTAGCAACCGATTTAAGAGATGAAGCAGAATCCATTCAACTGCTGATCAATGCATCCGACTGTATTTTAATCAGAGTCCAACAACCAGAGTAATCTGGTTTAATCAGAGTAAACAACCTGTTTCTGTTAGAGAAACATTCAGATTAGTTCCTGTCATTTCAATAGAAAGTGAAACCTGACAAGTGAATGAATACACAAACCTCTTCTCAGCTCAAGAATTTAAATGTCCTTTTCTCGTGATGATAATTGATCTCATTATCATTAGAAAAAACAAGCTCTTTGATGTCATGAAAAGAAAATAATTAACTTGTGAATTGGAAGCTAAATGAAATAACTGCAAACACATCCTCAGCTTCTGTAACTGACCTGTCATCTCTTCTTTTATTCACTACTCTTCTATTTCATTCAGTAGATCACAAAACTAATTAATACTGAAATTCTCCTCAGTGAATGAAAGTAAGTACAAGGTTCAAGGTTCTTTATTTGCCATTTGTGCATAGACCAGCAATCTAAACACATTGGAATCATTGTAGGGCTCTCTGATTCAGCCAATAAAAGAGTAGAAAATACAATATGATAAATAAAAAACACTAATTACAAGTACTAAACACAGAACAATTATAAAACACACACACCTCTATATTACATATTATTATATAGTAATCAAGTATTTAACAAATAGCACCTGTATGCACAGATGATGATTATAAGTACTACACATAGCATTTGTGTTACATAAGATATGATGGATAGTACATTTAAGACATTTTTGACATGCATTACTTGAGTATTTCCATGTGATACTACTTTATACACTTCCACTACATGTCAGAGGAAAATATTTCATGTTTTACTTCACATTTATTTGACACATTTTCAGATTGAGATTTTACATAAAATAATATATTTCAATATTATATTGCAATTTAATTTGCCTGTGCTTTTCTTATTAGACAAATATTATGCACTTAGTAAAGTGTATTATTATTATTCAAAATACATTCATTTATATTTTATGATACTACAGCATAAATCTGCCTATATATATCAAAATTGGCTCCACAGTGATGACCTACAATGATAAAATACTAAATAAATAAGGTTAGTGATAAAAACAACAATATGCTTTAATAATATAACACTTACTTTTTGCATACTTTTACTTTTAATAATGATAGTACAGTTACTTATGGAACAAGTGGAATTCAGGACTTTTACTTTTAGACGACAGTATTTCAACTCAGATACTTTACTTAAGTAGAAGTTATCTTAAAATAGACTCCTTTACAAGTAAAAGTCAAACGTTTTATCAGCACAATGTAAAAGTGCATTATTTTATTTGACATTTTAACCATAAGAGTCAAATAAATGTAGTGGAGGAGAAAGTACAGTATTTTACTCTGATCATCATCATTATTACCATCATCATCTTCCATGATTAAAATTGAACCCTCCAAAATAAAAGCACGGGGCGGTGTTTTCTTCCCAACGGACCAATCACAGCGTCCGAACAGAGACGCACCTGAGCAGCAGCCAAAGCGGGAGGCGGTCTGCGATATAAAAGCTGCGGGACCCGGACTCTCCTCCTGTAGTTCATCCAGCTCCAGGCTGATTCTACCCGGACATCTTCTCTGGCCTCTGCACCCATCAGCACCCATCAGCACCTCCTCAGCACCTCTGCGCCCCCTCCTCCTGCAGCAGCCATGCAGGACTCGTGTCATTCCCTCGTCTTGCTTTGCATCCTCCTGAGAAGTTGTGAAGCCTTCAAGAACGATGCCACGGAGTTGTTCTCACACGTGACCGCACCGGGGCCGGAGGTTCAGAGCAACGTGTCCCTGAACCGCGCACGGACCGGAGGGAGAGGAGCCGCCGCGACGCACGACAGAACCGGTGAGAGAGAGAGAGAGAGAGAGAGAGATGCTCTGCAGTTGAGTTGCTCCTCTCTGCTGCAGAATCTTTGATTCATATTGTTCACATGTATTCTGAATCTGAGTTTATACGTTTGCATGTCGTTAGACACTCATCACTCCATCAATCTGATAGATCATCATGCAGCAGGCATCACCATAAACTGATATTTCATCCAAAAGTCTGAGTTTTCCGATTTAAATCTTCAGTTTGCTAGAAATGTGCTCATAATATTTCAGGGGGAAACTGATTTAGCAGGAAAAAGGCATAAAAATCGACTAACAAACCCTTCACTAAGACTGAACTTTCTTGACTTGATCAAATGAATGAGCATTCCTGCTCATTAAGATCTTGATAAAGTTCAGGTTTAAGCATCAAATGTCCCTTTTTATCTTCTACTCACATCTACATCACAAAAAGCTAATGAGGAGCCCTTTAGATAAGATACTTTATGCCATAATAATCCCATTATAATATCATCATTACTTTATTACTTCAAGGGTCAAACATTTTATAATCACTCTGCTTGTAAGAGGACAAAAACAATTCTTTGGCTGGGAGGCTCCAGGTAAAAAAACACAGGAAAATGCAAACAACGTTTAAATATGGAAAGAGGAATGTAGCAGTAATAGAGAATCAAAAGTCAGTTGGATGACCTGAATTTTGCACAGAAGGAAGATGATGCCTCCATGTTCCAAGACAAATATTGTAAACTACACGTCAGCAACGCTTTTGAACATCAGCTGCTCTTTCTGCCAGATGTAGAAGCACATTTAACATGACTAAAGTTGGATTCAACAGTATGTAACAGGGTTCCTTTTCGGACTCGGGTCAGAGTATAATCCGTCACTGAGCTCATACAGCGGCTCTGCCGTCGCCGTGGTGACCTGAGGTGTAACACACACCTGGCTGGCTGTCGGCCAGGCAGGGATGAGAGCAGCCGCCGGGCGTCATGAATGGAGGCGTTCTCTCGTGCACAGGAAGTCTGTGACTGAGGCGGTTTGATGCAAGCTTTCCCAGTAGTCAACCGTGAAGGGGGGAGGGGGAAATGGGGGGGTGGGGGCGGCTCCGGGGCTCCTTACTCCTGTTCATTCATCAAACGCTGTCACAGAGGAGGGTTATTGTCACTGAGGTGTGTGAATGGACCTAATCTTGGGTTTCACTGGGCGGGGGTTCAGGGGGCTGCTGTGTGCAGCCTGCAGCAGAATAACAGTGACAGAGCTAATCCACCTGTTAAATCCCTGCTGCACTGATTTAAGAAAAAAAAGGAATATTTCTCCTCAACTTTTCAAGTAAAAAGGTCAAGATGATTTTGTTCCTTCCCTGTGTGGCTGGGACTTGCTGGAGGCTGCAAAGGGCCTCAACAGCTCTGTAACATACAGGATAAAGGGCTAAGCAGTAAATATCAGCTATTATCCTTCAATATCAGGGTGAAATAGTGACATTGAGTCTATGTGATGTGTGGTTTTATTCTCAAATTCAGCTTCATTGCTCTAGAGCTTTAAAAACAGCCACAACCAGCACAAAGTGCTCTACAGTAACACTCACTAAACGCACTAAATAATAAAATAAACCATAAAACACTAACACCAGAGCAGAGTCTCATGTGGAGTTGAAAGCCAACGAATAAAAATGGGTTTTAAGATGCTTTTACCTCTTTACCCGTCTCCGCTGAAGCAATTCAAATATTACAGAAAACTAAACCTTTTGCCCATTTCCATTCTGTCCAGTTGTCTGTGCTGCTGGATTCTGCTCATTTATTTCTCCAAATGTTCCTTTTTGTGCCACAGAACGAAGTCAAATCGGCTGCAGGGAGCTGAGGTCCACTAAATACATCTCTGACGGCCACTGCACCAGCATCAACCCCATCAAGGAGCTGGTTTGCACCGGCGAGTGTCTCCCGGCCCAGATGCTCCAGAACTGGATCGGCGGCCCGTACGGCAGGAAGTTCTGGGCCCGGCGGAGCGGCAGCCAGGACTGGCGGTGCGTCAACGACAAGACCCGCACCCAGCGCATCCAGCTTCAGTGCCAGGACGGCAGCACCAGGACCTACAAGATCACCGTAGTCACGTCCTGTAAGTGCAAGAGGTACTCCAGGCAGCACAACGAGTCGGGCAACAAGCTGGAGGAGCCGGCCTCTGCGCTGTCGCCGCCGCAGCAGCAGCTGCTGCACAAGCACAAGTCCAAGAACAAGAGAAGGCTCGGGAAGAACCGGCTCAACGAGAACTGGCACGAGTCTGAACCCTGAGGGCCGGCGGAGCTGCAGGCCCGCTCCCCCGCTCCCCAGCCCCCCCCCCCCCCCAAAAAAAACAACCTGAAGGAGTTTAGTCTGCGATATTGAGACGCAGCATCCAAAGTTTTGCAGTCGTGGATTATCTCAGTGTGACCAGGACTTGATTCATGTGAAGCTGGTTCCTCACTAGGACGTTAAAAACTCCGAAGGACACATGCTGAGGACTTTTCTTGATATCTGAATCCATGTGGTTAAAAGATAATGTGAACAATAACCGGGGAGCACAGTTTGCAGGGCTTTCTGGAGCCAACTCCACATTGTGCATGCGTTCCTATATTCATTCATTATGGAGACCTGTGGCCACATGTTTAGGCACCAACACCAAACGGTCTCCAAAACATCTTATGTAAATATTTGTACATATATCAAATTCTTGCCTTTTTTTGAAGTATGGCCTCATGTATAAAATTTTACTATGTAAGATTTATGATGTACTATGATGTAATATATTTTCTGTGGCAACGTATACATTTTGCTTAAGTGGCATCAGCATGTGGGTGAAGTCTTGGAAAAGTCATCAGTCATCCTTGTAATAACTTCATATGAAATAAATATTACTTTTTATCACATCTTTTGTTGTCAGTTGAGACTTTTCGGGGTATGACTCTGCAGGTTTCCATGGTTACCCACACACAGAGATGCTTTATCTGCAGGAATGTTGAAATTACAGCTTCAATCAGGCCTATAATTCAATGTTAAAGTTGGCGAAGGTTTGGTCCCTGATAAAATATATATACCTTGAACGTGTTATATTGTGCAAATAGAGGAATGTGCATTTATTTCACAGCTTTTAGAGTTTACATTGTGTGGTGTATAATTAAAATATATAATATGTGTATATATATTTATATGTAGGAATTCATTATATTTTAAAACCTGGTGTTTTTAACATTTTTGCATAACTAATGCAAGGATAGTTTCGAGGGTCCTAGGATCACGCGAGAATCTCGACCTGTGACGACTTGCCGAGGATTTCCCGAAGATGCGTCAAGCTGTGAAATTTTACTTTAAATTGTCCGGAAATCAAATACTTTTACCTTTAAAAATTAAGCTGAAATAAGTAGAAAATATTAAGGTCTCATTTCCTGTGCACTCCAAAATATGCGTGTACATTACATTTACATCAATTGATTTGTACACTATTTTCTTGATTTATTGATTAGTTTTTTTAGTCCATAAATTGTCAGAAAATGGGAATAAACAATCACTTTGTCTTGTTTTGACAACACAAATTAGTTAAAAATAAACTAATTTGATATTAGTATAAAAACTACTCATTTGAGAAACTGAAATCAGACAATTTGAATTTGTTACAAACATGAATTAATCATGTATTAAAATAGCACTCCATCAATTTAATAACAAACAACTAATTGATTCATGTGAAATGTGATGTAAAGCTCTAGACAAAAGAGTTCTCAAGTGGCTGAATACATGCAGTGAGAGAGCATTTCCCCCCCCAATTTTTTAAGTTATACATTAATTTTAATTAACTTCTGGAGTCGTGTCCTGGTGAGATATAAACTGGCCCTAAAGTATTAAATCATAGCTACTGACATTTTCAATTAGTAAGTTAGTTTTGGTATTTCAAAACCACAAATATATCTAGTTAGGAATTTTGAAGTCATCAAATAACACCAGGGAATAGTGTACGATATGGAGATTTTTCCTTTCCAGCAAAATATATCAATACTGTCTCCTATTTTCCTCAGATAATTAACATATTTAAACTTCCACTCCATCATTTACGGGGTCTTATTTTGAAGGCGCCAGATGGAAGTTCCGTGTTTAGCTTTGTTAGCTTGTTAGCGGTTTTCCACAAACCTGAGTCCCGGTTGCCGCTAACCTTACCCCCCACACCGGGAATGGGAACTTTCGGGTCTGACCTGCCCTGACCCCCCCCCGCTCACCGACTGATGGAGCCGAATCACGGCCAACATGCAGAGCGGTAACCGTGACCCAGACGGGCCCACTCATCCCGGGCTTTTCCTGGCCTGCGAGGCCGGAAGGAGTGAACATAAACCGGCGGAACGCAGCGTGGACTTCCCGGTGTCTGTGGTTCTTCCTGCCGGCGGCACCGGAGAGAGAACCGGGCTGCAGACTCCCAAACAGTTCTGCTCGTTCCTGGGCAGACCGCTCATTAGCTACACCGTCCAGGCTTTTGAGAGGTAAAAACCGAATATTCCAACAGTTTTAATGAAGTGCAATAATCTCTGTTTACGTCTGTCAGTCACTTCCAGTAACAGTCGGGGTGTTTGCAGGCTGCACGTGAACAGCTTAATTGCAGACAGGTGGAACCAATTAAGAGTTAACAGAGGCAGCTCAGGGTTCTTTAAAGGATGAATTCACCCAATAGAACATTAGGTGGGTTAAAGTTAGGAGGTTCTGGTGTATTTTATGCACTAAATTATGATGTAAATGAATGCTGCAACTATTCTAAGAGTTGATTAATCTATCAAATATTGAAACGACTAATCAATTAGTTGTTTCGTCCATAAAGTGGTGTAAAATCACCTTTTCCCAAAGCTTAAAATTAAACCTAAAATGTCTTTTTTTTTGTCCAGACCAACAGTCTACAACCCAAACATCATCAGTTTGCTATTATAGAAGACTAAAGAAACCAGAAAATAATCAGATTATAGAATCTGGAACCAGAGAATTTGGATATTTCCTTTTTAAAGTGACTCAAATTGTTAACAACAGTTGGTGAGTAATGTAATAATTGTCAGCTAATTGATTAATTGTTGGAGCTCTAATATAAATGTCTTTATTTTTGTAAAGTAAAACGAAATGAAGCCAGGTGACGATTCAAAATAAAATGCTTTAAGACTCTCACATATTGTTTTTGGACATCTATTGCCCTGTAGAGCAAATTTCTCATGTGATATTTTTATATATTTCCATTTTCTGGTCTCCCCATGAGACCCTATTTTAGGAAAATTATGTATAGCCAATGGAGAGCAATAACTTCTCTTGATCCTGTTTGGTTTGTGACATGAATCACACACATGATGATTTGTTTTCTGGCAGGGTGTCATGGATCCAGAGCATCGTGGTGGTCGTCGCCAAAGAAAACACAGACCTGATGAACGACATCATCCAGCGCTTCCAGCACAGGAAAGTTCTGGTGGTGCCGGGCGGCTCGACCCGTCACCGCTCCATACGCAACGGAGTCCTGGCTCTGGGGGAGGGGCAGCAACAGGGGGAGGGGGGGTCAACAGCCGACAGGCCGAAGGTGGTCATCATCCATGATGCAGTACGGCCATTCGTGGACGAGGACTTTCTGTACAAGATCGCCATGGCTGCCAAAGATCAAGGGGTCAGTAAAATGAAAGCTGATTTATCTATGAACTTCTTTTTAATAAGTCTGTTGTTTTTAATTTAATTTTAATTTTATTTTAGGACAGCAGCACACAAGCCTCATTGAACAGTAACTGTCATTACACTCAGCAGAACTTCTTTGTGATTTTTTTCTTGGTGAAAGAAGCTAAACTTTGGAACCATCTTCCCATTGAGATGAAAATTTATTTCCCACAGACCAATAAGGCCTTGACTGAGCTATTCAAAAAGCATAATCTATACATTTAAAAATAAGCGGGTTGGGAAGGAAATCTGGTAAATTATTTTAATATTAAATTGACGTCTGTGTGTTTCTCTTGGTTGAAAACATTGGGCCACTGCAAGTTTTGTCACTCTCTGTGCATGTGAGTGATAATGACAGAATTGCATTGGGGGAAAAAAAGCGTAATCAATTTCTAGCACTTGGTTTTCATTCTGTGGCACTGTGCCACAAATTGGCCTATTTGTGGGAAACATTGAGTTGATAAGCTGAATGAATATTAGTTATTTCTTTAGTTGAGGACATCTCTATTATCAATATATCGCAATACCACTCCTAATTGAAAAATTAACATGTTAATCGATAATGAAAATAATCGTTAGTTTATCATCCTTAATCTACACCATACATGTTTTTTTTTATGCTCACAGGTCACAGGTTTTCTATATTCTGCTCGTTGAGTTGATATTCTGACGTTGAACTGGATCCAAACCAGAAATATTGTGTGAATGTTTCTGAAGCAGAGAAGCGGAGACTCGCTGAGAGCTGAATGGAAACCAAGCCGTCGCTCGCAGCAAACGTCCATCTCTTTGTAGACACATGGTCGTTCTGCCATGGCGACATGGACGAAGCTCAGAAAACGTCACCACTTGGAAATTTCAATAATCAGTTATCTCCAAAGCTCATTAGCAAATATGACTTGAAGATGTGCAGCCTTTACATGTCGTCACATTTTCCAGCAGCATAAAGCAGCGAGTGACAACATCCGAGCTGTGAACAGCAGTTCAGAGAAAGATCGTAATCCCCCTGCAACTGAAGGAAACCGCCTTCATGCCAGCCCCACGCTCGGAAAGCCCAGCGCCGCCGAAATAAATCTCGACTGCTGCACATACTTAATTTTTTTTGTTTGTACTGTCAGCCGAAAATCAGAAAAGGTCAGTTCCAACTCTGAGTATAAACAAATCCGTTGCGTCCCGCAGCCGTTACAGGAGCTGCCATCAAACATTTCAGCTGCTGGGACGACGCCGTGGTTAATTTTTCATTAAAAAAAACACAAACTCACAAATACAACAAATTGGATTGACAGGTCCATCGCTCCTGGTGGCCACTCTGATGAAGATTAGCCGCATAATGATTCATGACTCGGCCTCACAGAGCTGAGACATGACTTTGTTGAATGCAGGTCACATAGGTTGTGAAAAAGCCAAGAGCTTTCTGGCTCAGGCCCAAAATTACTGTGTTTCTGAGAGTGTTTGTGTGTGACCTTTCACAGCAGGAGGTCTGGTCTTCATTATCTCGCCAACGTCCAGGCTCGTGACAGAAACTCTGTCTCCACTGAGAAGCAGCAGATTCATTTAGATTTTAACAGCATGTGTAACACGCAGAACACATGTTTGCTTTCTTTCATTCTCCGACCACCTGCTCCTGGAAACTGGCTTCAATCAAGCTCTCCAGAGATGTAAATATTGTTGATGTAGAGATTATTTTGAATGTCCAAAAGTGGCAGCGAGTCCGGTTCATATCCAGCTGCTCCAGGTGAAGTGCTCCACTTAACGAGCCGAGTCGTTTAGTAGTGCAATTTCCCCCAAACGACGTCATCGTCCATCACGTTTCACTGTGGTCGTCGTCGTGAGTCGAGGCTGCTCACCCCGACCTAAAAACATCTCAGCTTTTGTGCAAAAAATTGACTATAAGGATTATGTGATTAGCAGAATAGTTCAGTAATAGTAGCAGATACAGTGTCGGATTTTTTAACTGTCGGATTATTTTCTGACAAACTTGAAGAACGTTAATTACTATAAGATGTCTGGAACTATGTATTATCATAGGATGAGGCGGTGTGTTGCATATCATGTATTATATTAGTCATGTAACTATGGTATGATTGCAAATTTAAGTTCCCAACATTCTATAAAGAAGTGACTTGGTTCTCTATGATTTAATGAATCACACTTTTTTCCTCTTTTTTTTTTTTTGTAAATGATGCAGAGAACCTGTCAATCAACATATTGTAAATGTTTCCGATATACCAGATTGACTGATTATTTCAACTTGTTTCAACCGTTGAATTATGAATGAAGACATAATGGACCATATACAAGTAATATACCTTCAAACATTATTTGTCATTTTTTTATCATTGGAGCTTCTCCAGAAACTACAAACATTCATAAAAAATACCAAACTGTTCTGCTTCCTTCACCCAGGCGGCAGGAGCCATCCGGCCGCTGGTTTCCACGGTGATTGCCACCACATCCGAGGGCTACCTGGATCATTCTCTGGAGCGAGTCAAGTACAGAGCCAGCGAGATGCCCCAGGGCTTCACGTTCAACGTCATCCATCAGGCCTATCAGAGGGTAGGACGCCGTCTTCTTACTTTACCTCCAGTTTCAGTTTATTTCGCCCTAAAATTAAACAAATTCACACAAACTGCATTGAAAAAGAACCTGTAAAATGAGCAAAAAATGTCTGTCTATATAACCATTAAAGAGAAGATTGAATATTTATATATAGTTATTCTCAATGTCTACAACACATCAGACAATTAACACAAAAGGAAGAAAGGGACAAGAAACACAAGGATAAACTTTTTAAAAATAGAAAATAGAAAACTAGACACAGAGGGAAAGAGAGAAAAATACCATGAAACCAGATAATAAAATAATTTGATCTCCTAATCTTAAAGTAGATGTATGAGACATGTTAAAATCAGTCATTGGGTTGAGTCACTGTATAACGTGTTGCTGTGTTGTGAATATGGCTGCACAGAGATTCTGTATGTTACAGTCATTGAAAAATCCCCTCAGTCTTCCTTCCTTTCATCTCTGTGAAATATTTTTACCATTAGCTCAGCTCAGACATTAATGTGCAGAAAGAAGAAAAAACAGAAAAAGCTTTTGTCCTGTTCATTTATGTCACAGCTTGTTCGCATGTTTAATAGTTGTGGCCTGATCTGTCTCTTCTCTCTGTTTTTTCCTACTTCATCTGAATTAACACGTTAATTCATAAATAAATTTATTACAAAGAAAATACTGCATTCAAAATATAAACGCACAGGAGCACCGACCCTACGATGCCATTTAAATGCAAAATATGTCACAGTGAGCACAGAAACTCTGGAGCTGTTGGTTCTTCTGGTTCTGGTCTGAGTACAAACAAACAGCCCAAACCCCAAAAAATGAGTGGCTTCATCAGAAAGAAAATGACTAAGTCATCGGAAACACTGAGGAATTTCTCAGGATTATAGACCACTATCAGTGGTTGAAGATAAGGGTTTAGAAAATGTGCTACAGATAGCAAATCAAATTCATTTACATAAAATAAATATTGCTTTTGAAACAAATATTGTTCTACGATTAATTGTTATTAATTAATTATAAAACGTGTAATAAATTAGATTAATTTTTTTAATCAAGTCCCACCCCTAACAGACAAAGAGCCTCAAGCAGAAAATTTCATTCTGTCAATATCACTGATCATGAAGTGACTCTCTCTACCAGAGAATTATTTTTCCTTTTTCATTGTTAGACATTCCAGACATAACATATTTAGACAGTTTGAAATAAAGTACTACGTTAATAAGTGCCAAGTCTCTGCTTTAATCAACACTGAAAGAAGTGTGTGTGTGAGATATATACATGTGTAGGAGTCTGGACTGTACAAACACTGCAGCGTTTGTTTTTTCTGGGCTGAAAGAGCGACGCAAGCAAACATGTGACTTCTACAGCAGCTAAATTTATAAAAAAAAAAAAAAAACCCACTCCGAATACCTCAGAATAGACAAATCAAGTCCTGTGGGCCTGCGCTGCTTTATAATGCCAAAGAATTCCAAAAAGGGTCTCTTGACTCCCAAAAAATGACAGTCAGATTGAGATTTATGCTGCAGAAATTACACCACTTACATGACAAAGGGCTTCATGGCTGCCACACATCATAACAGCTTCTTACAGTCCTTCATTGTTGGGCTGATGTGCCAGAACCTGCAGCGGGTCCCTGTGAAGAGCCTGTGGCCCGGGCCGCTGCTATCGGTTTCACTCTGGCCCTCTGCTGCGTCTGGGAAAGAAATGACACGTTAATGTATTCGTCCACGCCGCCGCAGATTAGTCTGTGGAACAAAAAGCGAACAAAGGTGCAGTTGGGGGAAAAAAAATGGCGGTGAAGTTACACTGCACATTTAAGCGGATTCGGATTAATAGTCTCAGCGGTTTAATGTGTGTACCTGGAAAAATGGAAAGAATTTCTCCGCTGTCATCGGCCACAGAAGTGTTGATTCTTCTCTGGAAGCGGCGGTTTTATTGCTATGTGAAACTCGAGGTCTCTTATTTATTTCTCAGACACTTTGACTTTGCTGTTTCAACCTTGATTCCATTAGACGGTTCTTCCGATAGCCGCTTTCTGAAGGAGGCGGCGGCGGCGGCGAACTTTGAGCTAAGAGCTGAAGAATTCCTTCCAATTGGAGGCCCATTTGTCTGCAGTTATTTTTATTCCTGGCACATGTGGATCTTCAGATTGCCGCTGAGAGGCCTGTTGGCTTTGGCTTTGGCCTTTTACAGAAAATGAGCTCACATTCAGGCTGCAGCGTCCAGGACAGTCAGGTTACAGAAATTAAGACAAACTGGGAGGTCGGAGGAGGAAGCTTAGGAGAAGAAGAAGGTCGGGTCGTTCCATTTCTCCTGTTGTTCTCATCCTCTTCAGCCGTTCAAAAGAAGGCCAAGTGTAAGGTGTCTGGCAGGTCGGGTTCATGAAAAATCTCCAAGCTGCACATTTTGCACCCTGACATCCATTGAGAGCGGAGGAATTCAGGGCTGGACGGACAAAGAGGGAGACACTTTATCCCGTCCACGCTGACACCTTTTGTACCAGGAGAAAACGCTGAAGGTTAAATTTCCTCGAGACTGAGAGAATGTTTCTCATGTTAGTTCTCTGTCGGGTTCCAGCTTCCCCTGAATGAACCATCTCGGCCTTTTATAGCTTCATAAAACATCAGCCAACTGTAGTCTCAGGTAGGTCTTTGGAGCTCAGGCTGTATTTAAATCAGTCAAAGCTCAGTTCAAATCTCATGTGATCTGCAGCAGACGCAGTTTTCCCAGCAGTCAATCAAAAAGCAAAGTCCAACGTTCCCAAAAAACCACGATCTGAGATAAATTTATGAGGAGAAAGGGCATAAATAACAATGATTCATTTCAGTTTTGATGCTAAAAAGAAAACTGTGGTTAGGAACACAACTCAGAGTGAACGTTGCTCTGTTTTTGCTGGATGTGTAAATATGCAGCCGTTTGCCAACACAGTTGTGTTTTCAGGTTGTTCAGCTTGCAGCAAGAGGACAACATCTATTAATTCAGCTGTAAAATGAGCAAAGTTATGATTTAGATCAGAAATATTTAATTATAACAATACATGCAAGTACGACTACAAACTACAACTTCTTATAATTGAACAGTAAAACAATTGCATTTTCTTGTAACCTTGTAACATTTTCCCTTAAATTAATCAAAGTCTCAATGAAATGAAAGTTCTCTTTTGGCTCATTGCCTCTTATGAATTGATTTAATATAAGATTTGTGTAGAGCTGCAATGATTAGTCGGTTCGTTGTCAACTATTACATTAATCGCCAACTATAATGATTTATGAGCGCGTCAAGAAAAAAATGGCCAAATTCTCTCATTCCAGCTTCTTAAATCTGATTATTTTCTGGTTTCTTTAGTCTTCTATAATAGGAAACTGATGATATTTAGGTTGTGGACTGTTGGTCTGGACAAAAAAAGACATTTTAGGTTCAATCTTCAGCTTTGGGAAACCACATTTTGATCCACATTTTACACCATTGTATGAACAACTAATTAATTGTTAATATATTAATTGACTATTAGAATAGTCGTTATTTGCAGCCCTAGATTTGTCCTTCTCCTAAAGGCTCAATATGTTCCAGGTTAAAATCTCTAAATATGACTTTTAAGTTGTATCTTATGTATGTAAACTTTTATCTCAAATGTTGCAATTTTCAAACCTACTACACTCATAATTTTAATTTAATCTAATCCATTAAGCATATAGCTGCTTATCAGTGTCACTGTTTTATGTCATAAAATGACTTTTTATTCCGTTTTAAAGCTTTAACTGGATGGAGGATTTTAGGCATCGGATGTCTGGATCTTAAGTTTCCAACAGCAAGAAGCAAAGAAAATTTTAGCATTAGCTCAATCGGCCTCGGAGAAACCGATTTTTTTTAATGTGAAGCATTTTATTCAGTGTTTTTACCTTTAATCATCAGGTCCGTTTGTTTTGGAGAAGAAGACGTCTGTAGATAATAGTGATCGGAGTAAAAACCTCCTGAATGTCTGGATTTTTACACATTTAGACAAACAAACTGATCCTGTTTTAACAGCAGCTCGGCTCGCCGCCACATCCTGATGTCCAACACCGCCAAACAGCATCACAGAAACAGATTTTTACAACGAATCTGCTTGATTCAGTGTTTTTACTGGTTTTAATCACTGGGTCTGTTTGTTTTAAAGAGAGAGACTCCAGGTCAAAACCACTGAAAGAATCTGAACCAGATCAATGAAGACAACAACTCCCATCATCCCACGCTCCTTCATTTCATCATCGACACCATCTTTTGTTCTTGTTTTGAATGAGAGACCCTTCTCAAAGAAAATAGCATGTTGTGCATTTAAAGGTGTTTTCCCTTTTTAAAGCTGATGAGCCTTGGAACTGAATGTTTTTGATAAAACAAAGGACATACAACAAAAGATCTCCGCTGTTGAAAGGAGGCAGTAAATTTAAATGACTTTTTATTGTATTTTATGATCTAATTTTACTCTTTGGTAATAAAAACTGACGGGTGGCTTAGCTGCAGACGTATATCATCAACGTGTGGGAAGACCTCTCTCGATCTGAAGAAACCGTAGTTGCACATTTGAAATATCAAATTGGAAAGATAAGGGTTATATGTCACCAACAGTCCATCAGCCAAATAAAACGGCATCATCTGAAGTATCTGCTGAAAAATGTGGTGACGGAAACGAGTCTGTTTCTCCTCCGGCTCTGATCACGATGAAGCCTGTAAAAGGAAAACGCTCCAGATAGCGAGATACGTTGAAATATCAGTAGAAAACATAAGTCAAAGAAGAATTTAATATTTCAACTAGACAGCAACATGACGCATGGAGCCAAATTATGCGAGGAATGCCTGGATAAAAGAAGAACCTTCTGGAACAAGCGGTGGATGGAGCGACTTTGTGTTGCAGCTTGAGTGATCTGAACATCAGAGTGAAGCCAGGTGTTTTACATTCAGACGGGTCGGGCATCAACAAACTCTTCATAATATTCCTTTAATCAGCTGGTGACACGTCTGAGGAGGGAGATGATTGTCGGCCGTTTGATGCGTCAGTTTAAGATCGTCTCACATTTTATGGAAAAATTAACATGTATGTGTAGAAGCTAGAGCATTGGTTTTAGATTACTTACTATTTTTCTTTCAATATTTTAATTTCTTGTGTTTGCAAGGGTTCATTTATTTTGTAGTTTTTCATTATTCACATTATTATATATTTATTTATAATTATTTATTCATGAATGAATTATTATTTTCAGTATTCATCTATATAAATAAATCAAATTTAACTTCACTTCATTCATGTTGGTCTGTATTTGTTTCTGTGGAGCTGCAACAATTAGTGGATTAACCCATTAGTTGCCAACTATTACTACAATAATCTCCAACAATTTCAATAATTGATTTGAGTCACTTTTTGAGAAGAAAATGTCTAAAATCTCTGGTATCAGCTTCTCAAATCTGATTATTTTCTGGTTTCTTTAGTCTTCTACAATAGTAAACGGGTGATCTTTGAGTTTGGGACTGTTGGGACTGAAAAAGAATTTGGGAAACTGTGATCAGCATTTTCCACCATTTTTTTTCAACCAAACAACTAATCACTTAATTCAATAGTTCCATCGGTTAATTTATCAACTAACAAAAGTAATCATTGCAGCTATATTTTATTGTATGAAGCACTTAGTGGTACATTTTGTGAGATAAAAAGTGCTGTTAGAACACAGTTATATTGATGAAGTGGAGCAACATGAGTGTGACGGAAATACTTTAACTGTTGTGTTACTCTCCGATGTGTTGTTTATTCCGTTGTGTTTTGTCTTCTCTGTTGTATTTTTTACTCTCATGTCGTGTTTCCTCTGTAGTGCAGTGAATCTGACTTTGAGTTTGGCACCGAGTGTCTCCACCTGGCTCTGCAGTACTGTGGCACCAATGCCAAGCTCATCGAGGGTCCGCCAACACTGTGGAAGGTGAGTTCTCCAAGGGCCCCGCTTCTTCAGCGGATGTACTGAACACAGCTGGTTCTGGCAAAAGAGGAAACGTCAAAATGTTGAGGTTGACATCCAGAGTGAGCGTGTAGACATTAGTTTAAATGTAAATGTTTTGTACTGAAAGCTCGATTAGATCATGTAACTTTTTGCCTCAAAGGCTCACTTCACCCAAATTGCAAAAGACATGTTTTTCTTGTTAGATCGAGTGTCAGATAGTTTTGGTTTCATGTGCCAAGGTTTTGAGATTTCCGCCCCTCTCCACTACAATGAAGATGGACAGTTTTTCTTTTCAGTGCTGAGAGCAATTTGGTTGAATAGAAGTAGTTTTCTTTTTTTCCTTTTAGAAACAGATGCTTACTAGAGCAGTAATAATAATAATAATAATAATAATATTGATAAATAAATCACATTTATTGAGGTCATTTCAGTACCCAAAGTGCTGCACAGTTAATAAGTTATCCGCTAATGATAAAAAGTCCAAATAACAAAATGACAAAAGATGTTCAAGTTATTGTATCTGTAAAAGCACAATTCAAGGTGAAATGACGACGGACTAAATCGTAATATCCATTAAGCATGTGACTTCAACATCCACTTAAAGTCACGATGACATTTTTCAAGATTAAAGTATCTAAAAATGACTAAATCTGTGTTAAATAATTTGTAAAGTTGTGTACTTTTATTGTCTTGACTGTTTCACAACTCTGGTTTTTATCCATCAACAGACTCCTAATATTCACATTATGTTAGTGGATGGAAATATGCATGAATTCACGTTTTTGTTTGTAGATTTTTCCAGAAATTTGATTAAAATCAGCTCAACATCTGGATAGAATCCAGTTCTAAGCACTGTAATCAAAGAGCCATTTGTCATCCTTCTTTGGTTGTTTTAATTTAATGTTTTAGAAGGGGTTATGCATTCCATTATGTCACATGGAAAAAAGTCAAACAAATATGTTGCATTTTGTGCAGCAGAAATATAATTTTGATTATTTTTTTACCTGTTAATTATCCTGTGGGATCTACTGTATGTGGCGACTCCTGATTCATGGAAACAAACTGATCTTTTGTTTTTTGATGCTCTGAGAAGCACAAACTATATTCTTCCCACATTTGTTGTATTTGGTTGGTCACTAAACTTTCAGAGATCTACACCTATATAGATAGAATTCCATGTTTTAAAACTAATTTGTGTAAACTGACCCTTTTAAACCTGAGTTATTTTGTCCTCCAGGTAACCTACAAACGGGATTTGGCTGCTGCAGAATCTATCATCAAAGGTGAGTCAACTTCTTTTTACATTTGACATTACAGCATTTCCTGTGTGTGTTTTGTATATGAGCTATATATGAATTATGCATGTAGACATAATATATATGAAAGAGTGAATGTAGTTTGACGAGTTAAATGGTCAAACGGAGCATTGTTTTTTCTCTTTTTGTTTGATGGCCTAGAGTTGAATAGGCAACGCTGAACCAAATTGCGATGTTCTCTGAGGGATAAAGTCTTTGCAGCAGTGTTGTTTAGTTTGGTTGGAACAGGCGACCGTGAACTGTCTGAATACTACGGAGAACAAGTCGGGACAAGAGACACTATCACAATCAGAGAAATGGAAATAAACACAGCCCGATATTTCACCCCACCAGCACCTGCACCAACAATTACCTGTTTGATGATGACATAAGGTGCAGTACAGTGATTATTACCAGACTCTGATGTGAATGAATTCATTGTGTGTGTGTTTTTTTTTTTTTTTAAGAGAAGTCGTGGAAGAAATTTCGCACATCTGTCAGTATGACAAACTGTGGGGTGATTCAGGTTGTGTTTTTTTTTTTTGTTTCCAATTATTTAACAGACAGAATAGATGGATGGTTAACTTCTATCTAACCATATAAAGGTATTGAAATGCCTTGCAGTTAAAAATGGTTCTCTACCTTATTTTAATTACCTTAATTATATTTTATTAGAACCTTTACCCAATTGCCCTGACATTTTTTTTTTAACTAATGTACAATTTTAATTTAAACTTCATTTTGTTCCTGTTTGTCTCTAAACAAACTAGAAAGACCAAGCCAAAATTTAATTTAATTAATTAATTAATTAATAAATAATTTAATATTTCCTTTATTAACACAGTAAAAATAAATATAGTAGTAGAAGTGATCTAGACCTATGTGGACAAATCAATAGTTCAAGATTAAAAAAAAAAAAAAAAATCATTCATGTACAAAGATTTAAACAGAAATATGTTTATATTTTAGCTATGTGTTTGGACAAAAGGAACGTTTTTGACTCTGTTAACAACTGACAACATTTCCCCGAAATTCAAAATAAACATATCGTTTCGAGCATTTATTTGCAGAAAATGACAAATGGTCAAAATAACAAAAAAGATAGTGTTTTCAGACATCAAACAATGCAAAGTAACACGATCAAATTCATTTTAAAACAACATAATACTAATGTTTACACTTAAGTAGAGTGTAGAAATCAATATTTGGTGCAATAACCCTTATTTTTAATCCCAGCTTTCATGCGTCTTGTCATGCTCTCCACACGTCTTTACCATTGTTCTTGGATGATTTTATTCCACTCCTGGTACTTTTTAAGCAGAATGAGGTGTCCATGTGTTGGAATTCAACAGACGCTGGAATGGAATGGCTGGAATACAAGATTTCAGAAAAAAAAATGCAGTAGTCTCTTATTTTTTCCAGAGCTGTATATTATTTGTCTGTACTCAGTAAATGTACTTTGACTTTTTTTTTTTTTTTAGTTTAGCCATGTCACAATCATAGGAGAGTAAAACATCAAATTAATACAAAAATCATGCAGCCCTGCAGGCACTTTAAAGATGTAGTGTGGGACTTCTGTCTCCATCTGCTGGTGGTGAAGTGTAGTTACACACAATAAAAAGAAAATCTGCTGTTTTGTAAGCGATTGTGGCTGTAAAACGGTGGATCAGCTTTTATGAGTGTTGCATAACCCTGGAGAAATGACTCATTTGACTAGAATATGATTCTTTCGGAGGTTAGAATGGATGACAAGCTGCAGCTTTGCAGGTACCAATGTTTTCACTGAATGTCCGCAGCACACACACACACACACACACGCAGATGCTGCATGTGACAGAGAAACCCATCTGTAAAATATGATTTCAAACCACAGACGGAGCCAATATCTCACTGACAGGCTTGATCCTTTCAAGAATTTAAAGAGTGACAACTTAGCGACTATGATCGATAACATAATTACATTCTCTCAAATGGAAGTCAAACCACTCTGATTTATTTGGTGATGATACAATAAATGTTTATCTGGCTTTCGCTTTTTAGATTTTTTTTTTTTGAACAGTGTTGAAATATCTTTTTTTTTCTTTAGTAACCCCCCTGAAAGAATTTAGCTCCATGTTCTGTCATGTAAAGGTCAGTTCAGATCAGTGATTCACAGCCAGACTCGACGCAACTTGCAACAGAATCTCTGACGTCCGATCGTAAACATTCTAAAACTGGGCTGAACATCAATGCAACGCAGCTGGATTTGTGTTTGTGTTTATCTGACAAGAAGGAAAGAGGAGTGGATGACTGACAGGGACTCGCAGAGTTTACAACAAAACTTATGAATAAATGGTGAAGACAGTGAGCTGTAAGTGAGGATCTGGAGCAGCAGAGGCAGGGTGTGTAGACATTAATCTGTGTAAAAAGTTGGATGTTGAGATGCACTTTTTGTTGCCCGATCAGTATCTTTAACTCAAAGATACTGACTTAATTGACTACATTTAATCTCCAGAGAGACTGAAATATCGATAGCCTCGGAGCATAATTGCTTAAGACATTTTTTGGCCAAATCGAGATATTTGCATAACTTTACTCTCCTCCCATGCTGCATCATCCTGTATTTCTGCCTATATCAAATCACAACACTTATTAGAATCCAAAAACACTCTCTGCCTAAGTCATTCATTTGACTTAGGCAGTTTTGATGAAGGTAAAATGGCAAAGAGGAAGAAGCAGCTATATTTTTTCCAGTTTTCTACAAACTAATATTCAATCAATCAAAGGGATTATGAACTGTGTATTTAAAATTATAACGACCTTTTAACTTTAAGGTATGGTAGATATAGTTTGCATTTATGTAATACAAAAATTCAACACACAACAATAGACATCCTCTCAGTAAATATGTAAATATTTTATAAATCTAAGAATATGTTATTGCTTATTTATTTATTTTTTATATTAATTGTCATGTATGTGAACTCATGGTCAAAAAAGTGAATGGACTCTGCAACACTCAGTACAACTGCCACTTTGATGATGTGGAGGTTTAGATCTAGAGGTGGCAGAGGACGTTGTTTTGGGC
Source organism: Lepturacanthus savala (assembly GCA_030544235.1). Taxonomy (NCBI): domain Eukaryota; kingdom Metazoa; phylum Chordata; class Actinopteri; order Scombriformes; family Trichiuridae; genus Lepturacanthus; species Lepturacanthus savala. Next base: position 19,245,853 of record CM060467.1, read on the forward strand.
CTCGGGGGCTGTAGAAATATGTAGAAATATGTCATTTTCTGCAGAGACAGTGATCAGTGATCGACCGTTGGAGCATTTCCAAGGCTTGTACGAACACAGAAATTATGCACAGTACAAAAGATGATCAACCGCATAAAAAATACCTGCTTTGATTAAAAAGTCATGGGTACAAGACTGTCCACATACTGAACTACAGCTCCTAAGGCAAGGCTCTCAAACATGTGGCCCAGGGCCCAGAACCGGCCTGCTGGATGACTATACAGACCAGTTTCTGTTTCTGTACAGAAATGTACATTTTCTGTACAGAAATGTAAAGTCACTGAACATCTTTCAAGGTTCAAGGGATACAATATTTACAGTTTTTGATTTGTAAATGCTTTGTAAGGCAGCAGATAACTATTGCTTAAAAATCTAAATATTATTCAGTGCAATGCAAAAATGTAAATCTTATCGATAGAAAATATATTGAATTTAATACACTTAGTCCAATATTGAGTAGAATTATCTTGAATTGGTAGATAAATTTGCTTATTTCATGTATTTCAAAATATAAATAAATACCTCAAAACATTTTGGAATTTGGCAAATTTTATTCACCTGGTTGTGATATCTTGCACAGACCCAACCTTTTCATTTGTTTGCTTTTCTAGTTTACTTATCTTCACAATTGTGCAATGCATCTACTAATGTTACTGGACTGTAATGCACCAATGGGTTAGTTTGTGTTCATGCTTATAAAGTTTTTTGTTTTTTTCCTTCTTTCAGAGGCTCTGTCACGTACGGCCTGCGTTATCACAGGTGGATCCGCACAAGCCGCGACCCTGGCCGACGCCCTCCGGAAGAACATCGGAGCACTGGAAATGGTAAGAGAGTGACCGTCCGAGCTGACGAAAGCGTCAGTGTTTAAAATCCTGTCACGTTTACGTCTCCATCTCCCATCCCGGACCCTGAATCCCCCCACGAACCCAACCCAAGCTCCTCCTGGGTGGCCCGGCGGTGGAGGTTTACCATCTGTGGTCAGACCTCTAATGGAGCCTGTCTGGGACATCCACACTCCTCCTCGTTTTCTTCCTCCATCCCCGACCTCCACCTCTCACTCCCCTGCATGCGAGGGGAGCAGATGGCAGTCATAATTCCCAAACCACGGGAGTTTGCTTGATTAATTGAGTGTTTAGTGATGAGTTCTTACCTCCTCCTCCTCCTTCTACCACCTCAGCTCAGTCAGAAGTGAAAAGCTCCCAGTTTCCACCGCAATTCACGTCCCTCCCTTTCACTGCTAATCTTTTTTTCGGGCAAATCAAATTCCCATGTTGCCTTCTGCTCACGTTCCAAACATCCTCCTTTTAATTAGAAAAAATTGTTCCTAACAGACAATGGAAAACAGCCTCCATATGCAAAACAGTAAAGAATGACAGCCTGAGGTATCGAGTGTGACGGCTCAGACCACATAGAGGTTCCACATGTGAAACGCTCTCCTGTACCTCAGCGGTTGGGTTTCCCTTCAGCGAGCCACGGAACCGCCAACCAAAGCAAGCTTTCATCTTCCTTTGAAAATAAGGAAGAAGAAGAGTATAAGTCAGAAAAAAAGCTGTTTTACACAACTGGCTGGTTTGATTTAAAAGAAAGTTTAGTTTTCAAGCTAATTTAAATAAATCAGAAAGATTAGCAGTTTTGAAGACCGTAATGAGCAAGTTCTAATGGTTGCAACACAGAATTTGTCCATGAATCAGCTGTAAACTGTTGTTTTAGGCTGCAAGAGGTTGCATTGATCTGGTAAAAGAAGGCTGTTGTTCATTTAAATGAGCATTTTCTTATTCAATAAACAAACAGCTCAATAGATCTCAAAACAGAAAGAAAACTTGTTTTCAATAAAAAAACATAACCTCCTCTTTATTTGATATAAAATGTGCCATGTGTAGCTTTGTAGATGGAGTTTCATTCAACTCATTAAACAAGCACCAGACAAAACAACAAATAGCACTCAAACTGTTGTAAATATACATTTAATTAGAAATGCATCAGTCGACCTAAAAGAAGATAATGAGATTAAATATACTTGATCCACAACATCTATCTCCATCTGCTACTTGGTCAGCATTCAATAATGAAATCACCATTATTCATACGATTATTTTTTAGTTAATGCTTTTATTCAGCAGGAGTGACTTTGTGCTTTCTTTTGAGATGGTTAAACAGATTTGTTGTTGCAGACAGTCACGGTTATTACCCAATAGCAAATCCTGTTTGGGGTTTAGGGTTAGTCTACAGCCTTAGTCTACAGGGTTAACATCCCAGTTTCTACTTTGTTTATCCTCATTCACCTTAGATTCAAGGTTGTAAAACTGATCCTCTCACACTGTCTGACAGCATTGAACATACATTCAGGATTCTGTTTCAGCTCCTTCCAGCTTTTCATTAGAACAGTATGCTGCTGTTTTTTTGTGGCTGCACCTTTGCAGTTAATAAAATGGAAATATTTGAGATGTCTTGTGCAGAATTGTGTAAACATTTACCCTTAATTCCACCTGACATATGCTCCATATTTGGAAAAGACAAAGTGAGTTTGTACAGTATATTTCATACACAGGACAATACAGTGTGTTTTTATGTAAGAAACAAAATACAATTAGATTCAAGAAATTTAAACAAAATTAAAGATTGGAGAAAAAACTTCCCATTCAGCTGAGCTGTGGTTTTTGCTGTGAGTTAATGAGTTTTAAGAGGTTGAAGTTTTTGATTGACCTTTTGTTGTGTTGTATTAGATTCAATACTGAAAGGATTTCATGTCATTTTGTCCTATATAGCATATATGTGAGGGTGAATGATTATTAGTACTTTTTTACAATTTTTTATGCTTCTCTTATTATCTTGACTTACTTACCCACACCTGCGTATGCCTTATCTGTCTTTTAAATCACCTTGGAACTGTTTGGAATAGAGTGGATATTTAAATTCTTGAATTAGCAAAGTATAACCAGTAAAAAAAAAAGGCTTGAAGCAACATTACAGAGTTGATTCATCATCTTGTCCGGCACTTAACATCAACTCAACAGCTTACAAAGTGCGCAAAGAGGTGCACAGCTTTTTCATTGAGATAGTGAAGGTGTTTGATGTGCTCGTATTTCACTCCCATCACCTATTTATTCCCTTTGAGAGCAGACAGCAGGCTGACGAATCGCCCACACATGTCTTCATGTACAGGAACGTGTTTCCTGGCTCCTCCTGATGTGTGTATACATATTCCCCGGGTGCAGCTGCTGACAGCGGAGAGGGACAGCACAGTGCACCGCATTACGTGATCCCAACGTCCGTCCTGCTTTAAACTCGCTCCAAGTCCTTCATCAGCTGATGTCAAACAGGCGGATCTCGCTGTCCGGTGCTGGAGCGGGGCCCCAGAGACGGATGGGGGCCGCGTGTCGGCATCTTTGGATCGGATGATTGGAGCCATTCCCGTCTGTGCTCAGGTGGCCGGTGGGGATGTGCGCCTTTCCGGTGCGTGTGTTCAGAACCAGATTGATCCTTTTCAGGAGGTTTGGGAGGGAGGAAGAGTGGAGGGGGAGATGAAAGGAGGGAGGAAGGAGAGAAAGAATTACCTTTGTCTGATACACTGTCAGCTGTTGGTTGTGTGTGTGCGTGTGTAGCAATCTAATCTCAAGATGGCCGGGCCATAAAAATGTATGTATAAATAACACCTAGAAATTTCTCCTTTTTTATTTATAAAAACATTCTAAATGTTTACACAATTAATTGACCTTCAATTTACCAAGTAGGAGAAATGACATAAGAAAACAAGTGCAATTTCAATAACATGTATAATAATAATAATCACTTATTCCATATTCAGTCTACACACATTCACTCACTGAACACTATTTACTTTTTAAAGTTATCTCCTGCCTTATAAACCATTTACAAATTATCCCTTGAATTCTAAATGATACTCGCTGACTTCACATTTCTGTGAAGAAACAGGAACTGGTCCATTTTTGTCTTCCTTCATACAGTGATACAGTGGACTGGATTGGACCCTGGTTCCATCCCCGGGCCACATGTTTGACACCCCTGCGTCAGAATATATTGGATGCATTCTCTCAGCAGGCAGAATTTTACCTGAGACATATTTGATCCAGTTCAAATCCAAGTTGTCAGTTGAGGTAAAATTCATACTGAAATTAATCTGTCAACTTCACAAGTGATTCCAGGAAAAAAAAAAACCTTGTTTTCCTTTGTGGTGGTTTAGGTTTGTCTGTTTTTCCATCTCACACAGTTGCACATGTTCACACCTTGGAGCTGCCCAGTAAAACAGATTTCATCTGCCGATTACTAAACATTTTTTTTGAAGCAGTAAGGGGTTGAAGGCCGTGATTATAATATTTCAAGGTTTTATTCTATCAGGCAATGTTCTAAGGTAATAATGTAAAAAAAAAAAAAAGACGATTTAACAGAGGAGATAAACAAAATATTGTACTTTCTGCGTTTTTTCATCATTTAATAGCTATACATCATGATTATTGGTCATGTTATTTGGAAAGTATAACACTGCACTGATGTAATTTTCTCAGATCAATCTATAGTTTCAGTAAAGGAGAAGCAAATAATAATCTGACCTGCGAGTCAAGTCGATTCAATTTTATTTATATAGTCCAAAATCACAAACCCAGCTATGTTGCCTCACAGCAAGAAGGTCACAGGACCTCCTTGGTCCTGGGTCTGGGACCTTTCAGGGGTCAACAGAGGGCTCCTTGATTTGTTGAATGTTGTTACAGATGGAAGAAAGCAGTTCAGAGTATTTCATGAGGTCCCAGTAGTGTAAACCTATAGCAGCATAATAATGTTCTAGGCCTATAAGCTTCTTGAAAAAGGAAAGTTTTTAACCTGTTTTTAAACATAAGAAGACTGCAACAAAACTGCATTTTGGGAGCATGGTGTTCTTTATGGATGATATGCAACTAGGAAATTATTAAGGTAGGATGGAGCCTGACCATTTAGAGGTTTGTAGGTGAGCAGGAGGATTTTGAATTTGATTCTTGATTTCAGAGGAAGCCAGTGCAGAGAGGGTAATACTGGTGAGATAGGATCCCTTCTTCTAGTGCCTGTTAATATAAAAAATATATACATTCTGTCTCTGTCATTAAAGAAGCCCAACTTCCTTTTTAGAGAAGAAATGGTGTCAATTGTTTGCAGTGAACCTGCAGGCTCTTAACAAGATGATCAGCATCAGCAAAGATGTCTGCAGCTGTGGTGAGGCAGGGCAGTGAATTAAATACTGATGGAATCACTTCCTTGAATTTAGATATAGCACTATGGGTGGGACCTCTAGTGAATATATATTTGTCAGGTGGTGACTAGTTCAGTAAGAGGAATTCAAGAGGTATTAAAGAATCATCTGATTGAAAGGGATTCTGTGGAAAGACATAAATGTTCAACTTTGATGCTGTACGTTAGATCGAGGTTGAGGGTGTGGTTAAAGCAACGGAGGACACATTTACTCTTTGAGAGAAGCCGATTGACTCCAATAAGGAGAGAAACGCAGAGCCAAGAATCATATGTAATGTGAATATTAAAATCACACGTATTGATTATTTGATCTGTCCTAGGAACTAGATTTGATAGAAACTTTGAGAATTCAGATAAAAATTAGAATACGGGCCAGGAGGGGGAGTACACTGCGACATATAGGACTGGTTGTAGTGTTTTCTAAGTTGGGTGAGGAAAAACTAAGAATAAGGCTTTCAATGGATGTGTGGTTGCATCTCAGAAAAGGGCAGAGTTGAAAATGGCTGCAACTCCATGTCGGCCAGTGTCTGGAAGAATACGAGTATAAATACGGCTGGAAGGAGTAGATTCATTCAGGCTAACGTGTTTGTCCTGATGCAGCCAGGTTTTAGTTAGACAAATTCAGTCAATATTATTATCTGTTTATTAGATTGTTTAATACGGCTTTGGATGATAGAGATGTAAAGTTTAAAAGTCCACATTTCACTCTCCAATCCTGCTGCACTTTAGCTGTATTGGTGCTAATTTTAATTGTGTAGCTTGTTTCCTGTTTGATGTCGAGGAGTTAAATAAATTAAATGGAGAGAAACACAGTCTCTATGAAGCTTCACTGCACATTTCATTTCTCTTCATTGTGACCAAATGTTAAGAATTACTGTGTTATTGTGTCTCCCACACAATAGACAAACTGTTTCATAAGCACAGAAAAACAAAAAAAAGATATATTACAAATATAATACCTTGCCAAACCAGTGTTGTGCAGAAAACAAAATCTCTTTGTGTGTACTTTATAATGAAGAATTGGAAAATGTTAGTTTCCCTGTAAATGAGTTTGTGTTGGAGCAGTTTTTGCAGGCAGCTAAAAGTCTGCTTCTCCCTTTTTAGTTTTATAATAATGAGGCATTCACTATTAAAACATTTGCCTTCAGTGAATTGGAACAAAGGTTAAACTCACATGAGTGGAAGTTTTATATTCACATAAATTTAAGAACAAATGAAAGACAAATCTGATAAAAAAGGCCAAATCACCCCGTCTGTAAGTTCTCTCTGATCACTAATCCTTTAACTTGATGTATGATAATATTCCTACATTCATTCCACATCAAAGAGGGTCCTCAGACTCGTATATCAATTTAGTGAAGATTTTTAATTATTGACCTCAACCTATAAGAGAATATGTCATTTAGAGAGAACAAAGTATTGTAGTCACAATACTAAATGTTCTTTTAGACCTAACAGTTGACCTCTGACTGATGGAAATAAACTGATAATCATCATACACTGTCATTACATCTACACCAACAGTTACTGTTGTTTGCAGCTACTGTTATAAATAAAGTACTTGTATCAGACATTTTTCTAAAGATGTCCGTCTAAATCTGGACCATGACTTGTGTCTTTTATTTTCTCTCCTATTGTTAACATCATGTAACTCTCTTCTAACAAGTAACTTGTTAAAAACACCAAAACTTGATTCTGGCAAGTCTGTTGTTTCAGAATCAGAATTCTTTATTTGTCACATGTGGATGTGCATCCGCAGTGAAATGAAAAACGACGCTCAGTTTAGAACTGTGCACCCACGCCATCTTGCAATGTGTTGTTTGGTCAGTTCAATACTTGATTAACGATCTAATAGATTACTTTGAAATATTCTACAGACATTTGTGATTCTAAAAGGATGAAACCTACTGATGACGGAGATCCTCGGACCTTTCTTCAAATGCCACCATGAGGTTGACATTTATGGTTTTAGGTGGATTGTGTTATGCATAACTGATGCATTGGCATTAAATTTGGTACAAACGTCCAGGTTCCCCTCAGGGTAAATTGTGATAACTCTGGGGAATGATCCTTTAACTCTTCAAAACTATTGATATGAGTCCATCAGAAAAGACAAGAGAAGGTGAACATGGTAAACTTTATCTGCTAAATGTTAGAATTGGAAAACAGTGCCAAAATGGGATGATTGGTAAATGCTTAGGTCTATCATTTATTGAAATGATTAATTGATTAGTTATTTGGTTCATAAAATAGTGTAAAACGTCAGTAGCTGCTGTTTTTCAAAGGTGAAGATCTCAAATGTCTTTTTTTTGTCCAGTCCAAGTTCACAAACCAAAGATCATCAGTTTACGATTATAGAAGACTAAAGAAACTAGAAATTTAATCAGATTTGAGAATATGGAACCAGAGAATTTGGAAATTTTCTTCTTATAAATGACTCAAATCGATTATCAAAACAGTTGACGATGAATATAATCGTTGGCGACTAATCGTTGCAGCTCTAGACCGATGTTTACTTTTAATGAGAAGTCTCTCTACCGCCCCCTGCAGTCGGCCAAAAGGATCATGTTTTCCTCACACTTTGTCCTTTCTGCCAAGTCAGAGCCACAAGCTTCTTGTTCTTCCTCTTCCGCCAGGTCGTCTTTAATCTCAAGAAACTTCAGGAACCGCTGGATGGATGTTGAAGTGTAACCTCTGGGTCGGTGGACGCCCTTTTCGTGAGCGCTCAGCTCTGTATCCTTTTCCTTTTTTGTCTGGAAGGCAGTCTCCATCCTTCCATGGAGAAGTCAACTTCAGCCGTAATGATGGATGTGGTGATCTCTTGTTGGAACTTCAGCCGGTGGTGCTGGTCTCTCATGTTCCACTTTTCCTCCGGGTGACAGGAGGGACGCCTCCCTCACGCTACTGCTCCGAACCTCACCCCCTCGCCTGACAAACTGGATCAGCTGCTGTGATGTTACGGGGCCGGCCCTGTTCACTTTCAGCCTGCGGCCACGGGACTTAGTCCGCATCGGCCTTCCTTCAATGCAATGGATGGCGCAGAGTTGGCATGTCTCCTCTGAGCTGAAACTATATTGAAGTTATATTGTCTTCTTTCTTCTTTTGAAGTTGCACTAATGTGTGTTATTACGTTACCTTCTCAGCACCAAATGGCAAAGGTATTGTTTCCATCGACGAAACCATCTCGACTCATATCTTAGTTGACTGGCTCGTCATAACACACTTGTGAAAATACAGCGATGTACTTATCCGAACGTTTACCCCCAGCTCCCACATGGACTACGGTGTGTTCTTCTATCTTAATCCAGTAATCAATTGCTGGTGTAGACTGAACTCTGATGCTGCTCGTACGTCGCGCTCATCATGACTTATCCTCTGACGTGAATGTCTGGTCAATCAGTGTCCAGCAGCCTGGTGATATCACAATAAAGTAACTGCTCAGCTCGTTTTTGTACCTGAAGGAGATGATACCAAAAACGGCACCAGGGAACCTGGTAACTGAAACGCAAAAAAGGTGACTCAAGTCGAAACGAGTTAAGCCCATACCGTGTCTGTTTGCGTGGTGGAAACGTGTCAAAAGCTAGTTAGCAACTAGCTAGTGAACGAAATGGAGCATTTAATTAGTAGAGTAAGTGGAGACTAAATATTAGAAATGTGTTGTGCAGTCAGAAAAACAACACAACATGAATGTTAATGTTACTCTGGTTCTTGTTGCTCTGTGGTGACTTACTACGCTACCATCCCTAAAGCACAAGAAAAATCATTTATTATTGATTTAAGTAATAGTTTAATAATGATTATTCATGTTGAAACAATTGATTGCTTTAAATTAGACACATCCTCTCCAGAACATATCAAATTTAGTCTCTTCCTTAACACCTTTAAAGTTTATGTTGGTGGGTTTCTTACTGCTGTGCTGAGGTTTGAAGCCATGTTTTTCTTATATCCTCGGCGTGGTTTGGTCGTGAAGGCTCCGTGGCTTCTTGGCTCTCCAGGCCATGCTTAAATTTAAATAAACATTCCTATTCTGGGATTTCATGCCCAACCTGGTTTAGATTATGTCAATTTTTTTTTTCTTAAAAACCCGGCAAATCTACATTTTGGCCTGAAATGATTTCCCTCCTGAAGCCATGAGCAGTTATCTTTCAAGAGCAATTAACCCTCCGACATATGTTTTCCATAGCCATTTCACATTTCCAATTACTTTATGCTATTTTAATCGGTAGAACAAATGTGTCTTGGTGCCAAAATGAGTCTCTGACTGTTTGTTTCTGTTTGTTTCCTGTGTGTGAAATTGTAGCATCAGGCTGTAATTACAGGCTAAACAAGGAAGATGAATGTGAGACGGACGCGGACATGGCGTGCGATACTGTTGCCTCATTTCACTCGTACGCCAAACAGAATGGAAAGATCAGAACCTAAATGTCCTGGTTCTTAGAGCAAAGAAGCTTTTTACGATTCTTGGCTGTCGGCCGCGTGCGACTCAATTTGCAGCGTAATGAAATTTAAGTTGGCTTGTCTATGATCGCTGTTCCCGGCTTTTGCATATGACAGAATGTTCCTGCCAGGTCCGAAATATAAAGGAGCCCAGAAAAGTTTCTTTTTTAAATCCCTTCCATTTGTTCTAATAAGCTTCTGATTACAGTTGATGGAAATAAGCCACTCAGTTCGTACTCCTTTGTAATGGGAATTTTTTTTGTGCCCCTCTTCTCTAATCATAAAATGATTCATGACAGGAAAGCAGGTGGGTGTACTCTCTGCACCGGGTGATTGAAGAAGTGTCAGAAACACAAACCAGAAGGCTCTTGACCTTTTGAGCACTGAAGCCAATTAATCACTCGGCATCAGCTGCATTAGAACCCCGGTACTGCAGCACCTGCTTTAAATGTTCTTACTCAGGATCCTGTAACAAGCTGAATATCAAACAAATTTTTAACAAAAGGGTATCTCTGTCTTACAGGAGCTGGAAGTCATCCCAGATCTGATGGGAGTCAACGCCAGGTATCTGCTGCAGGAGTGGAACTTCATCCAGGTTTCTGTAAGTTCACATTTTAATCACGATTTTTATGTCCATGCTCTGGCCAAAGTGTCTACAGTAGATTTAGCATATTTATTGTCTTTCTTGTTGTTATAGAGAAAGTAATATTTGTTTAGAAGCTCTTATCTTGTTTTTTTTTTTATTAAATTTATCTATTTGGTCTCCAGATCAATCGTTGGAGCCTTTCTGAAGTGGAGGCCTTGCTGACCGCTTTGGAGGCAGCGAATCGAGCTCTTCTCCACCCGCTCGTTGTCATTTCGGTGAGTTCACGCAGGTAAACTGCAGTCACGGCGTCATGAAAAAAAGCTTCCTATGATACGGCACTAATATATCCTGTAACCCACACAAGTGGTGGGAGTTGAAATTCCCTCTCTGCCGGTCTAACCGTTTTCATTCCTGGATGTGAGTTTGCTGTCCTTGACGTTCTCTGAAGGACGGACCTGCAAACCAGTGAAGAATTCTCAGATGTTGGGAATTACGGCAGCTATTTGCAGCTCAGTAACTCTGTCGTGCAGCTAGAGTTTGAATTTGTAAAAGCTGATCCAAACAATTTAACTTTTCTTTTAAATCAAACTTTGCACATGAGGCCCGGAGCCAAAGTACAGCTCAGTAATGCAGCATAACCTGGAACCTTGCAATTAATTCTTTGATTTGTGTGTTTGCATATGTGTATGTGTTTTACCCCCCCCTTCTCAAAAATCCAATTTAATAAGTGCAAGTGTCACACAGAATTACTCTATTAAACCACTGCCTTGATTGACTTTCAATAAAGCTGAAAGTCCAATCGTGCAGGATCGACTCGTCTCTGACACGCTACAAAGCATCTGGCAAAACCGTCTACAGATACAGATAAAATATGACTTTTTCTTTTTATTCATGGAAGTTCTGCAGAGATTCAACTGAAAATGATGGTAAGTGGTGGGAACAGCAGTTTCAGGTTAATTAATCATTAATATGATCTGAAAACAGTACCTACTCACTGAAACAAACTGCAGCTACACAAAGCCCCCACCCTTACTGTTTGATCGACAGCTGATCATTTGATTTGCAGGAATGAACGTATTTGTTTGTTGTGTTTGTGAAATGTTCTTCTCTCCATTTAAGGAATCCCGATTTGGCATTTTCGGAAATTCGCTTTCTTTCCGAGAGTCAGATAAGAAGATTGATAACACTCATCATGTCTGTAAATATGCAGCTAGAATCAAAAACAATATTGTACAATCTGTAGGTTATTATCTCAGAGCAGGACTGGAAGCAAAGAGAAACAGATGGTTTGCTTCTCTCCACAGGCAACTGGGTCAATATATAACACTTTATATTACATTTGTGTAATCTGTACACAAGTGGAAGTGTAAAAATAACAATTTGTGGTGTTTACGAGGGTTCATATTTTTGCCAGGCGAAGTTTGAATTGCCTGAAGTGTTGAAAGACATATTTTTCCACTTTGGACAGAGCCAGCTTAGCGGTTTCCTGCTTCCACTCCTCATACTAAACTAAGATAAAGCTATTTTCATTGTAAATAGCTTTCTATTTAACATGAAAGATATTGAAGTATTTTATATATTAAAACAACTTTAAAGTTGATGTAAAGTAATAATAAATGTGTTCTGACCACAAAAAGTACTATCAATGATCCACCAATTGAATGATTGCTTAGTATGTTAAAAGATGTAGGTAAATAGGTTTCAAAATTCAATTTCAGGTTCAATTTCCTCTGCTGCAGTGGTGGCTTTGTGTACGGATTTCCATTCCCCCTCAGAACAAGAATTCCTTAAACTACTGTATCTGCTGCGTGAGACCGAGCAATTTCACTTTTCAGCCACTTTACTGAGGTTCATCCACAGAACCTCTGTGCAATTAAGGTCAAACACAATTTGGCTGTTTCGAGCCTATAAAAGAGCCACATGTCAGTCAGTGTATTAGCAGCCACTGTAGGTCTGTGCTCAGTAAGCTGACTTACCCATGTCTCAGTAGCATTTCCCACACTGTGAATGAACTTTTCTTTGCATGTTCGCGAATGCAAACATCTGGCACAGGACGGATTCAGTTTCGTCGGGGTACATGTACTGCACGACAAGCCATAGCTTTTCTTTTTTTTATGCTTGTAAAAACATCACCTGTAGTCCACCTTAGGTCCCTCGAGGAGCTCTGTAGCTGTTTGGAAAACTTACACCTCCCTCGTACAGTCCGTCCTGTTTCAAACAGCGATGTCCCACTTCCCCCAGAGAGAAACACTGAGAGCTGACTGAGACAAACCTAAAACAAACTAACACAAACTGATCCAATCTGCACCAGGAAATATTTGAATATTTGTGAAAGGTCTGTTTACTCTCCTTTAATTTGGAAATTTGACCTTCTTAACCAACGGAGAAATACCAATGCAATGTCAGATAATAAAACAAAATAAACCTGCACCTGATTTCTACTACAAAACAAGTTTCAATCACTGCAGATGTCACACAGCATTTCACTCAAGCAGCAGGAGTTTGTCTGTATCAACAGAACTATTCTAGCACAAGCTGTATATTCTGTATGATTCTGTTCATTCAGATTTGTTTTATATTCTATTATACAGTATCAAATACATTTTATTCGATTGCATTGTTGAATAGCAAAGACTTGTATTTTAGAGTAGCATAAAATATATATCCAATACTATTCTTTTCTCATATTTAGTTATTTTCCTATTCTCGCATAAGCTATACTATTCTATTCACTTATGTTCTATATTCTATTATATAATATCAAAGACCATTTTAGTATTTTTCTTTTAATTCTATCCTATAAAACCCCTCTATTCTATAATATTCTGTTATATTCTATAAAAAGAACTTTCAAATCATTGAAGTAAATATTGCTGGCTCCAGCTTTTTTTTAGTAAAGATTAGCTGGTTTTGTCTTGATATATTTATATTCTATTATACAATATCAAAGGCTTTTCTGTTCTATTCCTTTATATTATTTTTTGCATAAACAATATATCCATTACTATCTTTTATTTTGTATTTAGTCTTTTCTAATTATATTCTTGATAATAATAAGATTCTTTTCTCTTGTATTTAGTTTTTTCTATTCCAGAAATTCATTCTTGATTTTATAAATATTTTATAAAAAGAAGCTTAAAGATCGTTAAAGCAATTGTTGCTGGTCCCAGAGAATTTGCTGCTTTTGTCTCAATATAATTGCGGAAGGCTCCTGGGCCCAGATCAGCAGCTGGTCTGATCACCTCTGCGTCAGACTCGGCCCTGGACTGAGTCGACTTCGGGAAGCTGCTCAAGTTCCTGAACCGCGTCATGACGACTTTGTTGAGGCCAGACGTTCTGCTGTCACCAGCCTCTTCAGAGCAGGTGCTGCTCATCGAGCTGACAGCTCCCTGGGTGCATCGTATGGAAGAGGAAAATGAGCGGAAGTGGCAGTGGTCCAATACCAGGAGCTGGTGGAGCATGTCGAGATGGGGGGGACTGGAAGACTCTCTGAGCGCCTTGAAGTGGGATGTAGAGGATTTGCTCAGTGTGCGAAGTCTACACTATACTTGGCATCGAGTGCACTCTACTTGGGCTGTGAAAAGGAAATCTGTCAAGTCCACCTTGGGGGCTGCGTCGAGGGCCTCCAGATGGCTTTGAGTCTGGAGGAGCGATCCATGGGCCAGTGCTGTATGAGCCAGGGTCTGATCGGCCCTGAGCGAGGATGTATGATGTTGAAAGACCCGAAACACCGAATGACCTCAGGAAACATTGCTGATGATCCCAGCGCAGCCCACAATGCATCTTAAATCATCTGATAAAAATCCTGAATTGAATATCTTCAGGTTTTGGTTTGGTGAAAGACCAAAACCAATAATCTCAGGCGTCACTTGGGTAATTTTAAGCAACATTTTCCACAATCTTTAGACATTTTATAACCTAAATGATCAATCACCTAACTAACATAATCCCTAGTTGCAGCCTATAAATACATAATATCTATTTACAGTAAAAATGATCAAGACCAGATTGAAACCTGTCCATGAAACTGTCTACAAAACTGTCCATAAATTATAAGGTGAGGTCCATTTTACAAAAGGAATGAAAAAAAACCTTAACTGAACACAAAGTTTACTTCCCCCCCCACATAATCCGATTTCATGGTCATGAACTCAGTCTGGGAAGTTGTGACTACAAGAAACTTGAAGCTGCTCTTGAGTTTCACGGTCAAAAGAGATGTGGTTCAGTTTGGCACCAAATTGTTTTTCTTACCTTTTTCTTGAGCTGTGCGGAGATTGCACATAATCCCCGTTATTTATCACAGATTTGATCACATGGACTGGATTGGATGGTTTGCAAACAGCAGTAAACACAACATGAACACAAAAAAACATACAGTAGATGTTGGCATAATAAAATTCCAATGAGCTATGAAAGCGTTTAGAGTCCATTCGTCCTTTATTAAAATGTGTGCACAAGAGCAGCTATGCCTACAGCTTGTTTAAGAACTCAAATGATCTTAGCTATGTGTTTGGTTTGGCTGTCAGAGGGAAAGTAAACCACCTCCCTGATGGCAGAAATCAAAACTCTGCATGAAGAGCGTGTTGAGGGTCGGCCAGGTCGGCCTTTGCCCTCTGAGAGGCTCTAATTTGATAAAGATGGCCAATAGCGTTCAAGTTGGTGCCAGTGGTATTTTGGCGAAGTCAAAATCTTTCCCAGCCTATTTTTGTTAACCGTGCTGAAGTTGCCAAACCAGAAAACCATTGCAAAAGTTAAAATGAACTCAATAAAAGATGAAAAACGTTTTCAAGAGCGATCTGTCAACGTTACAACTAACCAGCATTTTCCATGTTGGGGTTGGTGTTGGCATTGAAAGTCATTTCATCATCCAGGATGGTGCCAAACTATCTTCACTGGCAGCATTTTTGCATCCTCAAATTCGGAAACTTTGACTGTTTATTTATCTGATATAACAGGATAGAAAAAAACAGAAAATAATAGAAATCATGATTTATGGTTTATGTGAATCACCTGCTGGGTTAACAAATTACATGGTCTTACATTTGACATCCATCAATGTTGTGAAATGGGCAGTCAGTGAAACTGCTGTTTGAGTCTTCTTTGGAAACGTGGGGTGATCAGGCTTGTTCAACACACTTTAAGGCATATTTGTAGCTTAGCTTTTAGTCCTTTTTTTAGCTTAGGTAACAACATGTTTTGCAAAGTGAAATACAATTTGTTAAAAAGGTCACACTGAAAGAGTAACTGATTACTAAGGAGGAAGAAACAATTATATTCCTTTGAGAATGTGTTTTTTTTGTTGTTTTTATACTTTTGAAGTTTGATGTAAAGCCAAGGCTTTGTCGGAATGAAGCTGCCTTGTTATAGTCGGAGAAGTCCCAATCCATGTTTGATTTATTTGTTATGCTTTTGTACTGGTACTTGTTTAGCAACCACTTCAAATCAGTTTGTGTGATGGTAGCCACATTTCTTGTATCTTCATTTCATCTCATTCCTGTCTTTTTGATGGATGCTATTAATGGAGTAATGTTAGCTAGTTTTCCCTCTTCTGTGTATTTCTGGAGAAAATAGAAACACGCCTTCATTCCCTTCAGCTACTGACACCACAAAACCTGACACTGATGCTGATGAGAAGCCAATTTAGGTGTTTTGCACATTTTCATGTGCGGGTGTGTTTGACACATACTATTATACTGAATTTTCAGTCTTTCAGTCATGTTTAAGTTCATCCGATGCAACCGAACATCTGATTGATATTCAAGTGTTAAGTGTAATAATTGCAATTGTAATAATAGCGGGTCTCTTGACACATTCGAAGTGTTTCTCCCGACTTGTTCATCTCACAGCTACAGTTTTTCAGGAATATATAATTACGCCGAATAAATTGGGATTCTTTTTCCGTCAGTGGAATGTTTATGGAAATCGGCCTTTGGATTCTCGTATGGATGACACAGTAATGTGAACCAATGTGTCTGGATTATGCTGCTCTAATTGGAGAAAATAAACCCCAGAGGCCCTAAAGATTTACAACCGAGTTAGTCATTATATCCTCAGACAGGCTGTGTATCAACCGACCTGTTTACGCTCATCTCAGCCGAGCTCACGTGTCACAAATCTTCCCTGAACAGAACCTTAAATAAACAGGCCTATTGAGTTGCAACATGTTTAAACGGCCGCTCGAACAATGAGCTGTAATTGCTCCCAAAAAGGGCATAATTGCTGTTCTTGTAAGAGATCCTCTGCGTTGGCAGGTGTCTTCTGATTGGGCGCGGTGGTCTTTGTTTTGATAGGTGCATTTGAGCACTTCGGATGAGCTGTCCGTCAGCGGGAGGATGGCAGCGCCCGCGGCAATCATGGACCTGGCCTCGGCCGCCAGACTCCGAAATATCCTCTTGTATGGCATCCAGCTCCGGCAGTCAAAGGTAAGCCCTCTGTCTTTTCCTTTTAGTTCTTCTCTCTCAAAGTGAGCTCAGAGTGCTTGTGGAATGCAGATTTGAGCGAGGCCAAACTAAACAGAATGGGAAATGTCTTTTTTGGTGTCTCGTTCCAATGCCCTGTCAGGCTTTTCTGCTTCAGGCAAGGTTGCTGTCTTTTATCACCCATCTTTATGTGTTACTGAGTGTACACACATGGACGGCTGATTCTATTTGTGTGCAAGTGGGAATAAATATGTGCCCACCAGGATATCAACTTCACCCCTCCAGCCATGTGTGTTGTTTGAAGTGAATGCCAGAGGGATGAAAGGATGCAGAGGTGCTTTAGGTCTAAAGACCACCACACTCAAGTTAAGCTGTGTGTCATGGGAATCCTCCGCAAGGCCGCCAAGCCTGCTCTGGAGTCATCAGGGTGGATGCGGTTGACCTGAAATCCGTAACCGACTGCTCCATAATTACAGGATCATATAAAATGGAATTATTCATCCAGTGCAGTGAGAAATGTCAGGAGTGCTACCAAAGCCGTCGAGTCAAATCACAACTTTTTGGACCAGATGTGCGGGGCAAACCGAAGACAAATGCTGAATATTCATGGAGCTGCCGGCCTTTAAAATATGGCATCTCTCATGATTCCTGTTTACGTGTGACTGCTGGGCTGTGACGGATGAAGCTTCTTGGCAGCGGCGGCGCTTCGCAAATTGACGATAAAAGTTTCTGCGCCTCCGGCGACAGGGATCTTCGAGCAGCTCAGGTTTGTTCACTCCTGCAAAAGAACAATCGGCGAAGAACGAGGTCCGATCTTTGCTGCGGTCAGCGAGTCATCGTCAGCGGCCTTGACGTCACAGAACCGCCTAATTAAAACGAGATGCTCCGTGTTCTCGATGGCGATTCATGCGCTGCGCTGCTGGCCCACATGTGAGTTTGATTCCACTATCGGATGTTGGACATCATGGTTTTCCTCTGAAATATGGAGACTAATGCTGTTAATTAGTCATCCTGCTTCAACTCCTCCGAGAGAACAGACAAAAGGGGAAGGGAGTGGATGGAGATAATTCGTGTTTCACCATGATAAAATGCTTATCGTTATGAGATAGTGGAACAGCAGAATACAGCCTTGAATAAATCACTGTTAGCTTTTTGTTATAATGAGGATAATTCTTCCCAGATGGCCTTATTCATACTTGTCGGGGTGGCTGCCAACACTTCCTTTGTAAGCCACGCTTGTAAGGTATAGACGGATATTGTTCACAAATTCAAAAAGTTTGTGGTAATTGTTTTATATATATATATATATATATATATATATATGGAAGATACACATAGCAAACATGTTCAGCTAATTTCAGTTCTGATTGTTGACAGAATTAAAAAGCATGAATTAAAACTTTACAGTTTATCTTATTCTACTTTCCCTGTTTGCTGCTTTAAAGAATATATAACTATGATTATATAAGCCATGTTTTTGAAGAAAACGGCGTACAACTGTGGTGTCTCAGCATTTTAAACAATCAGAGGATGAGGATAGTTTCAGCTTGGTCGTACGAACTACTGTTGATACGTGTCGTGTTTTCACACCAACAAGACATGTCTGGATTACATTTTCTGTTCCCTGCAAGGAAGAGGACGAGTGTTCCTGTTTGTAAATCTTAAAATATCCCCGTAAAGGAAGCCAGCACAGATTGGAAACATTTTAGTTGCGTTGTTGACTGTAGTTTTATACATATGTTCTTCCTATGACATTAGACAGCTCACTTTGTATTAATAAACATCAATTCAGTTCATATTTGTAATGAATTAGTTATGCAGCTGCATAGCCATTATTGATTATAATAAGTCTTTTCCCACATAAAAGGATTGTGGCTGTTTGTATTTTCTGGTTTCGCCTTGGGTCCACTCGTCTGGTTTCTGTCCTTTGGATTAAGTTTATTGTTGTTGTTTTTTCAATCATTGACCAAACTGACCAGTCACCGCACATCTGCATAGATAATATCTAGAACTCTCTTCCAAAGTAAGCTGGCCGACTTATTTTCTTAGGAACAGTTATGTGAAAACTGATTGTACGATAAAACAATTGTGGTCGTTTTTTTTTTTTTTTTTTTTTTTTTTTTACTGGCAACAGCAGAATGTGAAACTTATTTCAAAACTGACCTCTTTTACTATATGGACAACTACTACATGGACCTTTATGAGTATGGAGCAGATATTCTGCAAAGAAGCGTTGGTTCTTAGTAACACCGAGTTAAACAGCAATAAAAAAACCCTGAATATGAACTGAACTGACAACTTGGAAACTAAAAAGTAAATGGTTAACCCATTTAAGTCATTAACAATCATGTTATGTATCTGATTTTGTACATTTTGTGCTCTGCTATTGAAAAAATAGCATTGTTAGCATCAATAGCAATGACTGGCAACTATTGTTGCTGTTGCAAAATTATGCCCTATTGTTCCAGGTACAAAATAATTTTGTAGTTTTGTGGGGGGGTTCTAGAGATTTGAATGATTAAATAGATATATACATGTCAGTTGAAAATCATAATTAAATAAAATGACTCTTTCTGGGAGGGTTTGTCTTCATGTTCTCGGGAGGAAGGGGCAGGAAGTTGACGTCATGTAACAGGAAACAGTTGGAAACTGGTCAGTTTTTTGCTTAAATCCTTTGTCTAAGATGTCTACTGTCATGTCTATAAAAACTATATGAGTAACATTTATTTTATTTGAGTAGAATGACAGTCACAGCAGCTAGAGGTGCCGGTGAGTAATTGGTTAACGCCAGATAGTTTACATGTGGTGACTAAGGTATTTTTCAAGCAGTCTGACATTTTTGGAAATACTTGTTTTCACTAGTTAGATAGATTAAAGACTCATGATTTGTTTTATTTGTCATTTCATTCCACTCCCCAAAAAAGACAACACTCATTGGGGCTAAAAAAATAGCCTAAGAATTACACACAAACAGAAAAGCAGAAAAGCTAAACAAAGCTAATCATCTCCTGGCTCCAGCTCTTTACTAAACACACAGATATAAGCATGTTATCAATCATCTCCTTTAACCTCCGTTAGCAAATCAAATCATCTTTTTCCTTTTTCTTAAATTGTTGAATAATTCTTTTCAGGTAAACTGACTTAAAATGTTTGGTTAAAGTTTGAAAAGGATCATGGTCCTGATCATAATGAGTCAAGCAGTTCAAAACCCCATAAACCATCAGTCTGGGTTTGCTTCCTGGCCGCCACACACACACTGTGTGACATCTGTATGGATGTCACACAGTTTCCTTCATTTGCACTGAACTTTGCTACTGAACCTTGAATGTAGCTGCATGTGAAGCTAATTCATACTTCTATTAAATTACAGTTTCTGAGATTAGGTTTAAAGGGTGAAATCATCACAGTGTCTGACGTCATATAATCACTCCTTGGAAAAGTGTATCCGATTGAAAAAGTATATAAAATGTATAAAAATATGAAACAGCCATTATAAAACATTTTTTTAAACAAAATGGGTAAATATGATGAGAACTTTATTCAGTTTTCAGCTGGCATCAGTAGAGCCTTGTGTCAAAGAGCGACCTTATGGAAAGCTTTGATAATATTTGTGCAGTCAGAGCAGTTTAGTATTCTGGATTTAGCTGCAAAGTTCAGCGTAGCATTGACGGAGAAATGCTGCCAGTAGACAACATGTGAATATAATAATCAGGAGCGGAGCAGACCAACTGGGTCGGAACGTAGTCAGTTTTAACTCTGACGTCTGTCTTAGCGATTTGAATTTACACATTGTGCAATGAGCCTCACTGGGAGCACTCATAGTTTATAATGCATAGCTAAGGGTATTCACATGAATATGAATATATAATATCCAACACAAATACTTCCTTCAAACAGGCTACGGAAGTTAAAGATAACTCAAACCAAGTAAAAAGATTAAAGATTAAAGGCGAAATAGGAAATGTATAGAGACAAACAAAAACTACCTGCAAGCATCAATAAAGAATGTGATGGAAGGTTCATCAGGAAGAAACTGTTTTTTTTTTATCATTAAAAAGGTTAAAAAAAGGTCTGTGCTTCAATATAGATGTATAATTTTCAACCTTTTCCAACCCTAATATAGTAAAACAAATGTGTGTCCTCGAGCAAGTGACCTACTCAATCTGACCCAAAATAAAAAAACATCTGGGTGAGAAACAATGGCAGAAATGGGCTGTTTATTAGATAGTAGATGATGTTGTCAGACATGAACATGTACATGTATGACAATGTCTTTCAGATACTTATAAAGAGTTAAAAAAAGAACACCATAAAAATTAATAAATACAATTAAAACACATGACTAGCGCATTTTGAAGAGCGCAACATTCAAGCAATGGTTACAGCAGATGAAATGAAAGATTTTCCGTAGGTGTTTTTCTGGGCCAGTGGGGCTTTAAACTGGAGATGTAAAGTAGAAGAAGAGATGTAAACCTATATTGAGATGATTTTTTCGCACTTTAAAACACAAATAAATCTAGGTGGGGATGTCAACACTTCAAATAAAACCCAGGAAAACTAATATATCTATAAGTAATATAACCTGACCCCCACCCACACACTCACATAAGCACTGCACATCACAAGACCGTGAACTGAAAGCAATAAAAGTATAAACACCACCCGACTGTGATATGATGTGGGGAATTGTGCAATAATCTGTGTAATATTAGCCATAACAATGTGGAAATGTGCAATAGATTTGTATTGTTTTTTAAACCTTATTTCATGTTTGTTTTCGTCTGCCATGACTCATATGTATGAAAGATGTGTGAACCGTTTGCACTCAAACACTCCAGCAAATTCCGCAACCGTGTGCAAAAACAATACAGGTTGTCTTATCTTATGAAAACAGGCCTTTGCTGCCAAAGTGAAACCTCTCATTCATCTCAGTGTCTGGATTTGTCCAGTGACTCTTTCTCATCGTGATGCTTCATTCATTATTTACTCTGTAAATAAGATGCGCTGACATCATTGTTATTCTTTACTGGTTGTGTGATTATTAATAATGTGTCGTTATTACCATGGATACGACTTTCCAACTTCCTCCTGCTCCATACTAGGCGTTAAAGTTACACCCAGATGACAGGGCAAATGCAAACTAAACGATGCACTAATCACGTCAGAACTTTCAGTTTTAAATCGGATATAACGTTACACCCAGGCGTCCGCCCAGCCGGTGCAGAGCTGCACGTCTCTGGAGATATTTCCAATCCAGTAAACATTAAAGTACAGTACATGTTGTAAACTAATACTGATCCTTACCGGCTACGTTTTAATCCAAAGAAGCGATTTTCTTCTTTTAACAAAAGGTATGACTTTCTCCTTTTTTTATGCCGGTTGCTATTAAATATAATCCATCATAAACTCAGAATGATTTCATCTCCTCCTTTGACTTGATTGTTGTTTTTTAAACTGCGTAACAGTGAGAAGAACAACTGTTGAGTTCATTTAAGTGTCTCTTGCGTCTCTTTATGTATGCACCGAGGAATTATTGGACGCGCCCACCACTTTGGAAACTGGATTTTTAACCTTTGACAGTTAAACTGCATGAGCGCATGGAATGTTCGTCAAAGAGCGGTTGGGAAAACTATCCACCTTGTTGACCTTATAGCAATGTCTTTTTGGATTCAAAAGTGGATTTTCTCAAATGAGGCCCGTCTACGGTTTCACATTATTCGGAGTAACACCCAGCTGTTGAGGCACAACGCATCCAGCAGCTCATGTGTGAAAACTAATGTTAAAACCTCAATAGTAGAGGAGGTAAAAGATGAAAAAAATGTGTATACTGCAGGTTCTGACACAAATCTTAAAAGTACATTAGGGTCATAGGAATCAATTAATCAGTTCACCTTATGTTTCAAAATGGCTGCCAATAATACACTAAATCCAATAAAGTCCTTAACTTTTCATGTGTAGATAAAAAAAAAATTATAATAATAACCCTGTATATCTCTGAAATAAAGGGTGATCTGACTTTCTGTCTCTTTGGATAAATTTATTCCTATGGCCCTAAGGTACTTCCACACCAAAGCAGACGTTTGTGTCAGAACTTGCAGTAAAATGTCCATTAACTCCTCGACTACAAACCAATCTGAAGACGCCGGTTGAGGATTCGCAGACACCGGATCCCCATAAACTGACACGATGTTGTGAAAACGGTGACGGTATTCCCTATCAGTGTCGGCCGAGCCGATAGGAAGTGTCATCGGATCCCTGCTCATACAGGGTCCTGGCAACTTGTCATCCGCTGAAAAGGGAGTTGTCACGGTGATATATGGGTGTTGTAATCCTCACAGCGAGAGCCCTGATGTTTACCCAACCCCATATTTCCTCCCGCTCAAAGAGCCCGGACCAGGAATCCTAAACCTGAGAAGAGATTAGCCGGCCAGGAAGAAAAGAGCAGGAGAGAAAGGAGAAGAGGGAGGAAAGGGAGAGGACTCTATAGGTCTATTCTCCTCTACCTGTTCAGATCAGACAGGTGAAACCCTACACGGCCCAGTGAAGCTCTCGCTGTGACGCCCATGGAGTTGCCCCCTCGCCAGGGTCAAGGGAGACCGGGGACGGCGGCCGTGTCTGTGGTTTCAGCACACTCCGACTAAATCCAACTGTTGTCCTCTGCTGAAAGAATAGCCATAATCGCGACAGGCGTATAGCGTGAAAGTTTATCTTCAAAAGTGAAAGCTCTTTGAAGGTCGTCTTACAGAAGCCGCGTCTGGATCCTGGAAAAAATAAACTGAAGCGGGTGGGGGATGATTAATGGGAAAGGAAAAAAGAAATAAACATTGCTCAGCTAAACAATGTTATATTCTTATTTCTCGCTTTTCTCTAGACCAGTGGAGTCAAACTCAATTTGGTTCATGGGCCACATCCGGCACAATTCTCAAGCGGGCCGGATCAGTGAAAATGATGCAGTTTTCCAAATTTCAAATTTCTCCCCTCCTTTTTATATAAAGAAATATGTTATAATTTTTTATAGGATTAATTATCCTTAAATTTACAAAACAGTTGACATAAGTAAAAAAAAATTTAAAAAAAACTAAATTTAGTTTTTTTTAAGCAGCAGGTGAAGTTATCTCCTTAAAAACATTTTCAAATCAAAACTGTAAACATTTCATCATTTGAGCCCTGAAAGATGTTTTGACATTGCATTTTTGTGAAGAAATACGAACTAGTCCATTTTTTTCCCCACACTTATGACTTGTACAGTCATCCATTGAACTGAAGTGTGTGTATGTGTGTGTGTCTGTAGGGCAAATGAATAAGGCATTTGAGTGATGTTGTGGAGCAGAAAGTTCAATATTGTTTTTTACTTTCTCTTTTGTATACTTTTGCAGGAATCTGTGTTGGTCCTTTGTGCAGTTACTGTGGATATTCATTCAATAAGTCTGGCTGGACATGATGCAATAAGTTCTTCTATGTGCAGTTGCTTTTCTGGAACTTGGAGGGGGAACTGATGATGTGATAACTGTGGTATATGGTGTTTTTCATGTGATGTCTAGATCTCAGGAATATGTTTGTTTTTTTATGTTTAATGGAGTGTGAGTGTCGCCTGTGTCCAAGACAAATTTCTCTTAAGGGAGATAATATTTATTTGAACTAAACTTAAATGTAAGATTCTGAGATGGGATTGTAGCCCACCTACCCTGCGAGTAGACACTATAAGCTAAAAAGGTTGATTTTAAGAATCTGATTTCCTATGAACTTGAATTAAGTGAAAGTTTAGAAAGTCATAAACAATCAGGTTTCACCACACAGCCCCATTACTAATGTCTGCTCCCTGGTTAATGCTTTCAGACGCAGTTACATGTTGCTTTAGAAATTTCTAAATGGCGTGCCAAGGGAAACCAATTTCTCCAGAGGTTTTTTTTGGGGTTTTTTTGTCCACACGTTTCCTCACAGTACATCTGTCAAGTGACATATACAGCGTATCCTGCTGAGGTTCAACAAGGCAGACAGGTGAAACCCAACACAAGCAAATGAAGCTCTTGCTGTGACACGATGTATTTGCAGCCTGGCAGGGTCAAAGGGGATCAGGAACGGTGCCGTCGCTGCTGTCTCAGCACACTCTGACCTTACTCTGAGCAAATATAACGACTTCTTCTCTACTGAATATGTTATGTTTTATGAGGTAAAATGAGTGTTGGAAGCATTAGAACCTTTCAAAAGTCTATCTCTATTTTAGTTTTTGAACTCCTGATGAGTTATTACAAGGTAGATTATGAGTCCAAGACAACTGGGAGCTTTCAAAAGGAGTAAAAAACACTTTCTGTATTGAGATGTTTAAACCAGGGGTGTCAAACATCTGGCTCAGGGTCCGGAACCGGCCCGCTAAAGGGTCAAATCTGTACGACTGTACAAAATGTGACAGAAAATGGACCAGTTCATAAATGGTTTGTAAGGCAGGAGATAACTTCATCTGCAGCTTAAAAAAACTGAATGTTGTTCAGGGAGTAAGTGTTTTGAATTGAAATAACAGTAAACTGACCGAATATGGAATAACTGAAATTATACTGTTGATAGTGCACTTTTGTTCCTATGACATCTCTCCTGTTTTGTAAATTGAAAGGTTAATTGTGTAAATTTGTATCATGTATTTCTTTGCATAAAAAGGAGAGAAATTTGTAGGTGTTATTTATACATTTATTTTTACTTGTCCAACCCACTTGAGATCAAATTGTGTGGGCCCATGAACTAAATTGAGTTTGACTTCACTGGTTTAAAGTGATACTTGACTGAATGGATTTTCGATAACTTAATCAAAACATTGTGTTGGAAGTGTTAATGTATTCCAATAGTCTATCTCTATTCTGGTCTCTGAATACTGATGAGTTATTACAAGGCAGATTATGAGTCCAGGTCAATTGGGAGAAAAAAGGGGAAAAAAATGCTGTTTGTGTTGAGTCGCTGTGTTTAAAGTGATACTTGACTGAATGGACTTTAGATAAGTTAATCAAAACATTGCCGAAAGCCTAACAGATAAGAACTGACATGGCGTTTCTTCAAGCTGTTTTCGGTTACCAGGACGACACCTCTGGGAGCGCTGACGGATTTGGGAGAGTTTTCCTTATGGATCCGCTGCACTTACCATCAGAGTTAAAACTCCAGCATCCCCCCTGCCTATTCACACCGTTCTTTCCTCCTGCTGTTTTCCTAAGTACTTGCCTTTGTTGGGATAATTATGTCTTTAAACGTTATCTAAGATCCCCCTGGAAACGAGGATGAGAGCACTTGGCGCTCTCGGTGGAATCCTGACATCTCCATACAGACAGAAGCCCGGGGATCACTCCCCTCCTTAGTGATGTATTTGTAGAGTGTTAAGGTCAGAGCCATGGGAGAAACTCGCAGTGCCGCAACATGTGCAGGATATCAAGCTTGATCTTCCATGCCGACAGAGCTCCAGATGTGTGTCGGTATGTATGAAACTTGACCGCTGGAGTTTGGCTCGAGGAATTAGACATACCAAAGCGGTGTTTACTCAGCTTTGATTTCCGAGATTAAAAAGACCAGCGAGCATGCTGCTGGGGCTGATGTCACCCGACTCGGGCTCGTACAGACAATTGGGGGAAGACGTTCCAAAACAGAAATGGGTGTTAAAAGCAAGACAAGTTCACTCTTATGGAATATTAATGTCAGCCATCTCTTTACAATTAGTTTGTGAACATTCTATCATGCAGAGTAAGAGCAAAACATACGTGTGTGTTTGTTTTGCCATTTGGTTTCGAGCTGTTCTGACCACCCACAGTAGCCCCGGTTTGAGTTTCTTTCCAGCTCTTGGGTTCTGTTGTAGGCGAGCGTTGCTCCGCAGGGATTATACTCATTTAACAGGCCTCATCAAAGATTGTTTTTGCGCTGCTCACCTTCCTGCTCGGCTGCTGCTTTTATTTGAAGGGACCTCTCGGTACACATGCTGGTCTGGTTGGATGTGATGGAAAACTAGCTGCAGAATAGCACACAGTGTTTTCAGAGCAGGGAAAATACCACCACACACCCCAAATGCTGTTAAAACTTAAACGGAGGCTGGTAAATATATCTGCTCCTTTAGTCACTTCGGCAAATGGGGAAAAAACACTCACAGGAGCTAAATCCTTTACAGGAATATTAAGGCTTTGAGTCATAACCAGAGTTATGACCGTTAAATCAATAAGCAGAATCATTCAAATGTGCAAAATCCTTAACACTTGATATGTTTATGCACATCGAACAATTGTACGGCAAAAATAATTTTGGAATTCACTAAAAATGCGTTGCCTATTGTTAATCATTTTGTTAGATTTATGCGTAATGCTTGGAGATTCCTCCGGTGTCTAATGGGTTATGATTTATCTTTCATCGTCAGATGGCTAGAATAGAAAGCCTTTATTGTCATTATACAAGGTACAATGAGATTTAAAGCTTCACCATAAAGTGCACACATAAATAAACATAGGACAAATGTATACAATACAACTAATATAAAACTACTAACAACATAAACTCTGCAGAACCTGTGGAAAGCTAAGAGGTACCAAGGCAGGTTGAGGGTAAACAGGTACATAGGTTGGGAGTAAAGTGATTAAAGTGACTAGCAGCAAGTGATTGAAGTAGCAATGACTAGATAGATGGATGGATACCTGCTTTAACAATCCTCATAGTAACTATTTCAGCTAACTTTGTTGTACCGATTAACTAAATATAACCCGGTTTCATCATGATAACTTCAATTTCGCCTTCTTAGACTCTTGACCTGCAAATGCTCTTTGCAGGTCAAGTTTGGGATGAAGAGCATCTATTGTGGTGAACAGAATGTTTGTAGATGTGAGCTACTGAAAATGAGAAGATAATAGCAGTTCTTCAGATTCTTAAATGTCTTCATGATCCAAAATGGAATCAAAAACTTAAAAGAGAAAACATGTCTACACAACATATCTCCATAGCCGTCATAGGCCGTGTTATTAAAGGTTGTTTGCAGTAAGAGTTGCTTATTGTGGGCAAATTCTTAGAATCATGATATTTTCTTAGAATCTCAAAGTTAGGGCTAAATCCTCTTAAAGATAAAAGAAACTTAGCTCTTAAAAGAGCTACTCAGGTGAAATCTGCTGAATCAGGAGCTCTCTGAGAGGATTCTCAGAATCTTTAGTAGTCAGTTGTGGATTTGAAAGAAAAATAGTAGAAAAGATGAAAAAATCTATTTGGATTTTCAACCTGCAGTGACACTTTTTTGAATAAAATTCATGAAAACTACACACAACATGGTGAATAATCTGACGCATTAGTTTATTTTAAAAAATGTAAATCTGAAAAATTGAATTACAAGGTTTTCCCCCACCAGTGATAAAAAGATAAATGTGAAGCTTTGTTTCTACATGGCAAATATACAGAGATAATGCTGTGTAAAAAGAATCAATTGTACGTAATACGTAAATGTTTATAGAACTTTATGAAAATCTTTATTCAGCCTGAAAAAGCATGATAACTGATATGCATCAGGAAAAAAACTGAAATGCTTTGAATTACAACAGTGCATTAAATGTATCTTTTGTGCAGTTTTAATAGTGTTTTAGAAGACGCTGATAGGGGGGGTTCACCCCAGGGCGCTGTACAGAGCAGCTCCGCCCCTGTGTGTAGCTTCATTATTGGTGTATGGTAAGTTCAGAGCTTGCACATGTAGCAGCTGCAGCTGCGGTGTAGCTATGGTTTGCAATGGTCCCTCACTGCACAACCATACATAATCCTTTTGTTGCTTTGGTTCCCACGGAATTTGGTGGAAAACTAAACGGCACTGAATCAGACTGAAAGCGTAACTTCAGCGGTGGTAATGACCAACCAATTTGTTTGGCGGTCGTCCCTCGTAGTTGGAAGCTTCAGTCAGCTGGTAAAGTGCAAACGGCTGGTGAGTTTTGGGGTTTGGGCCCCAACGCTAAAATCGAATTTCCTGCTCCAATGGAAGTTTATAAAGTTATAAATAACCTGATTTCAAGGTAAAAATCCAAGAATCTGGATATGTATTTAAATGTTTTCTCACAAAGTGTCATATGAAAGTGATTTTCCTTCACAGTTGCTGTTTGCGGTCCCTTCTTGTTCTCACACTACATCTGTCAAGCCACACGGTCGACTTTATCCCCTGATGTTTAGTCTGCGGTGCACCGATATTTTGACAGCAGTACGAAAACACAGTGTTGCACCTATGATTGTATGTTTGGATTTTGGCCTGCGATTGCAATCTCATGCTTGTATTAAGGTGTAAGTGAGGGCACTAAGCCTTGGCCAGGATGTGTGCTGCTGTTTGTAATAAATGTCTTGTTTTTTTCAATATTTCCCTCCACCTGCGCCTGACCTCAGATGCTCTTAGTGTTTCAGATCGAGTTTGGCTCGCCTGCTTTTGTGTAAGTGATAACGTGTGATAATGTGTGTGTGTGTGTGTGTGCTTTTAGGAATCTCTCACCGCATGTGGGATTTGGTTTGTCCCAGTTCATAAATCCAAACCATGCCTTCATGCTTTCATACCTCCACCACTAAAGATCCATTGTTCTGCTTACTGTTTTGAGGTATGTCTGTCGGAGAGTTGAATTCAAACAGAGTTGTCTGTCACCGGAGCTTATTGAAAAAGACGCTTCTCGCTGAGGGGATCCAGTGGAAACACAGACCCCCTCAGTGTCCCATTCATTGCAGCTTTAGGCCTCTCAGAAGAGGGTCCACAGACAGAGGAGGTCTACATTAAGATGTGACTAGCAAACTGCTGTTTGCCCAATGGATGCCCCCAGACAGGATATTTTGGAAACCCGTGTTGAAAGAGCATCACCGGTGTACCGTGAAAGAGCCGTGGCGTGGTGTGGCGGCGATTGTTCTCTCAGTGGAGCCTGAAAAGCGGTTATCAATACAAAAGTTTGCTTTTTCTATGGCTGGAAAGTCTGAGGGAAGTTATGGCCTCACAGAAGTATGGTGGGATGCAGATTTTTTCATTTTCCTACATTGCAATCCCTTTCAGATGAAGTGAGGCAGAGTGGGAACGACACGGTATCTAAAGTACAGACATTCAGGCAACGACCCTAAATTCAATAAAGCACATTCCCCCGAGATGCTAAGTAAGAAATAATGCTTAGGTTTCTGTCATCTTTGTCAACTTCAGATCTCAGATTCTCACATCCGCAGCTTTTATATTTATGGTTCCATGGTTCAGTGGATGTGTGATGTATTCTCTGAAGGGTCTTTAACCCGAAACGCAGTGAATATTAAAGCCAGCTGAAGTGTCTTTGTGGACTAACTCATACCTAAAGTTCCGGGCAGGTTGTTCAATCATCCTGTTCCCTTTGTCTTTACTTTTCTCCAGTTAGCGTCCAGTGTAATATGGAACGTAAAGTACATTAACTTGAGTAGAAGCTTGAGATTTTCAATTTTCTTCATTTATCTTCTACTTTTCTTCCTTATGGTCTTGTATCCTTTGATATTCCCTCCTTTGTTTCCCCTTTTCAAATGATCTGAAATAATGCAAGCAGCTCAAGAAGAGATTTTCTTTTCTTTCCAGTTTCCTCTGTTCTTTCTTGAAACTCAACTGAAATCATGCAAATCCTCCAAAACTAGAAAGTGCTAGCAAAGCCCAAAAATTCTTTCACAAATCATAATTTTACTTAAATCTGAGGATATTCTGCTGCCACTACTTGTTTATTTCTACTATTTAAATCCCACCTCTTTGTCCTAGTTACTCACCAATCTCACACATATGCAACAGAACTCAAAGTTTCAAAGGACACTTAAAATATCAGGCTATAAATTGATGTACGAAACACCAAGAATATTTCCATTTGATGAAACGGCCACAAAAAAAAAAAAATGGAGTCATGTGTTTGAATGTTTCAGTCTTTGTAAGCATCATGTAGCTCAAATGAACAACTGGAACAAGCTGAAATATAATATAATATAATATAATAATAATAATATATAATATTTTAATGTCAAACAGTGTGTTTTCCAACCTTAAAGCTATTTATTGGGAAATAGGGGGAATACATGTATTTTCCCCTGTAAAAAATTGAGCTCTTCCACTTTTTTGTCACTATATGAGATGATTCTCTTCAAACGGTGGAAACAGTATTTGTATGCATTCAAAACCATTTTTAAGTAAAAGACTGTAAATAGTATCAGCAAAATACACAGTAAAATGTGTTGGATTATATAGGATTTTTTTACGTGGAAGGTTTATGCAGTAGTTTATTAAATACTATCTTATGTTAAATATTATCTTAATGTTAAGATTTAAACTACTTTACATATTGTTGGGTAGTTTAATCTATAAAAATCATCAGTTTCCTTTTTGTAGCATCGCTGCCCTGTAAAAGCCAAAAATCAACTTTTCATGGTCACAAAGAAACAGACTGTTTTCAGCTTTGTGACATTTTCCTGCTAATCCAAGAGGGGTTTTAAAATCTATTTGTTCAGCCTAAGATAAAAGAGAGATCTCTCAACCCATGAAGAGACACTTAATTCCTCAGCTATTGCAAACAAAAAAATTAACATATTTGGAATTACATGGACAGGAAGGGTATGAACTATGAAATCTAAGTAGAAGTAACTACAGATGTCAGACAAATGTAGTGGAGTAGAAATATTTGTCTTCTGAGATGTAAAGTAGCAAAAAACAATAATTGCAAGTACCTCACATTTGTACTTAGGTGCAGTACTTGAGTAAATATAGTTAGTTACCCTCCTCTGGTCCCTGTGTGATCTGTACAACGTAACATTTAGAGCTGTAATCACAATTGTGGACTGGCCAGTAATCGGACCTGCTATCCCCCTTCTCTCCTCTCACTTTAGCCTCTAGCTACTGCCTGTTTTCAATGATACTCTGGGGGGGGGGCAGCAAGACCACAATACCCAGTCCGGGAGGAGCTGTCAGAAGCCCTGAAACACTATCCACTCTTAGACCAAAGCACAGCGTGTTTTTAGCAGTATTGTATCACTGGGATTCAACGCGCGGGTCATTTGGGGAGAATTCAGTTTTAATAAAGAGTCAACGAAGTTCACGTTAGGTGGTGGTTTTCCACTTCCAAGAGTCCCGGTCATGATGCTGCCCTCAAGTGGAAGCTACGGCCATTTGAACCTCACGTCACAGTGAAAAACCCAGTGACAGTAAACGTTAGGGTGATGAAAAGAGGTGATAAAAGTCTTCAGAATGTCCTTGGCGGCGCCGGTTATGGTAGCTGGTGTGAGTCTTACAACTCTTTCCAGGGCTCTTGGCTTGGGCCTCGTGCCAAGCTTTTCCATTAGCTGTTTTTCAATTAGGAGCCGGCGCGCCTGGCGCTTCATGAAGGGAAGCGGAGGGGAAGTCGGCAGCAGCAGCGGCAGCAGCGGCAACCAGGGACGTCGGGAGAATGACAGAGGCGTGCAAATTGTCACCGTTAAAGGTCCTAATTGCCTGAAACCTTTAAGCTTCAAAGCAGCCGCTTCTTGTGTGGCAGAAGTGCCGCAGCAGGCTCGAGACGGAAAGGTTGATTGCATCCGTGGCATTTAAGAGTAGAGTGAGTTTGAGGAATCGCTTATTGTGTGGTCCGCCAAACGCTCACCCCCTCCATCCCCGTCTCTCCCCCGTTCCCCCTCTGCTCTGCGTTTCAAAGACCTGTCGCCTCACGGCTTGTCAAAATCTTCCCTTTAAACGGTAAGCAAAAATAGAAGCTAATGATTGAAGTTCCATTCCATAAACTTGCGGTCGCAGTTTGGAATAACAAGGCTGTTGCATGTGTTGGTGCATTCATACACATGGGAGTGATTGAGAACATTTTGCTTTCAGTTATTGCCCAGTCATATGATTGTGTATGACACTGTTTATATATTAAAATAACATTGTCACTTAGTTTCGTAATATGACTTGACTTGTCTCTTGAGGGGAATCGACATGTGCAAAATAAAACAAAAAACAAAAAAACAAAAACAAAAGCCTGGAGTAACACCGATAAAGTCCCAGTGAACTCTCCATCTATGACTTCTATCAACTGGTATTTTCCCCTTGATACCAGTTCATATATTGTTTGCTGACAGTCTCTCTTTTTTAAAAAAAATGTAAAAATCTGTCAGGAGAAGCTATATAAAGTCTGTGTAGGCCACCAAGGGAATGGATGTGTCAGTGATCGATGTAGCAGAGGCCCGGTGGAAAAAAATAAAAGTGTTAGATTCCGAAATGTACAGTAAACGTGTCGCGTTGCCATTCGTTATGGCGTAAGTTACTGATGATAGTCGCTGCACTAATGTGAATAAATGATACTTTGCCTGGGAAATCCTTTAAGTAAGGATATGTGGCAGTTAATCATCCTGAAGTGGAAAGTGAGGTTCCCTCACGTCTAATAATAGTGAATCTCGTAAAATCCGGCCCTTGCTTTGCACTTAGACTTTGGCACTTGTGATATTTCTGTCCGTCTTTGGATCGTCTGAAGATGAAGTCCTCACTATAAACAGGTGAGCAGTGTTATGAGCTCAAATGGCTCCGTCAATCAGACTAATTTACCCGTTCTCGAAGGCTCAGTTATGCCTTCACTTCAGGTTCCATCTTGTTTTCTGTCCAAACGTCCCACTGGAGCTCAGATTCAGAATCTGATTCAGCCTCAGGGCTGCCACAGTCAGGAACCTTCAAGCCTTGATGCTTGCGAACTGGTTTCTCCATCTCCATATATTCTGCTGGAGGAGACTCTGAGACAGAGATGGTGGAAAACTGTCTCCAACATTGGAAGACAGAACCTCTGATGATGATGATGATGAAGATCTGGAGGCATCTAATTCCCTTCCAGGATCGAGTTCCAGCTCTTGGTGTGCGCATGAGTGTGTCTGTGCTTCTGCTCCATCTTTCACACGCGTATGTGTGTGTCCCAGCACGTGTGTTCACTCTCATGGTTGTTTGCCCGCAACAATGAGCCGCTTTATACATCCCGGATGCTCCTTGGTGCAAGCGCAGCCGCGCGCCAACAGCGGCCGGGTCAGTAGCGGCACCCGCCGCCGTCATCTGTCAACTCATGAGAAGCGAACCGTGGCGACCAACCCGCTCCTCACGCTCCAGAATATGGATTCCAGCCTGAAAGCGGTTAGATATGCAAATGTATCCGAGGCCGCAGCGTTTTATTGTTGCGAAGTAATTTGACTCTTTTGTCGTGTTTTTTTTTCCCCGACCACATTTGAAGCCTGAGTGGCAGCAGTGACGACTTTAAGCTGAGCCACGAGTCGATGAAGAGCTCAAGTCCTATTTGTGTTCCACTGTGCAAGCAACTACTTGATTTAATAACGATGCATTATGAAGCATATTTATATTTCAAAGGCTGCGTATCTGCAGTGGAAATAAATCAGTGCCGGGGTTTAAACACGCTTAAAACTTTGATCCTCCTTGGTGATCTTGACTTGAATTTTTGCTCTCTTATTTTTTTGTGTGTAAACTTCAAGCGCGTGCATGCGCGTGTGTGTTTTTTTGTTCTGTCTATAAGCAAACAGGCCTCTATAATGTAGTCATTAGCTGCGGTTTGATGGCTGGAGCTGTCTTCAATATGCCCGAGACACCCGGGGATCTCGTGACTTTCCCAGGGTCCTCATCGATGCACATGGGTGGTAATCGTCCGACGATGGTGCTCATCGCGTTTATCGGCCCTGCCGCCTTTTAGCTCTCCCACAAACACGTGTAACATCTCAAATAGTTTCCGTGCAGATGTAATTGCTTTTAGATAACAGTATGAGGAATGCTTTGATCTGATTGCTAATGGTGTAAACAATGAAAAGACGCAATCAGATTTACTGTGGCACTTTGATTTGGCGCTCGCAGCTCCCGACTGATCACTGCCGAACCACTGCGTATTCCTGATATGTGGGCAGCGTTGGGCTATCAGCTGCGTTCTGTTGACTGCTTACAGATGTACTGGCCCATCTCATTCAGTGATTAAGCCACAGAACAATGACTCGGGCGCATCGTAAAGAAAAACAGGAAAGCCTCTTTCACGCCGTTTCCTGCAGTTCTTCATGAATCTGGCCAATTGTAGGTTTAAAAGCATATTAAAAAAGGATTGTAGATGCTGACACAGAGCCCTCTGGAGCCCATTCAAACCTATCATATTTTGATTCCATGGTTTTTTGTTTTTTTTTCTCATTCCCCCCATGTTGCTTTAATCAATGAGACGCTGGAGTCACTGATCTGTGCTCCGCTGCCTCAAGTCTGCTGGTGTGGAAAATCCATGTCATCCGACTCCCCCTACGCTGGTTCTGATTAGGGAGAAGTGCTCCGGGAGTTCTGGATCCAGGGTCCCTCGCTCCCATTAACCACGGTCAGGCCCGATTCCACGCTCATCGCTCTCACACCTCGTCATGTTCCCGTCCAATCCCTGCGCTCGCCGGGCTGCACGGAGCTGGCTGTCGGGCCATAAGATGGAGAGTGGATGGAGTGGGAGAAAAACGTCCTTTCAGCTCCAAACGTGTCAAACTGCTGACACATAGTTGTGTTTAAAGCTCAGGTTTGATGATTCCACAACATGAAAAATGAATATTCATTCATTCATTTCATTTATTTCAACATATACCTCTCTGTTGCATGTTAGAACATTAAAAGCTTTGCGAAAAGTCTTAATAAACCTGATTTTATTCACCGGGGCCCAAACCTGCCTTTCCAGCGCTGGCGTGGAAACCGCTTCCATGTCCAGAGGAGAGAGTGTCAGAGTGGCTGGTGTTTTTCTGGTCAGACAAACAGTCACATTCAATCAAATTTTAAAGGTAGCTCTGACCATCGTTTCCATCGGTAACGTTATATGCGGCGAGTTGATTGCTTAGTCCGAGGATTGGAGGGATTGTGGCTCTTAAAAGCAGTCAGATGGGACAAGAAACACAAGCGGTCAGATGATCACTGAGGTTTCAGATGCAGCCCCAGGTTAACCAAACATATTTTGAAGAGGAAACAAAGTTGAACACTTTTGAATTTGGACCAAAGACTGTCCGTTATAAACATCCATCACAGTTTATGGACCCTCTTCATGGTTCAACTTTGGCCTGCTGTACTAACCACGGTTGTGTGAGCAGTTTCCCTATGAAATAAGGGATTACCTAATCATTTCAAGTGAGCTCATTTTTGGTTTTGCCCCTAAATTGGTCGATAATGTGGCTGTTGTCTGAACAATGTAGTTTATGTCCTGTCATGATTACAGATGAAAACGGTATCTAAAATTGCAAAAAAAATAACCCTGACCCTAATTTCAACTAAGTTGAATTGAACTTTGACCCCAAACACGCTGGCCTTGACAATGTGGGTGCAATGCTTTTCTGGCTTTAATGGGAGGAGGAGGTTATGAATAATAATGTTAAGTGGAGAAGAACGGTTATGTAAAAATTATTGTGGTGCGTGTCTGTATTCCTGGAATTGTGAAACTCTATTCCTGCATCTTACGGGAAACAAAAAAAAGAGAAAACAGATACTAAGTTAGTGGATTGATATGACACTAATTTACATTTTAATACAGCTTGACGATTCCTGGTCAGCTGCGTCTCTAAGTTTGTGCCGCTCGAACTTTTTGCTCCTTGCGCATTTAGCATGAAAGTGATGCAATGTTCTGGATGTTGAAACCAAAATCTATCCCAGACCTCCTCTTCTTTCTATTCTCAGTGGTCTATGTCCTCTTTTGTCTTCTCAGTGGTACATACAGGAACTTTAAAGACGTCAAGATATGAAAATGCTTTTTATATATTGTCCTCAGCGCATGCTGCTACATCAAAAGAGATGTCAAACGTGTTATTAAAGACCATTAATGAAAAAGTCCAGGTAGAGCATGGAGCATAAATCTATGTGAAGAAGGAACTGGTGGTTACAACAAAGTAAAGCTCCTTGAACTGCGATGCCTTTGAAAGATGGAAAACAGGTCATTCTGAGGCCTCATCAAGCAACTGAATCAAAGTAGGGAGTTGCTGCAGCCTGAGGAATGGAGTCAGGGGAGTGAAAACCATTAAAAGTGCATTGTGCAGGCGGGCTGCAAGGGAAAAAAAGAAGAAAGAGATACAGAATCAGGAAAACAAAACAACCACAACAGTGGATTTCACTGTTCAAGGGGAAAAAAAGAAGCAATGAGAGAATGTATAGGGCCCTTTTGTCTTACGTGTGGTTTCGCATAGATCTGTCCAATATCATGCATCATGAATCTCAGTCGGTTCACGAGCTGCACATTAACACAGATTTGTGGAAAAAAGAGAGAGAGAGAGAGAAAGCCCAAGTGCCTTTACTTTTTGTGGCATTTTTCTCTCCCGCTCCTTTGGAAAATTGCTTCCGTCTGTTGATTGAACAAGTCATAAAATAACATGGGAGTCACGGAAATCCTCCCTGAGAATCTGCGATTCTTATTATCAGATAAAATGTGGCGAATTCAGTTTGCAGCACAGTCCACGCTGTGCGTGTTTGACTTCATCGCTGCAGGTGTTGGATGCAAGATCTCTGTGTCATTCCGAAACGCATTCTTTTTGAGAACATCACGAGATGTTGGTGTAGCTCAGAACAGCTCACGCTGTTAATTTCTCCCTCACAGGTCTGTTACTTCCTTTTGTCCAAATGGAACAACGTGTTTATGGCTTGAATTTGTCACAATGGAACATTGTGTACAAACGTTTGACTCAGAGACTGAGAGAAAAGACAAACGTCTACAAACGTCTGCATCCAGGCGTCGTAGTGTGTGTGTGAAGTTGCTTAGCAAGGAGGCTCATTTCTCTCCTGTCCACCTGTAATTGAGTTTTCTTTAACAAACGATCTCGCTTCCGCTCTTCCTCATCTCTTTTAGGACACGGAGCGCTGGGAGAGGTCAGTGCTGAGGGTCACTGAGATTGCGTCAGCGTTGATCCGGGAGAGGAGCTCCGCCCTGGTGGGACAGTTTCTGCAGGCATGAAGGGACGACAGCAAGAAAACACCAAATCCCCACAGCGAGTTTCTCACTGCTCGGATCAGGTTTGTGTTAGAACAGTGTTTTTCCTGTTCGGCATGTTACGACCACCAAGACTTAATTGACTCTGACATGTGGTATCCCTTTAATTACCACCTGCCAGACATTTTTTACTGCGGCAGTGAAACGTTTTACTAGTCGTTACTGTAATCAACCACAACTCAGAGGCAGAGTTGTTATATGATAAATATGTTTGTTTAATAAATTGTGGTTGTTGTTTTCTGGGTTGAATCTGCAGTGAATAAAAGAGAAAGTTGCTTCTCATCTACAGAATTGTTGGAAAAACACCTAAAAATATCACAAACATGTAATTAACAGATTTATACAACATATTACAACTGAAAAATAATTTACTTATCAAAACGATGTTGACTGAACAAAGATGCTGCATGTGATGTTTTTTTTTTTATATTAAATTAGTATTTGTTTTATATTAAAGCCCCTTTGTGTTGAATTGGGACTTTTTATCACTTTGGTGACTCCTTGTGGTGGCATAAATAAACACACTAACTATAAATATCCACTGTTATCAACACAAATACAATGAATTTCACCTTAATTTCACCAAATTTTTCATCTGAAAGACATTAAAATCATGTCAAATTTTTCACATAGGGGCTTTAAAATCACTTAAGGGACAGTATAAAACATTAGGGTGTGTTATTTTGTGAGTTTTTTGATGGTGGCGGGTTTTGACAATTTGACTGACAGCTGCTCAAACAGAGAGTTTGGGGCATTAATGTAAAGACAGTTAAACTCAGTTGTGTTATAACCATGACTTTGTCTGACTGAAACACAGATATGTAATATGAGCTTATATTTTTTGTACTCCACTGAAACTGCTTATTTAAACATAAAGTGAAATAATAAAGATGTTTTTCATATACATGTGCTCGTTTGAGAATCTTTTTTTTATTATTTTTTTTTTCAAGTTTTATCTTGAAATCACAATCATAAACATACAGAATTCCTAAACATCCTTTCAACAGGTGCTCAGCTGACTGCCTCCTCTTCATAATCCAGCTGCTTCCAGGAAAGGTGACCAAAGTGCTTTAAAGTTTAGATGCAGGACTGTTGGTCTGCGAGCATCAGTGGAGCTTTAATGACGGAGCTTAAAGACAGAGTCTCCTGTTTCCTGCAGTGAAGCGGCTCTAAAAACCTCCAGGCTACTCTGCGGAGGCCGAAGATAGGAGAGAGAAAGTTGTGATGTCTTCCAGGTAGAACTGTGACATGAGACACACACACACACACGGAGGAGGAAACACAAGCAGGGTTCAGGGGGACAGTTTATCTCCTGTATCCAGTAACAGGCACAAATTGCTTTGTGAAAACATTCAGATCCATCGTCATCATTTAAAGAGAAGGCTGAAACTCATACATTTCACAATTATCCCAAGATCTTTTCTTGTGATAAATGACCTTAGGAACAAAGTTCAAGTTATCTGGAGATAGTGGCATTAAATTAATAATTGCGTGCCCGGCTGTTGTCTGTTTCTGTGCTCAGAGAAGCTGCAGAGTTGACATTAATTCTCTTTGACATGACATGATCCTCTGGTAATATACAAAACAGCTTCAACCAAAACCAAAAATATCTACGCTCAGCAGCCAAAAAGACATGAGATGCTATGAGGGGAATAAAAAAAACCTTGCAGTAACATAATTTTGAAGGATAAAACAAATCATGTTCCCATGGTGATGGGGTCTTTCCTCCCTGCTTTGCCTGACGGTTTTCCCATCCTGACTGTGTCTTTCAGGAATCTTCTAGTTTGCTTGTGGTTCATCTTCCTTCTATTTTCCCTCAATAAGTTTCCCTCCTTTCCATCACACTACAATTACCTCATTGTACATAAATACTCAGGTAAATGTACTCTGAGGCTATCCGTTTGCACAGTTGCTCAATTGCTCTTTACTGTACATATACGGGCAGCTTTTAGTCATTCTTCACCAGCAGATTATGTCAAAAGCTGCTACTCTTCACGATTCTTAACCTGTGAAAATCTAGACTTTGTTTGGCTCCTTGTATCTAAACTATGTCTGAAATCCACGGAAAAACAGACAGTAGAGGAAAGTATTAAGTTCTCAAATATGGAAAAACTGGAGCAGAAATACAGAAATCTGTAAACAAAATGTATTTCTGCTCCTATATGTAGACGTAGTGGCTTTTAGGATCATGTATTTGTCACAGGAGGCGTTGGGGGGCGGGACGACAGCCATCGCACATCAAAGAGTCTTTAAAAGTGTTGATGCCGGAACATTCCTAAGACGGCCACAAAGGCCTCGCTGCTTTGTGTACAGCTCTCACACTTCCAGGGCTTCTCCAGTTTCCTGCATCTCACCGTCCTCTGCGGCTCGCTGGAATTCCAGCTGCTGATGGAGCTGCCTCGGGGCGAGGGGAGCTCCGTCTTCATCCAGGTTCCTGTGATGAACTTCTTACAACACTCACTTGTGTTTCAGGGATTTCGCCGGAGATTGCAACTCGTGGTGACTCACGCTGAGTACTGGAAGAGACTGATGGTGTAAGTGCAGAAGTCAAACCTGACTAAAAACATGTTTCCCTGCTCTGGTAGTGAAATGATGGGATGTTGTACTTCACCGTGTCCCATGTTACACCTGTGGAAGCAACAGGTTCACAACAGTCAGGAGCACAAATAAATATAATGATCATTAGAAGGACACTTCATGATTAATGCTTTACAAGTTTTTAGTGCAAATGTTCAACTTTGTGTTTCTATATTCCACCACAGCTCCCCAGGGAAACACAAAGAGCAGATTTAATGCTAAAAAGACTGTAAATGTGTCCAATATCATTTGATATAAGTAACTCAAACTGAGCTGCAGATAAACTTTTAAACGCAGTTTTTATGTGTACAAATTGTGTATTTTGACCTCTATCACTTCAGAATCAGTTTATTTAGCCAAGTATATAGTACACAAGGAATTTGACTCTGTCAGGTGTTAAGTCTACATTAAAAAATGTGTACATATGTATCACATATCTACAAATACATGTATAAGACAGACTATTAGCAGCCAATATCAATATCTGTTTTAGGAAGTGGACTATAAAGTGCAAATAGTGATGATTTAAAAACAATACTTACATTGAAAGCACATTTGAAGGATCTTTTTTAATAATGTGAACAGTTGGAATAATAACAGCATTCACTAGTGTTTTAAGACAGACTAGAAAAACATGAACCTGTCTTTCAA
This sequence comes from Lepturacanthus savala, assembly GCA_030544235.1. Classification (NCBI taxonomy): domain Eukaryota; kingdom Metazoa; phylum Chordata; class Actinopteri; order Scombriformes; family Trichiuridae; genus Lepturacanthus; species Lepturacanthus savala. The sequence goes on from CM060467.1 coordinate 19,286,730, forward strand.
GCTCGAGTGCATCCACTTAAAAAATCCTAGTAAGACGTTGAAAGGAGCAGGTCAGAGGTGAGAGACATCTCTCTGTTTCATTTGAGTCGCGGTCTATGTAACTCTGCTTTGGTTTTAAATAACACAAAGCTCAAGTTGTGATGATAAATTGTATGTGAAAAGACAACACTCCTCCCTGTGTGATCAGTATAAATTAGTCTTCAGATAGACAATGTATTTGGACTTTAAACATGAAATTGTTTTTTTAATTCCCTTTTATTGTTTGACTTGAGTAGAAAACAATACATTAAGCACATATTGATCTGAGGACACTCAGGAGATGTTAAGGTTTTAAATAGGTTGTTTTTGTCTGATCTTCCATGCAGGGAATGAAGTTTTATCTATGTCCTCTTCACGTTTAGCGTTGAAGTAAAAGACTGTTGGAGCTGAAGAGGATATAAACTAATGGAAAGAGAGTCCAGGCTGTGACAGTTTGACAGATGAAGAGACTTGGTGATGGTTTTTACTGTATTTCTTTGAGTATATTGACACCTGGTGGTCAACATGGTTCAGATATTTTTCAGTGTGGTTGTTGAGACACTTTTTCTCCAGCAGGGGGAAATATTGGTCTTAGTATTGTATTATTGACGTACTTGCTGCTTTGTGAATGTTGGATGATGTTTTTGTTAAATTTGAGTCAACACTGGAAACCAGCTCCTATAGCAGCAGTAGGTCGGCTACTGATAATCTGCAGCATGCAAACAAAAGCAACATCTGCAGTAAAAAATATCCAGATGTCGTATTGATTTGTATGCATCCGAGCAGTCCCCTGCTGTTTCCCACAATGCAAAGCGCTAGGATGGTCACAACATCTGGTCATTTTTTTAAATGGTAGACAGCAACACCCCTGCATCAGTGGACTTTCCAAAACGCAGAAATCGGCTCAGACTGAGCTAGAATTCTGCAGATTACTGTAATGGTTTATAGTGTACTGTAAGAGTTTCATACTAGATATTATTATATATAGTACATATGTACTACTATTCATCTGTAGTATATAGTAGGTTCAGAATACAGCCTAAATCTACATAAAAACACACTGCAGTAGCATTTAATTTACTTTCTTAGTTTAAAATATATATCTATACTGGTTATGGTATTAAACTTATTACTCTGGTAAAAACTGACTCATTAAAAGTTTAAATATAAATTGAACTTATAGGAACATAAGGATTAGTATGAATGTTGGAAGTAAATAATCATTTCAATACACTGGACAGATGAAAATTACACAAACAAGTCTTTATGTTTATGACTTGGATAGAAGTAAAAGTGTAAAAGTACTGCTTTTAAAAGCTACGTAAAGTATGAAAGTAAAACTAATATTAGGGGAAAAAAGCGTGGAATCTTCAGCGTGAAGTGATATGTGTCATTGGCAGGTGCAATGGATCAAGTTTAAACCAATAAAGTGTCGGAATGGTTTATGTTTATACTTCTCATCCAATCACAATCAGGTTCACTCTGTGGATGACGCCATTTATCTGGAAGTTGTTTTTTTTTTTTTTAACAATTTTAACAAGCCAGAATGAAACAGGAGTAATGGGGCTGTTTTTAAAATGTAAGGAAATAGAAATAGGAAAATATAGAAAATGTGAAGAGTAGAAATAAAAAGTCATTTGAAAAATAATCACTTTGTAACTCAAACCTCCGACAATAACATTATAAAATATCTTTTAATTTCTTATCACCTAAATTAGGAAAAAGTCTCACACCCTGTCAATCACTTGTATTATTTGTGTCCTCAGACCTTCATCGGATCATGTTTTTCTGACGTATCTGCACAGCTTTTTTCTATCGTCCAGGTGTCTATATTTTGAATTTCTTATAAACCAAAAGAGATGCAAATAACCAACGGATTTCATGTCCTTTATGATGAAAGTTACTGACACTAAACCATTTGAAGATGTTTTCCCAAAAGGATAGAAATGTCTTGTGTTTAGGTGAGAACTGACCAGGTTATTTCTCATTCTCTCTGCTGTCAAATCTATGATAAAGACATAACATTCCACTAAAAATACCCAGAAAAACAGAGATGTATGATTATCAAGTTCAACAACAACAAGTTTAGATTCTTTTGGAAAAGGGCACGTGATATTTTGTAGTAGTTTTATTGCGGAGCAGAAAATCCACCTCTTTCTAATTTCCAGAGGCTGTGATTAACCTCTAATGCTGTGGTCGCCGCTGCTGCCAGACGCTTCAGTCCTGGTTATCGTAGCGGCTGCAGCGCGCCCTGTCTGAACCCGGTTTATGTTAACCAGAGACGCAGGCCTTGGCTAATACCTCAGACCAGGTCCTGTTTACTTACTGCAGTGCCACCGTCGGAGCTGCAGGGAGGGAGACCAGAGCCAGATCCCACAGTCTGGCTGTTTGTAGGCCTGCCAGGCTCAAACAGCACGTCGTCACCCCGACCAGCCGACCACAGCTCTGATTACGGCCTTGGTATCATAATAGAGCCTGGTCCCTGAGCGCGCAACTAGGTGTGTGTGTGTCTTTCCATAAAAGCTCAAGTCGTTTTTTCCTGCTCGTGTCTACGGGCGCGTTTGAAATAAAAATGAAATCCAAGTTCATCCCGGCTTTAAGGATTCCCAAATCTGGATCCTTGTAAAAGCAGCAGCGGGCCTGTGCCAGCGACTCGGTGCAGGGCACACACACAGAAACCACAAGAAAGCCTCTTCTTCCTGGAGACTAGAAAACAAACACAGCGAGGGGGTCAAAAGAGCAGACTAAGAATATGAGGACTTTGGACGGGTCAGGAAGCTGCGTGAGGTGGGACGCCAAGTACAATAACGCAACGGCGAATACAGGAGGGAAGGTGTTCAGGAATTTGACCCCATGAAGTCATTGCAGACCCATAATATCTCGTATCCTGGAGCGCGGGGACAGACGGCGACGCTGTTGAGCTTGGGTTACTTCTCAGAATGTGATAGAATTCGCTCTGATTTGTTGGACACGAGCAGGATTCAGCGTCTGTTTGTGTTGCTGCAGTCGAAGCCGGACGCTGTCGAGCTTTGATTTTCATGGATTTGCACCAACGCTAACAATGTAAACGTAATATAAATGTTTGCCATGCTGGAAGTCAGCTCGGATTAAAGCGCCTCAACAAATGGCACCTGAACTCACAGAGGAACATCTGCGGACAATAGTGCCATCTGGTGGAGGTCAATTCAGCATTTTATGGTGGATTTAAAAAAAAAAATCTAAAACACACATACACACACATAGACACAACAGTTTAACCATAAGCAATAGTACACAGGTTTACCATCTCACATAAGGTCACAATTACTGCAATAAAAGGTGCTATGAAAATCTGATTATCGTGTTTCCCTGCAGACTCATCAAACTACAGTAACAGATGGATGATGAAGCGGTTGTTGTGAGATCACTTGTAAACATGTAGGGGTGATGTCAGAGTGTAAAGAGGTGAGTTTATACAGACATCTGGGGGGATTAGCTGTGATTGTGTTGGTCTGGAGTTAGCCTAGAAAGATCAGAGACACGTGGAAATACCACTGAGCAGCAGCTGAAGAGCAGACTCAGGGAACCAATCAGAAATCATTTTCATAGGGGTGTTTTTTTTTTTTTTCAATTTTATTAGGCAGATTTACAGTATTTGTTCCCCTATTATGTTTATGTCTGACTTTCTGTTTCTCTTGGTTTGTGTCTGAGTGACCAGCCCATGGATGTATTATCAGACTGGATATGGTGCCACATCTCAGCAGCAGTTGATTTTTTTTTCTTCCAGTGGCCACTAATGGTACTGCAACAAAAATCTCATGTGACTCAAAAAGCATTTTTCCCATAGACCACAATAGTAAAAGAGAAGCCTGTGAAACTGTTGATAGGACACCTCTAGCTATAACCCCTGTTAATAACTTTAAGTCTTGAACATTGTATTCATTAAAAACCTTTTTAATAGCCAGGAAAGCTCTGGAAAAGTCTCTTTCCCAGTGTGACGTCACAGCTGTGTGACGCAGCGTGGTCATGCTATGTCTCAGGAGATCTGAACTTTTTTATTTATTTATTTTTTCTCCCAGTGGTTTTGATGTGGTCAGCAAGTGAATTCAATGACTAAAGTTTTCACAATTTACACATTCTCATTACCCCCGGGCATGATGAGAGGCCTTTGAGCATCATGTGGGTGACTCTATGAATCAAAAATACCCACGTTCATGTGGACTAGGAGTTGATCAGCTAAATATTAGAATTGCAGATTCAACAGTTAAGATCGATTACAAAGAAATATCCATTCACTTTGTTTTCCAGGCACAAAAACACTGTTCTTAGAGATTGAAACAAGTCTCAAAATAAACCATTACCATTCACTATTGTCTCCACATATGACATATAAAGCCTTTAAAAATGAAAAAGAACCGTTGTTTTTCATTTCAACCCTTAAATTAACTAAAGAAAATGAATAAAAATAACAACTGGTTGAGTAGAAAATGAGGAAAGTTGTATTTAAATAAATACTTTTTAGAAATGTGGGATAAAAGCAGCATTTGAATGCTGTTTTAATAGAATATAAAAAATAAACAATATAAAACTACTAATATGACAAATATTTTCACTTTTAATTGTTGCTCTGGCTCCAGGATGTTGTTATAGCAGCTCAGTCTCTGAGGAAAACATTGACAGATATGATGATATGATTTCATTTGTGGTGACATAGTTCAGACCACCTTTTACTCTGAAGTTTTACTTTCCTCAGCCGCAGCAGCAGGAGGTTTTGGTGGATGGATCAGTGCTTTGTTTCATGGACTGAAGTTGTAAAAGTTGCAGGAGATGCCTGTTCCACATCATTGTTAACCAGACGTTTTGTACCGTGGCGTTATACCAAAAACATTTAACCAGATGTTTGTCCCAACATGTCGCACATTGATCATTTAAATCCAAACCATGAGCTTTTTCTGCCTAGTCCAAACCTTTTTTCTTAAATGTGAGTTGGGGAAATTTGTGGTATAATAATTTCTTGATCTAACAACATCTGTAAATTTATTTTTAATGTGCTTTATGAGTATAGTATTTCCAACAGTATTAAAAGGCCACAGAAAGTCACTTTATGAATGGGAATCAGGGATATTTTATGAATACACTAACATAGCATGTAAAGTTTTTTTTTATGAAATTTTGTTAAAGCAGAGAAATATGATGAAGAGATCTTAGTGTTGAACAGTTTTCCTCCAGTCCTGCGTGGTAATGTTCAAATTCCCAGCATCAGTAATTGGCAGATTTCACTCTATTGTGTTTTCTGTATTGTGCTGCCTCCGTACCCGCTCCCAAATATTTCCTCCATCCCCACGAGTCGACCGCTCCTGAGGGCCAAATGAATTCCACATTTCTCCCGTCGTGGGCTGTCATTGGTCCACACACAGCTGAGACTCACCTTATAAATGAGCCTCAGCAGGACGCTGACAGCCACATCTGAAACAACCTGCTGGAAATAAAGATTCGGGTCTGTCAGTCAGTAGGCGAAGCTCCCCGCCGTGTGTGAACGTGCACGGGCCCCGGGGCCCACGGTGGTGATGTGGTGAGCCACAACCATGTGGTCAGCGACCTGGTGTTGAGTGGCAATGTTGTGAAGATCTGCCACAGCTCGCTGCAGATGCAGGCAGAGTTTCATCCAGTAGCCTGAAATCAAGGTTTTTGCTTCACCACAGAGGTAAGCCTCTGAGCAGCAGTAAGACTCCGATCCAATACTGAAGACAGAGCCTGATCCAAAACAGGCTGGAGGCTTTTTACCCATGTACAAGCTCAGTGTGTCACAGCCAAATATCAGCGGAGGGGGAAATACTTTAACTGAGTTTCAGCGGATTTAGGAATAACCCAATAAAACATAAAAAAATCCTGCTTTATTTAAATCTCCCCAGACATAAAAAATACTCTCCTTGAATTTAATAACTACAGTCTAATCTGTTTTCTCTGCTGAAAACATTCAACTAACTAGTTAAAAGGTTTTATTATGACATCTCCTCCTCCTCCCAAATATATTCATGTTTATGTATGTATGAAAATCTACTGATCTGAAGTCAGAGGTCATACAAGACCCACGACTCTTCACCATACACTGTTAGTCCTACATGTTTTTGTAGTATAAATTACTATCTTCAGGCAGGACCACGGATTATATAACATAATATAAAGGTTGCAAATTGGTTGCAGAATTACATTCATGGCTTCATTATTTGAGATTCATTGATTAGTTGGATCTGACCTGTGTGTGTGTGTGTGTGTGTGTATATATATATATATATATATATATATATATATATATATATATATATATATATATATATATATATATATATATATATATATATATATATATATATATATATATATATTTGCAGTTTATTGGAATAGCTTCTCACCTATACCTTCAGCCTCTAACATCAGAAACTAACAAGTGATATTGTGGATTATCTAATGTCACTTGTAAACTCTGCAGACTTCATCACTCTCACCCTCTCAGCAAACTCAGGTCCAAACCTTCTACATTACCAGTGCCAAAAGGGTGGATTAGATGGAAGAGATAGTTTAGAAATAGGGTGAATTGGTCCAAATTAGGTCCGACAATTATCTACAATTACAGTGATGGGAGGACACAATCGCACATCAGGACTGATTATTTGTGTTCGGAGGCGGCTCGGTGCTGCGGGTTAATGGGTGCTTCATCATAGGTGGAGAACAGGAGAAAATGACTCATCTGTGGTGGATGTGAGGAGCTTTTTTATGCTGTAATGGTCTTTAGAAATCAGCAAGCACATAAATAACATGGAGAGCTAAAGACAGAGGATTAGAAAAATATTTATTTACAGTAAATGAACAGAAACAGGAGGAAACACGGCAGAGGGGAGGAGGGATCAGGATACAGGAAGTTAAGGCGGAAACAAGTAAGGAAGGGCAGACAGACAAAATGGAAATGTTTTAAATATTAAAAGAAAGAAAGAGGAAATCAAAGTAGCAAACAAGCAAGAAAAAAAGATGAAAAAGGCAGAATGGAAGGATGTAAAGAAAGAAGAAAAAAGGAACCATAAACCTGAAAATACAGGAGGAAGTTAAAAAAAACAAGTAGAAGTAGGAAGAAAAGATGGATCTGTAACAAAGGATGGAAAGACGAAAACAGGAATAGAAAGGAAGACAGGAAGAATGAAGGCAGATTAAAAAATGGAAGGAAGGAAACAAGAAAGGAAGTAAAGAAAGACGAAGGAAACAAAAAATGGAAAGAAAATGGGGGATGGAAGCCAGGATGGAAAAAAAGAACAAATGAAAGAAAATTAAAAATTGATGAAAGGACACAAAAATGGAGGGAAAGAAAGATAAATAGAAAAAAAGATGGAAAGAACCAAAAAATGGACGAAGAGAGGCATCAAACAAAGGAAGGAAATGGAGAAGAAGGAAAAATAGGAATCAAAAAATGGATGAAGGAAGCAGGAAAGGAAAGAAAAAAGAGAGTAATGAAAACAGATCAGCTCCTGCATTATTCAGCTACTGAAACATTTCCTGATGGAAAAAAAGGGGAGAATGAGATTTAATAATAAAAATATATATATATACTGACGTCTAATCTTGATTTGGAGGAATATTTCTCTCTTCTTTGATGTCAATAAAGTTCATTGAATCGAGCTGAAACTGAGCGAGTCGAGCAGTTAGTTGGAAGCAGCTGTGGATTTGGCCGTTGGACACCTCCCCCTCCCCCCTCCCCCCTCCTGGATCTCCATCATGCTGACAGCCATGTTGCAGCTCTGTTCGTGATTCAGATGATGAAATATCAGCAGAGCTCAGCGTCTCCTCTCCGCATCCGTCCTGGCTGCTTTCTCTGCTCCTCAACTCCTCCGGCGCCGTTCAATCAAGCCCACCTCCAGCGGGTGAGACAGGACGTCCATCCATTACCGCTCACACCCACACAAACACCAGGCCGCTTCACACACGCACATGTGAACACACACACACGCACACACACGCACGCACACACGCACACACACACACACACATACACATTCAGTTGGAAAGGTCCAGAAAAATGATTATTTATTATCTACCAGTGTTGGAGACTCCTACAGACAATAATCAATGAGAGAGAGAGAGCAAGAAAATAATTCAGTCATGTAAAAGTCAAGAATAAAGAAAACATCTTTTAGAAAGTTCAAAGAACAATAAAACTGAAGTAAAATGAGGAAAAAAAGCCTCTGATAAAACATGTTTTAAGAATCTAAAAGGATCTGTGTCTCAGCTGACCTGGAGCTCCGAGGCCTCTGGGCCAAATGGTCTGTCCCCTTTGGTTTTCAGCCTCTGGAACAGATAAAAGTCTCATTTGGCTACAATATAGCTGGCAGTGGTCTATATTTGTGTTATTGTCAACAAATATCATGTGCGAAGCCAAACCATCAGTGACTTGATCCACTTAAGTACTGTGAGTGTATCCAGAGCCTAATAGATCTCACTCCTCTGTGCCGTAGAGCTCCATTGTTGTCCAAAACAACTCAGGGAGCCTCAGAGCTGCTCTGGGTGACATGTTCCTTCACCACAAAGAGTTCAGGCATGTTTCTGTGTTCAGAAACACCTCCAAAGGCTTAATATCACATTCTCTGTCTCCTGGAGAGTCGCTTCGTGTAAGGAGGACATCTCCTGACTTTATGAGGTTGTGATGTGCAACAAAACATCACAGTAAAGCTCCGTAAAGGGAACAACATCTCTGCACCTGCTCAGTAGGCTGCTGCCTGCAATACAAGAAACCGACTGAGAACACAATGTTCCATTTGACTCAGAATCAAAGAGCGTCAACTTCAATGTTTGTTTTAAAGATTTTGGCTAAATTCAGGTCCTTTAATAGTTTTTTTGGTGGTCACTTAATTGGCAACTATTTTGATAATTTAAAAATCAGTTTGGTTCAATGTGGTTCCAGCTTCTCAAATCTGATTATGTTTTGGTTTCTTTAGACTTCTATAAGACTATTGTCCAAAAAAGACATTTTAGGTTGAATCTTCAGCTTTGGGAAAAGGTGATTGACATTTTACACCATTTTATGAACCAATCAACTAATCCATTAATCATTTCCATAATCAATACAACCATATTGACTATCAGAATAGTTGTTAGTTGCAGCCCTAACTTGTAGTAGCTGTAATGTTTGCTGTGTGTGTGGGCATTGATTGACAGGTCTGGCTCCGAGACTCAGGCTTTCTCAGACTTTCTGAGCTTCCGTTTAAAGAAGAAATTGATTTGATTTAGATTGATTTGTCTCCAGAAACTTTGTTCTGCTGTTTGTTTGGTTTTGAAGTTACAATAAGACTCACAGGATGCTGTCGCAAGGTTTTTAATGTGATTTCAGTGTTTCCAGGAAGCCGTGTTCACAGGAACAAATGTAATCTTTAACAAAATCGGCAAACATATTAAGTTTGGTCTATAATAAAACAATTAGCTCCTTTAACAGAAGTGCTGGTTCAGCCACCCCCGTTGGTCCATGTGACCTCATGCAGCAGTGACAGATCTGCATCAATATGCACACAAGGCTTCAGAGCTTGACCTTGCGTGTGAACGTGTTTATTGCATGTTGTGACTGACAGTTTTAAATGGATATGCCGCTCACACAGGTTCACAGATAACAGACAAATGGGAATCATTGAGCAAGTGAAACCTGGCCTGAAAAAACAAAGATATATCAATCAAACAGGAAGTCTGGTGAGCTGCTGGCACAGCGTTTAGACAGAAGGTGTCAGGTCTGTTTTGGATTTAAATGGATTGGATTTCAGCTCAGATCAGTATTGGGTAGCAAAATAATCACAGTGAGTCTGTTGTTTGCAGTGATAGAGTTGGTATCAGTTTATGTGTTCTGGTATCTTTCAGACTCATAGTCATAGCTGTTATCAAAAGAATGTGACACCCTTATTTATATGTTGCGTCTTCTGAGCTGGCTAGCGCTAACCGGTAAAGCTACATTCAGATTAATCACTGCAGCTAACATTACTATAGCTGTTTATGATCAATAGATGTCTCTAAAATGTAGCTGCTGCCTGTTAAACCACAACATCTTGTTTTATTTATCTGCAGTATACACAGAAGATGTAACATGAGTGGGGAGTTGACATCACTTTGCTGCTTAATAATTAGTCGAGCCAGTTCTTATTTATATAGCCAGTAGTTGATAGGAGGGGCTCGACCAAACAAGCCCCCAGCAGCAGAGATTAGGCGATTCTTCTGGACTAATTGATCCTCTATCTGATTGAGGTTTATGTGAATTAGAATCTAACTACAGCTCTGAAATATCAGCAGCCTGACTGTGCTTTGTATTGATGAAACCATGATGCTGTCCATGGTGCTAGTGTGACCAAACATCCCGAAATTTTCATGACAGTCCCAAAATCTAAGGCGTTGTGCCAAATCTTGAATCCAGCCTTAAAGTGTCCCCAAATTACACTCAAACTCAAAAAGAATTTTGTCATAATTTGTGTTTCACCTTCATCTAAGTGCAGCAACATGCTGTTGGGGAATAGTGAGCGGATCATAGAAACACTGCTGCCTTTAGCATTCCTGTTATATTCCTGCAATATCTCTATGATCATTGAGTAGCTTCTGTACAGCTGGAAGTACCTTTAGAAATGTTTTAGGGGAGACATGATAGTTTTTACTATAGATGCTTGGTGTAACCTGTGGGTGGAGCAGCATCTGTCTTTAGATAGAAGCAGGAAAAACTCCTAAAAGACATTTTTAACAGCAAAATCTTTGAAGACAGGAAGAACAACCAGACAGACAGAAATACAATAGATGTGCAAAATTACAATCTGAAAAAATCCAGTCTGAAAACAGATTAGTCATTAATAATGTAATATATAACATAAAAAGTCAGTTTTTCAGTTCACTTCACATTGCTCTTAATAAAATCACTGTTTTGTAAACTCCTCAGCTGCATCAAGAAACCGTTCAGGTTGGAATGAAATCTGGTATTTTCCCCCGTTCACACATTACACATGAGACTTTATCAGGGGGAGAATTTTTCAGAAAGATCATTTTTTTGTGGGCGGAAAACGGAAGCTCGCGGTGAACGAGGAGCCAAAGCAAAGAATATATGATTTGTTTTCAGATGTATCTGAATTACTGTGAACATAGTCTCAAACTCGGCCGCCTCTTTCTCTCACTCCCTTTTTCTCACACACACACACACACACACACACACACACACACACACACACACACACACACACACACACACACACACACACACACACACACACACACACACACACACACACGCACACACACACACACACACACACACACACACACTAAGTACACCGTAGAGACAAATCCCTGGTTGATCTTTCCCATGAACATGTCTCCCTGACTCAGGACTTTCCCCCTTCACCCAGGCCGAGCTCGGAGCCTCAGCTCCCCCCCGGGGCCACGGTGAAGGACTCTAGCTATTTTCTCTGCAGCGAAAACCTCAAACACAACAACAGTGAGTTAGTCATCGCAACCTGCCATAACATGTTGATTTGTGTTATAGCGTGGGGCACGCACGCCTCGCCGACACACACCGCCGCTCTCTGCAGCACCGTTTGAGGGATCAACTCATCAGCTCGGCATGAAAAGGACTCCGGGTTTTTGGAAGCTCCCTGCATCTTTCCCCTGAAAATGATTTATGAGGCCGAATCATTCACAGTGCTCACTTCCTGTCAGTGAAATCTCCAGACGTCCTCCCCTGTTTTATACTGTCACGTCCCATCTAGATGGCTGCCTGTGGAATTTAGTGCACGGCTGGATTAGCCTTGTCCGCACATGTGTTTCACTGCGGGAAGTTCTGTACCGTTTGACCGTCCTCGTTCACTTTTAACTGCTTTTTTTCCCCTTTTCTTTTCTTTTTTTTTTTTTTTACGCACAGACCAACTTGTGTTTTCTTTACATTTCTTAATCATCTCTTTGGCAGTGAGTAAAGCGTATGTACTGACAGAAATACAATGTCCTGTTAGACTATCAGGCTCCTAAATTGTTCTAAACCTTGGCTTTGGCTTTGGCTTCACCGGTTGGCTTGACGACTTCCTTTCCGATGCCGGTTTGAGTTTTACGGCCTTCTGCTCAGACACTTGAAGATGCTGAAACTCCACTTGCACAGCAGAGCAGACAGAGGAGAATGACAGAAAGTGGCAGTGGCTTCGACATTCATCCCGACTGAAAGATCCACTTTGCTGCTCATTGCAAATTAACTCGATCCCTCCAAGTAGCGACACGCTCGGGTGATATTTATTGATGTGCAACAATCCCTCAGCACCTAATTGGCTGTTTTGGAGCTGACCCGACCTGTGATGGTTCCCTCAGCTGCCAGCTTCGCTCCCAAAATGGCTGCTGCAACCACAAACCTTCAGTTGGCCCAGGACTTTTCATACAGCTCGGCTGTAAATCCTCTTTTTTTTCTCTTTTCCCTTCTCTCTCCTTCGCCTCTAACGTCTTCATTACCCAAGTAGTTTTGTCAGCACACCATTGGGTGTAACAGAATACCATACTGACCAACATTTAGGTCATTTCCTCCCCTTAAGACCAGATATTGTGCCGCCGCAAAGGTAGCCGGATTGCCAGATTGTAGCTCTCGGTTGCCAGATTGGGGACCCGGCTAATCTAATTAGAGAGAGGCAGAAAGAGGCCCGAGGGGCCCGCAGGACTGGAGCTGTGGTGGAGCCAGGACTGGTTCCCCCTTTTTGAAAAAGTATGCACCGCAAAAAACAATGTGGTAATGTCTGCGGGCCTAATTCTTCCGGAGGGGCGAGAGCCGGACTCTGCGCTGCAGACAGCCACATCCCTCGCTTCGGAGAGGAAGAAAAGAAAGAGGAAGCAGAAGAAAGAGAGTCCGGGGATGATTTATGTCCTGCTGTGCAGACGCAGAAATAAATCCAGCGACCTAGCACAGAGGGGGAAGCAGGTCATAAAGCACAGGATCAATTCAGTACTGGTTCCCCCAGTTTTTTGAAAAACCCCAAATGAGCTAAAATCTCCTCCCACGTCAAAGCCAATCACTTTGTTTTATATCATCAAGGAGCTTTTATGATAGCATTCCCATTCTGGAGAGGGGGGCGCGGCCACCATGATGACATATATCTTTGGAGCGAACTCGGGACGCTCTTGGCTGATAATCAGCGTCTTCGGCGGCGTGGGAGGGCGCTGTTTTAAAAAAGCAATGCTAATCTGACACTTACAGGTTATTATTGCCCGTCGGTCGGTGCGTGGGAGTTTGCGATGTCACACACAAACACACACTGTTGGCTCTGCGCGGCTCCGACAGACCTGCGTATATTTCACACCCACTTTGCTACGATCGATTTCAGCTCCTCACATGCGTCCAGTTAAGTGAGCAGCTTTTACAAGGAAAACGAGGCTCGGTTTCAAACTCCCTCAGAAATCCCAGCTTCTTTCCATTTCTACACGGAACTGATGTTGACCGGTAAAACAATCTGCTCATGTGTGAGCTTGACTCGGCTGCGGGAAACATGGGCCAAACACATTCTCAACAGTTGACGGAGGCTGGTTTAAACAAACAAAGCAACAGTTTGTCCCAAACAGTATCTGCTACACAAAAGATGCTCACGAAACACTGAATAAATACAGAGCAAAAGTCACAAACATGTCTGTGTGATGCTAGTAAGTAAACTTTATTTATCCAGCACCACTCTACACACTACAAACACTGAGAGAAGAGAACAAAAGGGTCGATGATGGAAGTTTTGCCAGTGATTTACTAAGAATAATTATGTAAATGACAACAGGTGCAAACGCGGTGGAGACGGCAGCATTTTAATGAGAGTTTTGCGTGTTAATGGTTTCTGCAGAGAGTTTGTCTTTGCGAGCATGAAATGATCCAAATGGTTCAGAGCCACAACGACAGATGGGGGCTTTGTTTTCATCGGTTAGTTACTGTGGATGGAAATAAACAATAAATTGATTTGTTAGACTTTTACATGATTATATTAGATCCAGTGATGATTCTAATGTATATCATGGTTCAGTGATTGTTAAACATTGCTTATTCTGTTTAAAGGATAAACACAAGATGCTACTTTAGATAAAAATAACGTAGAAGAAGCTGTGATGTGCGACTTCTTCATAAAACAGCTGAATATGAAGCTATAACTAAAGCGGTTTCAAATGATATAATGAAGGGAAACAGCGAGAGTAACAGCACTGCAGATGCTTTTCATACAGTAAAAGACAACTCAACAATCCTCAGAAACTCCCATATTCATTTACTATATAGATCGATGCAGACTGATTTACTGACTTTCTTGTTTTTTCATTACAAGCGACGGTTTACACCTCCCTCTGAAACATGTCCAGGTTTGCTAAATCATGGTTCTATTGCTACTGCACATTAATCTATTTCGATTTTTTTACTCCCAGTATTTTGCACAATAACTTGAAACACCCATCTCCATATTATTCCATATTATAGCTCCTGTCAGCCGCCTCAACAATGGAGGCATGGAACAAAGTCCACTCAGGCTCAATGTCCCCAGCCTCCCCTCCGATAGGGATGGGAATCGAGAACCGGTTCCTGTAGAGAACCGGTTCCGTGTGTTTCAGTTCCATGGAATCGTTTGGCAGTTTATCTAACGATTCTCTTATCGATTCCAATCAGCATGAATCTACATCACGTAACCTACGCAAGTTACACATGCTCGATTCCAGCAAGCACGACTAATCACGTGATGACGTTACGCCGGTTTAACATGTCGTAAACAACAATGGCGCCCACCAGTTTCAAAAGCTCCAAAAGTTTGCTTTCACTTTATGAAACAGATGGCAACAGATGACTTGCAGTCATTGCAAAATGGACATAACAGAGTCGGGAGGGAACACGACAAATATGCACAAACATTTGCGCACACAACATGGAATAACGTTAATGGAGTGTTGTGTTTTTGATGCTTCAGAGTGATACATGTACATCTCAACCCAGCAGCAGCTGCAGTAGCCAAGCTATCACCTCTACGGTTACGTATCCTTCCTGAAAAAGAAGACATGCTTATTTTTCTGCATTTTTCTTCAATGTATTCCTAGATTGCACTATGCACTGTTCCGTTGTATTTGACAGTATTTATCTTTCTTTATAGTTATTTTTGAGTGCATAGTCAGCTCATATATCCTTTTAAAAAGGAGTTTTTTTTTTTATTTCTATTAGGAAAAACGTGTTAGTAGAATGTTACACATTCTTGTGTATTTTCACAGTTACATATTGCTACAGTTAACTCAGTATCTAGGCTTTGGGGCTCTTTTGACCTCGCTGTTGAGTTTGTAAGGTTGTGATTTCCAAGTAAACAAACTTTATGCTAATCAAAGTCCTTTTTTCCGAAATTAGAATTGATAAGAGAATCGTATCATTAAGCAGTATCAGTAATGGAATCAGAATCTGAAAAATCGTATCAATTCTCATCCCTACCCTCCGACATGATTGAAGCTCTTTTGGAGGTGTGAGTTGAAGCTCCTTCTGACAGATCCAAGCTGATGTCCCCAGCAACATTAGGCACAGAACGTTTGGGTCTGTCAGGTCAGACCGGCATCCTCTCCCAGCATCGGAGCCAACTCTTCACCCGAGTGTCCAAGGCATGTGGCTGCAACGACATGACCACGACCACAAAGTCGATCATTGAACTGCAGCCAAGGGCATCCTGGTTCCAAGTGGACACCATGATGCCTAAACATGGTGCTCATTAATGCCAATCCATGAACTTCCACAGACGTCCAACAACAGAACACGACTGGGGTTCAGATCAGGAGGGCCGTTCCTTCCAATCACAGCCCTCCAGATCTCACTGTTGTTACCCATGTGAGCATTGAAGTCCCTCAGGAGGACGAGGAAGTCCCCGGAAGGAGCACTCTCCAGCACCCCCTCCGAGGACTCCAAAAAGCATGGGTACTCTGTACTACTGATGGGTGCCTAGGCACAGACATTAGGACCCCTCCCCCCACCTGAAGGTGGAGGGAGGCTGCCCTATCATCCACCAGGGTGAACCCCAATGTACAGCAGGCACTGAGCCGGGGGGAAACGAGCCTTCCCACCTCCGCTCTGCACCTCTTGCCGGGGGCAACTCCAGAATGATAGAGAGTCCAACCCCTCTCAAAGAAAACTGGTTTCAGGGCCAGCCCTGTGCGTCAAGGCGAGGCCGCCTGTATCTAACCGGTACCGCTCGATGTCGTGCACCAGTTCAGACTGCTTCCCCCGTCAAAGAGGTAACGTTCCACATCCCCAGAGCCAGCTTCTGCAGCTGGAGGTTGGACCGCCAGGATCCCCGACTCCAGCTGCTGCCCAACTCACTCTGACCCCTACGGCCCCTCCCATGGGTAGTGGGCCTATGGGAAAGGGGTCCCTTGTCGCCCATTCGGGCTGTGCCCGGCCGGGCCCTTCCATATTCATTGAGGCAAAAGTAGTAACTGGTTAGGCATGTTATTTTGCTCAGTTGAAATAAACATTCCTCAGTGTGCACCCTTAGTAGGTCAGTTTGTACATTTTTATGTGTGTTATGAGTTTTTACACCAATAGACCTTTAGTGGATTAGGCCCAATGTGTCCAAACCACAAAAATGTAAAGTTATAAGAACATGCTTATGGTGAAATCAAACTATGAAGACAGCAATATTAAGTTTATGATATTAAAACACCGCCATTGAAACACAGATATTTTACGTGACACTGCTTGATTCTGTGTTTTTACTGGTTTTAATCACAGGATCTGTTTGTTTTGGAGCGAAAGATCTCTAAGGGTGATTTGGCTCCTCAACGTCTGGATCTTGAGTTATTAGAGAAGTAAACTGAGCTAATTATAGGAGCAGTTCCCATGATCCCACGCTACATCATGACATCATCGACTCCATCTTTTGTCGTGGTTTAGATTGAGAGACCCCTAGTGGCAGAAAATTACGTATTGAGAGTTTAAATTGTGACTTTGGGGAAGTGAAAAACTGAAAAGTGTATCAAGTAGCATATTTAAAATGCTTGGTTTTGTAAAATCTGTAATAAATTAAAGGAAATTCAAAACAAATAAAAATAAACCAGACAAAGAAAGGGAAAATAATACACTGAAGGTCCATTGTTTTGCCAGGAATTAGTTTCCACCAAAACATGTTTGCTCTGGTCCCTGCTGTGATTTCAACATCAGGAGGAAAAACAAAGGAAATCTGTTCTTTTTCAAACAATAAAACATATATTTAAAAAAGAATTCACAAAGAATTAAAGTGAATATTTTAGATTCCTAACAACAAAACCAAAAAAAGAGAAAACCTATCCCTTGTTTCTGTGAGGAATCTGTCAGTTACAGCGTTCTAGATATTAATGCACTTGTCGTTCTCTGAGCAAATGTCCTCATTATAATATCATTTCACGGCACCTCGGGGGGAAAACACACTTTTAGCGTGATACAAATTCTGGCACGACACTCGCTCTTCCTCTCAATCTTTCTCGCACGTCGTAAGTCTCCTGACGAAGCCTCCATCTCTCCGTCTCCCCGACTTTGACTAATTTGTACTTTGTTGTGATTAAAGCCACCAGATGCTGCAGAGAAACCGGCCAAGAGCCCTGTAAACTCGCAGCGCTTTTTTTAATGCCGCTCTTTCTTGTGGAAAACGGCAGGAATGTCAGCCATCTTCCCATCAGCACGGGACACCACAACG
The DNA here is from genome assembly GCA_030544235.1 of Lepturacanthus savala. Taxonomy (NCBI): domain Eukaryota; kingdom Metazoa; phylum Chordata; class Actinopteri; order Scombriformes; family Trichiuridae; genus Lepturacanthus; species Lepturacanthus savala. The sequence goes on from CM060467.1 coordinate 19,304,417, forward strand.
AGCGTGTTTACAGTGAAACGTTCCGCTGATGTGGGATAGATTTATTACTTATTTACTCTCCGGCTTGGCCTGTTCCTTTTGTTGGTCCGTTTTCTGATCACTTTTGATGCCTCACGCCAGACCACGAAGTGATGGCGGCATGTAAACACACCCGACACGAGCTGGAATCCTGGAATGTGTGTTAGTGTTTGTGTGGGTGTGAGAATGAGGCAGGGAATCTATGTATTTATACCCACGCCTGTGTGTGTGTGTGTAGATACTGTGTGTTTTGTGTGTTTGTGGATTTCTTACAGATTTGGATCTGTTCTTATATGTACGTTGATTTTTATTATTGAAGGTGTGTGTGTGTGTGAGTGTGTGTAACAGTGTCAGTATGCATGTGTTCTCCCAGGCGTCTTTTAACTCTGTGTGTGTTCCTGCCAGTTTGTGTGTGTTCTGCCCCCTCCTCCTCACTCGTTGTGTAATTAGTCGATTGTAATCAGTGGCAGCGCCTTATAAAGGATCAATCAGGTGGAAGATAAACACGGCCCAGTTGTGTAACACACTTCATTAGGAGGGAAAATGAAGCTGTGTGATTAAACATCATTACAGTATTCACACCAACCACTGCACTTTACTACTCCTTATGTTAGTGATATATGAATTAAGGTCATTCCTCTGAGAAGAATGTGTGATATCAATTTTAAGCATTTTCCCAAATGTATTATTGTGTTAAAGAATATTTTTTGTTGATTAAAATTTGGATTTTATTTTCATAGTTTTGGATCAGTCAAGAGTTAATTCTGGTTTGAAACTGTTTTAACCACATTCGCGGGTAAAACTACATTCTGTGAAATGGCAGGTGTGGTACAGTAAGTCTGGATTAAAGTTTGTCAGGAGCTCAGTTTATATTCTGTGATGGATTTTTACAACCGATAGTTTCAGGATTTTTTTAAATATAATTTTTGGTTTTTCTTTAATTAAACTTCATGTTTGTTTACAACCTGTCTTGATAAGTAAATTTGATAAGTTAAGTAATACATTGTCTATAGTATATCTGACAAAAACTACAAAATTAGCCCCCAAGTTTTAAATAAACAGGAATTTAATCATTAATGATGAAACAATTATTAATGATTTTAAGGTTTATAGACACAAAAAACATGTTTTTTTTACTAAATCAATAATTAACATTAGCTGTTCTTGCAGCAAAATCAAAGTAAAAATGGTAATTGTCATAAGTTGTAAATTATAAATTTAAATATGAAAAAAACATGTGACAGAGTGATTCAAAATATATTTTGAGATAGCTGTGTGATGGGAGATGCATTACTTTACTATATATTTGTGGACTATGACCTTACAGTTATGTTAATTCAGACACAAGGTTATAATAAAGGAATATTTATGTGCAACATAAATATTTTTTAAAACCCTTAAAAACATGTCACGGTAGGAGAACGCACAGGTGTAAATAATAGAATTAAAGTTGGCTGAACTCTCCTACTGCGACAAGACCAGTGGGATGCGTAATACACTTAAACATTTAAAACACGTTTCTATATATAAATATCAGACTTTTTAGAAGCTGTGTTTCACCTGATTTATGGGGGATTAAACAGAATTGGGAGGGGAAAGTATTAAAATGGGTCGGGACTGTCTGTAGTAAAAAGACAGATCAGACAAATCGGCCAAGACAAAAAAAAGTTTCACATCCATCAACCTGTTAATCGTAAACTTTGAAATGTTATGAGCTACTTTATCAAATTCAGAATGGACTGAAAAACTGTTTAAAAAATGTTTATAATGACATTTGTGTAAAAAATCTGTTTTTGGTGCTCTTATATTGAAAACTTGCCAAACAATACCAATATATTTTAAATGTCAGTCATTTTCTATATCCGCTTATTCCAATCATGGGGCACACACACTCATACCTATGGGTAATTAGAGTCTCCAATTAACCTCAGCATGTTTTTGGACTGTGTGAGGAAGCCAGAGAACCTGGACAGAACCCACACAGACACAGGGAGAACATGCAAACCCGAAAGATCCCAGACCAAGGTATTGAACCTGCAACCTTCTTGCTGTGAGGCAACAGCATTACCCACTGTTCCACCATATCACGCTATTTAAAATGTACTTAATAATAATAGATACACGTAGATGTGACACCTTCATGACGTTTTCACTGACAACAAATTAATGTTTTCAACCTATCATAGATAAGTGTTTTCATAGGGTGATAGTGTGATTAGCTGCTATGATATATGTGTTTATGATGTAATGTAATGAGTAACGCTTCTCTGTATTTGCAGTATAATTAGGTATTATTTATACAACATGGCGTTTTGGACAAATGGCACAGGAAGTTCTGGTCAGGTTGATGGACAATACAAATAAACGACTAGCTTCTATTTGTGTACTTGGCAAGTCGTTGTGAAATAGTCAGCAAAAAGACACAAACTGAACATGAAACCTGAAACCTTTTTAATTCACAGTTTATTTATTCAGCTGACGGACCAAGAAACTAACATCACAACTTATTATTAATAAGTTTTAGTTTCACATCTTTTAGCTCTTTGCTTAATGGTGCACAATTTTAATAAAAAGAGTGATTTTTCTTTCCTTTTTCCTCAGCAATAATTCTAATAATAATGATTGGTTTTTCAGTTCACATGCCTATAAGTCATAATCAAATAACAGGAAGAAACTGTAGTTTACTCAGATTTTCACAACTGTAGTAGGAAACGTTCACTCAGGATTAAAGCATTTGACACGATACTTTTACAAAATGATTATATATTTGGCGTAACTGACACTTTTACAGCTAAATGTAATGATTTCTATAATGACGTCTGTACATGAGTGAAAAATTATTGCTTCTGCAGTGTTTTCTTTTTTTATGTGTTATCTCTGCTTTGAATGTCTGTGACCTTTGTGTTTTTCTTGTTACACCGTAAGTTGCACCTGACGAGAGAGTTGTCTAAATGACTAACAATATAAATACTAAATCAGCTTTATGGAAGACTATCTGTGATCCAAGTGGCAGTCGTCCCACTCACTCGTTCCTGTGTGAGTCTGTTGCTCCAGACTGACAACATCCCTATTGTTTCCTGCCCGATGATTAACTGCACTGTTGCAACTGTCAAACCCCAGGTGCTGCTCTCTTCTTCCCTCTGTTTCTTAAAGATTTGTATCTTCAGCCTTCTCTGTTGTCTCTGCTTGTCCTTGTACATCACACGGGGTCATCGCTTCAAAAATTCAGTTCAGCTTTGTGTGTATTTGTCCCACAGTTAGATCTCTGCAGCAAAAAAACTACAGGTTGTTTATCATCAGCAGTGATTCAAGGATAATGTTTCTGTGTTGATAATTCTGGCTCTCAGAATTCGCTCTCTGGCTCTTTCTCTGTTTTGGAACAAAGCTGTATCAAGATGCTTTCCAATCCTCCCCCACCCTCACAAGCTGCTCATTATCCAGTTGTCATGCTCAATAGTGAAAGATATTGCAACCAGTGTTGAAACTGTAGGCTGCAGAAAAATGGGGCTGCAGATGCACTGATACAGACATCAATGTCAATGTGATCCATTCTGTGATTCTGACTGTTCACAAGCAGCTGAGATATTTTGCTAAATTGCTGAAAATCAAGCTTAAAGTAACAGTGTAATATGAAAGATGTCGCTCGGAGTGAAAAACCCTACAGAGGATTATCACCTGATTCTGTTTCCTTCGTCTCAGCGCTCTCATCCAGCAACAGCAGGCAGCTGCTTTCAGCAAAAAAAATAAAAAATCCCAGTACACTGACGGTACAATACCAACAGTAGGTGGTGCTGGGTTTGACTTTGTGGAGCATTCAGTTCCTAAAGTGGAGAATACCTGGGTGCAGCACTGAAAGAGTGAAACAATAACTTTCAGTCAACATCTGTTAGATTTTTACTCTTTAGAACTGCAATTTAACAGAGTTTTGTATGGTGTTCATCATTCAACGACTGAAACCCAAAACACATGTTCTCAAGCCAAATAAAAGCAACAGAGCATTTGTTATTCTTGCTGCGCATATCGTATTTTTGTCAGATTTTTCAGTTGGACCTGAGGAGACCTGGGGGAGGGGGGGGGGGGTGCCTTCTCAGGTGCAGTAAGAAGATGAAAAAGGATCCAAGGGACCAGTTTTAGTAATAGTACCATGATTCTAAAAGTTCCTTACTTCAAAACAACACTGTACAGTACTTTATAATGCTACTAAACAGGCTTTCAAGTTATCACAGTGACAAATGACTTAGTCCAAACTGCAGAAAAGGGTGAAATCTCCCTGCTAGTCCTGCTTGACGTGATACTCCAGCTGTCTAGAGCGTCTTTAAATTTGGGTTGGTCTTAAACAGTCTGTTCTCAACTTATTACACTCCTGTCTGTCTAAAAGACTCTCTCTGTTGTTGTTGTTGGAAATTCCCCATCTTCTGTTTCCCAGTCAGCTCACGGCGTTCCTCAAGGATCGCATTCGGGGCCGTTCTTGTTTAAATGCTGCTCTTGGGTCTGGTCATTAATAAGCATAATGTACCATTGCTATGTTGACAACACCCATTTATATGTCCTGTCACAATCCACCAATCATAACAGAATCTTTACCCTCTGCCTTTCTGATTCTCTGTGATTTTGGAGCCTTATCACATGACATTAAGCCAACTACTGGGAATGTTATCGTTGGGTCCTGAGTGAGACTGGAAGATGATCCAGCAACCAGCCTCCTGACAGCAAGTTTGTGTAATATTTCATTGAAACCAGTTCATTGGCCAGTTTAAAACAGTGCATAGTGAATTTAAAAAATGCAGATAAACACATTTTTGTTAGTGTTAATAAAGGTCAGTTAGAAATTCAAATTGGTTGTTTACTGTACACATGAAGGCCAATTCATACTTTCTGTATCATGGCTGGTCCACGTAGTCTAAATGTTGTCTGCCCATGTTTGACCCTCTGCGGATGTCCATGTGCAACCCAGAATAGCACAGCAAGCGCGTCAACTGCAAACAGGAATGCCTGCTCGTCTACTACTGCATGTATTGTATTCCTGTTCTCATTAAGCTGTCTACCTCTAAGCTGTCTACTACTTATACTCTTTGGGGGGGGGTTGTTCAGCAACATACAGGAACTCCTCAGCTGCATTCAGACTAATAGCTATGAAACAATGCATGGGGCTGCCTTATTGTGGGCGTGATGTTAAAAGTGCTGGTGAGACAATGAAATACAATCCAGCTAGACTGGAAATAACAGATCACTGCATTTAAAGGCTGATCAGAAAAACACTGCACAGCAGTTTGTGATATTCAGAGAGTGTATTTTTACAACTCTGGAAAACGTGTTTACTGGCCTGTCTATATGTCCTAGAGCTGCAAAGATTAGACGATTAATTGATTAGCTGCCAACTATTGCATTAATTGTCAACTATTTTAATAATCGTTTGAGTCATTTTTAAGAAGATAATGTCCAAATTCTCTAGATCCAGCTTTCTTTAGTCTTCTATAATAGTAAAGTGATGATCTTTGGGTTGTGGACCATTGGTCTGGATAAAAAGAAACAACTAATTGATTGATCATTTCAATAGTTAATATCAAAATACTTGTTAGTTGCAGCCCTTATGTGTCACTAAGTAAAGAGAGTCTGGTTTTCGAGTCACTCGAGTCAGAGGAAATCCAACACACCAGCTGAGAGAACTAGCACCAATTTAGCGATTCGTACGGTGTACGTTCCTCAGGGCAGGGAGGGGCTCTCCTAGATGAAACAACGAGTAATGACTGAATGAAACAAATGCTAAAGTTGTGTTTCTCATAGGGAGGGTGAGTCAGTCGACGAGTTAATGGAGACCAGGACTTGTGACTCTCAAATCTGTAAGCAGAGCCTTGAGGTTTTAGCGATTGCCCATGACTGGCACATCACTAATCATCTTGTTTAAAGCTCAAACAGACTCGGTATGAAAGTGAAGGAGCTTTGGGATGAGTAAAGTGTCTAATAAAAGTGTCATGTAGACTCGTTAGACAGAGAAGACCAGGAAACACAAAGTCTCCCACTCAGTTCACACTTCATCTGGGTTGTTGCCGCCAGCCTGTAATTCCACTCATCATCATGCATAGTGTTTCAGACGTTTCAAATGACAACTCAGGGATTTCTGAGTAATAACTAACAGTCGAACATAATTCAAAGGAACAGATCAACATAAATTGAATTGAATTCAAATAAATTGAATTGAATGCATTTAATTGAATCTAATTTCAGTTTAAAATGGGGAATAATAACTAAAAAAATAATTCCTGGTGAGATTTGTTTGTTTATTATAAATAGGTTAATATTAAATATTTAGTAATTGTATTTCTGTTACACAGGTTTATTTATATAGTGGTACGTGCCTCAGGTGCTACACTAACAGCTCTGCTGCATGATGGAGAATCTTTGTAATAGATACTCGTGCTACTACTATACTGTGCCTGTGGACCTTCTTGCTGTTCCTATGTGGCCACGGTTGGTCTCCAACGTTCCAACAGGAAGTCCCACCTCCTCCTCCTCCTCCACCTCCTCCTTGTCCTCTTGTTTTAATGAAGCCCCTGGGAGGTTCTGGAAAGCCCTGGAACTGAATGCAGTCCATCCCTTCCAAACCGCCGCCTCCTCTTCAGTCCCAGAGAGCTTGGACCAAACCCTGCGCTGCCTCCTGCGCACTGCCCCGTCGCCACGGCAACTACAAACAGGACGGGACAGGGTCGTGCTGAAAAACGGGGCTATGATTTCAACAGATGTCACGACACAGGCAGCAGGAACGCTCGGCTCTGGTCAGTTTATAGCGTGACTCTCTGTGGATCTGATCCACAGGCAACACATTTTATATATTATCAGGGCCCGCAGCTCCGTATTTGGGTTTCTTTTATGCAGCATGGGTCGTCATTTTTAATAAGGCGAAACGCAGAGAGGGCCTCTCTCACAGAGAAGGTGTTACAACATAAAATTCAGGAAATCGACACTGCACTGTATAAGAAGATATCTCACCCTGTCGTCACGATGAAGGGAGGCTTTGCACCCATACCGCATGCCTCCGTATCCTCCTATTGTCCTGGCAATGCGTCATGTCCACAGAGCTGGCGGCTAAAACCAGTCTCTCCAGTATTCCTGATTGGGCGACGACATGGGATTGTTCTGGACCACAGTCGGGGGAAATGCTTGGGAACTCCACTTCCCAGCGTGAGAGGAGACAGAGAGCAGAATGGCTCCCAAGAGACACAGACGATGACCCCACTGAGTGAAAAATATGCAGAGGTCACTGGGTTTCTATTGGGCAAGAGCTAAATCTGACTGACACCGAGCAGCAATAACCCTTGACTCCATGAGCTGCCAAGGAGACACGCTATTTATTTGCATGCAGATAAATGTCAAGCAAACATTTCTGTATTTTAAACATGCCTTCAGTAGGAAACAATCCGTGATGTAAACTGCGGGGAGCGAGGAATCTCAGCTCGACCAGAACGGCGAAGCGCTGCCATTGGTGCAAAAAATAAATATGTGAGTCAAACAAAAGCTATGATAGTATGAAGAGTGAGCAGGAACATACGGATCAGATCTGGTAATTATTTTAAGATATATGAGGGACACATAATTAAGTCTTACATTGTGTGCCTCTACATACACAAACTGTCACAATAACTCAACAGTGGTCCCCAGATCATAAATCTACAGTGAACTGTAAACCTGTTCTGTATCATGTTTTCAAAGTGTTGATTAGTTTAAGATGATTTGATTATGTTATTTTAAGTATATGTGCCATGTTATCACAAGATTAATGAAAATAGCTAAAGTCCTCCTAATGTCCTCTTTTGACACAGGTCTCCGTTTAGTAGGCAAAACAAGAAAGAAGTTAGATACAACAATTGATAAAATAGCAAATCACATTTTGACAAATGTTTTACTTCATGCATTTTTAATCATTTTAATTCATCAGCAGTTTTTCTCATATTCATTTTGACTTTTAACTTAAGCAAGTAGCATTGAACGATATTGAAAACTATTGATCCCCAAAGGGGAAATTTACTTATCATAGCAGCTCAAAAATGGAGAAAGAAAAAGAAAAGTAAGGAGTAAAAAACTAAGTAAAGCAAAAACTAAACTTACACACTTATCATGCATATATAAATACATATGCATTATAATTCTGCTGATTGCACATTGGCTTCATCGGTGGGGATCAAAATCAATACAAATGCAGCTTTGCTGAGAATATTTACACACACACACACACACACACACACACACACACACACACACACACACACACACACACACACACACACACACACACACACACACACACACACACACACACACACACTCATGCACTCATGCACACACTCACACACACTGATACACACCCACTCCATTCATCATCCACCAGTAGAGGTCCCTATTCTCCTGCTGCACTCTGCACCTCCTGTGACCTCACAGAAGGCGGCTGCAGCACCTTTTGAGTCTTCAGGTCACAGAATGTAGAGCTGCAACAGCTGCGAGGATGATTCAGTGATTCATCATCAGTGCATCAGTGAAGTTTCTGCTGCAACCTCAGAAACACATCCCACAAAATCACTGTTATTCAAGAAACACCTGTGTATATAGACAACAAAGGAACATGCTGAGTTATCACTACTGTATAAATGACTTAATTTGACAAAAAGATCACATCAGTAAAATTCCACTTACAAGGTTGATGCCGATGCTAGTTGATATTACTTGAAGTATTATGAAATTATGATTTCATTCTCATTCTCATGTTAGAAAGATACCTAGAAAGTATCATGTGTCGATATTTTTAGATCACCATCACTGACGTAAGCTGCTGTTCAATTTTTCCAATTGCTCATTCAAAAAAAAAAAAAAGGTTTGTCCCTTTATAAAAATCCCTGTTTGATCGACTTTTAAACCATCATTAGTCTGCAGCTGTATTTGCATGGTGACACGACATGTTATTTTCCCAACCGTTCATAACAAAGTACCTCCAAGACCTTCACAGGAAAGCATTAATCAATCAATCACCTGGCAAGATAAATGACACATATGGAAAGAAAACACAGATTAAGACAAGCTGAGGAAGGGTCGAGGGGAACATGCAGTAAAATGTAGCTCTAATAAAAGAGGAAGATTAAGAATGTAAGGTTTTTATCCAGGATTTTCATTTTAATTTGTTTGCTTTTTGTCTGTATTTTATGGGGTTACTTGTGATAAAAGCATTTTATTTGCTTAGAGAAAAAAAAACACTAAAAGTTAAATAATAAAAGAACATTTGAAGTAGAATAACAAGACATATTAAAGAAGTAATAAAAGTGCTGGTAGTAGGTGTGGTCATGAAAAAAAAACCTCAATCAACTCAGAATTTCGACACAGCTCGGCTAATATATAATGAAGTTAAACGTCCTGTAAACCCACACAGGTGTTTTCAGTTATTCGATCAGACATCTGCTCAGGTGGAGCTATGAGGTCATCAAACCCAACATGCTAATAAGAATGATAAGGGTGTCTGTCCGTCACGCTGTCGTTATAAATCGTCTAATCAGGCAGAATAAGTGGAAACACCTGCGAAGGTGAACTGTAGGTTCTTCTGGACTGTAAATATAACCCTGATTTTGGCCTTGCACACTAATGAAAACAAGGATTTATTGACAATATCTGCAGAATAACCAACAGTTGTAAACAAGAAACATCGCCAGTGGTCTCCGTGGTTACCGAGCGATAACTCAGAAAGTTTCTGGAGGACTATTATGAGATTTACTTTTTAGATCTACTTGGACGAAGCTCGAACTGAAATCATACACTGACCCATCGTGGTATAAATGAGAAAAAATTCAAAAGTTGATGGTGGCGGGTCTGGATTAAGTGTTAATGAGATTCAGCTCCAACACTTCGATTAAAGATTACTTAGAAAACAGGCCGGTCCACCATTCAGTAACTCAATGGAATAAAAGCTCTTGAGAATCGTCCAGAAATCCCCAGGAACCTAAAGAGAGGAGGAAGCCGTTAAATCATAAAAGGTTGACTTCACTCTCCTGAATGATTTGCCTTATTGGAACAGCATGTTGAAGCTGGTGATGCAATATGGCCAGAGCTTCTCCGCAGCCGCTGGACCGAGCCTATGACATGTGGGTGTCCGAAAAAACAACCCGTGCTCTGGAGCAGGAAGTGTGGCGCGCGGGCACGTTTGTTGATCGACTCCGCCAAAATAAAAGCACTAATGGCCCCGTTCACAGATCGAGGAGTTTGGCGCCACTACTTGTTCCCCCCCCCCGCGCTCCGAGGCGCTTGAAGATGGCGTGAAAAGGGAGGTGAAATGTAGGAGGGCATTTTTACAAATTTATCCTGGAACCAAACAGGCTTAGCGCCGCGGCGTAATGCGCGCGGCTGCCTGCCTGCCTGGCCGGCTGGAGCCAGGGCAGCTTTTGGTTTTGGCGGGTTGTACCGGGTCCAGATTTAAATGGAGGCTTTTTAGTGCGGCGACCCCGGGCTGTTTGAGGTGTGGTCTGACTCAGTGCGAGGCCCTGCACAGCGTCACACACGTCTACTCAGGCTCCAATGCCTTCAAGCTGCAGGCGGAGGGGAACCATCACACCAGGCAGCTCCAACCGCCCCCATTATAGCTGATGATCTCACCCCGGCTCTGTCCCCGGCCGGCACAGACACGGCCACTTAAGAGGAGCAAGTGTGTTTAATGACTTCATTAGAGCGGAAAATCACACACTTTTAACAAAGATATCATCGGCATAGGATGAAAGCTTTTATATTTCTGACAAGTCTGCGTTTTAGCAAAAAAAAAAAAAAAACACCTTTTTTTGGCCGCCATGAAGTTTTTAAATTTGGTAACCTTTATTTTACTAGAAAACCATGTGACAGGTTAACAGTGTCATTTCAGATGTGAGAGTTTAGGGTTCGAAAAATTAGGAAATTATAACTTTAAATGCAGCAATCTGGTGTGATTTTAGAGCGAAATCAAGACGCTATAGACTATCAATAATCAGAATCACAATGAACTTTCTATCCCAGAGATGCACTGAACATGGATTCCAGACCTGAACACTTGAAAAATCAAATGTGACATTTTTTTTTTTTTTTAGAAATCTGTGGTGTATATAGTTTATTTATTATTTCTATTTATCTCTGTTGCATTTGTTTACTTCTATTTGTGGTTGTTCTTTATTCCTTTTTAAATTGCACTAAAATTGAAGAGCTTCGGCTTGTATTTTGTCGTACTACTATTCCCCTACAGATTTAGCTACTCTGAGATTAATCTCACATTGTTTTTCTGTTCTAAATGTACATTAAAGGGATAGTTTTCACGTTTTTATTACTCTTAACATGTGAGTGGACAAATATGTTTTAGGCAGATGTCTGTTTATGATTACTGGACCAATGAAAAACAGTCTCAGTAATGATCTCAAACCTCAGCTCTGCTTTTAAAATGCTCAAAAAATATGTAGCACACAAAGCATCCCAGCTCCAGTCATACTGAACTGTTAAATATAACATTTACAGAGTAATATGAGTCCAACTCACACAACGTAGAGTCCAACTTGCAAATGCAGTGATACACAACTAGGACTCTTGAGAGATCTGTGATGGTTTCTTCCACGTGTCCCCGTTAGTGGCGTTAAAAATAATTTCACAGAGTTCCATACCTTTTTTTATACCCAAACCACACCTCTGGGTTGACAAACAACATGAAATCATAGCACAACAACAATGGGACAAAATACCAACAGAACAGCATGAAATCACAACATAAAAGCAACATTATCAACAAAATACATTACACGCATTACATCGATGAAGTAGAATCAGGCCTAGTTGCAAGTATGTGACCAGGAACCATGTAACAGTGACCACTTCCCTTAATCTGAGTTTATCTAAGTTTATTTTACGTCTATAAATAAATCATTCTGTGACCAGCTGCGTGGTTTCCTTTGCTAAGATCTGTACTGAAGGTTGCCACTTTGCAATTAAAGATTGTGTATATTTTGCAAAAAATGAAAATGTCTGGCTTGCATGATTCAGTAATTTACCTAAAATGATTTAATAAACCAAGATAAGATGTTTCACCTATGAGGTGCGATGACAGGTCCTGACGTCATTTTAACTTTATCATATATTTTATTGACATTTGTCAACATTTTTTCAACATTAAAGGACAGACATTTAAAGCATATTTTGTGACTTATTTCCCCGTAAACTAAATGATTTGAGATTTAAAGAATTACAAGAGGGATTTAAATCAAATCCACACATTTGATTGGACTGCAGGAAAGTGGGTGGAGCTTAGTGTTTTTAAGATGTTATTTTAAATCAACAACAGTAAAGTTAATTGAATGAACTTTTATGAATGTACCTGAAAGCAGGAAGAGCAGAATCAGTCATTTTAAACTCTTTTACAGGAAGAGAGGAAAAAAAAACGTAAAAATACTCAAAATTGATCTTTTTACATATATTTGGTAGATAATAAGGGATACAGCAACAATTAACACAGGGTACAAGATTTAAACTGGGAAGTGTATTTTTCATTTCATGGGGCCTTTAAATTTAAAACTATTTTGTTAATTATTCACTCTTGAACTATTAACCGACTGAAGGAGATATAAAATCCAACCAGTATCTGATAAATTAAAAATTATATTGCAACAAATATTTTTTTTCACTTTTACAGATGTAATTTCAAGAATGAAAAGTCACCTCACGATTCTAACAATTTATTATTTTAAATTATCATGCAAACAGCATATAATTTATATATTGTCTTATGCAAACTGCAAAAAAGAAAAATGAAATGCATGAATGGATTTACTGATCTCAAGATTCACGAAGGGAAGTAAAAATTAGAAATGCATTCAGAGCTGTCAACATTTCCCTTCATGCTTCCATGCAGTCACTCCCTCAGAAAGCTGCTCTTCTCCTCATGTAATGGAGCTGTAAACGGAGACAACATTAACTGTCTCTCTTCGTCAGATATCACTGACGTCCCACTATCGCCTGTATGGACAATATTTCTGACAACCGCCATAAATCTGAAGTTTGAGAGGAAGCGAGCAGCGACAACAGTTTCCATGCGGCCCGCCCACAGATGTTCATCTCATGCTGCTGCCGTGTCACCGTCTGTCTCTGAATCTTTTATTAGATGCAGGATCAAACAGAGAAAATGTGCAAATTCTCTCTGTAGATGTTGTTTATACATGTGTTAGGAAGACTCAGATTGTTTTAATTAGTGGGTTTTGGCCAAATTTTAAAATGTCACTTTTAGGCCCAAATGCAGCCTTTGTTGGTGAATCTATTTTAGAAAAAAAAAATAAGACAAACATTTAAACACATAACCTACCCTTTTTAGATAATATCCTGAGTTTAATTCTAACTTTAATGCTTATGCTTGTTTATGAAAACTCACATTGGGTTTTTCAAAAGGTGGAGATCTCACATCCAAGGAGAGCTTTTACCATTAAATTCAAACTTTTGACAAAAGGAATCTTCTCTGGGTTTTACTGGATGACTGAATCCTGCATTTTCCCCCTTAATTTACCAGGATGACATTTGTCGTGCCAATCGTCTAATTTTGGATATATTTGATTCAACGTTGTGCAACACATCAATTCTAATCTTACTGCACTTGGTGTACACGCACTGAAATGTTTCCATATTAGCTGGAGAATTTCAAGAAATAAAGGAGAATGTCTAATAATGATTACACACACACTTTTTTTTAAAATGCTTTTAGTGTCTGAAGCCGAGAGCTGCATCAAAGCTTCCTCAGCAAAGTGACTTACACATCCAGGGCTGTTAAATTTAGCAAAGTAGCTGCGGTGATTGGCAAAGAAAACGGCAAAATGGGTTAAATTTAATGATGTTATTGATTCATACAGATGTAGTACAAATATTCAAACCTGAGTTCTGCTCGTTAAAATGTTTTAAATTATTGTAGGTATTAATGCTTTTTATATTTTGAATGAAAAAAAATGCAAGGTTTGTTAATATAAAGTCTTATTTCTAAAGTTTACTGGTTATAATCTCCTTGTTAAGATCTTCTGGGACAAGTTTCTTTACCTTTTGATTAACTTCTGTAAAAGCCAAAGCCTCGCTGAGTATTATATTTCTGCACGATAATGCTTCTTAAACCCGAACTTTACTGCAGATGAGCATGTTCATTTTACATTGCTGCAAGCAGTAAAGTGGTGTTTGCTTGTTTGTTTTGGTGACAGCAGCACTCAGCTGTGTTTGCTGTTTCCTTCGTGCCTACATGACTGACAGCCACAGGCTGCGCAGCAGGTCCACCTTCACTTTATGTCTACTGTGGAGATACCGTGGCGATTCATCAGAAACGCACTGACAGTGGCGGCCTCTCCACCCCTCTCCTCAGCACTCACTCCTTTTTATGGCTCACAAGGTAAAAATAAAAAAAATTAAAAAAAAAACAAAAAACAACTCACCTCTAAAACCTCCTCACCTCCTTTTTTCACATTTCACTTGTCATCACGTAGTAGATTTCCACCAATTTGTGCATTTGGACGCCAACACAGGTACTTCCAGATTGACGTGATTGATGATTTGTGCTTTAACACTCGCAAAATCAAATGGGATCATTTTTATGCCCGAATAAACCAAAAAACCAATTTGATTTTTATTAAATTCAGATTCACAGAGTGGTAAAACTCTTCCCTGTAGACAGTTTACTGACTAATACTTTATTTAAAGTTACTAGATCTTAAAGGCACCGCATGAATTCGGCGGTAGGCTGAAGAACATCAGTTACAATTAAATTAATAAAGAAAGTGAAAGTGTGAATATTATGTGCAGCATAAATCCTAATTTAAGTGAATAAATAAACCGGATTTTCAAAATAAAAGTCAAGCTCTGGCCCGTTATAGGGTTTCACACGCGTAAAAAAATCCACTAGTGGGAGATTTGGCCTCAGAGGCGAGGACTGGCTGAAAACACCCATGCCACAGGCCATCGCTGCATACAGCACAGCGCCAGGATTGGAAACATGTGTGTATTAATACCTGTTCAAGGCCCAGAGCAAATATAAAGCCCCGGCTAACCTGCTAATAGCCTTAATTTGTAAAGTAAACAGTAGAAGAGTTTGACACTCACTCACCTTAGGTGCCTTTCCTCTGCTGCGCTGCCTCTGCTGCCTTCGGAGGCTTCGGTGGGATTGGAGGCGGCGGGGGGCGAGGGGGGGGGCGACAGCGGCAAAGTTACAGCCTGCCTCAGCCGTGCTATCTGTTAAAGTAATTTTCCTCTCAAAGAGGAATTAATTTCCTTTCTCAGGTCGGCCCTCAGCGCTTGTGGCACAGCCTGTGTCGTCCACCCGGATCCCCCCAGAGAGCCGACTTATTGTGGCTGCGTCTGCGCCTCTAAAAAACTCTCCGACGGCTTTGAGTCTGACATGTTTTAGACCATATTTGAGTTTAATCTGCACGACGGATTCTTTTAATTTATGTCACATGTCATGTTGTTGCTTTGAATTTCAGGGATTTAGAATGAAGGATATAAAATTATATTATCTGACCATTCTGTGTGTCTTTTTAACAGAAATGTTGTAAATCAACGTGAGGGGAATTCATGTCTTTAATCTCTTTTTATCTGAATAGTATTACCTCTTTTTTATAGACATTTTTGGTCAAAGGGGCTTCTGAGAATTTAAAAAAAAAATGTACTTTCATCTCGGTTGTTTCTGGCTTTTCTTCCTGCTTCACTTCTTGAAAATGACATTTTTATTGCCAGACTGATTTAGTGCCACACTGACAACTGACAGTGTTTGATGTTGATTGATATTTAATTTTGAAGTTGTAGGTGGTTGATATATTATATATTAATATATCATCATCTCATACTGTATAAACCATTTCTGGTCAGTGTCACTGACTCTAAACACAACACATGTTATTGTTCATTATTTTTCATCACTGATAAAAAGAAGTGTCACAGATTATTTTTAAAGATAAGTTATGTTATTTCTACAGTAATTTATAAGTCAGAGTTTTCAAATTAAAGCAAATCAAATTTGTTATTTCAACCGACCACGTATTGACCATATATTGAAGGTCAAATGTTTAGCAGTGTTTTACCTGGTTCGATGTGTTTCATTTAAAAATGTAAAAAAAAAAGAAAAAAGTACTTTTTAAAAAATCGTTCTCTAATTATTATTTTGGATTAAAATGACTAATTTGACTCTAAAAGTGTTGCGTACAGTCAGAGGAGTCAGTAACCGGAGCTGTTAACATCACAGGATCTTTGGGTTTGTGACACACAGAAAACTAAGAAAGCGTCAGAACTGTTAACGGAAGAAACAAGCATCGCTTTCCACTTTCAACGAGACCAACAGTATTTAAAGGGGTCAAAACTCACAAAGACAGGGTGACATGCCGAGTTAACCCCTGACACCTCGCCCCCCTGTCTCTCCTCGCGACTCCTCGCCCCCCCCCACACGCACACACACACACACACACACCGGCCCCACCCATGAACCATTAAAGCTGTTTTCTCAAAGGAAAAAAAGATGGCCACCGGAGGTCAGATCCAAGTCCAAAATAAATTGCCTTCTTTCCTGAGGCTCAGCCATTTTAATAGTACAGATTTATTGTGCTGTGCTTTTTGGAGGGTGATCATATGTATGTGGTCAGTGGCGCATATGCAGTCTGTGACCCAGCCTCCCTCTCACATTACACCCTATTTATAACATCCCCTCCGCCGGCTCCCCTCGTTCTGCAGTTCCTAGGAACCTCCTTCTGCTCCCAGCCTCGAGCTCCAGTCCCCTGTTCCTCCTGACATCTGAGAGGCTGTGCTGCAGCATATCCTGGGCTAACTGTTTATCCTGTACAGCCTGGCAACTGGCCGCATGCTCCGGATTACCACAGGACACCCATTTCCAAACTCAATTTACTTTTCTCTGACTATTTGAATTTTTTTTTTTTTTTTCTTTTTTTTCTTAAAACTGAAGGAAAAAGTTTCTGGGATAGTGACGGTGGGGGAAAAAACAGAGCAGCATCTCGGATATGTGCTCGTGATCTTTTTGTTTTTGTTTGATTAAGTAACTTTAGCTTCTTTACTTGCCCTTCTCACCTTTCCTGGAGGGCCCGAGCGCGTGTGCGTTCGTGTGTGTGTGTGCACGCGTGTGTGTGTGTGTGTGCGTGTGTGTTTGCACGAAATGGATCACACACTGTTCGGCTGCCTGCGGAGCCCTCACGCCCCGGCGCAGGCCCTGCATCCTGCCTTCACCCAGTCGCCGCTGACCCTGCACGGACGCTCAGACCACGTCTCCTACCCCGACCTGGCCTCCTCCTCGTCCTCCTCCTCCACATCCTCGCCCTCACCGTGCATCATCTCCAGCTACCAGGCGGACGACGGCCTGTTCTCCGGGCAGCACCACCACCACCCCCACCGCAGCCACCTGCCCTCGCAGCAGCATCACCACCCGCCTCAGCATCACGCCGCCTGGCACATCCCACAGATGCCGTCGCCCGGCGGCACACGCCACAACCTCTGCCACCCGCACTCCCACTCGTCCCACGACGGCGGGCCCGCGCCCGCTGATCTGGGCCACCCCGGCGGGCCCAGCATGTGCGCCAGCACCCCCAGCCTGGTCAGCGGCAGCACCCCTACGGGGGCCTCCTGTGTGCCTGCAGACTTTGGCAGACAGACTCTGTCACCTGCTGAGGCCGAGAAGAGGAACGGCAAGAGGAAAAGTGACAGTTCAGGTAAGAAGAGATCAACGCTTTTATTTCCCGCGGTTAACAGCAGGGATTTTACAGAGAAAACACTCCATTCGCAACATTTGTGCAACCAAAGACTCCTAAAGTCTTGTCAGTTTTTCATTTTCTGTTAGATAAATGCTGTCACAAGAGGATTAGGAGAAACTAGTATTAAACAAAAAAAAAAAAAGCATCTGTTGTTTTAAATCTCTCGGCAACACTTAACTGCAGGGATTTCTGCAGCTCCGGTAGAAAAACAGAAAAAGTGTCAGGGAAGCACTTTGTAGGTGTCGGCTGACGCTGCTGCAGAGAGCAGAGTGGCTGGAAGGCTGCATCATACAGTCACCGCATGGGCACATCTGACTGTTTTGTTTAAAAAAAAAAAAAAAAGAAAGAAATCACATTTGGTTTGTTGCGACGCTCTTCAGAGGGCAGAGAACGAGCCTTTCGGTAAAGAATTAATGTCACGGACTGTAAAAGAGCACGCCGGCACCGCCCGCCGCATTTAACACCCCGACAGAGGTGGAGGCTTCTCAGGCTGCGAAGAGAGATTTGAGGATTTGTCTCAGTATCGAAGATAAAATAAATTATGGTCAGCTTTGAGGAAATAGATGAAACAGGTTTGAGAGGATGAAATGTGTGTGATGTAATGCTCTGTGCACAAGTCAATTTTACAGAATACACTTTGTCTTATTTAATTCAATATGAAAGATCAACAGATAAGTAGAATGTTTCTTTTTTTATTATCATTTTAAATCCCATATAAAATGTGTTATTATTATTCATGCTACTTTATTTATCAAAAAGACATATATTTATATATGTAAAATCAACAGACGTGCTGTTTGTTGTGTACAGTAGCACATACGAGCGCTGTGGAAATTACGGTGGCTGCAGGAGCACTGGCATTTACAATTACTCATGTTTTTTTTTTTTACTTTTTAAGTGAATTACTACGAATATGCAGAATTTAAAGCTTCACATCGTCCATAAATAGCTTCACAGCCCCTGAGTCCTCAACAATGGACCAAAACTGAGAATGAAACCGAGATTCGTAAAAACACATTTACAGAGGAATCCGTGTTTTAGGGGCTGGACTCAAATAGGTAACAGCTCTGATGACCTGTAGAACATTTCCAACCTGCAGTCACCACAATAATCAATCACGGCATGACAAACTGCCGCGGTCGGGGTCGCGGGAGTTCTCGTAGGCAACGTGATATTAGTGAGAGTTCTAAGTTTTCCAGGGAAAGTGCGCTCGCCGTCCTCTGTGTCCATTTGAGGATTGTGGGCCCTCAGCGCCGGCGCTGCAGCCTTTTAAAGGCCTCTTTGTACGCTTAGAGTATCACCTGGACTTGTCCACTGACGGGTATTCCCGCATGTGATTAGTCTGCGCTCAGGATGCTGCAGGTCACCTCAGGGAGCGTCTGTTCCCTCCGAGCAGGCGCCTGATCGCTGCCACTTTACACAACTCACAAAATACACCGACCCTGGCTGGAGTTATGGAGAAACTCCACCGGAAACATGTATTTGTAATAATGACGCTTATTACACTAAACGCTAGAAACAGCAGGTAAAATATACATCTCACAGTGATTTAGCAGAAACGCCACATGTTATAGTTCTGTGCCACCACATGAAATAAGGCAAATTATGTAAGATGACTAAGCTTTCCTGGTGCGGCTTCATTTCCAGTTTTACACTTCAAGTTTTTGCTAAGTATTATCCACATGCAACACGTTGCAATCATACATTTGATCTTCGAGTCAACAAACCGCCTCCTATTTCCTCTCCTCCTTCATCAAACCGTTGTGGAAACCGAGCGCCGGGGTCCAAATCCCACTTCCCCTGCAACAATAGTTGGTGCAGACTCATTACATGTGCTGTGCATTCTCTCCACGCTAACACCAATCACGCTGATTATCGGGGCTAACTAGGTTGCTGACTCAATCAGCTGTCTAAATATCACGCCACTGCCAGTTGCATGAGATAGAGGCCGGTTAGGTTTCACCATCTGGACCAGAAATCTGAACGAAAAACCCGAATTTAGATACAGAAACAAAAACAAAACCTGAGAGCTCATTTCCATTCTGGGTTTACCTCTCTCTCTCTCTCTCTCTCTCTCTCTCTCTCTCTCTGTGAAATATGAATCATCTCCACTTTCTGTGTCTTAATACTGGGTTGTGATTGTTTCCTCGAGAAAGGCCGCGGGGTCGCCTAATGAGATGAGCCAGCAACTCAGTATTTTCGGGTGTCTGGTTTCTGGGGAACCTGTTCGTCTTTTGTGGGTGAGCTGGAGTTTGGTTTTTTTTTTTACCAGTTTTTGTGAGCGTCTGCTGGTGCACTTTGCTGGGTTTCTGGGTTATATCAGACACTTTATAGGGAGTGGTCCTTCTTTAAAAAAAGAAAGACACAACAACAAAAAGCTACTAGATTTTCTGTGTGGAACAATAAAAGGTGCATGACGTCTTATTTTGTTGTTAAAAAAAAGGATCAGTGAGGTGCCTCTGGCTGCTTTTTCTTTAGAAAGCTTTAGAAAAACACTGCGGATGCGTTGGTGCGTTTGACTTAATCCTCGTGTGTGCCGCTGTAACATTATTTCACCAAAGGAAAATAAAAAAAAAAAAAAAAAACATAACTTTCACTGAGGGAAAACAAAGAACAGACATTTTTCCGTTGGGGGAAAAAAAATCAATATTCCAGCTTTCGAAAAAGAAGAAGACATTATTTTCGAGCATGTCCCTCCTGTCTTCCCTCAAACGATGTGCCCTGTCTGGGTATTTTCCTCATATTATTCCTCCTTTTTTGTGGAGAGATGAAAGTTACAGCGGGGACCTAATTGCTGTGGTGTAGTGGCTGTGTCATAAAAGCCCGCCGCTCGTTTTAACTCCAGGCCTGCTGGTCTGCAGCAGCTGGTTGTGTTATTCTTTTATTCCTCTTTACACAATGTTTACCAGGCAGAGCGAGCGGATAAATGCCTCTGAAGGCCCCGGGTTCGATCAGCCACACGCTGTCTGGAGCGCCCGGGTCTGAAATTACAGGGAGGGGAAGAGGCAAGGTCAAGGGGGAGCCGGACACAGGCCGCGGGTCAAACAACCGTTTCATTTCATAAAACTTAACTGGAGGAGGAATTCGTGCAGTTTATCCATCTGCGCCGTTTGTCCTTGGCTCTAAATCTGTGCGAGTGCCGCACAAATATAACTTTTGTAGAGCAGTTTCAGTTTACCCGTCATCTTCTCTGCAGCCTCTCAAGGGAGTTATTTTGCTCTGAAAAAATATACAGTTACCGTAATTAGAAGGAAGATCCTCTTTCTGACAGAAAAAGCCGAGCGGACGGGGGTCCCCGCGCACAGATAGGTCCTCCTCTGACGTGGCTCCGGGCTCTTGCAGGTCTCACTCCGGGGCCGCAGGACTATTTACAGTCTGACTCGACCCGGGCCCCGCTGGATTAACACACGCTACGAGACCGGACCGCAGATGAATTAGCGTGCAATCACCGCTGCCTCCGAGTCGCAACGTGCAACTGAAGCGCGTCAAACAAAAAGACCACAAAAGGCTGCACACAATAGGGGGAAAAAAGTTTTCCGAGGGCAAATTAACCGTACGTGTTTGCTTTGGAAAGATCTGTGCAGATGTCGAAAATACAAAAAAAAAAAAAAGAAAGAAAGAGGATTTTTCCGGCTTGAAGTGCAGATTTTTATTTTATTTAGTGCAGCCTGCTGCACTAAATGCCACATGTTAATCTTGCTTATAATACTCAGAAACCCCCCCCCCCCCCCCCACACACACACACACACACTCATACTCCTTATCCTTTGACTGCAGTTTTCAATTTCATGATTGTGCTCTCTGATATCTGCTGAGACATTTTGTATTAAATGAGTAGAGAGAGATTTTGTTCCATATTCAAGGAATAAGATTGTAGAAGTGGTTTCCTTTAAGCAAATTAAAGCCATGTTGGCGCAGCATATTGTAACAGCACAGCTGCCACAGCCTGACACACATGTGCAGCCGCCTGCGAGTCCTTCCAGCCACTTAAAGCCTTCATAAACAACCAGCACACAATAAAGCGTGATTGACAGCTCCCATTGTTCCTCTCACCTGGCCTCTCTTTTCTTGTCCCGCCCTTTGCCTTGCACCTGCCGCCATAATGTTCATTTTTAAAATGTGTGTTTTTTTTTTTTGTCTTTGTTGAATATAAATCTGCCTAGAGCAGGAACAGAAACCTGTGTGGTGTTTTGTTTCAGAGTCCCAGGACGGGAATTACAAGTCAGACGTGAGCAGCAAGCCCAGGAAGGAGCGGACGGCGTTCACCAAGGAGCAGATCCGAGAGCTGGAGGCCGAGTTCGCCCACCACAACTACCTAACCAGACTAAGGCGCTACGAGATCGCTGTCAACCTCGACCTCACCGAAAGACAAGTATGTTCCGACCCGCCGCCCGCTGCCTGTTTCCCCCCGGGGCTCAGACATTATCGAGCCTCCCCCCGACCCCCCCCACCCACCCATTAGCACATTAATGCCATGTTGTGAAAACAGAGGCGGCCTCCGGGCGGCGAAGAGGCTTTTCAGCCCCGCTACTGTATTTTTGTAACTTCGGAGCGAGGGCTATTGTGCTCCAGATGTGGTTGTGTGACGGGACTATCATATTCCAGATGTTCCTGTCTATTCTTTCAGGCGGGCCACAGTCGAGGCTTGGAGGAAGTGCTGTCTAGCAAGTCACTTCCTCTCTCCCACTACCCTTGCGAGCACAAATTGGTCTCCGAGCGTGGGCCGACTCGCTGTAAAACTCAGGCACATGAAATAAACAGGAGACAAATGGTCGGGGGGAAGGAAACGGCGAGCAGCCTGTTGTTCTCTGACACCCGTTTGGAAGCCGTAAGTCAGACTTAGTTGACACTTTGCCAGTTAATATTTTGCAGCGTGAGATTGAATGTAAAGAACAGACGAGAGAAATGCCTGCAGAGTTTCCGGCGAAGCCTCAGATGCAAATCACATCTTCAGACTGCTCGGATGTTCCGACTCGAGCCTTTTTGCAGCACGTGTTCATAGGTTTATTTTTCTCGTTCGGTGCTTTTGTTAAAAACGTCCTAACGACCGCATAAAGACGAGCACATGTAAAACAACAAACACCGCGTTTGCTGATTAGCCGATGGGCCTAGGTTTTTATGTTGTGGACGTCTTGATTAGTCAGAAATGAGGTGGAACTAATTGCATCGGGCCCTTAATGCTGGTTCACTGGCAGCTGACACAGGCATAAAACCCACATTAAAGATCCGCTGTCCACATGTTTTCAGATATATATATATATAAAAAAACTCTGTTTTGAATCATAATTTAATGTCTAGTATGAGTTTTCCGCAAAAACAACGGTCAAGAAATGTGTTAAATCTTTCAAATGACACCTACTCTTCTTCACTGAAAAAAACAGCCTATGCACACAAAGACGTTGAGTCCAGCTGAACTGCTGGACACAAGATGTCCGCCTGAAAAGTCTGTTTGTCTCAGTGTTTGTGCCTCGGAGGCTTCGTGTTTCCACGTCACACTTCGATTGGCTCCCAAAGAGTTGTGACGTCACAATCACAACACTCCACGGTGAAGAGAAACGTCCTCAAACATCCAACGACCAAACAAACAACTAAAATGCTGCAAATCTTCCAATGTTCAGTCTTGTGTCTGACATGAAAATGTGCAGCATGACCAGTATGTGGATATATTTCCAAAACTCTGAGGATCTGCTGAGCTGAATCACCAGAGATCTGTGCTCATTCTACTATTAACATTCCATCGAGCAGCAGGAGAAAACACTAAAACAATAAAACAGTCCTTGTGCAAAATTCTTAAGTGGGATCCAAAATTGAGAGGGTTCGTCTTTGTCCAATTAAATATCCTCCCACAAACTTTTATGGAAATCAGCCTGGTAGTTTTCCTGTATTCCTTTTCATAAAAAAAACAAACAGCAGTTAAAACCTCTTGATTAATTAAATTATAATAACAATAATTTTAGATGTATAGCACTTTTCAAACCAGGAGCACAAAGTGCTTTCCAAAATACAAGAAAAGCCCTACTTTTGCGATGCAAAAAGCTGTGGGAAAGCACTTTGTGCTCCTGGCTTGCTTTGCAAAAGTAGGTGATAAATAGTGATATAGAAGAGAATGTAGAATAAATGTATAGAATAAATACAGATACAGATTTTTCAAACCTAAGAAGTCGATTACTCACAAATAAAGACACATTAGCTTCCTGAGACCCAGGGGAAACAAGTTTTTTTTATTATTATTATTATTATATTCTAAGGTTTGGGGAGTAAAAAACGCATTTTAAAGATATTTTTTTAAACTCAACTTTATGAAAACATTATATGTTCACTGTCAGGACTTAGTTAATGTAAAACAGAGGACAATACTATAGAAAATTGGAATAAATATATATAATAATATGTATTATATATAATAATTACCAAGTTTCAATGTGTACTACAGTACACATTGAAAAGGTAGTTTTCCCCAATGAAAATAAATGAGCTTTGTTCAAATTCATACAGATCACAATTAAGATGTTTACTTACTAAATTATTGAAATTCTTAAAAAAAAAAAACAACCAAAAAAATGAATTATGAAAATGCTTGACTAAAAAATGACAACCCCCCCAAATGTGATGTTGTCCTCTCTCAGCAACATGAGGACTCATTAAAGTGACCTGTACACTGTGGGAGATATGAGCACAAACAAAATGTGTACAACACTATACAAAAATGACTAGCCGGGTCTCGGGAGGTTAATTGAAAAAAGAAAAAAAAAATACTTAAGATCATTTGTTTTGATCACTATAAGTAAGAAAAAATAACACATTTCTGACTGGAGGGAACTTCCTATTACCACATAACAACATGTGACACATAAACACCTGATATCAATGTCTGTGATTATCTCTCTGGCTGCAGCTGTGGTAGACATTGATTTGTCTGTAGCTCAGCTGTGATCTTTCAGGGTTTCTTGTACATATTTGTGCAGTATGTGCACCCACAAAAAAAAATAAGCATCTATCTAGGGAGAATCTGCCTCAAATCAAGTGGAAACTGTGGCACAAGAAGTGACAAACGCATCATAAACGGCCTCACTAAGCTGCCGCCGTACGTCATGTGACAAAGGTGCAGAAAAGTTTGAAGGGATCGTTGGACATCACGCCAGGCAAAACTTCATTTAACTCCACAGGCCCCGAGCTCGCAGTTTGCCACCATAACTCTGCTCCAGCTTTCTCCCAGACTATTGCAATTAATCTTTTTGAAGCTCCAAGCAGCATAAAATGCGCATGAAATTTCTTCAGCTCATGCAACATAAGTTGTGTGTGACCTCAGTTTTGTCAGGGAAAATATACAGCAGGAGTTACAGTGAGGTAAATATTGGCAATGCAATCAGTTGGCCACGGCACTTGATTTATGCTGCGTGAGCTGTTTGGAGAAATTTGATGGATGTTTTATGTCTTTGTAGGCCGTGAAAACTGGAATATTTTCAAAGACGGCAGATGGGGAGTTACGGCTACAGGGTCTGACTCGCTGTAGGTTTAAAGTTCCTGCGTCTTTCACTGAGTTCGAAGGAGAACGAGGTAGAAAAGAAATGGTCTATATTAAAATTTCTGGAAGAACTATTCACTGTAATTACTCTTTTTTCACATATCTTGATACATTTCAATGACCATATTTCAACAGGTTGTGCCCTGAAATATAGTAACTAAACTACTGTTGAAAAAGTGGTTTGGAATAACCCAAATGTTTAAAGGAGAGAGAAGTTAGAGTTTTTCCTGAGGTTTGAACAGTTCAAAGAGGGATTTAAATTTAAAGCCTCACATTCAGTTGGAGTGTAAGAAAGTGGGCAGGGCTTAGCACAATAGGAAAAAACATGAATGAAAAAAAAAAAATATTTATAACAGCACAAACTTTTTAAAGATCCATGAGTGCAACATTTGAAAATAATTATTGATGTAAAAAAAAAAAAAAACTAGATTACTCTAGATTAAAACGGGGGAAAAGTAGCCGATTTTTGTTCAACTAGACAAATTTCAACGGTTTATCCTCAAAATTGCCAAATCAGTGCTCAGTGGATTCCTTTAAACACATTTTTCATTATTTCCAGTATTTCCTAGAGAGAGATCACTGATATATTTTGTCCTATGAAGTATTATTGCAATGTAAATATCAGTTCTGTATTTTAGTTTATTTTAGTAAATTGATGAAATTGTTTTTTACATTGGAATACACTGTAATTGTTTTTTTTTTGAATGGCATTATTTAGCTCCTGCTCACGCCAAACGAGTGAATCGCAGAGGTTAAAAGTTTGCATTCCTGTTCTCACACTAAACGGCCCGATGCTCTTATGCCATCAGCTTTAACAGAGCGTTTGCCTCATGAGTGACCGGCTGACCAGGATTTCAAACACGTTTAGATATTCATGCCACTGTCGGTGCTTACTACTACACCATGCACGACATGATTGAGCCAAAACCGCACGATTGAACAATCGTGCCAAAATGGGCCAAAAATTGCATGGTGTATGCTCGTCTTAAGGTGTGGATCCCAGGAACATTTAGTTTAGTTAATAGGGACCTTAAATGAACAAATAAACAACTAAAAATGAAGGTGTTGAACTGTGCATCAGTGTTGCGCCAAATGAGTCAATGTGTCACCGTCTCACATGAGAAAAACAAGCTCCGTTACATTTTAACCAGTCTGTGAGTGTTTGTGGTGGAGTGAACCATGTCTTGCAGGTTCGAGTTTGAGTGTTTCTGCACATAAGCCATGAGGATCACATGTTTGCTTTGACATTAACAGCCTGACATAAATAAGCCCCCCCCCTCCGCCCAGAAACAGGCCCCCCGGCCTGTAAAGAATCCGAGGTGATACTCAGCACGCCGTACGCCCCTTGACGTTTAAGACAAACGTTTGCGCTGTCAACTAACTTCCTGACCACGTGACCGCCGCTCGGTCCCCTCGGAATGACGCGCCCCAAAAATAACCCCCCTCCTCCTCCTCCTCCTCCTTCCTCCTCCTCCTCCTCCTCCTCCTCCTCCTCCCTCCCCTCATGTGTCGACACTCAGGAAGCCTCTTGCTACATGACGTGTTCAAACCGTTTTAAGCAACAGCTTAATCATCAATCTGCGAGACGTAAATACGGCCGAGGCTGTTGAGTCAGGGAAAAGCATGTAGATGCCAAGTGGCAGATGGATCAGTCGTCCACCAGTAATCGCTGCTCAGGAAACAGCTGACAAACTCTGGGAGAAAAGAATCTGTGGAGCAGTGAGGTGTCCTGATTGTTTGACTGTGACTGCTTGACCTTTGACATTTTGTGTCTCTCTCCCCCCCCCCCCCCCCCCCCCCCCCCCCCCCCCCCCCCCCCCCAACCCCTCCTCTTCGCCCCGCAGGTGAAAGTGTGGTTCCAGAACAGGAGGATGAAGTGGAAAAGGGTGAAAGGCGGCCAACAGGGGGCAGCGGCTCGGGAGAAAGAACTGGTAAATGTGAAAAAGGGGACGCTGCTGCCGTCAGAGTTCTCTGGCATCGCGGCGCTGCACCACTCCACGGACTCCTTAGCCAACGAGGACAGTCACGACAGCGACCAGAGCTCCGAGCACGCTCACTTATGATGCACGCACTTCCCGTCCCCGCCCCTACCCTCCCCCTCCCCCACTTCTTTCTCCGAGTACAGGCCCCGCCTCTGCCTCAGGACCTTAGAAGGGCTGCTGTTTGCTGATTCGCCATCGTCAAACAACGATGCTAAATAAGTGTACAAATGTACAGAGGAATGTTAGAGAGCGCAGTCGTCACGCAGGCAAAATGTAAATTTCAAAGAGCTGAGCACATAAAGGAAGACGTCAATTTCAAAGTGCCATTGGTTAAAAATGTCCTTGATAAACGCCAAAAAAAGAGAGAAAAGATCATGGTTATTGAAATGTTTTGGCTACAGAAATTCACCGAATATTGCCGTAAATTTTGGAAAAATATCACATATGTTGTAAACATTCCATGTCGTGTGCCTTGATAGAAGCAGGCTTTGATTTGCACTGTTGAACATCCGGTCTGCACCCTACTGTATAAAATGTACATGACGTACGTTGTAATTGAGTTATTGATCAAATCAAGTGCCAGGAAAATCTAATTTGCCAGCTAGCTAATATAAATGATCTGTAAATAACCCCCAGTATTTTCTTACCTTAACAGTAACACACTATAATAAACACTGACAGTCTGTAAGTCAACACTTTTCTGCCTGGAGGTGACATTTTGTAAATCTGAAACCTGAAATAAGTCTTTTACTCAACCTTTTCAGGGACAGTTGCAAATAAAATTTAACCAGTGGTAAAAAGGGGACTTTCTTCCGAGCTTCTTTCCGTGCACATGAACGCAGCGATGTGTTCGCTCACTGGGGTGAAGCTGAGATGAATTAAACATTGTGGGGGGCGGGGGGGGTGCAGAAAGCTGGTGATGGGAGTGCATGCTAAATTCACCTTTGCCTCGGGGCAGCGTCAGGACTCCTGCCAAGACTCAGAGAGAGAGAGAGCGAGAGAGAGAGAGAACCCGCAAAGGATCGGATTCTGTTACAAAATCCAGTTGAAAATAATTTCAGGACTTGATCTCATCTTTCACCACATTGTGATTGTGCATTCTAATTTGTCGAAGAGGCACCTCACACGCCATGTGAGGTTTTCTTCTTTTTCGTTTTCCTCCCAAAAGCAGCCCACAGGACGAACATGAGCCCGTTTTATTTTACGCTGCAGCTGTAATTCAGTGCAAATTATTCACAAGTATGGAGGACACCTCACCTCTTCCACTGGGCCGTGATAATCTGCGCTGGGCATAATATCAACAATATCAGCTCGGTTACCACTGACTATAATCACGCATGAGTCGGAGTCACAGCACAAACGCCAAATACGGCCGAGCTGCTTCACCTGAAGGCCAAAGTCGAAGCAGCTGCTCTGAGCGCTCCCAGCTAATTTAACTCAACGGAGCAAGGTTTCGCTCTAACGGAGGTTTCCGTCAGGTTGTCAAATAGGCATTGCAGAGCAGAACAAGCAATATACACACAAACTCATTAATCACTCACGTGGTTGTGATCTACTCTCAGCTTTAACCAACAGGGCAGAGCTGGACAACTGATTCTCCCATAGGAGACGACACTTCTGTTCAATAAAGATTTACTCAATCTCAACAAGTGAAAACGTCTTTTATTTGGTACAATTAGTCCAATATTAAGTAGAATTTCAAGGTTTTTTATTTTCCTGATTTAGGTCATTTTGGTCAAGTTTCAAGAAAATAAGAATGACATTTTCCTAAAAAAAGACTAAAGTGAACAGAAGCAAGATAAAATTGTAAATAAGCTAAAATATTTGCTGATGGAATGAGATAATATTATTCAATACTGGACTATTTGCACCAAAAAAGGATATTTTCACCTGATAAGATTTCATTTTTGGCGTCTAATGTGAGGATTCCCTATGTGTCCTATACCTCAACAACCGTTCATCAGCTTGATTCCAGGTTTGTTTTTTAATGCTACCACAGGAAGTGCAGTGTAGAATTTAGTGCAATTTGGCCAGATGGTGGCGCTATAACAAAAACTATATATATATATATATATATATATATATATATATATATATATATATATATATATATATATATATATATATACACTCATCGGCCACTTTATTAGGTACACCATGCTAGTAACGGGTTGGACCCCCTTTTGCCTTCAGAACTGCCTCAATTCTTTGTGGCATAGATTCAACAAGGTGCTGGAAGCATTCCTCAGAGAGTTTGGTCCATATTGACATGATGGCATCACACAGTTGGTGCAGATTTGTCGGCTGCACATCCATGATGCGAATCTCCCGTTCCACCACATCCCAAAGATGCTCTATTGGATTGAGATCTGGTGACTGTGGAGGCCATTTGAGTACAGTGAACTCATTGTCATGTTCAAGAAACCAGTCTGAGATGATTCCAGCTTTATGACATGGCGCATTATCCTGCTGAAAGTAGCCATCAGAAGTTGGGTACATTGTGGTCATATAGGGATGGACATGGTCAGCAACAATACTCAGGTAGGCTGTGGCGTTGCAACGATGCTCAATTGGTACCAAGGGGCCCAAAGAGTGCCAAGAAAATATTCTCCACACCATTACACCACCACCACCAGCCTGAACCGTTGATACAAGGCAGGATGGATCCATGCTTTCATGTTGTTGATGCCAAATTCTGACCCTACCATCCAGATGTCGCAGCAGAAATCGAGACTCATCAGACCAGGCAACGTTTTTCCAATCTTCTATTGTCCAATTTCAATGAGCTTGTGCAAATTGTAGCCTCAGTTTCCTGTTCTTAGCTGAAAGGAGTGGCACCCGGCGTGGTCTTCTGCTGCTGTAGCCCATCTGCCTCAAAGTTCCACGTACTGTGCGTTCAGAGATGCTCTTCTGCCTACCTTGGTTGTAACGGGTGGTTATTTGAGTCACTGTTGCCTTTCTATCAGCTCGAACCAGTTTGGCCATTCTCCTCTGACCTCTGGCATCAACAAGGCATTTCCGCCCACAGAACTGCCGCTCACTGGATATTTTTTCTTTTTCGGACCATTCTCTGTAAACCCTAGAGATGGTTGTGCGTGAAAATCCCAGTAGATCAGCAGTTTCTGAAATACTCAGACCAGCCCTTCTGGCACCAACAACCATGCCACGTTCAAAGTCACTCAAATCACCTTTCTTCTCCATACTGATGCTCGGTTTGAACTGCAGGAGATTGTCTTGACCATGTCTACATGTCTAAATGCACTGAGTTGCTGCCATGTGATTGGTTGATTAGAAATTAAGTGTTAACGAGCAGTATATATATATATATATATATATATATATATATATATATATATATATATATATATATATATTCTTTTTTCCAGTGTTAATTATGACCAGTTTGTTTTGTCATCACAACTCTGAACATCTGTAGATATGAAGATATGATAAGGACCTGTGACAAATTTTGTGTCATTTGGCCAATAGGTGTCGCTGTAGCAGGACCTGAGTAAGTTCTGTGATGAGCTGTTCATGGCAAGCAGCAACCACACCCAAGGGGCTCTTCACTAATTAAGAAAATTACAAGAATATACATAGTAGATGTAATACAAGATCAAATGTTTCTGTTGATCAGCTAAATGTGAAGCATGAAGCACATACATGGGAAGAAAGAACAATTTCCATAAAGATGACTATATAGGCACAGAAAACACAGAATAAATCAGTAACAGTAGAGACTTCTGTTGACTCATGATGATATCTTCACTTATCATGAGGCCTCAGAAATTATCAGACTGTTCCGTCATAAATCTGCTGACACCGACCTCTGACCCACCGACCTAACGTAACCTGTAAACTCTCTGTGAATCCAACGTCACCAGAGCAAAAGGCAGGTACTCAAGATGACTCTAACTGCTTCATAGAAAACAAAAAAAGTCACTTGGTGAGTAAGTTTTATACGAAAGAATGAATTGAATAAAATTCAATATTTGATTTTGGTGGTGACTTTCATACATTCTATATTTCCACCATCGGAGGGCTTCATAAGCATATTTATTAGACAAACACCTACAGACAATATAAGAAAACAATGTGAACTCATCTTTTTTTTTTTTTTTTTTTAAAAGCTATTTTTCTTTTGGTTTCTGGTTAAAATGACCAAAAATAACCCTGTGTGTGGTGGAAGGCACCGGGAGAACTTTCCACTTGTAAAAATCCAGCTCTGGCTCTGTCGAGTGTTGAGTCACTTTATATTTTATTATTTATTCTTTGACATTAAAGCATGTTTTAGATTTAAATGAACACCACAGAAGCACAAATGATAGTTTATGACCCTGAATAGTTAGTTTCAGGGAAAGTTCTCTGCAAAATTCCTGCACAGCAGAGGAGCTGAGTTGCTGCCAAACTCTTGCTAGATAAAGGGATGGGCGTTACATAAAAGTGTGGGCAAAGGTAAACTCTTCTATAAAAATCCTCATAGCATCAATAGACGCAGGATCGACAGGTAAATTGTCAGCGGCTGCATCCGTGTGTGTGTGTGTGTGTGTGTGTGTGTGTGTGTGTGTATGAGGTTGTGCTCTGTCAGCTCCTTCATTCTGCAGCTGACCTACTTAACTACACACGGAAAAACTGCACCACTGTGCTCACAGGGAGATCCAGAGGTGAACTGCTCCCGTCCAGAGTCTCTCACCTGCACAGGTAACACAGCTGCAGCCCGTCACCATGGCGACAGCTGTGTCCACTGGGGTCCGCTCCATATTCTTCATGCTCACACCGAATGAGTCGTCATTCGAGAAGGTGGAAGATGTTCCTCAGTATGTTCAGCAGGTAAAGTAATTAATGTGGTAAAAGTACAAATACTCCTTTAAAAAACATACAAATACACAGTGGTGGAGGAAACAGGCTTCTCAGATCATTTCCTCAAAGTGAAGGTACTTTTAAAAATACTCAATTACAAGTAAAAGTCCTGAATAATCAGCAAAATGCACTTAAAGTATCAGAAATGCTTATTGTACAAACTGTGTTATATATTATTATAGTACATTTTACTACATGTGAGAGTATTTTAGTGGTTTAGTTATCAATGTGAAGATGATGATTTTAGATACTTTGAGTAGATTAATAGTAAAAGTATTGCATCAAAACAAAAAGCAAAGAGTGAAAATTTAATAGAATATAGATAGCAATACAATAATTTCCGGAGTGAAGTATACAAGTGTACTTTACTTAAGTCAAGTAGAAGTACCTCAAAATTGTATTTATGTACAGTACTTAAGTATATGTACTTTGTTCATTTCCACTTTTCCTCCAATGCTTTATGGAGATAGGAAACTTTTAACATTTTATCAAATTTTTTTAAGAACATGAGATGATTTTTTTTTTTTTACCAGCAGTCCAAAATCAGTGATTCAAGTGCACAAAAATTAAAAATTATTATTATTAAAAATAATTATTGTTATTAGCTTTGAATTTATCTTCATGTATATTATTCATAAATCTGAACTGAATTTCCTTGGTTAATTGTCACTTTACAGTGATTTAAAATAAATCAACAAATGGGAGCAGAGGACTGTTTGAACATGTTTGTGCTTCAGTGGTTGATTATCAAATTACCTGCTGATGCATTTTAGCAAAAGCAGTGTCTGAATTCGGTTACAGATACTAAAACAAAACTTGAATTTTTCATACCTTCCTCTTGAAGGAATGTAAACAAATGCACCCCCCCCCCCCCACACACACACACACACACACAATTATCCAAAGAAGCCAAAGGTCTCAAATGTAAAATGTGGAATAAACAAAAAGCAGCTGTAGGAGAGAAATCTGCCCAAATGAAACACAGCTGTGATTTAAAATCATGAATATCAGAAAAAACAAACAGGATTAAATCCTCGACCATGTATTTAATCAGTCGACCAACTTTCGCTCTGATTCTCTGCAGTTAGTGTCACTGAGGTTCTGTGTATGAATGAAAACACGTGTTTCTGCTGTAGCTCTAAGTGAAATCATGAGATAATTGTGGTGTAAAAGCCTCGCTGTCACTTTATCACTTTACTCTGTGTTTTATGGCGGTGAATATCTGCTGCAGGTTTATCAGCACGTGTTTGCCATGAGGTTTTTTTTTATGGGGCACATCAGTGAAATAGGAGAATTAGCTCCCCAGCAGGGATCCGTATAATCCACTACTAAACAGGATTAAACTCATTTGTTTTTTGCTGCAGGGATTGTTGGTGATAAAATTTCAGTTGGCGTGTGTGAGCAGTTTGCAAGTCAGTGCTGTTTACAGTCAGAAACGTGTCATTAATGGTTTCTAGCAACCATTGTTCTCTGATCCCGACCAGGCCCGATTAATTAGTGCACCAAACAAAATATAATCTTCTCATTTTCAAGTTGTTGTGAATTATGGTTCTGTGAGTTTGTCGCCAGGTTCTCTTGGCTCGTCCTGCCGCCCTGCTCGTTTTTTTTTTTTTTTTGTGAGAAGCAAACCCGATTTTTTCAGACAGCGGTGATAAAAGTGTATTTGTCAGCCTGCATGTTTTCAGCCAACATCATTCATCCGTGACCCTATAAAAAAAGAAAGACTGTTTGGGGAAAATGCAGACATCTGGTCCACAAATGTCATGTTCCATGTAAATTATTAGATGCCACAACAAAACAGTCCCGCAAAGGATTCAAGTTTTTTTTTTTTCTTTGTAAAAAGATTTTTAGCACAAGCAAAATCAAAAAAGACTTTTTAAAATGTCTCACTGACACAAGAGAGAAGCAAAGATGTTGGGAAATTACATCAAAATTCAACAAAGGAGGGGAAAAATAATTTTTTTAAAAAAAGAAGTTTTTTTTCCTCCTCAGCATGAGAACCGACTTGCCCTGCTGAATAATTCTGTCCTGAGCTGTCAAGAAGTCCACGGCTCTGCAGAGGCGAAACTATCTGCGAGACAGGAGAGAAAAAAAGGAGGGAAGGTTTTCGGCCGGCGTCCAGAATGATAATCTCTGTCTCAGCGGGGCTGGAGGAGGCCGGCGCTCTGAGCACATTTGTTAGCTGCAGCTCTGCAGTCGGCTGCCAGATGTTGGAGCGTTGCGTGTGATCGCAGGTCCCTGGTGGTGCTCTCGCCTTCGCTTGTGCACACACATGCACACACAAACACGCACACACAAGTCTCAGCATTCATATGTGGATATGCGCACACATGTACAGCTAGCATACCCATTCACATATGAATATACACACAGACACACACCATACACACACATCTCACCATTCATATGTGGAAAGGCACACATATGCACACTCGATCTCAGTTCCATCCACACATTAATACACACACATACAGACACACACACACATTCATATGTGGATATACACACGTGCATACACACTCACTCACTTCATAAAATTCATGCAAACACACATGCACACACGCGTGCGTGCGCACACACACACACACACACCTGCATGCACAAGTGTCAGAATTCATATGTGCATATTAACACATGTATGCCCAATCAGTCTAACTTCCTCCACACACACACACACACACACACACACACACACACACACACACACACACACACACACACACACACACACACACACACACACACACACACACACACACACACACACACCACACACACACACACACACACACTTCCTCCCCTGCCCACCTGCAGATGTGCTCCTCTGTGGTCCTGTCACACCCTTCATTCCTTGCTCTTGGTGGGGGCCATGTCTCCATGTGTCCATTTGTCTGTGTCCATGTCTCCATGTCTCTGTGTCTCCATGTGACAATGTGTCCATGTCTCCATAAATCCATGAGCAACTTGTCTCCATGTGCCTATGTTTCCATTTGTCCATGTTTCCGCGTGTCCACGTCTCTGTGTATCCATATGTCCATGCCTCAGTGTGTCTATGTGTCCATGTCTCCATGTTTCCATGTCTCTATGTGCCTATGTCTCTATGTCTCCATGTCTTCATGTGTCCGTGGGTCCATGTCTCCATGTGTTTCTGTGTCTCCGTGTCTCCATGTGTCCATGTATCTATGTGTCCCGGTTCCAGCAGCAGTCACTTGTCCTCCGATCTAAAACTAACCAGCAGACACGCCGCTCACGTCGCAGTCGTGACCCGTTTTCTAACCCCGTCCCTCACTAATTTGTTCCATGTTTGACAGACCCATTAAGGGGTTATTACATGTTTCCAGCACAGTTAGAAATAGAGGCAGGCCACTGACTGTTTGGTTAGTTCTTGCCATTTGTTTTGTCACGGCTGCTTATGAAACATGATCCGTTCTTTGGAGACATTTGGAACCTATGATTATGAAAATCTCGTGTGAAATCCAGCTGCTAATGAATGAATGAAGAACGTACTTGTTTATGTTGAACACACATGTGAGACACTGCTGCAGTGTGTGTGTGTGTGGAGTTGGTGTTTTATTTCTTCATTTATATATGTTTTAATTATTCAACTGTTGAAGGTCTAAAAATGTCAGACAATAGAGTGAATAGTCAAATAATTTTAAAACCCTGATGATTATCAGTTTACTGCTATGTAGAACAAAGAAAGACAACATTTCATAACAGTTGTTGATTAATTTCCTGCTAACTGAACAGGGAATAATTCATCAATTCATATTACATTAATCACCAACTCTTTTAGGAATCGATTTGAGTCATTTTCAAGAAGAAAATTTCCAAATTTACATTTTATGAACCAAACACCAAATTGATTAAACATTTCAATTCTGATGTTTGTTTCTCTGTGCAAGGCTGAAACAGCAGCACTAAAGCTACACTTTTCACAATCACAATAAACATCAATAATCAAATTGACTATCAAAATAATTATTTTGTTTGTCTTTGTTTGTCAGAAAAACCTTCAAAAACCTAAAGACATTCCGTTTGACAAAGAAAAGCAACAAAAATGTTTATTCGATTTATTAATAGTTCTTAAAAATTACTAATACTGATTGCTGACTCATGGATTTATCCACAAATCGCTGATGCACTAACAATGTTTAACAAAGAGTCAGTGCAATTTTGAAGCAACATGAGTTTTGTACATTAGATTGATACAGAAAAACATACAGAGAGAAGTTAGCTCCAAAGAAGAAACTTCCATTTACCGAGGTTAAAATTCTTTTAGTGTCCTATTAGTGTTCACTTGCAGCAACTTTAAATCAAACATAAAGATAAATACTTTGATGAGACATGAAAATAAAATCTAAATCATTATCTGTACATTTCTATTAAAATAAAAAGAAGAAACATTGTGAATTTAGTCGCTGGACATTGCTTTTCCAGGCATTTCCAAATATTTGCTGGAATCAGCAGCATCAACCTGCTACACTTCAGCTTCCTGTCGTTTTCCTGTTTCTGCTGTTATGTGAAGGTCGATTCTTTCCCCCAAAAAGGGGCGTGGCCTCGGTGCTTGATGACGCGATGCTGTTCTGGTCTACAGCAACAGCAGCTGAGACTCAAACTGTTATTCAAACTGTCAGAAATAATCTTTCTAAAGTTTTAAATGAGAAAAAAAGTAGCTTGAAAAGTGAAAAACAAAGCCTACAACCGTCACAGACAAGTTGCACAGCTTCTGAGTGAAATATGAAGAGAATATTAACGGCAGGAATAAAAACCTACCGATTTGGTCAGTAAGTGTCAGGACACGTTTCCTTCAGCTTCTGCCCGCTCTTACTCATTGTTTTATTTTGCTTCGGTCTGACATCGGTACAAATGAGCAGTTTTGTTTGGTTCAGCCCCGCTTTACCTCAACTATTGAGACCATTTCTACCTCCAGAGCAGATCCGTTGTTGACAAATGTTCTGCAGCCTGCCAACACGCTGTGGCTTTAGTCCCGCTGCTCCAGCCTCGCACAGAGAAACAAACATCATGGATCATGGGACATGAAAGTTTTGCAGCTTTTAGCTCATCTGCCAAAACAAATATTCATGCTCAACACAACTGCTAAAAGCAACACTGGACTTGAAACTGTCTTGTTTTCTCAGTTTGTAACAGTGCTGAATCATGACTCCCTCTGCGTCCGTTTGTGTGTGTGTGTGTGTGTGTGTGTGTGTGTGTGCGCGGGTGCAGGCCACTCCTTTCTTCATGGGGCTGATGGTGTTGGAGGTGGTGGTGGGAGTGCTGAAGACAGGAGCCCCGGGGGTCACCATCAGTGATGGACTGACCTCGGTATCTACAGGGATGGTTTCCAGACTCCCGATGTGAGTATCACAGTCGCAGGTCGTTCTGCGTGATCTAAAAAGGATCGAGCGTGTTTCACCCCACGAAAAAACACTCCTCTCTTTGTCCGGGCCTCGCCGTGCAGAGGGATTTATGTGACGCCACGCTCGTCTGCCGTACAGGGAAAGTTCTCAGCTTAAATCTCAGCTACAACACACGGACCCATAAGCACAGTTTGTGACATCACAACTAGTTCAGAAAAAAAATCGCGGTCCGGGATCCATCTGTGAGATGTGGGATCCTGCAAATGGACTTTGCAGCGAAGCGGGAGATGTCTTGTGTCCAGCAGAAATACAAATGTTTGCATATTCATAGATTGTGGGTTTTAACACGAGGGAGAACGAGTCAACGTTTTAGGGATTTTAAAGACAATTGAACTTTTCTTTTGTGGAAAAAACTTACTCTGCTGACTTAGGTCAGGTTAGGTTAGACTTTATTGTCCCGCAGGGGAAATTTGTCTTGGGCACAGAGCAGAATTGCTTCACATAAAACATTAAAATAACATCATACAAAATGAAAAGCCTTTTACACAAATCTTTGCTTCACACATAAAAAGAAAGAAGACAGAAGAGACATTTCACAGCAGCGGAGTCATGGTATTTGACTTGCTGGTTACTTATCTCTACTTTCTTATGTTCAAGTTGTGGAGCTATAATCCACATCACATCCTAATGCAAATCTATAAATAAAGGTAATGCAGCTGAATTGTCCATAAGGAACAAATATCATATATTATAATAGACAACCTGAA
Organism: Lepturacanthus savala; assembly: GCA_030544235.1. NCBI lineage: Eukaryota > Metazoa > Chordata > Actinopteri > Scombriformes > Trichiuridae > Lepturacanthus > Lepturacanthus savala. The sequence continues at coordinate 19,342,679 of CM060467.1, forward strand.
GGGTGAAAATAATAATATTCACTATCTAATGACTAATCATATGTGTTTGATGTACTGCTAGAACCCTCTGCTTTAAAACAGGAACAACTAAAATCATGAAAATCTGAAAAATCTGTCTTAAAAATGAAATTTGGAAATTATCATCGGACAAAGGCTGCAACTAACAACTATTCTGATTAGTTTAATCTATTGATTATTGAAACTATTAATCGATTAATTGTTTGGTTCACCAAATGCGGTAAAATCACTGTTTCCCAAAGCTTAAGATTCAGCCTAAAATGTCTTTTTTTGATCCAGACAAATAGTCCACAACCCAAAGATCATCAGTTTACTATTATAGAAGACTAAAGAAACCAGAAAATAACCAGATATGAGAAGCTAAAATAGTTATCAATTATAACAATAACAATCAATAATAATATTGTTTCTAAAATCAATAATAGTTGGTCACTAATTTATTTATCAACTAAGCGTTGAAGCTCTATTTGATAGGAAATTAGTTGACAATTATTAATAAAATTTTAGTTGCCTTGTGTTTCTCTTTGTCTTACATGGTAATACATTTAATATCTCTAGGTTATTTTTTTAACATTGTTTGACTATTGATTTTATTTTCTATTTTCTTGTCTATTTTCTTAGACAAGGCAATTAATAGTTTAATCAAGAGAATAATCAACGATGAATCAGTAAAGAAAATAAATAAATTGCTGCATCCCTAAACATGACAACACCAATTCCCACACACGCTTCAGGCATCTAATAGTCGGCAACTAATCAATCAATGGACTAATCACTGCATCTCCACATTGGACTAGTGAGTGATGTCAGTGTTCTGGTTGTCGATTGGTTCATTTCGACGTCTCCTGGTTGTAGCATTGTTTTACGTGTTTTGGCCAATAACAGATTAGTATGAAAATATATAATAAACTATAAGTAGAGGGCTCACAGTGGCGCAGGAGTTAGCACTGTTGCCTCACAGCAAGAAGGTCACAGGTTCAAGACCTCCTTGGTCCTGGGTCTGGGACCTTTCTGTGTGGAGTTTGCATGTTCTCCCCGTGTCTGCGTGGGTTTTCACCGGGTACTCCGGCTTCCTCCCACAGTCCAAAAACATGCTGAGGTTAATTGGAGACTCTAAACTGCCCGTAGGTGTGAGTGTGTGAGTGAATGGTGTGTGTGCCCCACGATTGGCTGGCGACCATCTGGGGTGTATCCCTGCCTCTTGCCGTAACACGCTGGGATAGGCTCCAGCAGACCCCTGTGACCCTAACGAGGAATAAGCAGGTATAGAAAATGACTGACTGACGATAAGTAGATTTAGAATCGACATATGAGATCCTGTCCTGCTCTGAAAACCTCCCACAGACGCACTGAGCGACTCCTCTGCCTCCTCTGAGGTGGCCTTTGAAATGGAAAGCAGCTAAAGAGTTGGAAAAATCTACAGGGCAGCTCGCCAACATGGTCTCATGACTCTGTTTGAGATCCAGTGATGGCTGGAGCATTGGATTTTGATACTTGATTCTATATACTGTCCACACTAGGCATGTGAGATATTTTCAGCTGGGTTTTTTTCCGTCTTTTCCTGACGTTAAGTTTGCTGTACCTCCTTTAGGCTGCTGACGAGAGGCTGTGAACTCAGCGCCTACATGTACGTGTGGGAGCGGTATCACCTGCTGGAGCTGCCCTGGGACTCGGCCTGGACCTGGTGGCTCACTTTCCTGGTAGTGGACTTCATCGCCTACTGGGTCCACCGCTCGTCTCACGGTACCAGCACCACAAACTCCCGCTGATGTCCACAGTAAAGATTCAGAGCCAGGAAGTGTAGTATTTTTTTTTTTTTTTTATGGCGATAGTTTTGTTGCTAAGCAATGTGGTTTCTACACTGTGCATACAGTAGATTCATTTTTAAGTGCAGTGTGTAATATTTTGTGGCATTTAGCAGCACCTACAGTAGAGCAGGGGTGTCAAACATGCGGCCCGGGAGCCAGGACAGCCCCGCTAAAGGGTTCAACCAAAAAATCTTCCACTTCCTGTTTATTCAGAGAAATGTGAAGTGAATGTGAATCTTTCCGGGCTCAAGGGATAAAAAAAAACAAAAAAATTAAATATTGTCCAGTAAATAATTGAGACATCACATTGTTAAAATTTCACTTTTTTCTCATGTCATCTCTCCTGCGTTGTAAATTGAAGGTTAATTGTGTAAATATTTATTAGATATTTATTATCTTACAAGGAATGAGAAATTTGTAGGTGTTATTTATACATTTATTTTATTGGTCCTGCCCACAAATGGCGTATGTGGCTCATGAACTAAATTGAGTTTGACTCCAGTGATCTAGAGAAACAGACTTGGCAGAAATTGAATATAATTTTCCTAAGAATGACTTAATTTGTGTATAATTCAATCAAAGTAAGAACTGTTGTTTTTATTGCTGGAACATGCTGCTCCTTTAAGTGAAAGCATACAAAGGGTGTTCAGAAGAACATTTTTAAAGTGATACTCACCCCAAAAACACCCTTCAACACTTTGAAGTTTGCTCGTTCGCAGAGGCCTGCAGCTGTGGTTTTGGTGGCGGTTGCTATGGATTTGAATATTAACTCTTTCTCGGCCTCAAGCCTGCAGCATATTTCTGTTCGCTCGCTCGGTCCGCTTCAGTCTCCTCCCTCATGCTCAAAGATAATAAATCATTGGTCAGAAGGTCTGAAATGGATCTTTCCTTCAGTGTCAGAGTCGAACTTCGCAGCATTCAAAGGAAACATTGAGCATGTCGTGTTGTGTTTCGTATCATGAGTTAGAATACTTAGCCAGTATCAGTCAAACACAGTAAACCTCACTAGCTAACTATCAAACAAAAATCCACTTTTATACGTCCCTAAGATACATACAGAAAAAACACAAAGCCAGCTCGTGATAAATAGCAGTAAAACGTTGATTTAGTTGCCATCCCTGCAGGGAGGAGTCGTGAAGATAGCAGACACATGCTTTCCTGGACGTTGCGGAAGAGGCAATTATTTCTGAGTTACATCCAGCTGGTTTAGAGCTGTGCAGATGTGAGAGGCTGTGGTCCCTGGAGGGCCGGGGTCCTAACCCCGAGCTGTCACAGCTACAAGCTGGATATAGTCACAGCGTCCTGCAGCATCACTATAAAAAAAAAACTGAAATAAAATGTATTTAGTATTACAGTATTTCTGCTGTAGTTTAGTGGCTGAACACCCTTAAAAGCTGCAGTTTTTTCCATGAGTGCTGGCTGATGCACGTGCCAGATGCTCAGCTGCCACACAGCACACCGGAACAGGGATTTATTTGTGGCCTGAGCTGCTGTTTATTTGTGTCAGTGGCACTTTGAGCTTCCAGCCGTCTAGTCCGCATAGTTGCGGATGAAAGCCCGCTGCCGCCGTGTTGACGTTTCGGATCTGGCTCGAATAGAAGCTGCCGTCGTTAAACCGTCTGCCGCAGCTCGCCAACAAGCAGCCGACACGGCTCTGAGGCGACCGAGAACATCGCCTCATGTTCTGGTCCAGTCAGAGATCGGTGGTCACTTTGACTGATTCTGTTTGTAATATGCTCTGAGGTAATTTTAGCTCCCACCACCAGAGCAGAGCATATGTGAAGTATTATTTTTGTGTGCGTGCATGTGTGTGTGTGTGGGGCACTTTCTTGTGAACACAATGGGTCTCATGCAACAACACTTTTGTGCCCTAAACTCTTGGTTTTGTTTTTGTTCCAAGACGGATTCAGCATTTCTTAAAAAATACTGAACTTGAAATCGCTGGTTTCAGCCTGATAAGTGTGTGTCACTCGGTTTGTGAAGATGTGCACGTTCATGAAATTGGAGCTTTAGCATAATCAATGTGTCTAAAACTATTACGAAAGAACTCATACACACTACTATTTTACTGCTACTGAAATGTAGAGGTTGCTGCAACAAAATATGCCAAAAAATCATCATCATAAAATGTGAAAAATCTGCAGCTGTTATTCTGCAGCCATGGTGATGATGAAATGGTGACCAGAATATTAATTTGGCATTAAATTTGTTTTCATTTTATATTTTAGATTTGTTCATGACGAGGTGTAAGTTCATGGAATTGGAGCTTTAGCCTAATTAATGCATCCAAATTATCATAAAAGGACTCTTTACTGCTACTGAAACCGAAGTTGCTGCTAACAAATATGCAAAAAAAAAAGAAATCTGAAAAAAATATCCCATTAAATCTATGATGGTGATAATACGGAGACCAGAATATTTCATTTGTTTTAATTCAATATTTTATTTTTGTAGATTTTGATATAATATTTAATCTCCAAATGCTTTCAGATAAAACATTATAATACACATTTGCATCGTTCATGAATTTAAGTTTAACGTAAGAGTTTAACGTAAATTCTAATTAGAAAATTGATAAATGTCTGTTAAGGCCAAATTCCTGCATGAGGTCCAGTTGCTCAAAAACATGATGAAGATCATCCATAAATCTCAGGTTTTACCTGCAGAAAAGAAGATCTGATCAGATTTAGGAGTTTACAGTTTACAATTATGACAACACTGAGTATTTCTCACAATTCAAGCCAATGGCAACATGCCAAAAAAACTTGGCATGTTGCCATGGCAGCAGAGTATATTTTGGAATATCATTTCAATCCCCAATACATTCCCAGTAATAATTTTAACACATACAAGAGAACATTCTAAGTGGAAAATGAATAAACGTCTGTTAGGACCAAATCGATTTCTGCGAGTGAGTCTATTAAGAAAGATACAATTAAATATTGTGGTTTCAGTTGTATTTACAGTATTGAGTGATTAACTACATTAATTATAATAATTAGTTATAATATAATAAGTCTTTTATTACTGTGATTTATTGTCAAATATACAGCAACCTACTGTAATAATCGTTTAACGTTACTTTGTTCAACACAGTAAGTAACTGCTGATCTGACAGCGAAGTTTACAGTGTATGTGTTGGTGCTTTTCTCTATGGTGATGTCTCTCTGCTGAATAATATTGTTTCTCTCATTATCTGACGATACAAAGCCATGACGCCCCACCATGTCACATGACCGCTTGCTTTGTTTTTGACGGAATCCTTTTATTTTTAAACTGTAGAATCTTTTTTTTTTTTTTTTACGTCTCAAAAAGAAAAAAAAAACAACTTTCCACTTACTCTCATTTCCTTTTCTCTCAGCCTTTTGGAGTTGTTATTATGGAACATTGTGGGGTCGCAGATAATTGTCTGGTTCTGAAGCAGCCGCAGCGCTCGCTCAGGATTTAAGCTTTTCCCCTTGTTACCGAGGGGAAGTGGCTCGCTCCCCGACCACAGGACGGAGCCGGCACGGTCCTCGCTCCTCGCTCTGGTCGGCCGGGGTCACCTCGGTCAACCGGAGTTTGACCTGCAGATCTTTCCAGAGCAAGGTTCAACCAAAATATTCCTATATGTGGGATGGAAATCGCCTATAATGAAGCAGAGGAGGAATGAGGCAGATGTTTTTCAGCATGAAGAACAGTTTAATGAGCCTCAAATTCATGTAAGAATGCTTTAGGAGCCTGTCTTTTTTTTTTTAGTGCTCTCACATCTTGGAACAGCTTTACAGTCTGTCCAATTTATGCTTCAAAACAGCAGGAACACTACATCTATAATCCTATTGTGTCAAAACATACAAGCTGTAAATCTTAATATTGCATAATAAGGGAGAGATTACAATAGGATTCTGCAAAAGAGTGACATCTTCCGCTGGGAAATATAAAGCCTTATTAGACTCAGTTAAAATATCATATTCAGTTTGGCCGGTTTCATGATCCGTTTTTCAAAGTTTCCCTCTCCTGGTTCCACATAAAAGGACAATGTGGAGACAATGAAGTGGAAAGTCCTTTGAAAGGCAGCAGCCGTCTTCGCTGAGGAGACGTTGCCGCTCGGACTGGATCCTGCCAGATGCTGCCAATGTTGAAGGTGGCGACACATAAGGAAACGGAGCTGCAGGCAACAGCAAATGTTTGTGACCAGACTGTATTCGTGGCATTTGTTAGTAGTTCAGTCCTGCCCATGGTTCAATTCTGAGTCGAGTTGATTCTGGAAATTTAAGAAAACACGACCTCTGTGCTCAAAAACGCAGCCAAAGGTGTGCACATTTACTGGAACTCTCACTATTGACTTTGGTTTCCCAAATCTTTTACCTCCTTATCACTGGTGCATCGCCCTGGATTGGAAACGCCGCAGCTGGACTGAGCTTAGCTCTCTGTGTTTGCGGTTTAATTTTTGCTTTTCAAGGAGTGAAGATTTCAGGCTTCTGTCACTAACTGATTTCCAGAAAGTGCAGCAGCCGCGCTACCCTCTGAAATAACACGAACCTTGCTTCAGATTCAACCACCGGTTTATGTATTAACAGCCGCTGAAGCCACTTTTTTATAAACACATTGGTTTAATAACTTGGTGACTGACAAGAGTAGAAAACAAATTCCATCTCTGCTGGCACTCGTTTCCCCTCCAACAGACTATATATGTGCATAACTGTTCTATTCTGAACCGGGCTGCATCCAGATGGTTTTGGGTGAGCGGGAGGGAAACCGGCTCGGTTCGGATGCGGCTGTGTTGTTGAAAGGCTTGTTGATTCTGTTTATTCTAACCTCGTATCGCAAACACTGGTAATAGCAGTTCTGCACTCAGGCAGCATCTATATCCAGGCTGCAGCCATTAATCAGCCACTCAGCTGTCTGTATGCTGATTACATGTGAGGTAATAGAGTCCTGCTGCAGTTGTCTCACCACAGAAGCTGCAGCTCCGTGTTACACTTATAGCTCACAAGCATCACACTATCACTTCAAGCTCTTTGTGGAATGATATATTTACTCTGGCTGTCAATCAGTTAAAAGAATTCTACTAATTAATCATAAAAATGTTCTAAAGTAATTGATTTTTTTTAATATTGAAGTTTGTAATGATGGATATTTCAAAATAAAATCATGGAATTATTGTAGAAGGAATACAAATGCGACACTGTGAAAAATGAAATCTTAACAAATGGCAATGTCTTGTATTTGGTCAAATTAGTTGAATACTGAGTAGCGCTATCTTATTCCAGTCATTGTTTTCATCAGTTGGGTCAATTTTAACATTTATTTTAAAAAAAAGGTTAAATTGACTAAAAATCAAGAAAATAATTTAAATACGTTAAATTATCCGCTGAGGGAATAAGATAATTTGACCCAATATTGGACTAATTGTACCAAATACAAGACATTTTTGCAGTGTATTAATTAGCATTAGCATCTTAGTTCTTTGAACCCAGATTACTACAGATTTTCAATAAAACATATTAATGATACTAATATATACACAAAGAGAACATGTTATATTATTAGTATTTAGCATTTATTTATATAGTATTTATTTATTATTAGTGTCAGCCTCTGAAATACAGGTATATGTTAATCATGTTATTTTTATAAATGTGTTGTTTGATATAAACTCAGATTAATCAAAAGGTAAATTTAATTTTTAAAAGTAATATTTTAGGAATGACATCTAATCCCCTGTTTTTACACTAAATTATTTTTGGTGTAAACCAACCAGCTGATAGTTTGATCTGATTGAATAGGCAGGAATTTGGGATTGATGTGATGATATTATTGGTTGGATTATTTAGTTTAGGACAATAGTAACAAAACAGATTGGTTGAAGTGTAGCTCCCAAAGCATTTTTTTTTATTTTATTAAAACATTTTGACATCACTTCTACAAATGTAATCCAAGTGTTTATACCATTAGTTTTTTTGTTCATGAAATGATGTCAAATGTCAATTACTGTTTCACAAACCTGGAGATTCAACCTAAAATGTTGTTTTTTGTCCAGACCAATAGTCCACAACCCAAAGATCATCAGTGAGCCAGTCATTTTCTGTTCCTGGTCATTCCTCACTAGGGTCACAGGGCTCTGCTGGAGTCAATCCCAGTGTATTACAGGCGAGAGTCAGGGATACACCCCAGACAGGTCACCATGTCTATTGTGGGGCACACACACCATTTACTCACACACTCACACCTATGTGCAATTTAGAGTCTCCAATTAACCTCAGCATGTTTTTGGACTGTGGGAGGAAGCCAGAGAACCCAGAGAATAAAAGTATAAAGTTTTATTTAAAAATTTTAAGTAATATTCGATGAGAACAAGAGTGTATACAGTTGCATCTCAAATAAATATAATATCATGAAAAGGTTTGTGTTTTCAATATCTGTAAAATGTAATCCTCCCAATTACAATAAATACGGCTTAAAATATTCCACTCTATGTGTAATGAAACTATATAATATGATTTTTACTTCCTGAGATGATTGACAAACACTATTGATCTTGTTCTGTTTATTTTAGATAGAACTAATCATGTGCTGCAGTGAACTTGCTTTCAAGTTCACTGCAATGCAAGTTCACTTTCAATGTGTCTAAAGTTTGAATAAATGGTCTGGACTGAGTTCAGTGAGGTCAGAGCAGCATCACCTGTCCTGAGGTTGTGACACATATCTGCAAACATAATTCTTTAGATGAAAAACAGCTGTGTTTTCCATAAGCAACATGTCCTTTTCTCATAAAATAATAATTTATTTCTCTAGAAAGAGAGGGACACAGCTGAGTTTGAGCATGATACCATTAATGTGGTTAAAGTTACTGTGTGACAGCAGGGAAATGTCCAAAATGTTTCCACACCACAAAAGGATGAGTTAGAGATGAAACACCAATGGAAACAGTCAGTAATTTGACAATATGGAAAAGTAATAATGTGTCGGTCAGGTAGGAAGTGTGGATTCTTTTTCTCTGACGACCACAATGATGACCTTAGCCAAACTCAGAGCAGTTTTAGACAGGCTCTGTCTAGACATTACGTTTGTTTTTATGAGAAAATGTTGTTAATTGACATATTAATTGACATATAATGCAGAAAATGTTATACTCAAAGTTTGTGGTTATATTAATACACTGGCAGCACTTAGAGAAGTTATTGTTATATATTAAAAATGTCTATGCCACTTAAAGAATGAGACATGACGTGTTTTTATTCCAAATCTTCCACTAACCTAAACAAAGAAATGATGAAAGCAGCACTGTCATTTCAGTTTAAGGCAAGGATTTGGGGCTCAGGGATTAGGTATACAACATTTTTGCAACATTTTGAAAATTTTAACTTTAAATTGCAGCAATCTGGTGTGATTTGTTGAGAACATATTCAAGATGCCTTAATCACTCTCACTGCATAATATTAACCAAATCTGTACTTATAAACACAATTATAGAAATTTTAGAGCAGATTTTGTGAAACGTGCAAAAAGAAAATGCGAATCGATGTCCGTTTCCATTTATTATTATATAATAATATAATATTGGTCGCCGTGAGATGTCATATACATAGATGTCATGAGACGTCATAATTTGGGGTCACCCAGACAATTTTGTGTTTTCCATTAAAAGTCACACTTTTATTTACCACTTTATTTGTAAAATGAATAGAAAATATAGTCACAACATTGACAAGGTTAGAAATAATGATTCGTAATTAAAATAATAATCTTTTCCTTCAAACCTTCATCAAAGGAAGGTCAGTTTTATAGCTTCTCTAAGCAGCTAAGCTGTTTTCAGCTATATTAACATGATTGCACAAGGGTTTTCTAATCATCCATTAGCCTTCTTATGCAATAATCAAACACATTGTACCATTAGAACACTGGACTGATAGTTGCTGGAAATGGGCCTCTATACACCTATGTAGATATTATATATATATATGTATATACACCAAAAACCAGGATGGAGCAGGGGTTAGTGCTGTTGCCTCATAGCAAGAAGGTCACAGGTTCAAGACGTCCTGGGTCTGGGACCTTTCTATGTGGAGTTTGCATGTTCTCCCCGTGTCTGCGTGGGTTTTCACCAGGTACTCCGGCGTTAATTGGCAACTCTAAAGTGCTGTTTGAGACTGAGCGCCGGTTCAAAGACTTAAAAATGTATCTGCAAAACCTTTGTCAAACGTCACATGTTTGTTTTATCGATGCATGGACAAATCCACCACCTCCAAGTGTAAAAACTTTAATGTGAATTTTCAGCCTTTTCCATCCATTTTACTCACAATTTTTGAAAAAATGCGAATGAGGAAAAGAGGATGAAAGCTCTGGTGACTTCTATACCTTTACATACTCAAACGATGCCTCTAGAGGACAATGTTTGTAAAAGCTCTGAAGAAAAATCCCCCCTCCTCCCCCCTCCAGCCCAGCAGACAGCACCAGTTGTTAAGACAAACAGATGTGCTCAGCACTCCTCCTCTGTCCTCCGTCCCCGAGGACACCTACACCGACGTGGATGTTATTGTTCAAAGAGGAGCTGGTTCTGGTTGTGTGGTGGGCTGAGGGGGGGATTGGGGGATCAGGGCCCCATAAATCTTCACTGTGACGGCAAGTTCCTGGCCTGGTGCAGGTTGGAGGCCTGACAAAAGCTCCCGCTTGGTTTGCTGGTTGTGTCGGTGCGGTTTGGAGGATCAGGATGTGGGGGTCTCGCTGGCTGCAGGCGGGTGGAAGGCCTCACGGGAGGCAGAGATAACATCAGCGCTGATCTATAGGTCACTGTGCTCTCACTCAGAGAGAGACACAGAAACTGGTCCGATGCGGCGTAGACGTCACAGATTGATAACATCCGTACCAGCAGCGTTTAGGAGAGCAGGTCTGCGGTCACCGAGGGGCCCTCCGGGCTCAGCAGAGGCCACGGTCCGGCCGTCTGCCACCCTCGTTGGCTCCGCCCACCACACGGACCCACTTCCCTCTGTCAACAGGCGGTGACGGATGAGGAGATTTCCACCGCCGACACCGAACCTCACTGATGGAGGGACGAGGTGCGAAGATGAGGGATGAACGCGAAACGTTCCACCTCACGTGTGGCGGGTTTGAGGATTCTCTCATGATAAGTTTTTCCTCTGATCTGCAGACGTGGTGACATTCACAGAAAGGGCAATAAATTTAAGACAAACGATCAGAAACTAAATCTGCAGTTTAGCTCAGACGCCGCAGAGATACTTTTAGCTACTGTTGCAGAGCAATGCGCAGTTATGGTGGATGGTACACGTTTGAAATTGAAATCTGAAATGGAAATTTATTTTGTGATGTATTCCAATATACACGTATTCCAACATAGACTTCATGACTGCAATTAAAACTTATTTATGTTACTGAAAAAGATTCCGTAGATTTTTCTCTCAGTTTTGTCTATAATCTGTAAAAGAAAATAGTGACAAATGTACAAATGACCTGATTTTCCAAGCAGACGTTAGAGATTCGAAAATAATTAATTTCTCATTGTATCAAAACTGCACAAAAAAGCAAATCTGCACATTTCAGCAACTGTAAGATTGATTCATTGTTTTCAAACCTGAACAATTTTACCCTTGAATGATCAGAGCCTGGTTTCTGTTAAATATACAATCGTTCATGAACTGCCTACAGATTCAAATCAAACATTTTTCATTGACCTCCACGGTGAAATTGCTCTGCTGTAAAATATTTATGGCAGACTTTATGGCTGCAATTAAAACAGTTTTTTTTCTGTTTTTGTTACTCAAAAATAAGTCGATTTTTCTCTTCCTTTATTCTATAAAATATAGAAATCTGGAAGGTATATTGTTTCCCATTATAAAAAAAATGGGAAAAGAAGAAGAAGAAAAACAGCAAATCTGCACATTTCAGCAACTTTTACAAACAAGTTTTCAAACATAAATGATTGAACCCTGGATTGATCGGAGCCTGGTTTCTGTTAAATATTGAATATACAATCGTTCATGAACTGTCTGCAGATTCAAATCAAACATACTTCATTGATCCCCACAGTGTAATTGCAAACATTACAAAATAAAAGTAGCAAAACATAAATGCTTGGAATCTCAACCAGATTTCTGATCAATAAAACAGAAAGGTGAAACACTGAGCCCCAGCAGCCATTTTATCTCGTGCATAGGTTTTACAGCGTGTTTGTGGCAGCTGTAAGTGGGCCTGACTGGGTTATTGTGTGTAGTTTAGTGTGTGTGACTGAGCTGTGTGGACAGCATGAAGTATGGCAGCAGCGGAGGGGAGTTGGCCGACCATCCCGCCGGGTCCGGCGCTTGCTGTTTGCGTTGGCACCGCATCCAACGGCCCTCCAATCCAAACACTGGAAGGCTGTTCACAGCCCATTACCCCGGTGATTGACAGGCCGGCCCACCACTCACAGGGCCGCACTTAAAGGACGCCGCCGCCCGCCTGTGCCAGGAGTTTGTCGCTGAAGGTGATGATTTAGGCAGCTGATTGATGCAAAAGTATTTCATAAGGCCCGAGTGATTAAAGACAACGCTGATTATTTTCCTTCTTGCCTCGTCATACTCTCTTTTTACAGCAGCATTATTCAAGGTAGAGTCGACCACTGGCACATGCAGGAGGCTACTGGGGCGAAATTTATGGAGCTCAATAGGACTTTGGTTCTTACGTTTATGGCTCCGCTTATATAAGCACGACTCCGGAGGGTCGAGGTGGACATAAACAGACTTTGTCAAAGTCTAACACTGTCACCTTACATGAATTATGAGGACTTATAGGCCTTGATTACATGTCATGATGTAATTCACAGTATAGCTTAAAACTGTAGGATATTACATCACTCCGGTGCCAGTGCTGCTCCGTTGACACGTTTTCTCACTTATGAGGAATCGAGACGTGTGTATTTTTTTGTTATTTGTCCAGGTTTTCCACTGCTCCGCGAAGGCAACAGTGGTGACTGACTGTCTCTACAAATATTTGGATGAATCGCCATGATGCTTTAATTTTCTACAGATATTCAGCAGGTTAATTATGTCACTGATTCAGTGAAATATTTCAAGATTTACCAGATATATTGGTGCTAGATTTGAGAGGTGGTTAAAGATGAAGGTGGTGAATATTAAGTTTCCGTGATCTATGGACCAAATTCTCTGCATTGAGTATAACATACGTAGTGTTATATTGTGTATTATAAAATACAACAGAAAATTTACACAAAGCATAGTGCACAAGGTAACATTAGGATTAGGATTAGCATTAGCATCCAACGACTTGTTAATGGATAGCCGCAGCCCTGATCAGCATGTTAGCGTTTTGCTAACAGAACATACATATGCATGTTAGCGTTTTTCTTTTTTTTAGCTACGATTTTTTATTTCGCATGATTAGTCAATCAATAGTTAATTAATCAGCAACTATTATTATGATTATTCATTATTTGAGTATTTTTTATTTATTTATGTATCATGTAAGGAATTTAAGCTTTTCGTTGATATATATGACAGGAAACTACATATTTTTTAGTTTTGGACAGTTGGTCAGACAAAAAAAGACATTTGAATGTTACCGTTGTAATTATAGTGTCTATAGTTCACTATAAACATGTTTTATTAATACATCAATCAAGAGAATAATCTGCGGAATAATCCACAGTGAACTTGATACTCACTCCTCTTCATCCTTTGGGACATAAGGTTTCGCTGAGCTGTCTCCATTCTGTCCTCATGTCAGGTTCATCTGTTCCAGCTCTTATGTCACAGTTCTGCACCAGCTGGTTTTGGGCCTCCCAGCTTTTCTCCTGCGCGGTGGTCTCGGTTTTAAGGCGACGCTTGTGATCCCATCCTGAACATCCCAAACGCCTATGTGTACTTTCCTTGGTGATGCTCCGGCTCTGTTTTTTCTTGCACAATTATGTGGCCGGAGATTTTGTTCGGCCAGAAGGTCTGGCGTATTCGTCAGAGTCATCCGTCGTGAAAAACTTCCACTCTCCTCAGTCGCCAGGGCTCTGAACCAGCCAGTCGCTGTTATACAGAATTGTCTTGGTTTTACCACTGTGATGCTTGGACCTTGGAACAGAGTTAGAAGAAGAAACCCTGAGTCTTCTCTGAATCCTGTTTTTGAATTACATTAAATAAAAAATGCATGATTGTAATAGTTGACCTGAGGGTTAATGGTTAAACCAGGTTTCATGCGGCTGATGCTCTTATAAGTCCTTGTTCGTCCTGCTGCTGATTCGATAGATTTATTGTTGCCGTCTGGTAGAGCTGCAATGATAAGTCAATTAATTCATTAGTTTCCAACTATTATATTAATCTACAACTATTTTGATAACCGATTTGAATCATCTTTAAGAAGAAAATGTCCAAATCCTTTGGTTGCAGCTTCTAAAATCTAGTTTCTAATTTCTTTAGTCTTCTATAATAGTAAACTGATGACCTTTGGGTTGTAGACTCTCGATCACTGTTTTCCAAAGCTGAAGATTCACCCTAAAATGTCTTTGTTTTGTCCAGACCAACAGTCCACAACCCACAAATCATCAGTTCACTATTACAGAAGACTAAAGAAACTAGAAAATAATCCGATTTTCGAAGCTGGAACCAGAGAATTTGGACATTTTCTTCTTAAAAATGACTCAAATCGAATCATTCAAAGTAGTTGGTGATTAATGTAATAGTTAGCAACTAATGGATGAATCGACTAACTGTTGCAGCTCTACTGTCTTGATAACTAATGTGATGCTTCTACGTGACCACCAGTTTAATAGACGACAGCTGATTAGAAACCAGTATTTTGTGTGATTGTTGTATCAGTAACTGTCCGTCACCTGCAGAGCGTCCACTCCTCCCTGTTGAGTAACAGTGATTTGCGGCTCTCTGGAGGCTGCTGAAGTGCTGTCCTCAGCGTTTTTTCTGCTCTTGCTGGGAACGCAGGCTCTGTGGCACTGGTTCTCACCATTAACAGGGCTTCCCTCCTGAATAAACTCTGCCAAACTATGCGGTGTCCCGCCGCGTCCAGAGATGAGGACATGGGCTTGCAGTGAAGCCTAGCGTTCCTACTTCCTATCAGTGACAACGAGCATCAATCTTAGCCGCCCGGAGTCCCGCATGCTGCCAAGCACGACTCCGGCGAGAAGAAAAAACAACTAAGACTCAGGCTGCTGGAATTAAACAAAGGCTGGATTATCCTCTGGATTTGTCTCTTAGCAGGACAGTTCATCTCTGAATCCCCCAAGGGTCACAGCGGAAGGAACGGAAACGTTTCTGCTGCACTGCTGGAGAGGCAACTTCTACATTCCTCATTCCTTATTCCTTATTACTGATTCCTGATTCCTGATTCCTGACCCCTCTCCTCTTAATGTTTCCTTGACTGCAGATTGATGTCACTTGCGTTGAGAGGGCAAATAAAGTTTGAAACAAAATACAACCCTGTTGCATATTCGATCCAAAACTGTGCCTTTTTTTTTTACGCTGTATGTGACACTTAGGAAAACATTCCCAGTGACATTTATTCCCTCACACCTGCTGAATTCCAGCAATAACCCTGTTAAATAAGCGAGGTGTGGAGTACAGGCTACTGCTCGGTAGTTTTCTCTCTGAGCTCCTCTGGGTTTCCCCAAGGTTTGAGGAATTCCACCTTTCAGTGATTCGGAAACGTGTCCGGACAGCTCTCGGTGCTCCTCCGCTCACACGGCACACACCTTCAGCTGCATGTTTGTTCAGGTGCAGTGGACCCTCGACCCGTTGGGTTTTATGACCGCCGGCCTGGACAGAATTCACAAGTTTATTAAACAGCGAAAAAAGGAGGAGTTTGAGATGTGACATATGAGTGATTTTCTCAAAATAGAGGGAAGTAATCCCACAGCATGCAGAGACGTTATCCTGTGTGTGAGTGTGTGTGTGTGTCTTTTTGTGTCTGTCCTTATATGTCTTGCTCTAAAACTTTGGTGATTTGCACAGTCACCTATAGGTTGAAGGAAAAGCTGAAAATTGCTTAAAAATCTATAAAGGCTTAAAATCCAATTTAAATATTTAATCTCTTAATCACAACTTTAACCTCATTTTATACATTTTATTGAAGCCTATGTTATAGAACCTTTGTGGTTGTGTAATATTCGAAGGTTACCGTTCCATCTTGTGCGGCTGCGCAGCTAAAGTGGACGCGAGGCGCCAAAAAGCACAGACCAGGCGGGGTGGTCCGGAAATGGCCCAGAGATCCAGTGAAACTTAACAAGCATGTTCCCTTTGAATGTTAAAATGAAGTGTAACACAGATATTAATGTAGCAAGTATCACAACACAGCAGAGGAATGAAAACTGGAGCATAGGGACATCAGAACGGACGCTAACCAGCTGCAGCCAGATACCCCCGCCATCGTAATAACCTGAAACCCCCCCACTCCCCCACCCCTGATGCTCGGGCCTCGGCTTTTCATCCCAGCCAGCCAGGAGCGGGACAGAAACGGCTCCTTCTGGGGATGAAAGTGTCCGGTTACTCATCTGGGGAAGGAGCAGGGTCGATTTTTTGAGATAAATCACTCGCCGAGGTGACGTAAAGGCAGCTGAATGTGTGTGAGGGTTCAAGGCCTCTGCACAAGTCTGGTGTGGGAAAGTTGTGCGGCTGCTATAAGTTGTGAGGACTGTAGGTATAGTACAGTAGTGATAACCTCAGGTTCTGTGTGTTTGTGTGTGTGACCTCCTCCAGAGGTGGCAGTCCTCTGGGCAGCTCACCAGGTTCACCACAGTTCCGAGTATTTCAACCTCAGCACGGCCCTCAGACAGTCCCTCACCCAGCAGTTGTCATCATGGGTAAGATCTCATTCATACACCTCCATTCATAATTAATGGGAAATATGTCTTATTCCTCTGTGGCATAATAATGATTTTAATTAGCTAGAACATTTCAAGCCAGGAGCACACAAAAAAATATTAAACCACATCAATGATCATAGGAATATAGGGAAAATAGGGAATAGGGAAAAGGAAAAGAAAAACACAGGCTTTTTAATTTTTACATAAAGTAAGCAACTTGTAGTTCTTCAAGGTCAATGAAAAGAGCAAGGTTCACAATACAAGCTATTAAACTACCCGATGAAGAGGAGACTTTGCAATATTGCAATATTTCCCTCATGTGTGATTTTTTTCTAAGCTTTACTTCACTGCTATTCTTACTCTATCACATTATTGTTAATATAAAACTTCATGGAAAAGCAGTGTTTTTTCAGAGTTTTTTTATTCTCCACATATCAGGAACAAACTTCCAGACAGCTGCAGATCTGCTGCCGCTTTCAGTTCTTTTAAACCAATGCTGCAGAGAAAATAAGATAAGATTTATTAGTTCCACGGTGGGGGAAATTTCTGAGATGTCAGTTTTAACTGGGCTCCATGAGATTGTTCTATGAAGGTATTGCAGAGTTTTTTTTTGTTTTTTTTATTCTCCTCTTCTCAGATCTTCTACCTGCCCATGGCTCTGGCTATTCCTCCCTCTGTCTTTGCTGTTCACTTTCAGCTAAGCCTGCTCTATCAGTTCTGGATCCACACGGAGGTAAATATCACACATTAAGTCTGTGGTTGTGGTTCAAGGTTCATCTTTATTATATTTGTGCAGAATTGCTCAAGTAATTTTAAATTACAGTTCATTTCATATAAAAAGTAGATCTGAAGGAAGAAATGTAGGTTTTATGCACATGCACAGGTTTTATACACATGAATACTGCATGAATACTGCAATATGTAGGTATTGTAAATGTGTGATGAGCCAGTGAATGAACTGACTCCGCTGTGCGGAGCTACGAGTGGATGTGACTGAATAAAACATCTGTGGAGTTATCTTTCCCCCTGTGCCAACACTAATCCGTCTGTTAAGTCGAGCCCTTGTTGACTCAAGTGTTGCAGTGGAACCTGCATTCAATAAAAAATAATGAGATTTCATGAAATATTCCAAACAGAAGCATGACTACTCTCTCTGCCTTTAAAGCGACTGAGTATCACTTTTACAATCCCCAACGATCGTTAGAGGGAATGAATGGATTCGGAATTCCTTCCATCTTTTAGTGCACTATTAGCGAAAACAGTCATAATAGTCACAATTTTCTGAAGGGATGTAATTTATGCCTCCTTTATGGGCTTTATTTGATGTCGTGTAATTTATTGGCACGCCATTGCCTGCACCGCTCCGGCCTCTGAGCCAGAGCGAAGTGGTGGAGACCCTTTTCATTCAAGATAAAAACTCTCACGCTCGGCTGCCAGACGCAGACGTTACATGGAAATAATGAATCACTGAGAAATCCCGTCCGGCTCCGCACATTTCTGCAGACTGAGAGGTCTGTCGTACTGATGCGAAACATCAAAATATCCGAGAGTCACAACCCAAAGAGAATCGTGAACTGTGTGAAACTCGTCCTGTGTGACCGCTGTAATCTTTAATGACTCACTGTGCATCTGTTTGACATCTAAGAAGAAGAATGAGTCATGTTTTATATTGTTGTGCACGGAATGTACTGATTAGATGTGCGTGTTTTCTGTGTGTGTGGGTGTAACCATTATTAACATTGTTAACGTCTATGCACATTTCTTGTGGACTTGTAGAAAAAAGCAACTGGACTTCTTAGCCAAACATAGGACCACCTATGGGCGCCATGTAACTATGGGTCACATACACCCCCAAGTGTGTATGGGGTTTAAACTTCCTTGGAGAACTCCCAAGACGGCACTGTAGGTGTCAGATAGATTGTGTCTTAAACCATCACCTCTGTGCTCTCTGACCAGTGGTTCCCAAACTGGGGGGCGCTATTGCAGGGGGGGTGCGGCGAAATTAAAAATAGAATATAAGAAAATGGAATTATGGGATTTTTGTTCTATTCGATTTTGGTTTGCATCATTTTTGATGTGTTGTTGACTTTACTTTACTTGCGTAAAGTTGGAAAGATATTGACAGATTCCAGGACTTCCAGGATTAATAACTCTGAGGTAAAACGTTGTCTAAAAACCAATGATGGCTCTGTCCCTCAACCATAACATGGACTATGAACTACAATGACAAAAAACAACTGTAAAAAAAAATGTAAACCGTCCTCTTAGCTAGATGGATAACATTGATCTCTATGCGCAGCGATTATTTACAAAAGGGGGGGCCTGGCAAAAAAGGTTTCGCCACTGGTTTAGAGAAGGTTCCTCCAAGTGACCTTTATCCTTCAGATTCAGTCTTGTCCCGATGAGGTGGCTCTTCTGTGTTGTGCCATGCGTTGGTGGAGGGGTTATTTGGTTTCATATAGGACTGAGCTCCTCGCTGCATTGGACTGTATACACAACATTGCTGGGTTTTCGTTTTGTCTTCAGGGTGCACCAGTCTCTGTTTTAGGGTCTGGTTTGAAACTGACCTGGATGTTGTGCTTGTGGAAAATCCTGCTGAATTTCTAAGATAGACCTGCCATGCGAGGAAGGACAGTGTTCTTCCTGTTTTCCTTTCCTGCCTCAGGTGTTTCTTTGTGGCGTGTTTATGATAGTCCATTTTGGGTAACCACAGGTTTGCAGCTCTGTCCTGATGTGTGTTAAATCCTTCTGTTTGCCATCTGCTTTCTAGGGAAACTTCTGGGCCTGTTGTTGTAGGGTTTGAATAACTCCTAGTTTGTGCTCCAGTAGGTGGAGGGACAGACTATGCACTTTTCCTCATTTCCACATCTGTGTTTTCTGCAGAAAATTAAATTAAATCTTTTAATTGGTAGATAATTTAGCTTGTTTCAAGATTTTTTTTTCCTGATTAAGCTCAATTTGGTCTTGTTTTAAGAAAACAAGACTAACATTTTTCTTAAAAAAAAAAAAAAAAACTTTAAATAAGATTAATTATTTGCAAATGGAATACCATCATTCTGGTACAGTTAGTCCATTATTGAGTAGAACTATCTTATTACATAATTAATCTTATTTATTTATTTTTTAGTTAATTTAATTTTTTTTTCTCAGAAAATGTAAGTATTGCATCTTAAAACAAGACCAAATTTAGATAAATTATCACGTGTTAAGATTAAATCTTTTTGGCAGAGAAGACTCCAATTCCATAAATATAAATATTATATATATATACCGATCTGCTAGAGGCTAAATGCTGGTTCCGGTGGATTGAAGCCAGGTCCAGTCTCTCTGGACGTCATGAAGGTCACGCTGCTGTTGCACAATTGCAGCAATATTTAAAGAACAGGAATTCTGATTGGTTCTTTGCATGCAGGCAGAAAGCTCATTGGTCAGGTGTGATGATGTCAGAGGGTTTTGACAGCATGGGAAAGAGGACGTGACAGAGATAAATATGCAGGGAGAGACCTCACTTATTCAACTTTCACCTTCATTTTTGTTCCTGTATACAAAACGTGATGTTTCTTTTATTTGAAGAAGATCTGATTAATCGAGTGAATAAAACAATACACTCAGAGAGCAAAGAACAGTGTGATGTTTCCAGGTTGATTCAGTACCATTCATGCTTCAAAGAGGATAAACATTCCATGACCCTTTACCCTTTGTACATTCATTATTTCAAACTACTGCACACAAGGATTATGACAATTGCTGAGTATATTTATGCTCTCAAAAGGATGAAACCTTACGATTCTAATGATTTACACAATATTTTCTCCAATGTCACGATCAGTACAAACCAGGTCTTAGTTTGTATATTCTAATTTGTATTTAATTACATCCTATACTTCAAATATAACTGTATATTTCTTCAAACTTGGGCCCTATTTAAAATGTTTCATTATTTCTTTCAGTTGATCAGAGACCTTGGACCTCTGGAATGGATCCTAAACACACCAAAACATCACAGAGTTCACCATGGTGAAATCACTGCTGTATTAGATACTATACAGAGAGACAATCTAATATGTATCTCTGATAAATATAAATATATATTTATTCTATCTCACTGAGTGACAATTGCTAACACCAGGCCACGAAAGAAAATTCAAAGAGATGTTCAATGCTAATTTGTTCAAGTAATTATAATTACTAATGTCTGATAGAATCTCAGTTTGTCTTGTTAGGTGAGTTTGTGATTTTTATTTTTGAGGAGGTTAATGTACTGGTGGCTGTGTGTGTGTGTGTGTGTGTGTGTGTGTGTGTGTGTGTGTGTGTGTGTGTGGCTGCATCTGAGTTTATATTATTTACAGTAAGACATTTTCTGTGTTGGATTTACAAAGTATTTTCTCATCAGGGAGGAACCTTTACTGCATTGACAAAAATTACGGTGCAATTCTGATTGTTTGGGACAGATTATTCGGTAAGAAAAAGTAATCAAATGTTTGTCTTTTCAGATGTTTCTGTTTTAGGAATAATTATTGACATACCTGTATCTTGTTTTAAATCTTCCAACTTTGATGTTTTCTACAAAAACTTGTGTTTCTTCATCTGTTCAATTCCAGATGTATCACAAACATTTATAGCAAAATGATGCCTGCAGCAACAAAACACACAGACAGTCTCACTGTTGCAAGATTATTGACTTTTGAGCAAGAATACAATATTTTAAATATATTTTATTATGCTGCTATTTGCTTTGTCTTTCTGTATCTCTTTTTCTGAAAATCTTGGGGACGCCTGATGTAGAAACGTGAAATTTTTATTATTTATTATTATGTTTTTTACATCTAGAGGAAACTGTGAGAAGCACCAATATATCACCATAATCAATTAATCAATTTGAGTCATTGTTAAGAAGAAAATGTCCAGATTTTCTGGTTCCAGATTCTCAAATCCGATTGATTTCTGGTTTATTTGGTCTTCTTTAATAGTAAATTAATGATATTTTGGGTTGTGAATTGTTGGTCTGGACAAAAATAGACATTTTAGCTTGAATGTTCACCTTTCTGAAACTGTAATTGACATTTTACACCATTTTATGAACCAAACAACTAACTGATTATTAATAGATTAATCAGTTGGTTCATTTGCAGGTATAAATGCGGACCACGATGGTGTCTGTATGCTACGTAGTAAACGTTTTATTGCCTGTTGTGGACCCAGGAATCCAACTGGAGCAGGGGTAGGGCAACCCTGGTCCTAAAGTGGGTGCTGGTTTTTATTCCAACAAAGCACTAACACACCTGATTCTACTAAACAACCATTAGAGTCCTTGATTATGACCTTCATTAGTGGAATCAGGTGTGTTACTGCTTGGTTGGAAAAAAAACCTGCAGCCACTGCGGCTCTAGGACCAGGGTTGCCTACCCTTGAACTGGAGTGTTAAAGCGGTTTAAGTGGGTTGAGACCATGATGGAGCTGAAAGGACAGAAACAGAAACTGAAGAATCTCGAGTGTTGTCTGGTCTTGTGTAAGTGACCAACATCAGTTTGTTTAATTTCCAGGTATTAACTTATAGGATTGTTCTTTTCTAGGCACCTTTGCTCCTGAAACAGACAAAGTGGTTTATGGGCTTGTGTACCCGATCAGGACGTTTGAAGTCCTCTACGTTCAGGTCAGTGGCAGCGGTGCAGCAGCTGGCCTGCATCCATCCCACCACACACACACACACCTTCAGCCGATGAGGCGTGAGCTCATGTTTCCTCGCCAGGCCGAGTGGCCGTTTCGTAACCATAACATTATTACTCCACTCCAAACAAACTGCCCAGCCAAGGTGCAGGAGGCCAATGGAATAAAATGCCAGAGGGGAGATGTCACGATTATTTTCGCTGCCAGCAGCGTCCTGCCCAATGAAAGCAGAAACATTTCTACTCAGGATTAATTATCGCAGCGATTGCTTAGCGTTAACATTGATCAGTTAAATGTAGCATTTGATTTTGCGCTGATGTCTGATTTATGTTTTTTTTTTTTCTCCTGGTCCAGTTACACTACTATTTCTTCTTGTGGAAAAAGTCCAGTGCTTACAAGAAGATCAACGACAAACTGTCGACTTTCCTCAAAGGTCCGAGTTGGAAACCGGGTGGAACTCGGCTGGGCGACCACAGCAAAAACCCTAAGGTCGTTTCAAACTGTCCTTTGTTTCGCTCTCGGACTTCATTACTTACCGTATCACTTAAAGCTCCCAGCGTTCCTTATTGCAGGATTCACATATTCCACAAGTTTTACAAGGAACTGCCACATCAAATAAAAGCTGCAGAGCCTTTGTAGGGGAACACAATAAGTTCATTTTCACCGTCTTTAAACGCAGTCTGTGGGATTAAAACCGCATGCAGCTGAGTGAAAATGTGTGTGTATGTGTGTGTGTGTGTGTGTGTGTGTGTGTGTGTGTGTGTGTGTGTGTGTGTGTTCGTGTAGAAAGAAATACAGGCTCCAGCTGAATGACCCGGCGGGTTCACTTTGAAATAACGCTGATGGTGTCACATATTTAGTTCCCTCATGCTTCACACTTTGAAAAAAAAGAAGAAGAAGAAAAAAACCCTCCTCTTTGGCTTTAGGATTTGGCCCTTAAACTCAGTGAGGTGATTCTAAACTGTATTTTAAGTGAAATATCTTGAAATGCTTCTCGCAGAGGGCTGATATCTGCCAGTGAGGGAAGGGAAGGAAAGAGAAAGCTGAACGTGTTTCAGCTTTCTGAGACTAAGCAGAGCAGCGAGCTGGAATAATACCTAAAGGGTTGGGGATGGGATGTGGGGGGAACCCACATGTGGTGGTTTTGGTTCCTCAGAATCTTTGGGAAACCCCCTGAATGAGATTCAGGCTTCTGTGATTGGCCGTTTTTTTTTTTTTTTTTTTCATCCTCCAAAGAGGACACGGTTTCAACATTGAGCCCTCAGAGCTAATTACTTATCGTTTGGACGCACAGGCGGAGAAAAACAGGTCAAATGACTCAGGGAATTCTTACGGACGGACTCATATGTTCCTCAGGGTTTTTTTTGGGGGGGGACTGCTGCACCCAATAAATCCTGGCTGATTTTGATGAGATGGAACGTAACAAACTATTTTTCACCAGTTTTGAAATTAGCCAGTGAGAGACTCAAAAAGATTTTTAATGTGTATTACAGAGATCCTGAAACTATACACTTACAGTAAAAACTGGAAGTCATTTTTGAAGCAAGAAAGGTCGGTGGACAAGTTCGAACCTGTTTCTCCATTAAATTCTAAATGACTGCAGCATAGACTGTGACTTTTTATTCTCTATTATTCCTTCAATTTTGATTATAGAAAAAAACTAAAAAAGTTTGACAGTTTTAACATACCCTTTGGCATTCAAAATCCCTCTCTGTGCAGCCAGTGTGTGTTCGGGGGTAAAATGAATCTCCACAACCATGGTTCAGTTCAGACTCATGGATTAGAAATAACAGTGAAAACATGGACTATCAGAAACACTATGAAGGTAGATTAACTTTACATAGTAGAGGAACAGGCCTTTAATGCAGACTGTATTTTACCTAATGGCATTTTATTATAATTCCTTTGGTTTGATATTGAGTATATTTGCTGATCCTTGACACAGAGGATGGAACCAAGACTTAAAGCTTTCGGTTTCAATAACAGAATCATTACACCAACCTGTTGTCTCATAGAAAGAAGGTCCTGGGTTGATTCTTCCTGCGTTGGTATGTTCTTCCAGAGTTTAATAAGTTTCCTTCCACCAACAAAGACATAAATGTTGGTGCCTCTGACCACCACGACTGGAAAAAGAACCAGTGTTGGTCCTGGGAGCCGCAATTTGTCTGCACACTGCTGCCAGTGTGACTGATGGGTCGATGAGTCAAATGCAGAAGACCAGTTTCATTTCATGTTTCATTCCATGTATAACATGTAAATGCTGTGAAATGGCAATAAAAAAATCTTCATCTAACCCATTTAAGGCCAAATTAATTTCGCAGTTTTAATGCATATGATTTTATCAGTTAAGTCACTAACAATCATGTTATGTATCTATATCTTTTGAAGAAAATAGCATTTTAACAACTGGCAACTATAGTTCCCTCTTGCACAAATATGCAAAAAATATCCCATGTACAAA
The DNA here is from genome assembly GCA_030544235.1 of Lepturacanthus savala. NCBI lineage: Eukaryota > Metazoa > Chordata > Actinopteri > Scombriformes > Trichiuridae > Lepturacanthus > Lepturacanthus savala. The sequence goes on from CM060467.1 coordinate 19,367,427, forward strand.
ATAATTGTTTTGGGTTATTCTAGAGACTTGAAAATCATATTAATTAAAGTAACATAACTCTTTCTGGATGCGTTTGTCTTTGCCATGTTCTCAGGATGAAGTTGGTGATGTCATATGACAGGAAGCACTTGGAAACCTATAGATTTTTGGCAACTATACACGCCGATGGTCTTAAATGACTTAATCCTCATCCTCATGTAGATATTTGGATGAGAAATTATAGCTAGTAGAAACCTCTCAAATACATCCGAACATGTTTGGACCAAAATCCAAGAAACAATCTATGAAGCAACATGTGGACAGAACATGTGGCTGCTTGTGAGCACGAACAATCTGACGCCCAGATGAGTCATTAAAAATATAAAAGAAAACAAACAAAGCACTGTTGTAACATCATTCAACAACATTCTGTTTACAGACATGTAAACAGAATAAAAACAGTCCTCTGCCGTGTCTTAAAATCTCCTTGACGAATACTTATCGTTAAAGGTTTGATTGTCCTTCTAATGCAAAAACAACACATGCGGTTAAACGCAGATGCTCTTGCTCCAGGTTCAGAAATCATAACCATGACAAGAAAAAAATAAGGATTTGTGGACTAAATGTGTTTTATTTTCCATGTGCAGGTTACAGGGAAGGAAGTGCCTCTTCAGTCAAGCTGGTCGCTGCCTTTACAGTTTTATGTGGTTCTACATTTCTTCCTGCTGCTGTGGACTTACAATGATTTGTTTGAAAGCAAGACGGTATGTATTTGTCTCCAGGAAGAAACCTTTTTAAGCGTTATTTTTCGCTTCCTGAAGGTTCGCTGCCTCGCTCAAAAGCAAACCGATGTTGGTCCTGAAGAAGAGAAGGGCATTTTCTGCTCCTTGGATTGATGCTGGTGACCTTCTGGTCACGAAAACCGACTACTGTTATGTTTAGGCTACTGTAATTGCTCACATAAAGTATGACAAGGTGGTCCGGAGCCCTTAAGTTAAGACCGCTGGAGTTCTGCATGTTTGTTTGCCAACATTATTTCACCCAATTATGCAGTTTGTTGTGGTCGTTCTGTGGTGGAGCAGAGTCCTCTACTTAGTCAGCAGGAAAAGAGCAGCTCTGCCTAACATCATGACAGAATGACTGATCGGCATTCCCCTTAAGAACAACTTTTGTCTATTATTTTCCACTCGCCGGGCCAAAAGACCCCCTTCCTCCGTCCTCAGGAAAAAAAAAAAAAGAAAGAGAAGCAGGTCTCCTCGGCAGTTATCTTTGGAAAAGCTTTTTTCCCTGGGAATAGTTTTGGTTAGCCAGAAAAGTGCTGTCACGCCCAGCTCCTCCGAACTCCCAAATAAAATGGCCCGTCTTTGTGATCGCTACCTCCGTGGTGCTGCTTCAGTTGTGGTCCTCACACACACACACACACACACACACACACATCTCAAAGGCTCCCCTCCTTCTCGGCGAATGAAACACCAGCTGGTGGTCCAGCAGTGAACACAAACGCCTTAATTGTCGAGTCAACCATTTCCCAACCCAAATAGCCTTCAGGATGCAGCAATCAGGACTTGGAGGGAAAATAACAAAGTGAGCGCTCTGGCCCAACAATAAATCATGTCACTGTTATGTATTTATACCCACATGTTCGCTAGCCGCTTATTTAGCTTGACAATTGATGATACACTGCAGGACAATTTATGGGTTTTTGCGTTAATTAGAAGCCATGAAAACATGGCGATTCCAACCAAGTGAAGCTACTCTGCAATTACATCATCAGCAGCCAACGCGCATGTTTTATTATAGGTTTGCTAAACAAGTCCCATTAGAGGCAGTAAGGGAAATTGACCAAGTCAAGAATTCTCATCTCAGAACAACTAGGCATTAGTGTTTTTTATGATTGCTGAGAACCTGCTGTAATCCTAGTTACAACTCAAACACATAGAGACAAAAAGACGGAGTATTTGTCAAAATGGAGCAGGCTAAATGTGCTTAATTATGTGCACTTCTACCTCAAAATGTAATAAGTGCAATTTGTACCATCCCGTAGCCTGGAATGACAATAATATTTTCACAACACAGTACCAATGAGTCAGCATTTACTTCGCCGAGCTCCGAGATTTGTGGCTTTCAAAGCAGACTTTCCAGTCCATGTTGTATTTTGGAAATAAACCTGCAGGAATATGGTCAATTTAAAATTTTTTCCATCTACTCACCATCATTTCTACCCCTCGGCAACAAAAATAGCACAGATACGTGATCGGATCATAAAGAACATTAGTAAGCAATAAAGAAATATTGTTTTTACAGAATAATCTGTGAAGTTTTAATGAAGATTTATATAAGTGTGAATTTTGTGCAGATTATGAGTCATGTAGGATGTTTATAATCTTTGGAAAGTGCTGGTGTGTGGTGGATGAAGTACTCATATCCTTATATAGTATAAGCCCTGAATTGAAGTTGTACAGAAGTATTATCAGTAAAATGTACTTAAAGTATCAGAAGTTAAAGTACTCATTATGCAGATGTGGTATATTATTATTCTACATAATAATATACCACATAGAGTATTTTAATGAGTTCATCAACATGGAGGAAGCTACTTTTAGATGCTAATATTACTGCATCACACAAAGCGCAGACTTAATGTCATATAATATTAAATTATATTCATTTGTTGTATAAATATAATATTATAATCAAGTCCAATAATATAGTGGAATAGAAGAGGAGGAGAATAGCTTCCTCTGAAATGTAGTGGAGTGAAGCATAAATTATCATCACATCTAAATACTCAAATATGGTACTAATATACTCGTAATAATAATAAAAATGTCCATGTAAAGTTTTAATAAAGATCTACATGATTGTAAATTCTATGTAAATTATCAACAGTGCGGGACGTCTGTCATGGTCGTGGTAACGTTTCGCTGATGAGATTCTGAAACTGGATCCAGCGGCCTGCGTGAAGCTCGTCATAATAACGGCTGCAATAATCATCTGATTAATGACTTAATTTGCTTCGTCCCGGGGGAGAAGAGAAAAAAACCCGGCGAGGCTGCAGCGTGCAGCGCCGCGCTGCCGACAGATGTTAAGTTTCACTTCTGTCCTCTGCCGCCGCTGCTGCAGTTTGACACTCGATCACGTTGAGAATTAACACAATGATTGAAACACAAACACCTAAGTTAATGTCCTGTAAATGTGACGCCGGCTGACGACACTGAGGGATTTTCTTTAGAATGAAGGCTCCCGGCTGCTGCCCCCCCCCCACTAAAAAAAAAAAAGACCATGTGATGCTATTATATGCATATAAGTTCACATAACCTTTGGTTCCATAATAAATTCTCCAGTCATTACACCTCTTACCAGAAATAACTGTATCTGTAACCTTCGACATCTGCTGATTGTTCGGCTTTAATAAACTGACTTCGACTTTTCTGAATCTTCCTGTCTGATTCTCGGAAAACGCATGCATCATCCGTCTGTGTTCCCATGTGACAGCTCTGATATAATACGGTTCTTACGGATTACAACTCTCGGGCTAATGTGGAGAAACTGATTTTTTTTTTTTTTTGCATCCTGTTGACGGGTTGATTCTATGTTTGCTATATATGGCCTTCTGGGCCTGTGCAGTATGGGAGCAGTCGGTGAGATTTGGCTTTGAGGGTCTGGATTGAGTGTCGAGGAAATATAAACCTAAGTTGACAGCCCGCAGCATCCTCCTGAGACACCGGGTTTCCAGCTGCTGCCCCGAGCCAAGGCCGTAGGTTAGAGAACACGATTTAGAACGTACATCACGTTCCAAACTCGCTGCGTTTGTGTGTTTGTGCGACTGTCTGTCTCTGTGTGTGTGTGTGTCCTTGTTTTGCAGAAGGTCAGTCAGATTCTGCATGGGATTTCTGCTCCGATATTGGTTGTTTTGGCTCCGTTCAGAGGCTATCGGGATTCAAGCTGCACTCTCTTCCACTGTGGTCGATTCCCCCTGTCAAGATGCATCTGGCATGATTAGGACGTCTTTGTAAACTCGGCGTGTCAGTGTAAAGTAAGAGGCGGGGCACGTTTTGCTCCAGGAGGCCCGATGTGCCAGTACACTTACTGTGAAGGTCAGACATGTTTTGGTTGGCATTGCCAAATCAACAGTCCAACAGCCGTGTGGTTTACGACTGCTCTCCCACTCAGGTCTCTTGTGATCGTAACTTAACCAGCCATGATATTGATTTAAGGTTTAGATTCTAATGTGTTTTTTCCCAAACCTTCGTCTGTCTCACGGCGTATCTCGATCCTAGACGCTGTCTCAGTTAACCGTTCTGGGGATGACCGGCTACATCCTGCTCTCTCTCACCTCCTTCGGCTTCATCATTGACCAGAGGTACAGTTCTCACATGTGTTTATTTTTTATCTCTGTGGAAGCATTTGCATTTTTTTCTTTTACTCCTGTAGACAGCAGGGAAGCTTGGGGTTTGTGAGTTTTATGGAGAAAACAAGAGAGAACCTCAAATCAGTTTCCAGGGGTCAGCAGATAAATCTGAGGTGTCACAGTGATTCACAGGACAGAAATTACTTGAATTGACAACATATTTGATCATTATCATGATGTGCTACATCTGCTGATTATTTTCACTTTTGTCCAAAACGACATATGAAAGTCGAGTCTATAAAACAACAATATCAATACAAGACAATAGAATTCAGACAGTTTAAAAGTATAAAAGAAAACATAAAAAGATAAATAAAATACTCACAAATAAATGGATAAAAAAGAAGATTAGTTCTAGGTGCAAAAAGCCATCTTAGACACCAGATGTATTTTTTTTCTGTAAAATTTATTATCATGTATGACACATAAAATCTCACATTCCAATGGCTATAACCAGCAAATGTTCATCTTAAATCCTCAATATAACTGCGGACAGCAGGGAAACATGAAGATTATGAAGAAACAGGAGAGAAGAATCAAACTCAAATCCAATTTCATGGATCAGCAGATAAGTCGGGGTCCATGATTCACAGAAGAGAAATGAAAAGAACTGACAACACATTTGATCATTTATTAAGGATTTGTTACTTATCAAGCAAAAATGCCAAATATGTTTTACCCTTTATTAAAAATCTATACTTTTGTTGAAGACAGAAACACTAGAAGCTGTGTCTAAACTGAACTGTCATCAGTTTGATGCTCTGCATTTGCATCAGTCAAACAGCAGAGGAAACACTTGTGCGTTTATCTGACCTCCCACCCCTTCTTTATTTATTTATTTGAATATGTAACATGTTATTGATCCACAAGCCAGCACACACAGGATTAACACTCCAGGGAGGAAATGATTAATTAAATGTAAACTCATTAACAGCGTTCGAGCCGAATTACATGAGATGATTCTAGTTGACAATAATTACATTTTTTTTTATAACATATTTAGTTACACATCACTGTTATAAAGAGTTTTTTCTCAGAAAGATTGTGACCATTTGCAATATTTTGTTTGTCTTTTTGTGGTAACTATGCAGGAATTGTAAGCAAAGTGCAAAACTGCTGTGTCGACATTTTCTTCAATAGCTAAACAGGAGAACGATAGACTGTGTTGTTTACTAAAGAAAGTAAAGCAGTTCCCCAAGGTTAGTATCCTCTTGGATGCTTTATCATTTCTGTACAGAGTTAACCTTATTTATCATGGCTGATAAAGCAAAGGCTAGGGCCGGAGATAGTGGTAGTGGGAAGAAACGCCAGGCAACCATGGAAACGAAGGTTGCCTTTATCAATTATAGATTGAAATTTAATATATATAAACTTACGAACAATTCAGCTCCCGAACTGCGCCTGGAGCCTATTGTGTTGGTAAGTGGAGAACTGTCTGTACTCAACCCGAGTTCCATTCATGAGTGTTTATTTCAGGTTTATTTAAGGTTCATACAACTCATGTATGAAACTACAGCCCTGTGAGTCAGACTCAGACTCTCCTCACTCTTAAAAGCTCCGCAGCAGAGTCAATGGTTGTGGTACAAGAAAAACAAGGCTGGGAGGATTTGGTTTGTAGGAACTTCTGCTACTCACCGAATACGTGTCGCGATGACTTGAGTGACCATAACACCAAATGCTATGAATTGGTCCAAATAGGCCCTTGTCTGGTGATTTTCATATAGAAAAGTAGCGGTAATGTAGAAAAATCATAACCTAATGCAGCCAGGTGGTTTTTTTTTTTTTACACATCTGGGAATTTCCCATGGAAACCGTTTAGAAAAATGGGGACAAATTACTTGGCAGGTAATTGTATGAACTACCTACAGCTATCAGACGCTGTGGTCCGAACACAAATGGGTCCTGAGTCCTGGCAAGATGGATTCCTACATAATCACATCATCGATCTTGTGAGAATTCAGCTGCAAAATCACAAGTGGAGATTTCCTGAATTTGCGTAAATTAGCACATTTTTTGGAGGGACTGATAAAAGCTGTTTTAGTTTCTTACTCTTGTTAGGAATTATTACATTTTTTATTAGTTTGCAAATGAGCACAGATATCAGTGTTAATGAGTTGGCACCTGTCGGGTTAAAAACCAAAATCACTTCTATGTCTTCAGCTGTTGCTTTTCAGATGAAACTCAGTAGAACTAAATGCAAAAACTCATATTATAATATGAAAATCACCAGCCTCCTCTAGTGAATGTGTCTCATCTTCAACATGAATTGCTGTCATAAATTGCCGTTACTGACCTGTTAATAGACCGTGACTCTTCTCCTGAAACATCTGGAGTCAAATCTATTTAAACTCAATCAGCTGAGTGAATCTTCCATTAAACAACATTATTCCTGTAACATCATCAGTGTAAAGTTTCTCCTGAGCTCAGTGAGGAGAATGAATCAAGCTGAAATGTCTCTGAGCCTCAGTGTTGTGTTGATGGATTGTTTCCTCTTGTTCAGGCCAATGGCGGCCGTCCTGGAGATGCTGCGCTGTGTCGTCATGGCGATGATGCAGAAGTACGGCTACCTGAAGCCCCCGCTGCCTTCACTGGCTGTTCCAACAGAGGTACACTCGCAATCTGTAGATTTTTATACTAAAAAAAAATCTATATTCATCTATAGACACAATGATTATTATAATCAATGATAAATCTGCTGAGTATTTTCTCAATTAATTGATTACTTTATTAAGATTTAACACCTTTGTCCAAAGTGATGTGCAACAATCATATCAATATCAATACAATACAATAAAATATAAAATAAATACAAAATAGACAGTTTGAAAGCATAAAAGAAAACATTATATAATGTTTGTAATTATATAAATAAACAGAATATGCACAAGAAAAATAGGTACAAATTTGGATTAATTCTTTTATTTATATGCAAAATGCCTGTGAAAATTTAGATTAACAATCCAGAACCAGAAATTCAGAAATTTTAGCTTTACTATCACATATGGCACAAAGAAAAAACTCATATTCTAGAAGATATAACCAGTGAATGTCCGGCATTATTCCTCAAAAACTAACTTAAACTAAATTAATTAATGATCTAAATATAATTGCTCATTTTTTTTTCTGTTGATTAATCAACTTTTCGGTGCTGAACATTACTTGTGAGTGAGAGCAGTGTATCAAAGCTTCCTAACTTGATCTTTTAAGTCTGGGAGCATTTAGAAACAAAACCATTCCAGATCTCGCTAACGGTGGAAAGCTAATTAAACTGGAAACAGAAGGAACTATGAGGAATCACTTTCATGTCCAGTGATTTGTTATAATAAGACGACTCAGTGATGCCAGCGCGGCGTAAACAGAGACATACTGCACCGAAATCCTCAAATCATGAGCTGATTGTGCAGCAGCGTGTGTGTTTGTGTTTGCCTGTGATTGTGTGGTCTGTTTTGTGTACGTTGAACGTGTGTGAGCTTGGGTGCTAAGTCCGGACCCGCAGCCCTGTGATGTATGAGTCCAGATGCGTCGCCCAATTGACCATAAAATTGGCGTGCCTCTCCGGCTCTGGCAGCCCGGGCGTAGATGGCGGCTGACCTCTCATTATTTGCGCTCCTCCCTCTTCTTTTCTTTCTGCCCTCGCCGCCCGCCGCCTCGGCCGGTGTGAACGAGAGCGGCGCTTCTGGAACCAATTAGTGCCGTCTGCCGCTAACTAGATCTGGCTGATGAGATTTGCACATGAGCGCCGAGTCGCTGCTCTTATTGTCCTCTGACTCCACATATGCGCTGCTCAGGTGTTCAAAAGACAACTTTCTGCAATTTTCTCCTTTTTTCCCTCCTCCTCCTTCTCACCACAAAACAGACTTAAACCGAATGAATTACAGTTTTTTTATTAAAGCACGTCTAAAACCAAGTGCATATCCAATCAGTGTCACAGTTGTGAAAAAAAAAAGAAGAATAATAAAGTCTTGATTTATGCCGCACATGCTGCGCGGCTGTGTCACTTTGACAGGACTGTAAGTTTTATGCAGCCGTTTCCTTAAGCGAATCATTAGGCCTCATTTCAAGTCGCAGTACATCAGGTTGAGCCGAATAAACGTCTCGCATGCAGGTGGGGCTCATTGAAAGTCCTCACAATTTACTCGAAATGGTTCCTGACATTTTTGAACTACAGCAAAGCGAAAAAACGTGAAACCACCCCCCCCCCCCCCACTACGTTAAGGTACTTTAATGATATACGGGTCTGACGTGTGAGGTGAGCGGCCTGCTCTTTGTTGGTGAGGGGGCGTGTTTTTTGAAGTCGGGCCAATCAATTAACAGTCACTTGAAATGGAGGAGGGGAAATTCACATTTAATTGTATTCAGGCCTATGCGACTGTACAGTGGTGCAAAGTGGGGGGGGAATGCAAAAAAAAAAAAAACTACAAAAACTAGGTCGGTTTGTGGTCCTTCAAACCCAGTGGTGTGATATACTGCACCCTTAAAGCTCACAGTGGTATTTATAGTGGCTCTGGAGATTTCCCTTGTAAAGCTGCAGGCTTGACCTGTAAACCAGGGCTGTGTCTCGCTGCCTGCCGCCCACTCGCTGCCCAAACCCACGTCTGAGAGGCTCACATGAAGGCCAGACGAGCCTGGCAACCTTGTGTGTGTGTGTGTGTGTGTGTGTGTGTGTGTGTGTGTGTGTGTGTGTGTGTGTGTGTTTGAACGAGCAGGGCTGGTGGCATAGGGAGGTGGGGTTGTGTGAGGTTATAGCTGTGTGTGTACGTGTGTGTGTGTGTGTGTGTGAGTGAGTGTGTATGTGTGTTTGCTGTCACCCAATATGAGCGTGTGTTTGTGTGTATAGCCCATAGCAACCTCAGCTCGTGGCATCTTGGAGAATCGGACGTCCACAAATAGAGCCGAGGACAAACCCAGGATCACCGAGGCCGATAACTATTTGACACTTATAATTGCTAATTTTTGGAGAATTGTGACCTGGGTGTGTCCTGTGTGGGGCATTTCACAGCTGAAATATAAACTTGTCTCTGGTGACAAACTATTTAATTTCAATGACTGCAAATGTGTCTTTGAACTTTCAGTATTTTTTTATATTTTAGTATTTTATATTATATTTTATATATTTTTATTTATGCTAATCCTGTGTTTCCACACCCCATACTGTATTTTATTATCACTTGAGCTGCAACGATTAGTCGATTAATTGATTATTTGCCAACTATTACATTAATCACCAAATAAATTAAATTTAGGGGGAAAGTGACTTTATGAGCTGGAAGCTTTTCTTATATCTTCTTAACTTTAAACTCAGTTTTGCATCAAATATCAGTGAGACGTAACTGATAAAATTTTGAGGGCTGATTTACTCAGAAATCTGTCAGTGGTTGAACAGTGTTAACAAATAGTAGTCTTAACTAGACCTGCAATGAATGAATTAGTTGCCTACTAGTTAGTATTACATTAATCAACAACTATTTTGATAATCGATTAATTGATTTGAGTCATTTTTAAAAAGAAAATATCCAAATTCAGCTTTGGGAAACCGTTGATATTTTACACCATATTTTACACCATTTTATGAGCAACTAATATATTAACTGCGTCAATATTCAACTACTAGAATAGTTGTTAGTTGCAGCCCTGGTATAAACACTGGGAATACATTTGTAGAAGTATAAAATTGCAAGTTGTGTCCCTTTCCCTTAGAAAAACTGTGGTTCCTGTTGTAGTTTTTCTATCTGGGAAAATTGTGAGTATATCAGAGTTTGATGTGAACATCTGTTGTTCTCTCTGCTCCATTGCAGTTTGTTAAAATATATTGCCAAGAAGACACATAAAAAAAAAAAATTCACATCCTAGAGTGACTGAAGTGTATCAGACTTCCAGACTTCATGTAACATGGTTGTAGATCCGATCAGTAATCAATGTTCAGGTAACTTAAAGTGAGACTGAGCTTTGTCACTTTTAGCAACTTTTCAAACCGCCATTGCAAATCACAAAAGCAACAATATGACATCATTTAGCAGAATCTAGTGACTCATAGAAGCTGTAATTGCTTTCCCATTAAAAATTTTAACAATATAATCAGTTTGCACCTGAAGGCAGTATCAGCTCATTTAAAGCTCTCATATTTGTCAAATCTCTAATCTCTCTAGGAACCAAAAACTCACTTTATACATACATGTATGTGTGTGTGTATGTGTGTGTGTATATATATATATATATATATATATATATATATACAGTGTTTATTGTTGTTCGCAATAAATACATTAATCGACCTGGGACCTTTAATCAGAACCTGACACTAGTAGTTCAGTTGATTTCTTGTTGATTACATCAAAATACTTCTGTAAGCAATTACTAACAAGTATCTTCCTGCTATTTAATGTAGTCTGATATGTTTGCAGTAGGATCTTCAACACGTCTCCCAGATGATATATTACGTTTCCATCTCAAATCAGCACTTTTTGAGACAAATTGTCACAGTTTGACTCATAAACGTAACAAAGGCTGCTGTACGTGATTGCTGCATAATGTGCGCTGTTATTCAGTCTCTGTGTGTGTCCACATGCATTTCTGTCTGCTGAGTGTCAGGGGGGTACTTGTGTAGTTTGGACTGTAATGTAACACATGGTTGTATTGCCGTGTGGGGCCCTGCTTTGCCTGAAGGCAGAGAAACATGCTGCAGCTTAGACGCTGCACGTCCCACAGTAATTAAGCCGCTATACTCTCAAAACGGCCACTAACTGCTGCTGAAGTCGCAGTAATTTAAGCGGCGAGCTCATAAAAATCCACCTGTCTTTGTCCGACAGCGAGAGAGCTTCTCGGGTTCTTCCCGTTGGCTCAGGTGCGAAGCGTCTCAAGTCTGTCTTTCGTAGTTAAAGAGCATGCTGACAGTTTTCATTATCAAATAAAACAGAACGTTCCCGAATAAAAGCACAGGAAGCCTGAGAGATTTTTCCACGATGCTCAAATACTGCAGTAAGTATTGCAGTTTCCTTGCAATAAAACTGTATATTAACTCATGCAAGTCTGAGGCAATCAAAATAATGCAAAAATATAAAAAGAAGTCGTCTCTATGGTCAAGCCCCACTGGATTTTCCATCTTCTCATGTTGTTTTCCAATCAAAGAGTCAAAATAATGAAGAGGTCAGAACAATATTATGAAGTTCACATCAAACACAAAGGCCCACGTGCTTTTATCTTTGACACGTCGCCGCAGACCCCGCCCTTCCCGCCGATAAGGTGTCATGCGACGAAAGGTCGGCTTTTATCCGACGCCGTTGTTTTGTTTCAGGTGCGAGAGAGGGTGGTGGCCTTTTTTTTTTTTTTTTTTTTTTCGAAGTAGGAATGTGTGGTAGCGTGAAGCCGCTCTGAGGTTAACAGGATTGTTTGGAGCTGTGGAAACTCGGTGAGCATGACATCATCTGAGAGCTCGCAGGAATGGAAAGGAAAGGAAATCTCCTCCCAGGGAGAAAATGGAGGGATTTGAAAGAGAAACGCTGGGTAGGACTGTTCCGTTGGAGTAAACAGCGGGGTGGTCGGCCGTACACAGTGTGAAATATTATCACTCAATGTGCAGGGGATCGTGCCCGTCACAGGGTAACCGCTTGGTTTATGTTGTCAAACCACTTGCCAGGTAAAGCTATGGAAATCTAACAGCAATTTGCCCTCAGGGATTTCTCCAGCAGTATTTAGCTTGGCGTTTGTGAAGTTAGTCTCTGCAGCCAGCTTTCGTGCAGCTTTCTTCTGAATTTGTCTTCCTATTTGTGCTTTAATTCACGGGTGAAACACCCTGATCCAGTTTACGATGCAGCGTCAGGGCCAACGCGTGAACCTGACTGAACCTGATGATAGCTGCTCCGATTTTTTTTTTTTATTCTTACAACTATTATTTCTCCTTCTTCTAAAATGCACATTTCACAGAACCGTGGCGGTGACTTTAGAAGACTCAGGATTTCAAAAAAGACTTTTATGAATTCAAATATAAACAATTTTTCTATCTTTGCTGCAGCGAGCTTTCATCGCTCTCCGCTCAGTTTATTAATCTCTTTCTGCCGTCCTCGTTGGCTCACTGGCTAACAATCGCACATCTGATACTGTAGTAAAACGGAATTCTTCATGGTCTCCTTTTACAATAGTTGGAGCTACAGTATCTTGCCTGAAGGGAGCTGGAAAATGGCTCCTGCTGCCAGGATTTAGGAGCAGTAGGGGGGTCACAAGTTTGGACAGACTTCATATCTAAGGTTGCAAAATTGTGAATAGTGACTGTCAAATGCAGATTAAAATACAATAAAGGTTAATTCCCTATTCCATAATATTTTATACAGTGACAATGAATCAACTGCTAATGTGTAACTTGAAGGACCAAGGTCACATATTTTTCAGGAGAAGATTGAAATGTGTAGATCCACCTTTTGATTTCCTTATGGAATTCACCAATCCTTTTTGGACCTTTTTTCCGATTTTAAATTGTTTCCCTCCCTGAGTCGTGAAGTTGTTGCAGTGGAACGAATGCTCGGCTTTTCCTCACCGACATGTCGAGTGTCTTTGAGACAAGAGTCAAATCAAGACAGTTGAAGACATTGATGTATGTGAAAGGATGAAAACCATACCGTGTGTCCAACAAAGAGCTTTTTCCAAGCTGAAAATGCCAGGCGCCTATCAGAAAACATCCACAATGCAAAAAATATAATCTTATCAATTGAAAATGGCCAATTAGTCCAATATTGAGTAATATCTTACTCCATTGGATTATAATTCAACTTGATTCATTTTGTTTTTTTTCCTGATTTGGGTCAATTTTGTCTTATTTTAAGAGAACAAGACTGGTATTTTAATAATAATAAAAATTATTATTAATAATAAATTAATCAAAATCAAGAATGAAAAAAAAAATGAAATGAAAAAATTATATGACACTGGACTAAGAGAATTCTACTCAGTTTTGGACTAATCGTACCAAATACAAGACATTTTCACCTTTTTTCCCCCATTTTCATAAGATTTTATTATAAAGATATAAAGATTTATTTGTTTTCTGTGCTGCTGGACAAACCTGAGAGCACTTTGAGTTATGCAGCGTTTTTCTTATACTTGAGAGACTCTGGTTGCTATTATACCGAATATCTGGAGAAGTAAAAATGTCCACACAAGCATGGAGAGATTACATCTTTGGGAACAGGGTAGAGCAGCCAACTTTTCATGAGATTTTGTTGGAGAAGAATTGTGTCATAACGAATATTTGCCCCATGCAGAATAAACCCATCTAGAACAGAGAATTTTGACATTTTTTTTCTTAAAAATGACTTAAGTTGGCAACGAAACGATTAACCGATTAATCATTGTGGAGTGGAGTGAAGGTGGTTTGATGGCTGACGGGCAGGTGAGTGGAAACTCCGGCTCCAGATAGACAAAGAAGACAGGAGAAGAAGATAAAACATCCGGCCACAAAAAGGGAAAAACAGTGGAAAAACACTCAGATCTTGACATATTGTGGTAGTTCAGGATCATCTGGTACAGACTCAGAAAGCAGCAGTTTGCTTTTCTCCTCCATTTTAGTTGTTATTCTGCACTTCATTTCTTAAGTCTTAAGTTTAGTTTTTATGGTGTTTCTCCTGCTTCTTCTCCACTGTGATTGGATACTAACTTAAGTTAACATATTCCAATTTGGGCGACCAACAACAACAAAAAGTAAAAACTTGGTACTCCCATCACAAACAATTAAAACAATATGACAACCACTGGGAGATAAAGTTTGGTAGACACAAAGTAAAGCGCTTTTCATAAAAAGTTATGTTTTGTAAGGCATAGTTTACATTGTTGTGGTATTTTTTTATTTTCTTAAAATTGAAAATGATGTATTTCTCTGAGAAGAGTGTTTAGAACTGTTGCTGGGATGTTTGTGTCCTGAATGTTTGTTCATATTGAAAATCCTTAAAAAAAAGAGAAACACATAATTTGATTAGATGGGTAACTGATAAATCCATAAACTGGATCAGTCAGGTCATCACCTGCTCTGCTGCTGATTCCGCATATTAATCTATTAACCTTTTCTAGTTCTAGTTTCCTTTTCTAGTTCCTGTAATTTTTTTGCCATCTCTGCCTTTATCCTGAAATATCCTGCCATATCCTGAAAATACACTTTATGGTCGACTGCTTTCTGCATCGTGCAGTCTCAAAAATCCACAATTACACAGTTTCACTTCGTTTTCAACTGTTTAAGATTGTGATTCTGCACAGCAGCCTCTTGTTGATTCCTGTTTTTTTGTTCGGTGGCGATAAACACATTTTTTAAAGATGTTTATAGCGAATAAAACTGGACTCTCGGCCCCAGTTGGTCGTATCCTGCTCTGTGAATCTTTTCCACCTGAATGCATGAGACTCTTCAGGCCTGGAACTTTTTTTGTGTTCTCTCGTGGGATCTTTTTGCTTTTTAAGGTGCCAACATTCTTGTGAGCTGCATTTGGGAAACAACTTCCTTTTCTTTTTGAGAGCTGCTCTCTCTCTTTCTACACCAGCTCTTTTCTGGCTCAGAACCTCTTTGTCTGCCTTCTCAGCCAAATCCCCCCCTGTCCAAATATTATCCTAAACGCTGATTTTCTTGTTCTTTAATGAGTCGATCTGATCCTATTTCAAGATTTAAACTTGATGTTAGAGACTGATGTTTTTTTTTTTTTTCTGACTGTTGGTCATTGCTCCTTTGGACTTCTTGCATACCCAGAATGCCACATGTGCTAGCAACAGCCAATGGCTTCAGGAGGAATGCACAACAGAGACTGTCATAATTTTTTATAAATATCAGTGGGCGGATGGGAGGAGTCAGGGGAAAGATACACCTTTTACCAGCCCTCTGAGAGTCATTCATCTGTGCTTCTACTCCGAGGAATCCCATTGAACTACTTCACAGGAGACCCAGACGTCTCTCTTTGCTCCCTAAAAATACAAACAGGGGCTTGATTTTGCAAAAACAAAAGCAACCTCTTGTCCTCTCTTCCCTCGTTTGTGTTTTTCTTTCATCCTTCTTTCTGGACCCGGGCCCACTATGCTGCCTTTCAAATTTCCGCCGACGAGCGCGCTCTTCACCAACGGGTTCGCCGGTGCGGCCACCCAGGGAACTGCGGTTAATGATGAGGTGAAGGCTGCTCTTATTGAGGCTGAAGTGGTGCCAAGCTGCTGGGGTCTGAAGTGTGTTTAACAGATATGAAAAGGGTTACTCTCGGGGATTTGTCTCATGTTTTCAATGAGGCGTAATGGTCTAGATGAGTCGTTGACCTTACATGTGACCTTCTAGCAGACACATGGCGAACGAGTACAAATACCAGATGTGAAAATGAAAACCTCTAAACAACGGTATCATTCTAAATTGGCATATAATCAGACCGCTTAATGTTTTGCTGCGCTTTCAATGTACAGCAACTGCCGTTTCACATGTGTTTTGTCTGGCTGCACAACGTGTGTGCTTGTGTGTGTGTCTGTGTACGCGTGCGTGTGTGCGTGGGAGTGTGACGGTGATATTTCTCATGGCTGTGCTACAGAGCAGGCACTACACTGACTCTCTGGTGGGACGTTAACCTGCTTAGCGTATCCTTCCTGAGTCTGTTCAAACACCGTGTGCACAGAGACTGCATATCTGCTCATAATGAACAGACAGGAAGTGCGTGCAACCATGCGTGCGAGCATGCATGTGTGAGTGCATGGATACATGCATGGGCACACGTGGTCCTGTGCATAGGTGCAGGTGTACCTGTGAAGGACTTTGTGTTTGTTCAGGAGTGATGTGTGAGCTTGTGCAATTGTGTGTGTGTGTGTGTACATTTCTGTTTCATCTATCTTCTATTTCAGTTCTATTTAGTTCTATTTAGATGTGTGTAGGTGTATTCTTACCTCCCTTGTTGTTTTTAAAGGGCCAATGTGTAGATTAGGTGATGCAACATTGTAGCCTTTGTAGATATAAAAGGCTCATTCTAAAATAAAATAAATAAATAAATAAAAATGCACAATTCTTATTTTCAGGTGGTAATGCACTAATTAAAACATACTCATAAATATAATGTTTTATATGTTTGCTCCGCTAGACTAAATCTTGGACACTGGTCCTTTAAGTGTCAATCTAAAACTCTTGTTTCATTTCATAAAAAGGCATACTTTTTCAAAGAAATATATCACTTTAAAGTATTTCTAGATGTTATTGATATGAAAAAGTATCTTAATGTAACATGAGTGGCAAAGTTAAAACAAAAATGGAAAATGGGTGCAAAAAAATAGATGCTGCATAAGTTGCAAACCAACCAGACTCTCTCAAAGAAATAAAAGAAAATACAAAGTGAAAATTCAGATTGAAGTACACTGACGTGAGAACTTTATTTATTTTTTTGGTCTCTTTCTGTCTTCGATTTCTAGATTTGGGTCAAAGCGTATTAATAAATATTTTGCATGGTTTATTTGAACCAGCTTTGTAATGTGTTGCTGCAGCAGCCTCCCCCTCTCTGGCCCTGCTGCCAGGTTAAAACAAAAAGCTCTGAATTATTTTCCGATACAGTTCAGTCCAGGTCTGGTGGATTGTAGGCAGCCATATGGAGAGGGAGCTCTGGAAACATCCCATTACAGGTCATATATCACACGTCTGACAGCAGCCATTCTGCCTTGTTTTCATTTCAATCACGAGTGCAGCTGGTTGGAGAGCGCGAAGGCTCTGCCATGTTAACCCGCTGCAGGCTGGAAGACAGTCACCAGGGGCACCAAAATGCACCCTGGTGTGTTTGAAGTATCTGCTTGATGCGTCTTATCCATCATCAGTTCACACACATGACTCTGGTTAGTGTAGAATTGAACTGGCTGAAGATTGGCTGCAGATATTTTTGTGTTATATTTAAGCATGTTGTAAATACACATAGGAATATATAACAAATACTTATATTGCATGAATAAAATTGAATTAAGAATGCCTGAATACTACAATAGCATTGCAAAAAAGGCTTTAACCTGAGTATCTTTTTTGCCGGATGAAAATGATGAAAAAGGACAGATCCTGACCACTAATGGTGCAAATGATATAACAAGTTTGCCTTGAGGTACAGAGGTTATAATCAATATTTTTTGTAATAACAACGTTCTGTATGAAATGGCAGTGTGTAATGTCACAGGCTCGATGAGCCTGCAGAGACTCCTGAGTGACTCTGCAGCTGCTTTACCATAGACTGTATAAATAATGGATGCAGCCTCCGGTAAGTTGTGGGCTTGTGCTTAATCGTGGCGGCCACCATCTTGTGTGTGTGTGTTTTTTTTTTTGGTTTTTTTTTTTTGAGCCAGATGTGTCTCCCGTGAAAATATTTGGATGAGTGTGTGGAGCTGCTTCTAGTAGACAGCGAGCTGCAACACTCACAGCTGTAAATCCTTAATTATGTAGAATTTTATGCCTTGAAAATCTGTAAACGGGTGAGTTATAAAAAAAATTCACCCTGTGTGCAATTTCCATGAGCACGAAAATTATCTAAGGAGACCAAAACGTGTTTTGTACCAGACTGTAAATGTGTTTATTTCTGCCGTGAAGTTGGTCATTTTACCATGGGACTCTATGGAGATTGACTCTCTTCTGAAGCCAGTCCCAAGTGGTCAGTCGAGGAACTGCAGTTCTTGGCATTTCTGCAGCATTGGCCTCACTTTTCAGTCCCTCGGAGCTGTTTAGTGTGTTTCAGCTCATTGTTTATCTTTCCATTTGAAACTTCAATGTTTTGGTTCAGTTCCAGCACTCTCATAGTGTTGTTTTCAGCTGCAGCAGGCATAAAAAATCCTGTAAAAGACAGTTAGCTGTAGACTAGCTGATAAAGAGACATATATTTCCCTCAGGAGTTGATAGAGAGCGGAAATGGTGCAGACAGACAAAATATGAATGATAATGTTGCTCCATTACAACTGTCGGTTGTCGAATAAACATCTGTTTGTGAACAAGTTCAACAGATTCAATACTTTTTTTTAGTTGTTTTGCTAGCTAAGAGAATCAGTTAATGCAGGTTTGAAGCTGCATCGTTCTGTCATTAGCTGCTAAATGTTAAGCTAGTTGCTAACTTTGCCGCCAGCTGATCTTTGCTGAACAGGTAATGTGCAGTAGGTTTGTTTCTTCATAGGAAACTAGGCCTGGAAGTATGTTTTTTAAAAAAATATTATTTAAACTTTATTGAATGCAGCCCGCACTGAGCTGCACTTGAGCAAAACGAAAGGAGCCTTCTCGTCTTCCCTGAGTAAATAAAGGCCAACAAAGACGCAGAGAAAATCTACAGAAACCACATGTTCGTGGCTTTTCGTAAGTGCCTTCTCCCCAAAACAAAGTGAGTGTGAGTCGATTTGCTGAGATCTCTACTTTAGGAGCCGGTGCTGTCTGGCCGTAGTGCTTATTTGTAGACGATCAAACCCGCTTCCTTCCACTGTGTAATCTGTCCCACATGGATTTCCTACAGAGTCCATTAAAATGTAGCATAGTGGGGCGCACGGGGAGAGATGGGAACAGAGAAAAATAGGTGCCCTTCCTCTGCCTCAACATGCGGCTTTGATAGAAACCTCTGTCATGTTTCCGTCTGTTTGAGTGAAATGTGATTTGCGAGTTTCTGCAAAGCTGGCGCTCCACCGATCCCAATCTGTCTCCGAGATGGACGCAAAGCAACTCGGCGTATTTGTGATTCTCCATCTGTTTTTCCCCCCGGGAAATCGAGACTTTTATCCGTCTTGTTTAAGCTGCATTATGTGGACTTAACCGCCGCAGTAAGTTGTGAAACGGCTTTATGCAGTAAGTTCGAGCAGAAGCCAAACGCCTGATTTTTGAATTTCGGGTCTTTTCCCTCCTGATAAAATCCTGATGTGAGATACAACGCGACCTGCAAAACCTCCAGTAAACGTGATGGAGACGTTACGACATTAAATAACACTGACACCGCTGCATTCTCGCTCGAGTCAACTCAAATCAAGTCGGTTTATTTATGGAGCACCAGAGCTTTGCAGAGACTGAACAGTACAATCGAATAATAAATACTCAGACGTCATTATGAGGATCAAGGGGAATAAAATAAATAAAAAAAAAATATCCTACAAACAGTACCGCATTGCCCTGTTTGTTCAATTCAATCTTTTGGCCTTTAAAAAGTCAAGTTACCTTTTGTCTCTTTCTAATCGTTTAAAAGTGTAAATTTGTATAGTTCTCTGATCGGATAATTAATTCATCATCTGTTAATATAAATATATTATTGTATAATTGAACAAATATTGTATAATTGTAACGGTGCATCAGTTTTAGTTTTATTCACTTTTATTTGTCCTCAAATGCACCTGTCACATGTTTCTTTCTGTTACGTGACTGTAGAATTGACAATTTATTGCTGCCATATGAAATAATTATCATATATAATTAATGATAAGTCAGTATGTCATTATACTGTGACATATTTGTTGTTTTGTGTAATAAGGATGTTTTGTGATATACATCTCAATTAATTACAAAATCATGAAAAAACTCAATATTTTGTGTTAATCATGAAATATCTAAAGCCTTTATTTCCCTCAACCCTCAACTTTTCACTATATTCTAATTATATAAAATGCACCTGTACTGCTAGGACATAAATTGGTTGCAAAAATAAAAAGTTCTGTGTTAAAATATAATCCTCATTTGTGATATATGAGAAAAATAGGTCATACATAAAATATTATTATTCCTGATTCATTAACATATATATTAATGTTGTAGCTGATGAAGCAGAGATAACTTTAACATATTTGTAATGTTCGGTCATATAATGTATTTTATAAACAACCCATTGTTGTATTATCTGACATATGACGTCTTC
The DNA here is from genome assembly GCA_030544235.1 of Lepturacanthus savala. Taxonomy (NCBI): domain Eukaryota; kingdom Metazoa; phylum Chordata; class Actinopteri; order Scombriformes; family Trichiuridae; genus Lepturacanthus; species Lepturacanthus savala. The sequence goes on from CM060467.1 coordinate 19,387,647, forward strand.
ATCTGCAAAGCAAGTTGTAACTGCAGCTGTCAGATTCATGTAGTGAAGTAAAAAGTACATTTCCCTCTGAAATAAAGTGAAATATGAAGTAGCATCCCATGGAAATACTTGAGGAGAGTACACGTAACTTGAAGTATTATTTAAGTACAGTACTGAATTGCACCATTGATCTGAAAACAGTTTTATAGTCTTATTATTTATCTCGTAGCCAGTTTGTTTGAGGTTTGGATTTTCTTTAACGTCTCTTGGAACAATGAAGGGAAATTTATGAGTATAATGAGGATACTTTAAGGATCAGAGCCACTAAAACAAAGGGGCGGACATGTTTTGAATCTCTTCACACCCTCCGTCTCTCCCTTCTTTCCCTTTATTCCGTCCGTCGTTTGGCTTTTTTACTCTCCGTCTCTGCAGGGAGGCTGATTTTAGAGCAGGTAGAGTCTCCGAGCGAGGAGGTCTGCGTTGGGCTTGCTTTTTCTCAGAAGGAAAACAGCTGCGGCGTCCAGAAGGGGAAACGTTGCTTTTTTTCCCATCAGGTTTTTTTGCCTGTGATGGACAGCGGTCTGGTTTTGGCTTGAGCTGGGATGTAGGATGCAGTTTATGGGCCAGAAACCCAGCGAGGGGTGGAAGCGAGGGCTGTTTTCTGGCAGGGCGCCGCGCTCCGAGCTGCACGGTCCTCCATGTCTGTGACCCCCCTGACCCCGACGTGAGAGCATCAGGGGAGAAGACCCGCTCCTTAACCTTCAGAGCCCACTTTCTACATCACTGTTTTCTTTCAATTAGAGATCCACATCCAGTATTTACCTTAATGCTCAGCTCGGTACCTGCTGCACGTCTTATTTTTGCTGCAGAGATTTTTTTCTTTTCGCTGCTTTTTGCTCAATGAAAACCACTTTTGACGTTTTACAGTTTACAATTTATCTGATACAGTAAACTGTGCATAAATCTGTAGTCCATCAACATTAAAGAAACTGATGTTGGGTTCTTGTCCCCCTCTGCTTGAAGAATTGACTTCGAGAGATGTACCAAAATATCCATATATCTTCACATGCCATGTGGTTTAATCATCAAGAAAAAAGTTGGAATTTAAAACATTTAATTTTAAGTGTGCACAGCAGTAAAACGTTGAAATTGTTTGTGTTTGTAGTTTCAGCAAGATGAGAAAAACAACTCTTCAATAAATCAGTCTTTTAAATGAAATTCAGATTAAAGAAAAGGCTGCATAACTAATGAGTAACTGGTAAGAGATTTAAACGCTAGAAAAAAGGTTTAAGCACTGACAGACATTTACACCTGGAGCCTTTGGCGATTGATAGAAAGTTCATCAGAAACAATTTTCACATGACAATAACAGTTAAATAATTTTCTTAACAAATAAAATGCCCAAACATTACTGGTTCTTAAATTTGGATATTTGCTGTTTTTTTCTTATATTATAGTAAACTGAAAATCTTTGAGTTTTGAGCTGTTTACATGACAAAAAAATAAAAAAAATATGTACATCAACTTTGAGTCTGAGGAAATGTATTGTATTTTTTATTATATTCTGTTCTATTTTTTTAAACAATTTTCTGAAATAATGATTCCTCTAATTGATTAAAAAATACCCCACATTACATAATAATCTAACATAATGTGACAATCCAATTTATCAACCAGTTTTCTCCTAAAATTGTAACTGTAGTTCAGAGAGGAGGATGTTGTCCTGTGTGTGTTTTGAAGCTTAAATCTGTGTTTAGATCATCATCACCTGATCAGTAGCGTGTCCACGCTCTGAGTCTCCAGGTGGCAGCAGTTTCTCCTCTGAATGAAACACACTTGCATTCTGTAAAAGCCTCTGATCTGGACTGTCTCTGCCGGTCTTGTCCAGGCCTTTGTCTCCCTCTCTCTGCTGTTCTGGGGTCTGCAGATCGTCTCTCAGCTGCTCAGCCTCAAGAAAAAAGCCGACTGAGTCACACGCTGCTGACGAGGACAGCGATGGCTGGAGGGGATTTTTATCTTTTCTCTCATAACTGACTTAACTCCAAAGCGGCAGATTTTATCCAGCTCCTCTGTTAACTTCTGCTTCTTTTGTTGTAGATGAAGATTCATCAGATTGAATCTGCTGTGTGATTGCTTGATTATTATCAAGGAAAGGTTCTCAACTCTTCTAAATCAAATGAGGATTGTTTTTTCTGATGAATTTCTCTCATTTTTTTATTTCACCTGTGCTTTTGCTAAATATATCTCTGTAACCACAGGTGCTGCACTGCAGATTTAATCAATCAATCATTTTTATATATCAGTTGAATGTTAGTTTGCTTGGACTGTGTAATACTATACTCATTATATTTGTGTTTTAACTGTGTCTTGATGCTTTTAACGTTTTATGTAAAGATCTTTGAATTACCTTGTTGTTGAAATGTACAAAAACCTGTGTAATTCTTACAGCGATAAAACATTTGGATGTGCAGCGTGTGAGCTCTGCGTTGCTTCAGAAGCGGCAGATTTATGAATTCATCCTTCATTCAGACTCCAGATCTTGTGTGGGAGTGAAAAGCATCTACAGCAGATGGTGCTGTTATTCCCCCGCCATTACTCTCATTTACAACAAAATATTTCACTTTCATGCTGCGTTCAGCAGAAGAAATAATACATGGATGAACCATGGCAACATTAAGACGTTAAATTCAATTAAGACAATGAATTAAGGTACTTGGGTGAAAGGAAAAGAACAATCGAGATCAGAAGTAGAAGAAAAATAACTGATTGTGTTTTCTTGATTATAACAAGTGGAAATCTAAAGACTGTTAATTTAAATTCTGAAATAAAAATATGATACACACTTGTTCTGCAGGATCTTTGCTTTTTTACTAGTGCTGTCAGTCGATTAAAAAAATGAATCGAATTAATTACAGGGTTTTGTAATTAATTAATCGAATTAATCGCATTTTAATGTCATATCTGCTAAAGGTCTCCTGATAAAGAATTTGAATTCTAGGATATTAAAAAATTGTAGTGCATGACTAATCAATTGAATAGAGTATGAAGAGAAGATCTGAAATCCAATGTTTTATTGGTGAACTGTGCTTCATGAATTAAATCATAAATAATAAAGGTCCAGCACCTTAAACCAGTTAGGCCAGGTGCATTATTCAGAAATGTAAAACAAATACAGTAATACAGTTAAATAAATAAAATAAAGCTGTCTTCATACATGTATAACAAATACAGCGATTCAGTTAAATAAATACAATTCTGAAATAAAATAAGGTTGTCTCAAATAGGCACTTAAGCTCAATATAGCAATTGTTGGTCATGTTGATGTTAACGTGACCACGTGTCCATCGGCCAACCAGAAACGCATTTGTACGCGCTCAGACTTGTTGCTCCGTGCCAAACGGCACAGACAGACACGGAAACAGCGTAGATTACACTGAAACGAGCACACTGGGATTGTTGCAGGACTCGGATAATGTAACACACACACACTGTAACACTACATCATTTTCTTTATTTAACATGGGATTTTCACAGGGAGCTTCTTCTCCTTTTTTAACGGAACGCCGTTCCGGTCGTGAATCTTTTAACGGAATGTAGTTCCAGACAGTTCCGGTTCACTTTCACCCCTGGGCTCGCCACCGTTGATACTAATTAATTGCGTTAAATCTTTTAACGTGTTAAATTGCGGCGTAATTATTTAATCGAATTAACGCGTTAAAATGACAGCACTACTTTTTACATTTGATTTTTCTCACTTTTTCGAGTATTAAGTATTAATGAATATAAAACTGAAAACGCTTTCTATCTCACAAAATGAAATATATGAGAAAGAACATTGTAGTTGTTTTTACAGTAAACATGCTGGAATATATTCAATCTTAAAGATGAATTCATATGGGTGAACTGCTAATTGATTTCACATCAAGATTCAAGATTCTACAGTTACTGCACTTACAGTTTATACCTGCAAATATCCTGATACCTTAATGATCAGCATGAAAACATCACTGCATTTAGATTATGTAAATGGGTGATTTTTTTTTTTTGAAAACTGAAGGAGCAGAAGCAGGTGTGTGAATATTAATGAGGTGTCGTATTAACGGGTCTGCAGATGGCTCTACACCCTGCTACATATGTGCAGACAGAACGTTCATGCTCGGTTCACTAAACACCTGCTCAGATGTGTTCACAGGTAGCATCTGTTTAGTGTAAGAGTGTGTTTGTGTGTGAAAAGGTCACACGTGTGGGAAAAGCCTAATGAGGGCTTGTACAGTAAATCAGGCCTCTCATTTGCTGAGAGGTTACTCATGACAGCTTCATAACCATTTTATGACACTTAAGCGGTTATATTTATCCAGTTTAAAGTGAACAGAGAAACACAGTGATGGTTCGGTCGGATGCTGAGTCTCGTACAGATTCACACATGGAGCAGAAAAGGTCTCCCTGCAGCTCAGCCAGCATTTTCACCGCCTGTATTTTCCAGCTGTTGAAGCCAAACCACCTGCTGTGACATCACTGATTGGACCGTGGCCAGACGCTCGAAATGCTCAAGAGTTTGAACCCGTGCCAGCGTGCAGTGGAATGCGATTTTATAAATTATTCTGGCTGGTTTGGATTTCACGTTATTTCATTCAGTCCATCTTTTGTCTTCACAAAGTTAAAGTATTCGTTAATTATCGAGCACTGTCCAAATATTTAGACAAATTATACATTGTGCTTTGGCAACGTAGCTCTTGAAACCTAATAAAGCCTGTTTGAACTGAATCGATGCTGGTGGAGAATTTAAGGGGGAAGGGGGGGGGGTGATCGAAATACCAAACAGGACCAGATCTCAACCAGACTGAAGACAAACGTCACATTTGGAGCAAAACAGACAGAGAATCTGGTTTCATTTCTCCTGCAGAGCTGCAGATACTTGGAGCTATAGTTTATTACCTCATCAGTGGAGTTTCACTGATTTTTTCACAGAGACGAGGCAGTTATTCAGTTTCAGGTTTGCTTAGTTCCTATTTATTAGTATTGATTACTGCGAAATGAGAGAATAGAAGAGGAGCTTGGAGCTTTGGGACTTGATTTTATGAGCCTCTGTGGGATTTCCCCTTAATGACATTATACACAGTCCATTAATTACAACAGGATAATTTCAACCGTGATATTGTTTCTGCATATTCTTCTTCTTCTCTGAGCTGCTCCTGTTCTCTGCTGTTTAATGATTTATTCGGTCATTGATGTGATCTGCCGAGAAGACGAGCTACGAAGATATTGATCCCAGTGGTGAAAGATACGGCTTTCACCTTCATGTGGAATGACACTAATAGGCAGTGAAGGAATTCCGCCTGGAGTCTCGCTTAATGGGACGAGGAAACAATGACAGACCATCGACAGGTGAGATACAGTAGGCAGAGAGATCGATGGGCAACAGATTACCGATAGTGACGGAGAATGTTCCATGGCTGAGGGTTGATTTGAACCAACAAAGAGCAGAGAGTCAGCGCTGGCGACTGTGATGCGATGTAATGTTTATCATTTATCATACGCATTTTAGTGATGTCATTACGTGAAGCTAAGGCTTCTGGGAAGTTAGTTATGTACGTGAAGATGCTAGTTTAGAGCATTTGTCATATATGGGTGTGCTTGAGTTATTAATAAAGGAGACCAATATTCAGCCTGGAATTTTCATGACAGGGGACATTCCTGACATTCTGGATTTCAGAGTGAGGAAACAGGACACCGGAAAGTGGAAGATCCTCACCATCCTGGAGTTGACGTCCTAAAATGGCTGCTCAGTTGTAAACAGTAGCAGAAGCTTCTCTAATATTTAGTTTACAAGTATGCAAGTTACAGCCTCAACAGTTCATATCTAGCCCAGGCAGGGAAAGTCTAAAAGTCAGAATGATGGCGCCTGTTTGAAGGTCCATTGACCAGAATGTTACCAAAAAAAAAAAAGGATTCTTACCAAATGTATTACCCAAATGTATTTATCTTTTTTCAGCAAATGTTACCATTCCCAACATTTGCTGAAAAAATTGATGAAAATCCAAAAAGTTTTTGAGACAGACAGACAAAAGCTGCTACAACATAACCTCCTTGGTGGAGGTAATCACTAGCAGTATTAACCTATTTAAGCCCACATTTTTCCAAAGTTTTTTTTTTTTATTTTACCCTCTGCTTTGAAGAAAATTGTATTTTACTGACTGACAATTATAGTTGCCAGTTGCACAAATGTATATAAACATAAACAAAAACTAAATATTTAGGTATGAAATATCTATTTTGGGGTTATCGTAGAGACGAGTGATTAAATACATATAACATGTCAGGGTTGAAAAATCATAATAATTTACATAAAATGACTCTTTCTGGGTGTGGGTTTTCCATGGGTTTTCCAAAACCATGGCTCCAGCAGACCCCTATGACCCTAGTGAGGAATAAACGGGCATAGAAAATGGATGGATTGTTTCTGGGAGGGTTTGTCTTCACCATATTCTCAAGAGGAAAGGGCAGGAATTCAATGACATAATGTTGCAAAGCACTAGTTTTAAATGGGTTAACTGTGATGATGCTCATCTTTCTTTGGAGAGGATTTTAGAATTTGTAGATTCACCAAAGAAGATAAAGATCTGCAATAGAAATATCTGCCACAGGATGTGAGTTTCAACTGTGTAATTATGTGTTTGTGTATTTACAGGGTATGTGTGTTATGTAATGTTCTTTTTGTTTGTATTTTATCCTGTTTTGTGTCTTTAACATGAGATGCTACATAACAGATCTATTGTTACAATGATAATAAAAGAAATCAAATGCTTCTCTTTGTCTGTGCTGACATGCAGAGAACTGGTCAGTCTTTTAACATCGTACTTTTGCAGGAAGTTCATAAAGCCATAAAACCTTTAGATCCCAGAAAATCTCCAGGAGCATATACTATTGATCCTCATGTTTTGAAATTGGCAGCTGACTTTGTAGAAGCGCTGCTCGCATTTTGCTTTAACCCACAGTAGAAATAAGGAATATGGAATATGGAGGATATGGAAATCTGCTTTTCTTCCCCCCTTTAATGAACTATGGGTCAATATCTAATTTATCAGTGCTGGCAAACATTCTCAAAGCTCTTGTGAGTAATCAACTAAATGAGTTTTTCTACCCAGATACATTTAATCAACATATCAATCAGGCTTTCGCTGCACTGATGGTGGTAAATGATGTTTTTTTTTGCACTTGACAGGAAGTGCATCACTTTGTATTGATCCTTTGTCCAAATCTTTCCACAGTTGACGTGAACTTTGAGACTTCTTAACTTAATTCCTGGTGCAAAAAGTTACTTGTTTGCCTGAGTAATAGATCTCAGTGTATTAGATTTAACAGTTTGTTCTCAAATTGTATCCATCTACATACACTGAATATGCGTTTGGGTGTAAGGTTTCACAAATCTTTTTTTTTTTTTTTTTTTTTTTTTTTTTTTTTTTTTTATAAGACCAGTCCTATAATATAGATATCTTTGCTGCAGCAGCTGATCACTGCATTTCATTAATAACCAGGCTGATGTAAAAGGTGGTTTTAAACATCAAAAACTAATTATTTTCACTTCACAGGCAGTGCCCAGCTTTGGAACACAATAGGTTCCAAGAGGCTGTTCCTAAGATGAATTGTTCGTAAGTTGTTATCTATTAAATTTCAATTCATAATTGCCATTTCAGGTCATTTAAATGCCATTACTACGATTCACACTGTAGGCATGTGCCACATCAGACATCTTCTCACTACTGTCCAATCTTTGTTTCTATGAAAATTGCCTAGTGTCACTTAACAACTTCATCAGCCATGATAAACAAGTTTAACTTGTAAGGGAACACTAAAGCATCCAAGGGGAGTGTTGGAGATGACTGATGGAGCAGTGCTGCTCAACCTGGGTTGCAGCAGAAAGGAGAACTAGTCAGGTGTTGTGCGTTGTTCAACATATGAACTGGCGAACGCAAAACAACATTTTACCAACATTTATGGACATCAGTCAGTTGTTCGTATCTATGAATGTTTGTGAGTTGGATGTTCGTATCTTGGGGAACTGCTGTATTTTTTAAGTTAAGAAGTGTTGATGTATTAAAACAGGACATATTTGCTTTATATTACAATCTCATATTTACCTTTTTTTATACCTTTACTCTACAGATCTGATACTAAAAGCTTGAAGTTGGTAATATTCCATAGTTTTGTTATTGTCAACCAAATGCCACAAAAAGACCAAAACCAACAATGTGTTTGTTCATCTTTCTATACTTTATGACATTCTCACCCTGTGTGTCTCTCAGCCCTCAGCTCATAAATTCACTCCTAAGACATTAATCTTTAAAGGATATGACAAGATTTGTTTTATACAAAATTCATGCATAGAGCCAAACCAACCATGAGCAACAAGTATTGTGATAGATCTTATTCCTCTATGTTGCAGACCTCCATTGTTGTCTAAAAGCTATTAAACATATCAGAGTTATTAGTGATTTTTACAGTGAATCACCTCAAATTAAACCACAGCTCTGGTGTCAACTAATCTGAACATGTTTGTGATGGCAATTCATCATTAACCAATGATGGTTATCTGGATAAATTATTTGTTGGGTTTGATCCTTTCATGGGATTTGTTACCAATAAGAAACTAGATGGTTTCTATGGATGCATGTATATATATGAGTCACAATCACATGTGAACAAGTACTAAAATCTTGAAAAGTAATAGTCACATTTATAAAATGTTTTCATGATGACCATCCAACAACTTCAATGGTGAGAATGATGTATGACATGTGTTTGTATGATTTAAACTAAAACAGCTGTGATTATTTATTAATCACCTTATTCTATGTTTTTGACAGGCAGCTTCAGAGCTGGGTTGACATGGCTCTGAATGGGGCAGTTAGTCAGCACTTTCTGCTCTGTTGATCCCTTTATAGAAAAAACGTGAGTCATATTTAAATGGAAGTGACATTGATGGAGAGAGGACAACATTGTCTACATTCTGATATTTGAATTATTGAGATAGACAAAGCTGTGGGAGTAAGATGATGTGGTGTTTAAGATTTTTGAATAAAAAAAAAAGTAGTAATTTTTGGGATTGTTGGTGACATCTCATGGAGTTGGTGCTGTTACTATGGCAACTTGTGCGGCTGAACAGGAGCCACTTATAGCCACTAAAACACTAAAACAATAGTTGTGCACATTTTTTAAGTGGGATTTGCCCCAAAATTTAAAGAGTTTGTCTTTAGCCAATTCTACACCCCACCACTAAGTTTCACCAAAATCAGCCCAGTAGTTTTTCTGACAAAACAACCTAAAACCAAAAGCACAAAAAGTCTCCAAACACACTCTGGAAAAGAACTGATTCACAAAATGATGGAAACATTAATAAAACAAAGCCATACATATTCAAAGCCTTCTTTTCCTTCACACTACACCATCAGAAAGAGACTGAAAAACAGCTTCTGAGACGTAAATGAGGATAATCTCATGCCCGTTTGATATCATCACAGCACTCATGTCTGTGTGAGAATGTGTCTGCTCACTGGGTCGAAGGCAAATCACATCACATGTGATCTAATTACATGCAAACGCAGAACAAGTCTCACTGCAATGAAAAGTGCTGCTGATACATAATACAACTCCAACTCCGAATTACAACTCCAATTAGGGATTCTAAAAGAGGAGTTAAAGCCTTTGACAAATAAACGAATTAACTCTTCATTTGCTTGGGATGATAATTAATGTTGATGAGTATTTCTTTCACAAAAAAAGGTTTGATTGCCTCAGTAAACTTACTAACTTCTTAAAATGACATTTAGTTTCTCTCCTTCTTTGCAAGATTCAGAAATTAAATTAGTTTTCTTGCTCAAAGATCGATATCACTCTTATGTGTAAGACTGGTATTGATCTTCTCATCTGACTCTCAACTTGAATGTAACCAAGCGTATTATTAGGGTAATATGGCAAACTCTTGATTCAATGCAAGTCTTTGACATTTTCTGCTGTGACGAGCATCTCAAATGTTGACAGACAGATTCTTTATGGAAAAAAAGAAGGCGACTGTTCAGAAAATCTCTTGGTAAACAGAGAAATCGTCCTGTGTCCTTGATTTTACACAATTTGTGTTGACTGTCATAGAACGCCAACTTTTCTTGTTTGTTTGTCACCTTGAGCCTGATGAACCTTTCCCAGAGTACAGGACGGTGAAAAGGTAACACGTGCTGGAAGTAATCTGCCATTAAAGGTCACAAGTTGAATAGATGCTAAATATAAAACATATATTTTGGAACTATCTTAATAAATGCATTGAATATATTTCCAGGATCTAAGAATTTACAACTTAAATATCTGTATGTAAATAATATATATGTGCAACTCACAGAAGAGAGTGATTTTCTATATGATATGTTATATTGGTTATGTTAATAAGTTATTTTATAATAATTCTGCATTGTATAATGCTGTAAATGTGGCCCTGTCAACAGAAACTGCTTTAAAACATTTTATAAATACATTTTGGATAAAATCTGAAGGTTTTTTGAAAGTTTTTGATGTGTGTTCATTAGAATATTTATTTATTTTCCTCCACATTGCCAAAATTTACGACAACAATTTTCAAAAGCCAAAGATCTCTAAAATTATTTCTGTGTAATAAAATTACTGATTATTTTTTTTCTTGCTTTGTCTTTATGGTATAAATCTATTTATACATTCATGTGACATCACTGCAGCATCTATATTATGAAAGCTCAACTTGTATTATAGTAAAGATGTTTAAAAGTGATTGTGCCTCACAGGGTGAGGTTATACAAGCATGCTTGCACAAGGAGACAAACCGGGAGAACCAAAAATAGGGAAAAAAAAGGCTTGGAGCCTTATAGTGTGAATATAGGAGCCTCTGCAGCTGGCAAGAGAATGGAAGGAACAGAAAGTACAGAAAATCAAACTACACCAACAGAAAAGTACAGGAGTCCTACCCACACTGTTCGATTGACATGTGAACTCAGCAGAATTCTCTGCAGCAGCAACCAACAACACAAGGTATAATCCTGCAGATTATCAATCACGCATCTTTATTTCACGGGATCACTTTGTGTCTTTATTGTGTTTTATCCGTGTATAAACAGTTTAACTTCACACGACAGTGGGAACATCTCGTTTGTCTGTGTTGCGATCACTTTCTTTTTATCCTTTTCATCATTGCACAGCAGATGGGAAGAGCGAACGAATGTGATTTGCTCCCTCTGCACCACAGAATGTTTCAGTGACTCATGCTTTGATAATATAGTTCAATGATCTGCCCCAACTGCCTTTGAGGGGACAGAGGGGAGTCCTGCTATGTTCACATGTGCACGCACGACTGCACAAACGTGGGCACATGCAAACACATGCTACACTGACATATATGGAACATGGTCTGTATGTTGGGCTGTCACTCTATACAGTATTATCATCAAACACATCAGGAATCCTTCCACCGCAGACCTCCAGCAAGCATATTGTGACTCCCACCCAACATTGTTGTCCTGCAACTTCATGACTGCATAATGATAATGCTCATAAGTAAATAAATATCACAATGTGTATTTAAGTTACAGCCTCAACAGTTCATACCTACCCAAAGCATGGAAAGTCTTCTAGGCATATGATACAATGTTACCAAACAACAAAAAATTCAAAGTGATCCAGAAACCAGGATTTATTTTGGATTATTACCAAAATTGAATGATCTTTTCATGGTACCATTCCTGACATTCGCTGAAAATTTGATGAAAATACCACCAAAGCTTTTCGAGGTATTTTGCTAACAAACAGACAGACATTCCCCAGCTAAAACATAATACTTGGCAGGGGTAATCATATCAAATATTGAGCCAACAGCTCAAATAAACTAATAGTTCTTGCTCAAAATAAATTTCATCTTCTATTATGATAGATTCAAACCCACAAATCTACCGTTGACTGCTCAGTCACACTGAGAAAAACTGAAAACTCACAAGTGAATTGTGTTGGATTTATTTTTAAAGCCACTATGTGTATATTTTCTGGTGCTGTAAAAACAAACATTTCTATTCTACATTTTTTCTATTGTAGAAAAATGGGACAATCCTGGTGGAAACTTGATTTTTAATGCAATGCATTCAGCTGATTCATATCACTAGTCCTGGCTAAAATCTCTGTCTGTACTATCACCTTAGGTTTATACAACGAACATGAATGTTTTGGTCCCCACTAATCTCCTATGATGGAATATCTGGCAGTTTGGTTGGTAAATATTCCGCTATGTTCACCACATAGTTGCTGACTGGGATTGTGGACGTGTAACAGTCCATCGGCCAGAAAGCCAAAACAATGAGCTAAAGATTGATGGCGACTGCAGAGTCTAGTGATAATTATCTTTGGGTTTGTAATTACAAGCAGTATCTTTCATAACTTTACTGCCGAGAATGAACTGGGGCCTGCATAAAGAGCTAGTATGACGAAATGAAAAATAAGCAGTGTTTTGAACTGCAGATAACTTAAATACAGACTCAGACATGTTCATGTTATGTAATCTTTAAATACGCTGAGAACAACTTGTGGTTTCCATCTGAATAAATAAAAAAGGATTTTTTCACACACAATTAATTCACACTGGCTGACTTTTTAAACATTGCGGTTTGCATTGAACGTCCACAAACATTCACTGTCACCATCCTTCATTTGTTTCCTGCAGCCGACTAACATGGCAACTAACATGACGAAGCCTTTCATGGTTTTGTTAGATCACCTCAACACACTCGGTTCCAATAAAACTGTGGTCTTGATTAAATATTGAAAAAGTCAACAGTGACATAAAGTACTGCAGTGTTTTGACATCCGAAACTTAATGAAGTGTTAAGCAGCCGTATTCCTGCCACTGAGGACATGTTACGTTTCCTCCACAACATATGTTTTAAAATATAGAGTTACAACCCTTTTCATGTAGCAAACTGGAGCAAAACATTTTTTTAATGAATAGTACGACCCTATTTGCGATAATGACAAGCGCATGCATGTTTATATGTTAACTGATTTAAGCCAAAGTCTATGACTGTCATTTTTGACTCGGAATAAAAAATCTAAATGTTATTCATACATTGGTTTTTCAATGGCATGTAGTAGACAATTCAGAAGAGGGTTTAAAATGAAATAAATTAAGATTCCAAGTGCTTCCTGTCACATGACGTCATCAACTACCTCCTCCTCAACTCTGACACGTTTGTTAGGTTTCCAGACTTATGAACTCTGGCCGCCCTGCTGGAGAGCTGCAGCACTGCTTCTGTTTTGGTCGGTTTTGGTTTTGCATGTGCATTCATCTACCCCACCCTGTCTGTGTCTCACCTGATTAGTTGTAATGATGTCCACCTGTGTCTCGTTTGCCCATGTGTCTGTGTCAGTATTTATGCCCTGTCATTTGCATTGGATCTTCTGGTTGTTTTCCCCAGTGAAGAGTGGACTTTGTTTCTGTGTACCCAGCCTGTTCAGTAGTTTGTGTCTTTGGATTTCCTTTTTGTTTCTTCGAGGATTTACCCGTTGACACCCTAAGTTACGTTTATGTAATTTTTTGGACTTGTTTTTTCCCCTTGTGGACACTTTTGTTTAAGAACCTTTTCTGACCTCTGTCTGAGTGTTTTTTTGTCTGATTGTTTTTCACCTTTTGAACTATAAATAAAACTGCCCTACATTTGGATCTGCATTTGGGTCTCTCTCTGATCAAGATCCTAAAATTTATATCTATTTAATAATTCAAGTCTCTAGAATAACCCAAAAAAGAATTTTGTAGCTGGGATAAATTGTATTTTGTCTATGGGCATCTTTGTGCAAGTGTCTACAATGGTAGTCAGTCATGAAAATGTGATTTTCTTCAAATTAGAAGTAGTAGAAAACTAAGGAAAAAAAGATACATAATGATTGTTAGGGATTCAAATTATTCACATTTACATTGTATATGTCACTGCTGTTTTTAGTGGTCTTCCTATTGAAAATGGAATTTTATTGGTTATGCCAATAACAGACAAATTTGTCACTTTTAGTCTTGTTCCTTGCAGCAATTTCATTAAAAAAACAAAACCAGAATCAGGCTTCATATCTCCCAGTAGACATCATTATTGACGACATTTCCTCAAATAACTAAATAAGCTTCCATTAAAAAACAACAACCTCATATACCATTTAAAAGACTCTCTGACCTCTTTGAGAAACAACATGATGCATCAATCAGAACATGTCTTCATTTGTATTGACGTGTGTGTGTGTTTACACCATATGTGCATGTGAATGATGGGAGTGTGTGGATGAGTACTAGTGTCTGCACTTTGAAAAATAAATGGGTGTAAATGAGTTAATGTCTCTTCTCACTCTAAATGTTCTTTTGCACAGTGAGGCAGCCCCTGCTGTTCGTTACCTAGCGAGCATCAAGGCCCTCGGGGAGGAAGACTCTGGTCATTCAGCGTAGATGCACAGGACAAGACCTTACATAATGGTCCCATTATGATACATGGTGTTCTGTGCTCCACTCCGCACTCAGGCAGCTATTTATAGCTGGGAGGGCCAGCAGCGGGGCAGCATTGATATACTGTATGTGCTTTGGACTGCTGTCACAGCCAGGGAGGAGTTGGCAGCTCTCTTCCGAGTAACTTGCCAATCTGATTGGTTCTCAGAAGGTGTGAGATGACTTATGAGCATTTGCATGGCTATGTATTTATTCTACAACCCATCTGCTCCTATCAGAGGCTTCAGGTGGCGATTTGTATTGAGCATTACGTGCTGCACTCATCAGTGCATCATGATCAGCTGTGTTCTTGGGCTCTGGGAGTAAATGCTGCATGATGCCTCCAGAACAACACACATTATCATCATATCATCTTCTGATCTGACTCCATTATTAACAAAACATTTTTACAAGTATTTAAGCATTTTTACATACAAAAGTGTTTTTCTGAGCCTACACTATGCTTCTTAAAGCCTGGTTAACAGTCCAGTGTGCAGGATTTAGTACCATCTGATGGAACATAAATGGAAAATAATATTACAATAATAAATATTATTATAATATTTAATGTTTCTACAGAAAAGACTAACTAAACAACCTTTCTCATTTTTTGTGTTTTTCATATTCGCCACTAGATGCCACCAGAAACTACACACTGTACCTTTAATTATAGACACTCATCTTAGTGATGGAAAAATCTTCATTTAGACTTAGGGTTAGGGGAGTGTTTTTGTCATGACTTAAAGAAAACAACGCATATTGTCAGAAGGAAACAGGAAACAAACATCAATCTCTTGTGTTAAAGTTTGATGTTTTATTGACCCATCAACTCAGACCTACTGGCTCTGCAGAGTTTACTGTTTTATTACGACATAACTCTACTTTCTCCCAGCTGAGTAGAGTCATGATGACTAGAACCACTAGAGGGCTTTGTCACTGGAACACAACATAAAACACCTCTGTACTATTATGGCATTTACTAAAATAGATACACTGTAAGAAATATGTTTTTTTTTTTTACAAGTGCAGATATTGCGTTATTTATTTGGTACAATAAGTTAATATTGAGTATAATTATTATTCCAGATAACTATACTCAATGTAGTTTTAATTATACTATAGAAAAATGAAGAATTAATCAGATTAATTTAATCCTGCAGTGACAATATTGTTCAGTGGGTTTATCAGAACCCTTTTACTCTGAAGAGTTTTGCACTAACCAGGAAACAAAGATGATGGGAGCAGTGAGACTGAACCAAAACCATAAAGTTGCAGGTTTTAAAAAACACAACAAGACAATATGCTGTGAAAGAAGCTGCTGAAATGACTTTGTACAGATGAGGATAACCTACAGAACTGGAAGATAGATCATCCTCTATATATGATAAAAGTGGTTTAATCCCAGAGTATTTGATGAGGAGGAAAGTATGTTGTTTACCACTGAAGTATAGTAAATAAACAATAATCTTACATAAATCACTTTCTTGTCCAGTGTGGTGCGGAGGATGTGTGCTACGGTGTCAGGGATTACGGTGAACCCCTTTATATGTGACAGATTGAGCCAGATTAAGAGGAAGTGTTGATAACCTATAATCCACCCGTTTTTGTGGCTAAGCCTGGCCAGACTTTAACCGTAGCAGCTTCAGATCAGAAAACAGAGTCCAAAAAACAGAAGTAAAAGGAGACTGAATATTGGATTTACTCTCATCAGGTGGCAAGAAATATGACTCCAGATGAATACTAATGTTTCTCTGTGTCTGGTGTAAAGGTAAAGAAGGAACAGTTTGCTAACAAATGCACTGCAGCAACTTTAAGGGGTTTAATATATAAAAACTGTTTACATCTTTCTGTGCTGCACCCACTAGTAAAAAGAATATCAATATTACATGCCATCAGAACTGATTTAATGTATAACTTTGAAGCAGAGATTATGATGTTTTTTTCCTTGCATGAATAAGCAGATTTAATATATTCGCTCTCTTGGAGATGTCGCCTCTTGCTGCTGGTCACATGTGAAGAACATGTCAATATTTCAGCTGCGTCTCTGACACGTCAAACACCCACATGACCCCACAGATGGCCTGGAGGCAGCACTAAAACACACACGTTATTGGCAGCACCGGTCAGCCATCCCCCACGCACACCACACTCCGTCCATATCTGGGCGGCCGATCAGCGATCGTTCATGAAATTCAATGCTTGCGGATCAGATTAAACAGTGGTTTCCTGTGGGCGGGCGGCTGCGTAACAGGTGTGGGCAAAGTAAAGGTTACATGCAGGTGGTGCTGGGAACTGAATTGAAGATATGAGGCTTGTTCCGGGAAGCGGCGAAAGCTTATTTTCTCCTCGCAGCTTTGCTGGAAAGGCAAGAACAGCACAGCGGTTATTGAGTAACCTTTACGTCTCCTGCAGAAACATATGCTCGACAAAGCAAGACATTTATACTGCGGAGCAGCTCCATGACTGGGCAGCAGTGGGTGTAGAGTGCAGACTATTACTCATTCATATTCATTAGCTTCTTCAGAAAAAAAACAACCGATGGGTCTTCTAAAAACATTCTTGAATGACTCATGTGAAACATGTCCCATTTTTCCAGTTTCATATTTAGATTTTGAAGGTTTATTTGTATGTATATATATATATATATATATATATATATATATATATATATATATATATATATATATATTGGTACAAAAGTAGCTAGCAGCAATACAGTCTGCCTTTACACATACTCCCACTCAAAGCCCTCTATCAGGGGAAATTATCTTGTATTGAATTGTCTTATTCTGCATTTCTTATAGCACAGATGTTGGTTTTCACCTTAGTATTTGTGTGTGTTAACAGTCATTAGTCATACTATGACTGAAGACATAATACAAGTTATCTTATTCCATTACCACATAGTTTTCCTTTTTTTTTTTCAAAAATATTAGATAAAAAGTCCAAAATGCAAGATAAGAAGACCTTAAGATAAAAGGTCTAATAATTTAATCTTATTTAAAATTTAGAAAAGAACTTATAATTATTAAATATTGGATTAATTGCAACAAAAACAAGATATTATCACTTGGTAAAATCTCATTTCTGCAGTGCAGGGTTTTATCAGAAAGGAAGGAAGGGCGGTTGCTTTTAACTTCCTCTCTCTTTGTGACATCACAAAGGGAGCCATTTCTAAATGGCTTGTGTTGAGTCAACGCTACAGAGGAGGCCATATCACGACAGAACGAGCGGGTGGTCTTAGTTCACAGTTTGTGTGTTAGCAGTAACACTAGAGACCTAAATATTTACACACACACACACACACACACACACACACACACTGAAAAAATGTTTTCTCATAATCGGGCCCCTTTAATGTCTTCCTGACGCCTCTGCGGCTACGTGAATACAGTGTTGTCTGTTGTAAAAACAACAGAGTCGACGGTCATAAAACTGCTTCGTGATGCATGTTTTCATTCAGCACTTTGACATTTTTATAGCACTGTGGAGAGTTTTTAAGGCCTCAAGATGCTTCAGAAGAAGTGAGTCTGAATCCAGTGTTTTTCTGAAACTGGCTCAAACTAAGTTGTTGTTTTCTTTTGCAAAAGCTGAAGAGACTCACCTGGGTTGACAATGTTTCTTATGATTCTTTGGTTTTATTTCTGTATTCTCTACTGCACTGTTTTATTAGCTCATATGTTGTCTACATGATCTTAGGCGTTAATGTGATTTTTTGGGCTCTTGCATCACATTTTCAATGTCTGTAAATGGTGAATAAACTGTTTCTGTTGCTGAAATACAACACAATCAAACTCGTTGAGTCGTTACTGTCACAAAGAATGTATGAATGTATGCAAACCACTTTCCCAAGCTGTTTTATGATCGGTGCTTTTGTTTTTACAGTACTTTCCCATGTTAGACAGTTACATCATAATATGATATGTATTTCATCATTTTGTCTTGTATAATTTGTGTTATTGTTACAAAACAACACCTTCCACAACTTTCTCAGCTGCTTATAACAGCCTGTGGACTGAGCTCTTACACTGTGCTGTTATGAATATGTATTGTTTCTATTGGTTTGTTCTCTGCTTCATTGATCTATTTAATATTAATGTGGGCAAAGCTAAAAAAAAAAAAACTGCGCACCTTTAATTAATAACAACTGCTTTGAGTATTTTTGAATGTGCTCCCTGTTTCGTCTTTTGTTCTTTGCCATCCTTAACCTTTACGATCACTTCAGGCTAACTGGAGAGACGTGTGCCATGTTGTGGCGCTGCAGCTCTAACCCCTGACTTCATTATTATTGATCGCTTCCAAAGCTCGCTCATGTTCTTCTGTTATCTTCTATATCAGACGTGAGGACGTGGAACCAAAAAATGTTGACATTTTCATTTTAAAATGTCTTAAATCAATTAATAAATTATCAGAATAGTTGCAGATAATGTAATAGTTGGCAACTAATTGTTGCAGCTCTACAGCCCATTATTCTTATCAGGGACATCCACAGGAATTTTGAGGGGCAGTCCCCGACCCTCCTGCCCTCTGGAAAAAAAACATGACATACATTTTTTTATTATTATGACCAAATATATATAATTGTTATTACCTCCATTTATATTATTTAATGCCCTATATTCTGCTCAGTCAAGGTCTTTGAAAGGATTTCTAAAATAGCCTATTTTTTTTTCTTGATGGTGATCATTTGTTCCACCACATCTGGATCCGGTTCAGCTCTGCTCCGGTATGATGGCTCTGCCGATCCCTTTCCATTATAGTCAACGCTTATACTTCCACCAACTCTGGACATGTCATGTCTGGACAAGTCATGATGGGCGGAGCCAGAACCAAAGTCAAGGTTTCAGCATTTCATCCCAACTAATCATGGATGAGGAGCTTTTGATTTTGTAGGCACTTTTGCTTGTTTATTAAGATTTATTTTTAAATTAAGTAGGCCTACATAATTACAAAAATTGCCCCTATCCAGATCAGAGCCGCTTCTGACTTTCACTGTAGGTGCCTGAATGGAAGTAAATGAGGCTACTTTTATTTTAGGAAAAATGTTTTGATTGTTTTCTGTTGTTTTGTTTCCATTTCCATTTGTTTACAATTAGGCCTAGGCCTCCAGGAAATTTGTATCCATTCATTGAAGGATTTATGATTATTAATATTTTTTTCCCCTCGGAAGGGCAACGTCAGTGGAGGAGGACATATGGGCAGTTGCCCGGGCAACCTGAGTAACCCCCCTGTGCACATCCCAGATCCTAATTATCTTCATAATTTACAATTCTGCGCCTCATGATTTGCATCCAATGATCAATCAGTTTAGTGTCTAACACAAATTGTACCAGACCCACATATTAACTGAATCTATGCCTAATGTTACCCGTGATGCTGCTGCAGAATTTGTATGTACAAGAATTTAAGAAGCATTAATGTTGGACATATTCTTGGGATTTGCAGAATCATATTGCTTAAATGTTTCATATTTAGGTGGTATTTGTGGCAATAGTGCTGAAAATGTCAATATAGTTTTAAATCTCTCTCTCTCTCTCTCTCTCTCTCTCTCTCACTCTCTCTCTCACTAGCGTCTTTCTGGAGCTTTAGATACAACAGGGTTGTTTGTGTCATTGAGTCTCTGATAGATTTGACTTGGCTGTGGTGACTGTATAGTCATGACCACCAGAATTCCCAACGGCTCATTTTTTAAGCCAGTTTCTGAACACTGGCTGTGTGCATGTCCCTGTATATTGAGCACTTTAAAAATTGGCCTTCATTTATTTAAATAACATACTGACATAATCAAAAAGCAATAAACTCACTTTCTACATATGGAGCTTTTAGATTTTCCAACTATAATCAGCTACCATCACTTATTCCACATGATTTTCTTTTTCCAAGTACATACATTCCCAAACTTGCAAGAGGCAACAGTTACTGAATTTCTTATATTTTGTAAATGTATTATTAATGCATATTGGGTTTGGTGACCACAGCGAACCTACATTATTTGAGTTTTTCTTTGTAGCTGTGGTAACAGATATGTGGGGAAAGTCGGAACTGGCTCCTTATTTGTGGTATTTTCTACAATTTTATTTTTTGTCTAAAATGCACTCATGCACTACTTCTATATAGCTTTTCCTAAGTAAAACCAGAGTAAACTCTCAAAAGTCAAAAATAATTCGGTCAAATATAATTAAAAAATCACATAATGGAACAACACAAGTATGGAAAAATCAAACACAACACAAAACTACCACAAACTTATAATCTACAGTAAGCTTTAAATTGAGTCTTCCAACACAATCCATTGCATTAATGGATTTGTTGTGCATGTGTTATGGAAAGCACACATTTCCTCACAGTTGGCCATGAATACTGAAATAAAATGGACACTGTTCTAGATATTTTTTGAGCACAGCCGAAGCTTTTGATTTCCATATTGGACAGATCTGGGATCGAGATGTCTGCAGCTCTCAGCTTTTGATCAGTGCATTTTTAATCACGGCGTGTGCGTGTCTGTGTGAACGCTTTCAAATCTCTGTGTCCCCACCAGGCCAGATGGGAAAAGGAAGGAAATTGCTCAGAAAATCATCCGCCTTCACTTCCTATTCTCCTTCATCATCCGCCTCCTATTCGTCTCCATCTGTCCCCCCACTTCTTCTCCGTTTCTGTGGTAATCCTACTCTTCCCACCACCTCCTCAGCCCTCCAGGGAGGATTTCCCACAGGTTGCTGCACTTACTGCCTGCAGCGTTGAATGCTAATGCGACTGGCTTGATGCATGCCACGCTGACCAGAGTAGAAGTGGCTTGAAAGGAAGAGGAGGGAGGGAGAGTAGTAGTAGAAAGAGATGAGAAAGCAGGAGATCATACCTCAGGCAATTTAGAGGCGGGAGGGGCAGGTGAGGAACAGAGTAAGTGAGGGGAGGGATGGAGGGATGGAGGGATGTGACGTGAGCGAGCAGGAGTATGGAAACTGATCATTGCAGGCAGAGCAGTGTTGGATAATTCTGCTCCCCCCTCCTCTCTCTCTCTCTCTCTCTCTCTCTCTCTCTCTCTCACACCACTCCACATCCCAGACGATGCTGCTTTGACCAGACGCCGCTGGAGAAAAACAAACACTACACCATCCACATACCCTCACACTGACATGCAGCGGAGAGGACCGCTGCTGCTCCCGCTGCTGCTGCAGATAATTCCTCTCCCTCTCACACATAGATACTCACGCTCCATCCAATTATAAACACGCACTCTTGCAGTTGAGAGAAGCTCCAGAGGAAGATACAGCAGGGATGTGACTGAGAAGCTTCATCTGGAAACATCTGGCCGGAGGAGGAGGAGGACTCCTCCCTCGGCTCCTGGAGCTTTTCCCCAGCTCAGCAGCAGCAGGTGAGCTGCATGTTGATGTGTCTCCCTCTCATTCATGGTGCTGTGTGTCGCAGTGGCCACTACTGTACGTGTGTGTTTGTGTGTGAGAGTGTGTGTGTGTGTCACGGCATCAGTGGTCGTCTCGGCTCAGATCTTCTGTCAGTCGGGTGCAGCACATGGGTCCGCAGACAGGGGCACGATTGGCTGCTGAGTCTCCTCACTGCACCACTGGAAGACAATGAAGCTTCATCTGGTGATAATGCTGGATCAGGCTTGTTTGAGAGTGTGTGAGGATGCACTGCAGCTACTGGAAAGAGAAAACAAATGCAGGATGAACTGAATATTTAAGATAAATAAGAATATTCTCTATCTATATCAAACACTGAAAGACGTTGCAGAGTGTTTTCTAGTTTAAGATCCAGCTGCACATCAAAGTTTACGTGAGGGAGGCTGATCCCCCACGCACCCAGCGTGTTAAAACAGTAAAGCTGTTGCTTTCCCTTCCTGTGTAGAACCTTTAATAACAGTGATGCTCTCCTAATGATTTCTGCATGGTTTTGTTCAATCGTTTTGTTGTGCGATTGCTTCTTCCACTGGTGTTTCACAGTAAAATGTGGCATCGCAAGGGGAATTTCTGCGCATGAATTCATGCATGGATGCTCACATTTGCATGAACTCACACACACATAGTACACACAAGTGAGTAAAAAAACACACATTCGGGCTTCACAGCAAGAATATCACTATATTCTTCACATACACCCACACACATCTATTCTCCACTTGAATGAACATGTCTACTTGTTGATCCAACGTTCCCAGTAATTGGGGCAAAAGCTTCACTGGTGGTGAAGGCACTGGACACACACACACACACACACACACACACACACACACACACACACACACACACACACACACACATAGTTGCCTGAGTGACACCTACGCAAACATACAATTGCAACATTGCAGACTCTACACAGCGGAGAAGAAAAACAAGGTCCCATATCTCAGATTTTGTGCTCATCAATGCAGCTCCAACAGTGACATAATGTGTATTTGTGTCTCTGATTAATCAGTCTGACATTTGGCTTTTACCAAGTCAGTGATGCATGTTTCCCTCCTTCTGATATGATGGAGAGCCATAGATGCATAATATATGTCTGTAAACCTGAAATTACGCTTGAAATCATTTATTTTTCTTTTCTGTTGACTGATGATTTCTATTTTGCTGTTTGAGTGAATCATTCTGTCTAAAAACAGCGGCAAATTAAAATAAAATCCCACATGTGCCACAATGGTGGACACTTTCTAAAAGCTTTAAACAAACAGAATATTCCGTCAGGAACGCTGATGGCTCCTAATTTACCTCCAGTGAAACACTCCTGCGAGTGTCAAGATATAAAAGCTCATTTTGCTTGAACTGGATCATGTTGTCATCATAGCAACCAGTCAGACTGATGCAAGGTCATTTGCTGTACCATGTGCAGCTTTGAATGCTTTTAATGCCCAAATTAGGCGTTTTCTCACACAAGGGCCCTTCCACTTCCCTTCCACTTGTTGGAAGGGAAGTGGAAGACAAACTGTTGAGCTGAGATCCACACAGGCTCCTCTTTTGTGTTTTTACACTGTTTTCCCGTATAACGTACATAGTCGTGCATTAGCTAGATATTCAGAGTGTTCCAAGAGAGACTTCAAAAACCAACAGTGATCACGGGTAATATTTCCATTTACCAGATGTTGCCATGACATTTCTAACATCCCATTATGTTGTTTAATAGAGCGTAGCAGCAATACAGCAAATCTCTGCTCCCTGGGTTGACAGTTTAATTCTCACTGGCGCCATTAGTGGCTTTTTTTATTTTATGAAAAAAAAAACAATTCTTAAATACTTCTTACATAGAAATAAAAATATAAATGCATAATAATGAGGATCAGTTAATAAACACATGAGAAGGAATTATATATATAATTCATAATTAGCGCTGTTGCCTCACAGCAAGAAGGTCGCAGGTTCAAGACCTCCTTGGTCCTGGGTCTGGGACCTTTCTGTGTGGAGTTTGCATGTTCTCCCCGTGTCTGCGTGGGTTTTCACCGGGTACTCCGGCTTCCTCCCACAGTCCAAAAACATGCTGAGGTTAATTGGAGACTCTAAATTGCCCCTAGGTGTGAGTGTGTGAATGAATGGTGTCTGTGCCCCATGATTGGCTGGCGACCATCTGGGGTGTATCCCTGCCTCTCGTTGTAATGCGCTGAGATTGGCTCCAGCAGACCATGTGACCCTAATGAGGAATAAGCAGGTATAGAAGATGAGATATATATTAAATTCCTTCTTATGTGTTTATTGTCTGATATTTCCCTGATTAAATGAATTAAATCACTTCCTAGAGTGTGATTTCAACTTTTCTTTTAACAATTAACATTGATTCTGTATTCCATGTTAAACATAATATTCTTCATCCTTTGTTGGTCTGACTGACAAACATGAATGTCGATGCCAGAAATGTCTGAAAAAACAACTTGAAGGGACATTTTGGCTGTCATCCTGTTGTCTGTTGCAATGACAGCTGCAGAAGGAAAAACAGGGAACTAAAACCATATCTGTGTAACAGGCAGTGAAAAAAATATTTTTGGTATATGTATGTATTGATAAATCAGTTTCTGACCTTACACAATGCAACTTCTGATTATGAACCTGCTCCAGTCAGTTCTGTGTCCAGTTCAGCCACATATCTGAGGCCCATAACCTGCTTTTAATGAAAGAAAATGTCTGTGGTTGTTACAGTAATGGAGCAGATATCTGTATCTGATGTCTGATGCTTTTCCAGCGTGTGACGTCCAGCTGTGTATCGGAGAGAGGACGCCTGAACACAATGAGCAGCCAGGACAAATGGGTCACACTGACCCCGGCTGAATTCGCCCTGCTGCAGGAATACACTCAGTGTGAGTATCACACAGGTGCTCTGTGTTTGTCTTGATGACATTCTACCTTCTTTCTAGGTGTGTGTGTGTGTGTGTGTGTGTGTGTGTGTGTGTGTGTGTATGTTTGGGGGGATTGTACTTGAGATCTTGTCAAAAAATCATTTTCCAGGTGAGTTATCACATCCTAAGGCTGCATCGAAGCTACTCAGCGGCTAATCAACAACTTTTTACTTTGTTTTTAAATCCTCAATTTGTGCATTTTAACAATAGAAATATTTAATTTCACTGTTGTCTGTTGGCCACTGATAAAATGTGATGAATTCTGTGTTTGTGTGATTTTCATCTTTCATTTTTCATTTTTCACCTCCTGGTTAACCACCTTCAACATTTAACTAGGATACAAAAAGGTTTAGGGCGACACGGTGGCGCAGGAGTTAGCGCTGTTGCCTCACAGCAAGAAGGTCGCAGGTTCAAGACCTCCTTGGTCCGGGGTCTGGGACCTTTCTGTGTGGAGTTTGCATGTTCTCCCCGTGTCTGCGTGGGTTTTCACCGGGTACTCCGGCTTCCTCCCACAGTCCAAAAACATGCTCAGGTTAATTGGAGACTCTAAATTGCCCGTAGGTGTGAGTGTGTGAGTGAATGGTGTGTGTGCCCCACGATTGGCTGGCGACCATCTGGGGTGTATCCCTGCCTCTCGCTGTAACGCGCTGGGATTGGCTCCAGCAGACCCCTGCGACCCTAATGAGGAATAAGCAGGTATAGAAAATGACTGACTGACTCAAAAGGTTTACATGGTCACTTGATGTTGGTCACATGGCGTTTTTGTTTCCTTCTTTGAAAATGAGGGTGTAAAATATGACATGAAAACAGCAATAGCAAATATTCAGTTCATGTGACATTACTGTCTTCATCTTTAGACAGAACAAATTCTGTTCTGTCTTGTTCTGTCTAGAACAAACCCTTTCATGTTGCTACAACAATAGCAACATGAAAGAACAATTACACTTTGTCTAAATGAAACGATTTCCTGAAGATTTTTCCATTTCTCTCGTAGGTTTTGTCACAGCTTTACTAGGTCTTCTGTTTATTAACATAGTTTATATCGCCAACTTCTGACAAAACTCCACTTTGCATGTTTTCATCTAGATTATTTGCTCAAAACCAGTGGATAATACACCCAATTCCCTTCCTTTTTGCAAGATTTCAAAAGTTTGTTCAGTAAGTGAATACCTTTGGGTTGTAACAGTTGTATCTTGATCTTTAGGAAATGTTGATCCTCATATTTCACCATTTTTCAGACCAAACAACTAAATAAATCACAAAAACAACTGACATTTTCATTTTACATATTCATCTGTATGTCTGTGTAATTTTCCCCAAACTGCAACGTTTTTATTGCTAATTTTTAAACTTGAGGCAGGTCTCCGCTTTCATACCTTCAGGAGACAAATATGTGTCTGATAGCATCAAACCACGAGTTAAACATAACAAGAGTGTTTCTTCACTGTAAACTGCAGCACATTTCATTCCACCCGCACTCATCTCAGATACCCTTTGTTCTAATGGTAAAATGCTGATATTGTAATGGTGATATGATGTCTTGCTGATTTAACAAGCTGCTCAAGCATTTAATGTGCATGGTGGCTCTGAGCTCTGAATGATTCATTCGCAGACCAACAAAAGGCTCCTGCTCACCAGACTGTACTGTGGATGCCGGGAGTTTATGTTACGCTCCGAGATGTTGACACATTGCATTTGAAATGGTACCAGGGACGGAAAATATGACGATACCTGGCAGGCTGACTGCGGGGATGCTGTGCACCACCCACACATATTTCTGCACACACTTTGAGTGTACAAATAAATCTTTAGACACAATAATGGAGTTTAGTTTGGATGGAAGTTGTTAAGTGTTCAACTTTTCAGATCCCAAGTGCGTCTGGCCTCAGCTGTGTTTGGATACGATAACAGAGCGCTTGAATATTTATTCACAGCTATTTTCTGCGCCAAACACAGTGTGATTGTTGCCTCTTCTTCCATTTGCTATTCAGAGCATAAAGTGTGAATCTTAATAATTAATGATTTTCACCCTTGTGGCACGTGTCTCGTTTCTCCTTCTAATTGCTCCGTTGCCGGTGACGACATTGTTTCTCCTTACTCTGAACTCGACGGCGCGCTCACGAGTTGGCCGTTTTCTGTTTCGTCGTTATGTGTTTTTGTTTTTTTTCCGTGTTGCGCTCATATTTGTTTCGTGGGTGACTAACGAATTCTGGCTTTCACAGAGGCGTGAGCTTCACAGTGCGGCTCGAGATGAAAATTGTGTGGGAATAAAAGGCAGGGAGCAGAATTAAATAAAAAAAAAAGAAAAGCAGCAGCAGAGAGAGAGAGAGAACTAAAGAGCCTTGCTCTGTGCTTGCGTGCGTATAAAATATCCAATTATCTGAGCTGCACACAATAGGCATCACATTGCCTCACCTTCCCTCCTCATCTATCCATTCATCTCCCCTCCTACTGGATCCTTTCCTTCCTTCTCATTAACCTGAGCTGTAAACACTTTCATAACATTTTAATAGCTTGTGCGCCTAGTCAGGCACCCAAGATCTGACTCATAACAATTAGGCTTCCTCTATGTGATATAATTGCTAATGTGCATAGTGTAGCAGTGCTCCCCGGGAGAAGGAGGATTCCTTTTACCTCCGAGACAAAGAATATCAAGGTGCAGAATAGCAGTCATCGTAATATAGAGATTTTCTGCAGTGTATAAACATAACTTCCACTGCTAATGAAAGGGACTAGACAGATATCTGTGTAATCTAATGAAAAACAAGCATTTGGTAGTAGTGAGGTGATGCAGACGTTAGTGTGGAGTTCATAAAGTATTGTGTTTGAAAACACTTCATGTCCTTCCCCCGCTTTGCCCTAGCTCCCAATACACCTGCTGATTATCAATCAGTAACACGCTGTGTAGTTTTATGAACCACAACTTTACCTCAGGGTCTCTGGCTGCTCCATTTAGATAATGGCAGCGTGGTGCCTTGGTTCCACACCATCTCCTCAGCGCAGGAGGATTTCATTTCATATGTTGAGCTAAAAATTCAGTAATATATGGCATTAGTCCATGTTTTTTTTCCCTGAAAAAACAAAATATCAAACGTCAGTGGGGAGAACCAAAGATCCGCATTTTCTTGCGTTAACAAAGGCTGTGAAAAGGTAATAAACATGTCGAGTTGAATCAGGCCCTCTGGTGCATGTGAGAAAAGGGGGGTACCTCTAATTAACTTCAACAACATTAGAAACTGGTATCTGTGGCGCAGCAAATTGATTTAGCAGTAGGGCTCATAAACGGCGTGCAGCATGCAGTAATTATCATAGCCGATCCCTGTTTGTTCAAGCTATTTTTGTTTGGAACGGAGAGCGACTTCAGTCTGTTTTTCTGGGAAAGGTATGACACAACCCTCATCGAGTTTGGTGAATTCTGGCTTTTCATTGTCTGAAAAATTCAGTGTAATGATTAACCCACCGAATATTATTATCAGACTTTGCAGTTCTTCTCAATGTCAAATTGTCTCTGTTCTAGTGCAGTTAGTGGAAGCCAAAATATTGAATATTGGAGTTAAAGTGCAAATAGAAATCTTCATGGCTTTAACTGATCATTATGAAGTAAATGTTGATTTCACAGTGTAATGGCTGTAGAGTAATGACACCATTAGTGTTTAGATTGGTCCCTATAAGACTCGTTTTCACTATACAAACCTGTCGTAGAATGTGAAAATCAAGACCCAACACATAGATAAGATTAGATTAGACACTAAAATAAATGAATATTAAAACAGACGCTTGTGATTTTACCATTCAAATTTTGTGATGTTGTTGCTACCAGCAGATATACTGAAAGATATGTTTTGGAGGATGAAAATGAATTTCTGTCCGTTAATATTACATTAAATGTCAACATTTTGCCACTTGCCAGGTACATGGACAACATCCCCTAAGTATGTTAATAGAAAAGGTCTGGATAAATATAATCTCTAAGAAACAGATTTGCTTTGTTTCTTGCTTAATGTCTGTGTTTGCAGTGTATTCAGATTCTGTGGTCTGTGGTTACAGTCACACTTATTGAAGTTTAACACTTATCACTAAAACCACCAGTTTTCCAGTTTATACACAGTATTGTACTGTGGAGATACATGTGGTCCCGTTCATGTACTGAGACGACCTCAGCAGTCAGAAGTGTAGACTAGTTCTTCACAGTCTTAAGAATGAAGGTGTAAATCTCCCTGCAGATGTTATGAAGTTGCATCGGAGCCAAACCATGAGCGTGGCATTGCACAGTCCACCGCCGTAGATCTTACAGAAAGTCCTGAAAAATCACATCCATAAATCAGACCGTGGCTCGGGTGACCACTTAGTCCGGACCTGTTTCCGTTACCTTGTAATTTTTCTAAAGGAAAATCATTTGCCGCCGCAGTTGTTTAAACTGTGTAATCCCCTCACATGCCATTCCCTGCAGACTGCATGAATCAAAACTGTCCCGTAACACCTCTTGAACCCGGAGAGTTCTCTCTGAGAGGAAACCAGATCATTTTAAATGTAAACTACAGAATGCAACAAATACACAAATACAGTAATAATCTCAATGTTTTTCCTCAGACTCGACCAAGAAGCTGAAGGACGTGCTGCAGGAGTTCCATGGAGATGGCGTGCTGGCTAAATACAACCCAGAGGAGGTATGTACAGTTTCTCCTGCATTATGCAAAGCATATTTTCACAGTGCGACTGGGCTAATTATCCACATACAGCTTTGCACAACTGCATATTCACAAAAAGGAATTAATGTCTATTCCTTGATGTACTGGCTATTATCAGGAAGTTTGGTTGCTATGTTGGTTTCTGTTATTGATTTGCTCTACGCTGTAAATTAAGATTGATTAAAAACACTGAACTGCAGCCATTTAAACAGAACACTTACAATATCAAATTCACTGGCACAGATACACAAACACTCATATGGCAACAATTTCCGAGTAAAAGGAAGAGTCCAATTTGGCAAGGATTCCTCCTTAATCCCAATTTACATTCACTATTGTTGCATGAGGTATAATACCCTTAATGTTGTGGCCGTTAATCAAGAGACAGACACTGTAACGCTGCATTTATAAACATTTGTGGAACATTTTTTGAATGCAGAAGTGCATGATTCATCCATAATCATGTCAGGTTTCTCTCTCCCCACAATGCTGCGGATTACAGAAGCAGGAAATCCTCAGCCAGGTACTGTCACTGCTATCTCCTCTTTTCTCCACTTCGTTGTTTGTGTGTTTTTCTGATTCTCTCAAGCAGCTGAGAAACAGACCCAAACAGACCCACTTTATGGATTCAGAAACGCTTCATATTAAGGTCCTTGTAAGAAGCGTTGGTTAATATATAATATGTCCTGATGAGATGCTTATTATAATGATAATAATAATTATTATCTTTACCAGTCATCTTTATTTTCTCATTATATAAATAGCCCCTTTCATGTTTTTTGTAAGCTCTAGATAAGGTCTAGAGGTTTTAAAAAAACTCTGTAAAATAACTTTTTTTTTTTATTTAAATTGCAATTATATCATATTTTGGGGATCAGAACTTCAAATAAAACAGTGAAAGGTGCAGAAATGGGACCTTTAAAGGTAATGACTTCAGCTCATGGTGACAAATAACATGTGCACTATTTGTGTCTTGGTTCAGGAGATCGACTTTGAGGGCTTCAAGGTCTTCATGCAGACGTTTCTGGAAAGTGAACTCCCTGAAGAATTCTGTCAACACCTCTTCATGTCGTTTAGCAACAAGGGACCCAAACCCAGTCCCTCATCCTCTGACAAAACCAAAGTCTCTGGTAAGTGTAGAATGACGACTCTGGCTACCCTGACAAAACCCCTTTAGAATCTCTATATACACAGCTACTGTAGCAGGTGTTTTGTAGTTTCTGTTGTGTGTAACACTTGCAGCTGACGTTATTTGCTCTAGAAGTGCAGCCTGTCCCCTACGTTACCTGACAGCTACTTCCTTTGTTGTGTAAAACAGATCAGTATCTTTCTGTTTTTGTGCAGTCAGACAATCTAACAGATTTTCTTCCAAGTCCAACCCAGTGGCGCAATGTAAATTGCAGAGTAGCCACTGCCAATTGTCTTGGCAGTGGGCTTGTTTATTTACAGCTTTTATACTAATATCTAATTTGTGTGTGGTTATGAATAATTGATAGTGAAATGACACACATAGCAGCTACTGTTGCTTCAGCCAGTGTTTTCCTGCACTGTGACCAGGCTCTGCCTAACAGCTCATGTGAAATAAAAAGGCGGATTTGGTGTTTTAGCCAAACAGTAACATAAGGTTTTCAAATATTAGCTTCCACTTTGACACTTTGACACTTTGTTGTAGGACAATTGAAATCTTCAGATTAAAGTGCATATAAGTCATCCTCCTATTACAAATGTGCAGACATGAACCGCCGATTTCGACAAATATAGGACACGACCAAGGCCCCAAAACCAAATTAGCATACTTTCAAAAATAATCTTGGAAGGGAGGCGTGTTCAAATACCTTCAAAATATGTTAAACTAATTGTCTATATTCAGTTGTATGACAATGGATGATGCATTATCGTATGCAATTTAAATTTTCATCAAACATCTCCACAGCACCAAAGCAACAGTTACAACAAATACTACTTACTACACTACTAATACTAATACTACAATACTAATTACAACTACTGAATGAATAATGAGCAACGAATAAACATGTAGTGTGGTAAAAAAAAAAAAAAAAAAAAAAAAAGCACAGATTCAGTGTTAGAACAACTATATGCTTTAATGTGTGATTTAATGCTGAGGAGTTTTTTCTTGAGAGGGGACGGACATGTGCCCTCCCCCACACACACACCTTCAAACAGACATGAGGACTCGAGTTGCCCTTAATTTCACCACAAGTGAGACTTGACTTTGACTCCAAATTTGAAATGTTTTATTTGTTGTTGCATAAACATTAAGGAAATATCTGTGGAGCTGACAGACACGCACACACAAACACACACACACACACACACACACACACACACACACACACACACACACACACACACACAATGGAGACAGGTGAAGATAACTGCTATTGGCCAACTACACTCATTACTGTAAGTGCAGTAAAACCTCCAAGAACAAAAAAAACATGATTTATTATGTCCCTCTAAAACCAAAGTTACACCCTTGAGTCTGTAGTACAATTATATAATTAGTGTATTTTATGAAGAGTAAATGACCCTAAAAAGATATAAAGCCTAGCAAATGTGGGTATACTAACATCACCTTTATATTGATTTGATTGATTTATCCTTTTTTTTATCATGGTTCTATTTGTGTGCACTCAATATTTAAAGCATATTCCTTTGGCCCATTTACCTGATGGAGACTGTGTGTAACTGGATCAGTTCAGGCTCTGTGAGTGTGTTGATTGTCCCTCATCGATCTTGTTCTGTGAGCTATAAACCTCCCACCAGCCTGGTTATTCATCACAGTGGGATGTGGGAGCCCGACATACGGCACACAGGAGCCTGTATTCTCATAACTTTAGAGGGTTTAATGTCCCATAAGCAAACAGAACTAACCTATTTAAAATATATAACAACTTTCTAAATGAATCATCATAACTCAATTATTCCTCAACAGAAGACGAATGACAGATATTTATTGATGTGCATTCAGTTTCTAAAATATTATTATCCAACTATCCATCCATTTTCTGACATTTTCGGGATTCACTGGAATCTGATGCACGACCGTTTAATTTCAATGCAAAGCAGCAGCAGCAGTAGCCCAGAGCTGCTTGAGCGTGTGTAGCTCCACCTGATGTCTGGGTGAACCCAGTAAACCAAGTGAAGGACAACATAGTTTGACCACTTGTTTCTCTGATCTCAATCTTTCTGCCATTATCCGAAGCTCTGATAGTAGATTGAACAGGAAATCTCAAGCTTCAGACTTAGCTCAGCTCAGCAGTATTCGCTCTTCAACTGAGTTTACAGAAGCTAAAGTCTTTGAAATGCACGTTGTGATCTTGTTTGTTTCAATCAGTTTCACGATACATCATATTCTCAGCAGTCCACTGTGCATCATGACCTGGAACACCATGCTGCCTGCATCATGAGGGATGGATGGAAAAACAACTCATGATGGTTATTTAATGCAAATGACAATATTGTTGGGGTAGAAATGTTGTATAATGACTTCAAGTAGCTCTATATTTATTAAATTCAGGTTTAATTACGCTGAATGACACAATGTAATAAATTCTACAAGAAGATCTTACAGACAAAAAAAAACCCCACAAGAAATAAGTGTAAATTAAATCTAATAAAGTCAAGTAAAGTCAAGTCAATACAGCATAAACATGGCAGCGAGCTCAGTTTAGCTATTATTTCCCATGATAATAGAAACTAATGTTTAACATGCAAACATGTGCTAGAATAAGTGTTATTTACTTCTTCTTGTATTTTTGGCTATAAAAGTGAATTGTCTTAACAACTGATGCCATGTATCAGTTGATTTTAGCAGCTAAGCCCAATGTGGAATCAATAGTGAGAGTGTTAATGACCTTGCATCATGTATTGATCTTTACTCTACTATCAAACACACTGAGACGCTGTAATGGATGAATCATGCAAAGCTGTGCTCTGAAAACAAAGTGAGCCTTTGATAAACCTAAAACTGAAGCATGTGTCTGCTTGGCTTTTGGTGAAGTGGACGCCGCCCACTACGGATCAATCCCACCGCTAAAGTCAGGCGTCCTCCTCACCCAGCAGGTCACAGCACTAACATTAGAGGCATTGTGGAGGGTATTTGGACCTTTCATCTCGTCCTCCAACAGGGCTGAAGCTGATCAAAGGCAACTCAACCCCTCTGAAGATGCCGGCGCTGCCCACACTTCTGGACGCTGTGCAGCTCAAGGACATCGTGTGTTACCTGTCGTTGCTGGAGGGCGGACGGCCCGAGGACAAGCTGGAGTGTGAGTATCACGTCACATGACTGTCTGATGCAATACAAATCAGAAGCAAGAAACACTAATCTATCTATAAAGTAAAGAGGTGTACCAAATTTATTTTCAACAGTGTTACACCTCCACAAACATTCAAAAGAATATATCTCTCTGGATTTCAACATATCCACAAGTTTTGTGCATTCCATCAGTATTAGTCCACTATGCTCGAATTGGTTTGATATTACATACTCAACACATATTTGACAGATTGAAAGACCCTCATTTAACTTGTGATATATATCACAGATTTTTTTTAGAACTTGTGATGTCTTCATAATCATCCAAGGTATATATGACTCATAGTATGACAAAAATCATACTATGAGCTGATTTGAAGCATTTTTGGGAATTCAACAGTCTAATTTGTAAAAAATATATTTTTTTCAAATTTGTATCTTGTAACTTTCATTCAATTTAGCTTATAGTATGAATTAATAATTACTGTATTGTGATATATATCCTGGATGATCATGAAGACGTCATAAGTTGTTTGAAAGGTTTTGATACATGTCACGCGGTTGTGTGATATGTATCACATGTTAAATGAGTGTCTTTGAGTCTGTCTAATATGTGTCGAGTATCCAAATATCTAAACATTCACACATGTGACATGCTCTCAAATCAATCAGTTAAAAGAGTGATTGAAAAAGCACAAAAAAGAGAACAAAGAAAACAGCAAAAGAGAAAACACAATGGCAAAAGTGTTTTGTCTTTTGCTAGTGTTTTTTGATTTGCACTTCAGGGCCACTGTACTATCACTAAACAGAACAGAATCAGGGCCTAATCTCATTTATTTAGAAACACATAAAACAGTAACATGCCCAGGTTGGCCCAGGCTCTATACAGGAAAAAGAACTAAGTAAGACAGTTTCCATTTTTCTATAAGAATACCTACTTCCTACAGTCACTGCACTAGCTACAAATAAAAATGACAAAACAAACTGAGAATCTCATCCTGTCAGTTTTACATATTAATAGAATCCTTCAGCAAGCTTGATAATGTTAAAGAGGAAATTCCACAACTCGTTTGCTTTATTTTATCATCATGTAGTAAATGTTCATTGCACATTGTATAACACCATCTGTGTTTAGATTGGTTCCCTATACGACTTGTTTTAAGCAATTCCATCTGCCACCTGAAAATAAAGGCTTGAGTTACGGTGCAAGATTCTACACGATGAGATTAAACTAAATGAATAAACAATCTCACCTGTTTTCTTCCAACCCCTCTGGAGTTACATTGTCTGTGAAGCAACAACATCACTCAAACTATGTTTCTTACTATAATAATGAACATTCTTCCTATTTCCAAACTTCCTCTGAGTTATAGCTCTGAGGAAAATGACCAGCTTGTCTTTGTGAGAACACTCTGGGAGGAAAGTTGAAAAGCAGCCTGTTTTCAATGTAATACAAAATGAAAACATGATTATTCCTGCAAAAATAACAAACTAGCCATATTTATTTATTTGCATTATTGTGTTAATGCCGCTTTCACAATCTTTTTCAAATCATCCTCTTTTTTCATAGTGAGTTTGTGGTTATATTCACTCATGGTGAGGTCAGTTTCACTAAACTTTACTACCTGGTTACAGCATCGAGCTATTGTTGCTATGGTTACCCTCAGTTTAACAAACCTTATGTGCTGACGTCAAATGAAGGTTTAAACTAACTGTAAACTATGAATCTTTGTCTGATGCGTCCTGCTGTACAAACTATCAAAATATAGTTTTGTGACCACAGCATTAAAAGCATTAAGTACATTTATTGCATATTGCTTAATACTCAAAATCCTCTCTTCATGTTACTTTTTCAGCTAGCTTCTGTTTTCTTATTCACCTATTTGCAACTAAAACCTCTGAGTCACTGCTTGTGATCACAAATGAATGAAAAGACCATGTGTGAAAACACACAAACATCTATTTTGTGCAGGTGTTGAGTCTAAAGAACGAACTGTGACTGATTGATATCTCTCAAAAGACTCAAAATAATCATCTGCTGCTGTTAAAACGTCTCCTTTATCACCAGGTGTGGTGCTGTTCCCCGGGTACACAGCACACACATGAATGAATATAATAAGTAATTGCTTTTTAATAAATGTGGTTTCTTTTGATCCTAGTTATGCATCTGAGGTTCAATTTAACCACTGAGGTTCTTTTGGAACATGAAAATACAGCATCGACTAAACAAGCACAGTGTATTTTGACCTTTTTCCAGCTAATACCAGACAGATATTGGGTTAATACCACAAAACAGTATAATATTATACAACTCTTCAGTGTTGATAATAACTAACATCTTTTATCTGAATAGCTATTGCATTTGGTGATTATGATGCAGATTCTATCAAACATTAACTTCCTATTTAAGTGAAATTCAACACATTTAACAATTGTTGCTCTTTTTCATAGTCTCACACAATGTGTTGACACATGTACTCACATCTCTTAATTGCATTTATCACATCATTTATACACAAGGTAACACCACTTAATTGGACTTCAGACTTATTTTTTCTGTGTAGCTGTAATTTTCATCTATCTGCTGAATTATTGAGTAGTGTAGCACTCATTAAGAGCACGGATTACTAAATAATTCAACTGATGCAGGTCATGGATTACACTATGGATGCTTTCTCATTGAGTGTTGCATCTCTCCTCTGTAATCCTGTCATTTCTGTAGTGGAGGGGTCCCTCTGCTGGTTTGGTTGAGAATTGCTTAGATTTGTTTGAGCGCAGATGTTTTTTTTCACCTCAAATCAGCAAATTAGTACAAATGTCTCCATTACAAAATCATATTTGTTAAAAAGTGAATTAGTTACAAAATCCACTAAGGAAATGTATTAATCCTAAAACAAGAAAAACTGCCAACTTAAAAAAATATTCTCTAGTAAAATAATTCAAATGTTTCAAATGTTTTTGCCACATTATAAAGACATCATTGCAGAGAGAGAAATCTTTAACATACCTGTTTTCAACAAATTGTTCTAAGAACAATAATTAAAAATGTTTAAATATACCTCAAATCAAAAAAGTGAGTCATTAAAGTGAAATAAGCTATAAAATATTGAAATATTCATTTCAATATTTTCAACGATATATATATATATATATATATATATATATATATATATATATATATATATATATATATATATATATATATTATACAACACAAAGAAATTGATTTTAAAATCCAGTTAAAGTCCACAGTAACAAATGTTATATAAATTTAAAAAGATAAAAAGAAATCCATGAACTATTGTTGATATTTAATTATCAAGACTATAAATATTATCTATAGGTTTAACACTTGTTTTTGATGCTTTATCAAACCCCAACAAAGACTTAAACCATGAATTAAGTCCAAACGCTACAGATTAATTTTCACACTGTTGGGAAAATATCTTTTCACTATTTTAATACAGCAATATGTTTCTTAGTAAAAAAAAATAACATAATTCCACATGAATCCTACCTATCTGGAAACTGCTGCTTTTGGCTGCAACTACTATGGAACTTTCTCATTAAAATTCATTAAAAAAATGATTTAAGAGATTTTCCTTTCCTGGGAACAGTCCTTGATGTGACTCTGTCAAACCCGTTTGTTCTTCAGGCAAAAGTAACAACAAATCCCATCATCTTATTGCACTTTATTGCCTTTCCGGGGCCTCTTTGAGTCACCGCAATCACCTCCTCGTGGCACCTCCGACCTCCACCCAGCCTCCAGCACCAGACACCGGCTTCCCCTTCTCCCTCCCGTCGCCCCAGAACAGCTTACACCCTCTCAGGGGACTGAAAATTAGCTCCTCGTTAGTGGCCTGATGAACCGTCGTCTGACGTCAAGTCTTTATGCCGGAACCTCGCACTGCTGCACCTCGACCACGCTGCACATGGAGGTCGGGGGGTGGAGCAACAAGGATCAGAACGTGTCTATCTCTCTATATAATAATATCTCATATAATAATCTGCAGCAGGTTCAGTTGTTTTTGTTGTCAATGATTGTCTTAAACTGAGTATTTTGGGTGTTTATGCTTTGCTATGATGAAGCAGACGAGTCACTGATGATGTCAGTGATGTGGGAGCTGTCTGTTTCCATGGCGACACTTTTGCGTGGTAATTGGGGGACACTTAAAGTTGCAGTGTTTAGATGCTTAAAAGTCCCTGTGCCTCTGTGTTATTATTATTATTATTATTATTTTTGGACATAGAAAAGCACATGCTTACTCACGCAGAGGAAAGATTTGCGATTTGCTGAACAGTGAGTGTGTTTCTGCTGCCAATAAACTGCTGCTTGTAACTTTAATGTTTACTTCAAAGGTTGAGGAGGGTGGAGAGTACAGCTTGTTACTGTAATACTGGAGCCTGACATTTTGTTTCTGTCTCCACAGTTATGTTTCGCCTCTATGACACAGATGGAAATGGGTCTTTGGACAGTTCGGTAAATATTTCTCCTAAACTATATTTGTTTACTTGAATTCTCATTACCCAAAAGCTCAAAAGTAACTGATCCCATCACTAAAATATGTTTTTCTGGGAAAATATTTCAGTTCAGTAAATATTGATTTACTTATATTTTGATTTGTGCATGTGCGTGTGTGTTACTTACACAAGTGTTTCTTCTTACTTTTACTTAATTTCATTTACAACTTTTGCATAAATAAGAGATTTAAATTTGCTCTATTGCTCTATTTGCTCATTGACAATAATACATTGTGTCCGGTACATGTTTCTGATTAGTGAATAGTTAATAACATTTTCACTTCATTACATTTACAATCAATTGATACACTCCACATAATTAGGGGGAATTGCATATATATGCATGTTTCGGATTAATGAATAACTAATAATATTTGACTCCTGTATATAATATTACATAGACCTGCATCCCCTACATATCCTTGTAGTATCTAATCAAATATTCACTGGTAAATAATACAAACATGTAGTAAAACAACAGTGTACATACTGTGTATAAAGAGATGAATGAAAGGGAAAAACAACAGACAACAAGAAAGAGGAAACCTTTATGAATGAAAGAGTCTAGTGCTGATGCGTTTGCATTATGGATAAAATTGGTTTGAACTGGAGGGTTAATAGAGAGAGGACATGGGTGGAGAGGCTGTATAATGTATCCCGTTATTACTATCCCATTATTGGCTGGAAGGAGGGATAGAACGAATCCCGAAGAAAAGATGAAGAGAAAATGGAAAAAAGGAGCAATTCAGTTTGACCTAAACCGTGCCTCAGCATTTAGAAGAAATTAAAAATAAATGTGTGGATTCTCATATTTGGGATGAAACACTCATATTCTATTACTGATACTCAACATATTAAAATTTTCTTTAAAGTGCATCATAGTGATTCAGCTTGCCATTTGATAATAAGCCCCCCCCCCCTCCTCTAAAAGAGCAACCATTGTAATTAAACCATCAGCCTCTGAGCACTTCCCACGCTGCCTTTGTTTCTCTCTCTGCAACTCTTCTGTGTGGAAGAGCGACATTCCCAACCTGCTATTACACGCTGTTTATCAGTCTATTTATGCCAGAGACATTTAGCGACATCAGCGTGTAAGGCTGCAATATACAGAAAGGTAAATACAGTATTTTTGTGGCTGTAATGACTGTCTGTGGCCTCACCACAGGAGCTGGAGCACATTATCTCCCAGATGATGCATGTGGCAGAGTACCTGGAATGGGACGTGACTGAACTGAAACCAGTAAGCATAATAATAAAAGAGCTAAAATAATAATATTTTGTGACATGCAGATTATTCCCGGACACCTCCCTCTATTTTTTTTTAGGCCTGAGAGATGTTTTTAGCCAACAATTAAAATGAAAACACAAGTGGAACCTTTGCAAACAGGAATCAATGAAAAGTCGATTTCAGGTCTCAATGTATAATCTACGACTGATGTTTGGAGTCGTGAGCTTCTTCTCTTCTGACCGTTGTTCATAGATCCTCCAGGAAATGATGCGGGAGATTGACTATGATCATGACGGCACAGTTTCACTGGAGGAGTGGATCCAGGGAGGCATGACCACCATCCCCCTGCTGGTTCTGCTTGGCCTGGAGACAGTGAGACCCCTGACACATACTAGTCATAGATGCACCAGGAAAGAAAATTGTATACAGCAAAAAGAAAAAAAAAAGAAAAAAAAGCTTGGTTGACATCAAGTTGATTTTCCTGCCATTTTTTGACACAAGGTTAAACTGGAGTAGGCAACAGTGTACTAGAGCTAGTAGCTACAGTAAATGCTATACACATGTACACATGCTAACATACTAGCACGATAACCAACTAAACACCTGCATGTTATTGTAACCCCTTTTGTTAAATAATAATGTTAATAATACTTTTCTTATTATGGCAGCTCTTAGTCGTGTCATGTATGGTTCACTATACAGGATGTGAGGAGTTTTATTGTGAAAGGAAAAGACCGGAAGTGTTGATGTTGTGCGCTGCCTCGAGGAGAAAGAATTAGAAAAGAGAGTAAGCTACCTCCCAGAAAAGATTGTCGTCTGTGTCCGTTAATTATTTTATTATATATTTTATTGTATGCAGGCGTCCTCAGACTCGGGTACACTGTCACTGTGCGTATGTTAGCATGCTAATGGTTAGCGTGCTAGCATTCGCTAATTGACGCAAAACACAAAATGCAGCTAATTCGTTTTTTACCCTCAAAAATATGTTAGGGAATTGCCAGCAGTATTAAACCTCATCCTGAGTTGAATATTTTTAAAAAAATAAAATAAAATTTCATTGTAAAGCATTCGAGAATTACCAAGATAGTTCACTCATGAGCACAAATGTTAACCACATGGTGGCACTAGATGAAAAATTTGAGTATTATCAATCACGTGCTGCTATACAGCAACAAGACATCAACAAGAGCTAGAACCAGTTCAGTCTTCTGAGAGTTTACAACAAGTCACACACAACACAAGTTGCCCAAACCATTATGCTGCCAATGCAGCGTCTCTATGTACAATATGTTTACTGGTAGGATTCACCCTCTGGGCACCATGACTGTCTGTATCCAATAGTTAACTGATAAATTTAAGCCGGAACCAAGACCTACATGCAACATTTTCATCCTCTTGTACGTTCCCACTCTCCCTGGTGCTACTCCAACCTCCAAAGATGAAAGAAATCTTGTCTCGCATTCTGCAAGTGTAAATGTAGTTTATTAGTCTCACCTCAGCTCTTATTACCTTATTTCAATTCGTTCTGTTTCTCTTCTGCAAAATGATTATGTAAATCACTCACAAGGTCTAGGAGCAGTTCTACATCTATTGTCTAATGGCTGTGACTCATTGTAGATGGGTGTGATTCATCGTGCAGGCTAAACTGATCAAATTTAAAATGTGAATCAGAAACAACCCGTTTCATTTTTTTTCTTTCTGGGCCGTTATGTTTCCTGATAAAGGCCCCATCGGCCTCATTAAGCTTTCTTGTTGAGATAGAAACTTTCACAAGCCCTTTTACAAAAATACTTTGATCATCTGAAAACAAAAAAGGCAATGATTATTCCCTAGTCCACCAATATTATAGTAAAACATTTAAATTTATACATATGTGATCTTATAACAGATCACACTCTCTCCAATTCATACACACGTGTTTGCATCCATACTTTGCAACACCAAAACATTCCAAGGGTACAATCAGATTATTGCAGTTTATACATTTTCCACTAGATGGAAGCATTTACCCATTTTCAGTAGAAATTATTACCCACTATCATTTTTTTAATGAATGAATATTACTACAAAGGAAACACAGGTGCACCTTCACTGTCTTTGGACTTCATGTCTGGAAGTGATCAAATATAAGTAAAATACAAGTTGAATGAATGAATATCAGCGATTCTCTCACCAGATTGAAGCAGTCAATAAATCATTTCTTCTGTTTTCATTGAAATAAAAAAAAGTAATAATAATCAATAACAAGTAAAACTCCTGTACTTAAGAAGTTAAGTAGAGGTACTATTATGAGCAAAATGTACTTAAGATATCAAAAGTAAAAGTACTGTTATATTATTATAGTATAAAATACTTCTTCAATCACTAAGTACATGTACATTTCATGTTTTAGTTTATCAATATGGAGCCAATTCCACACAAAGTGCAAAATTAAAAAAGAAAAGAGCACCAATTTAATAGAATATAGATAGCAGAAAATGAATATTAATTCATTAATGAAGTAACTGAAGCTTTCAAATACATGTGGAGTTTGGAGTGAAAGTATAAAGTAGCAGCACATGGAAATACTTAAGTAAAGAACACATTTTAAAATTGTACTTAAGTACTTGTGTAAATGTACTCAGTTATTTTCCACCTCTGCCTGTTTGTCTTGCTGCAGAATGTTAAAGACGACGGGCAACACGTGTGGAGACTGAAGCACTTCAACAAGCCGGCGTACTGTAACCTGTGTCTCAACATGCTAATTGGCCTGGGGAAGCAGGGACTCTGCTGCTCATGTGAGTAATTCACTCGCCATTAAGGGTTCGACGGATGCATTGATTTGAATTGATTGACGCAGTGTTGTCTGCATGATACTCTGTGACCACATAGTGTGTCTTTTTTTATTCATTTCCCAGTCTGCAAATACACAGTCCACGAGCGCTGCGTGGCCCGCGCCCCACCGTCCTGCATCAAAACCTATGTCAAGACCAAGAAAAACACAGAGGTGCGTCCAATTGGAGTGTTTACCAGTCGGCACGCTTGGATCAGCCATGCTCCACGGAGCTTAGGACGAGGGCTTCTTTCCCTCTAATGGAATTTAAACAACTCAATCTGCTACTAAGCATTGCTAATTACAAGGATAAGCCTGGTTTAAAGACACCAACACAGACGCCACCATTTGTTTGGCCTCATTATCTCTCTCTCGCTCTCTCTCTCTTTCTCTCGTGCTTGCTTTCTTTCCTTTTGCTTTCTTGAACTGTTGTGCCTCTGTATATCTTGTTTTTCTGCACCATGTTTCTCTTCTCACTTCTTTTACTTCCTGTACGCCGTCTCTCGCTCTCTGCACAGGTAATGCATCATTTCTGGGTGGAAGGGAACTGCCCCACCAAGTGTGACAAGTGTCACAAAACCATTAAGTGTTACCAGGGCCTGACTGGGCTCCACTGTGTGTGGTGTCAAATCACGGTAAGCCACCACCCGAGGAGAGTCAGCCACCTCCTCATTATATTCCTACTGCTTCTTGTTGTTTAGGGTTTTGTTTTTGCACCTGTGATAACCCACAAGTCTCTCCACCAATTTACACCCAGAAAACACATGCGTTTGCAAGTTAATAGAAAACTAAACCGAGGCAACGACACACGTAATGCAAACAAATCCTGCATGTATGCCTCAAATTGTACAGTTAAACATGTTACGTTATTGATGCAAGTCGGCTGTTAACAATGGGCACCACCTCTTCCAGCTCCATAACAAGTGTGCCTCCCATGTGAAACCTGAGTGTGACTGTGGACCCCTGAAGGATCACATCCTGCCCCCAAACTCAATCTGCCCCATCGTTCTGGTAAGACTCGGCTCCTCGGTGACCGGCGGTCCCGGGGAACAAGACCTCGTTTGACACGGTGTTATATGAGGATGCAATCATCAGCCTGTAGTGGCCCACTGAGCTCTGAAATGGCAAAAAAAAGCTTAATTTATTTTTATTTCAGGAGTTCATCACAAACTACACCTGAAATTGTTCATTATCGCTTTATCCTTGTAACTTGGATTGGCAAAAGCCTTGTGTCTTATTAAATAAAAGTCCCACATTATGAAAATCACGGTTTTCTCTATGCTATTACATCCTCGACTTTGTGTTGACATGCACCAAAAACCAATGATTTCAGGGAAGGGAAAGTTGTGACTTTCATTTGGCGATAGCATATGAATCAAAATCTTATAAAACATATCTTCTTTTAAAATTGTCTTATTGTTTCATATCGCCCAATAATAAAAGTCACATTTTCCTAATAGTGTGGTATCATTTTTTTGGAATGGGACTAAGTATAGATTTGACCTTTGACCCCAGGAAAGGCAACCTCAACTTTCTTTCTTTACTGTATATTTGACAAGGATGATGCATATTCATTTTCTGACACATACAACATTGTGTTAATATGCCGGATGTAGCTAAGAGCTAGTTTCCATCCATATCCTCACATTAAAAGACAGATCAACCATAAAAAACACACAGATGACGATGAAATGATAATGTCATACCGCAGCTCCCTCGGCCACACCCCTTACCATAGTCCTCCAGTTGAATGTTGTGACTGTTGTTTGGTGACTGAATAAATGAATAATGAATAAATATTACATTAAAATATTACATTACATTAAAAAATTACATTTTTTTGGCAAATGGGACTAAAATATGGATTCTTTAACGATTCTGCTGTTTGACCTTGTTTGACCCCAGGAACGACAGTCAACACTGAGGAACGACTCCCGGTCCAGCCAGTCAAGCCGAGGGAAGATGCAGAGAGCGAATTCAGTCACAGTGGACGGTCAAGGCCTGCAGGTAAAAATCTCAACTGTGGGTTTGGATTTTATTGGCTTTTATCAAACTTAACCTATAGGTTTTGTTTTTTTTTTTTTACATATTGATGTCAGTAGAGCTGCAACGATTAATTTATTTGCCAACTACTTCTTTAATCTCTAATTAGTTTGATAAACGGTTAATAGATTTGATTAATTTTTTTTTTAGAACCAAATGTCTTCTCTGGTTACAGCTTCTTATGTCTGATCATTTTCTGGTTTCTTTAGTCTTCTATAAATACACTTATGGTTGAATCTCAAGCTTTGGAAAACAGTGATCAACATTTTATGAACCAAACAAATAATCGAGTAGTTGTTTCAATAGATGAATCATCTATTAAAAGAGTCGTTATTTTTTTTTTCTATTTTTCAAATAAATAAACAAGCTGGACATAAATAATCACTCAATTCTTTATTTATATATGTATTTTTTTAT
This sequence comes from Lepturacanthus savala, assembly GCA_030544235.1. Taxonomy (NCBI): domain Eukaryota; kingdom Metazoa; phylum Chordata; class Actinopteri; order Scombriformes; family Trichiuridae; genus Lepturacanthus; species Lepturacanthus savala. Next base: position 19,432,471 of record CM060467.1, read on the forward strand.
TTTATTGGTGGTTTAAAATTTAAGTTTGCATGCATCATTTGTATCTTTCTGAATGGTAATTATGTTTTGAAATGAACCTCTTAATAAAAGAAGAAGACGTCTGTGTAGAAGAAGACAAGATTCATTTTCTTCTCATTCAGACTGTGTCACAGGACAAGTGCACAGCAAAATGAAATTATGTCGTATCTAGCTGAAAAAAGAGTCCTGGAAGAAGGGTTGAGTCTCTTGCCAGGCGGCAGACGAGCAAATGGTCCATGTTGGAGAGGATCGGGTCTCCCAGCGATGTTGGAGGCCTTGGTCAAGCAGCGTTTGTGTGATATGTCCTGAATGGACGGGAGTGAAGTCCTCACAGCTCTCTGCAGGGACTTCCTGGTCTGAGGCGGTGCAGTCTCCTTCTGCTGCTGGTTAGTTCGCTCTCTATGGAGCCTCTGTAGACCGCGGTAAGGGGGGGACGGGGGAGGTGCGAGCGCTGCAGGACTCTTTAGGATCCAGGCCCAGACCATGATATGGCACCGTGGATGTTAGAGTGGCCCGGGATTGGGACGATTCCTCTGGAAATCAATAACGATCAGTTTCGTCTTGTCAACATTCAGGCAACGACCTTACCATGCCAGAAGAGGCCAAACACTATTGTGGCGTCCACCTGATTTATGCAGAGGTGTCAAGTAACTAAGTACAAATACATTGTTACCATACTTAATTAGAAATACTGTGTATCTATACTTTACTGGAGTAATTATTTAAATGTGTACTTCTTACATTTTCATGCAATCATGTGTAGTTTCTACCCCTTACATGTTAAAAACAGATTTGTTATTTCTGTAAAAAGGTTATTATTAGAGGTTATATGCATGGCCAGTTCCACATGTTTGATACCCCGGTGATAAAAGACGAACTGAAGTGTATGAACAGCATTTACACACTCCAAAAAAGTAGAAAGGACATATTGTGGAGCAGGGTGATACGCAAACTATAACGATATTATCTGATCTCACCCTGATGGGAGAGAGTGGTATGGAACAGAAGTTGACACGTGTAATTGTAGTTGTTTTTTTTTTCGGCTCTGGCATTATGGCGGCCGTCTTGAAGCACGGTGGGACGACAGCCTGACTCAGTGAGGTGTTGAACATGTCTGTGAGGACATGTGCCAGTCGCTCTGCACAGTCAGCCTCGTCTATCATCGGGATATTGTGAGTTAACTCTCCTCGGGTCTTTCAGACAGCAGCTGGGTCAAAACCAGGTAGCTGATCGTTGTGACGAGGGTCGACTTTCCTCACAGGTGCGTCGTTGAGTGCCTCAAACTGTCCAAAATATTAATTGAGCTCCGCAGTTGGTCTCGGGACATATGTTGGGGCTCTGCAGGCCCTGCTGATAATCAGTATCATACAGCAGAGCTCAGTCCAGCCTGATCCTCTCTAATATCTGTCAGCCAGCAGGCCGGCGATAGAAACCTGCCGCCTTCTGTGGTGACTGCTCGTCTTCGCGTGGCTGGGAGAGAAATATGATGAATCGCATCCCAGGCACATCCGTCTTTGCCTCTCGCAGGCTAACCAGCGTAATAATCAAGATTATTATTTATAATTACAGGAAGTAATGGATCACTCTGGTCTGGACAGGGAGCTCGTTAATTCACCCTCGGCCTGCTGGGAAAGCAGACAGGGGGAGTTAAGCGCTTCATCTGTGTCAGGGAGTGTCGCTGCAGACCGGCTGCAGGACCCGCGGCTCAAACAGAGGCCGCTGAATCAGAGCGGGTTTGATGTGGAGCGGCGCTTGTCCACATAGGCTGGAAAATCCTTCCCCACGTCACACGAGACAAACGGCCTCGCCAATTAGGGAGCGGTGACAAATTACAATTACGAGTGAATTGTGAATCATGAGTTATCGGGCTGAGAGAATCGATCGACCGTTACTGCAGACAGATGATGGGTTGTTTTACTGTAGATCCAGATACATCCGGCTCTTGAAACCTGAACAACAAACTTCATCTGCTGTAAAATCCACAACAACTGCAACATAAAGAATATAATCCAGATGATGGATATTATTAAATTTAATCTCTGCCCAAGAACTACTAAAAACATAGTTTTTAGTGATGATGATCTTTGGGTTGTGGACTGTTGGTCTGGACAAAAAAAGACATTTTAGGTCGAACTTGAGTGATCAACATTTTACACCATTTTATGAACTAATCGATTAATTGTTTCAATAATCTATATATATTAGTAGACTATCAAAATAGTTGTTGAAGCACTAGTACCTGGTGCTGTGTATACACATTACTTCACAAAAAGTATATTTCTGCAGCAGGAAATAGTCCCAGACAAATGCAGTTTGTTACATTCACTTAAAAAACATTGTGACCATGTTTAAAAATAATTATTGAGCCTTCAGAACAAGGAAGGAAATTCTGAACGTATTGAAGGATGTAAAAATAAATTATTAGTTTGAAACTTAATGGGATTTGTTGTTAAATCGTCATCAAACAAACAACATACAGGCAACATGTGTGATTTATTTTCAGAGATAGTGGTTTTCTGAGACATCTCAGCTGACTTTATCAGTGCTCTCCTCTATAATTTGATAATATAATTAACACAAGATTGAATTTGCACTCAGGCAAAGGAGCAGGCGGCGCCCACACCTTACCGCAGCCAGGTACCACTTGTGCCTCTCCGCAAATGTAACAGGAAAAGCATCAGATGGATCAGATGACAGGCGCTGCTTGGAAGTGCTGTGCATGCGTGATAAAATGTTTGATGGATGTGTGGCTTGAAAGTGAAGCATCCTGCAGTCTCCAAACACCAATGGTTTGTTTTGACATCTCCCATTTAGATCACAACAATAGAGGGCACTCATCCTCTGCTAGTGTTTGTCAATCCGAAGAGCGGGGGGAAGCAGGGAGAGAGGTAAGTACACAATCTGTCTCCACGTGCTACAAAAGGCCTTTAAATCCCTGCTCCTCAGCCGCAGAGGGAAAGCAGCGGCATGGCCTCTGGCTGCAAAGTGCTTCAGGCTTACTTATTCAAATAAAACACAATAACATTTACCTAAAGCGCCGGCTGCCTCCGCCATCAGCACGACACCCGACTCGCTGTCACGACTCTGGCTGGTCTCCCTTCTTTAACCCAGGGCTAATTGGGTTATTACTGAAACATATTCATTCACTTCTTATTACGCCGGCCCTCATTTGTTTAAATTATGAGATCAAAATATGACTTCAGCCAGTTGATATAATGAAATTGAAATTAAAATGAATTAGTCTTTCTAATGGCTTCTCCTCAAGGGGACTTTGGGTATGTCCCACCCCGTCGCTCTGACACAATCTGACACCAAATCCACAACTTTGAGTCTAAATCTGTGATATAGAGTTTCGGGTTATTGTCTTTATGTTGTGGATGAACATGTTTTAGTCTGTATCTTTTCATCTTTCTCTAGGATTTACAGGAAGTTCCAGTATCTTCTGAACCCGAGACAAGTGTACAACCTGGCGAAGAACGGGCCAATGCCGGGGTATGTACATCACAACCAGGCTGTGTTTTAGATGTTTTTTTAACTAGAGAAAATGGAATTTACTAGTCTGTATGCTGCATTGTCACATAACACAATGCATTTTCTCAACATATCTCACCACTGATGCATATTATATATTTTTTAAATTTCTAAATTATACCTATATAACAGTTCAGAAATTCAAGTCAAGTCAATTTTATTTGTATAGCCCAAAATGAAACCATGAAAAAGCAACAATTTATGGGTGGAAGGACAAATAAAATACTTAATGAACCTTGAAACTGAATATTTTTGACACAAAACATGTTCTACATAGAATCAAGTTGTGTTTAAAAGTAACTTAAGGTGATTCTTTAAATAATACTTAATATGAAGTCAATAATTAATCTTAATTATTAATAAAAAATACAGTTAATCACAATTCATCCTTTTTTAGTTAGTTTCACTCATATTAACCAATGCTCTCCTGTTTATAAACAGAATTTTATGTTGCTGTAACCAAAACATGTTCTAAATTGCCTCAAGTTGTATTTAAATTTAAGGTGTTTTTTTTTAAATAATACTTAATATGAAGTATTTTTGTGTTACCAAAGACATACAGAAAAATACATACAGACACAATTCCTCCTTTGTTAGTTGCTTCAGTTGCATATTGACTAATAGTCTCCTGTTTACAAACAGGAGTTTTGTGCTGCTGTATAATAACCAGCATCACATGCAGCAGAGGCCTTTAGTATTAGACCCTTCACTCAGTTCCTCACATTGCACAAACACAAATGAGGTGAGTTCACACATAACGAATCCTGGAGACGACGGCATCATGCCATAGCCTGAGCCAGGCGGCGGCTCAATATGCATGAAACCCGAATGTGAACAGAGAGACGGCAACTGGAATGAGTGACAGACAGAGAGGGGTGAAACTCTCGCCATACCACATGTGATCGTGCATACAGACGAGGAGCTCGCCGCGGGCTGTAGGTGCGGCCAGCGGCAGGTTTCCTATGGTTCATATCTTTGATTAGGAAAATGAATGGATCATTTACATGCATGAGGCTCCTTCACTTTGCTGTTGGCGCTCAGCGGCATTTTTAAACACGCTGACTCGCTGCCGTGCCGCCACGTTGTTTGGCTCTGATTAGATCTGAAAACAGAATAGTTGTGCCTTTATAAAAAATAAACACACAGCGGCACAGGCAGAAACAGAAACTCCGCGAGGTTTCCACTGGAACAGTTTTCACAGATTGTGCCGACACATTGACCTTGTGATAATTCTTTGGTTTGTTCCTCTTCTATTGACATAACTATGGAGCATTTTGAGAACAATTGTTCAATATCTCTGATACCAGATTTCAGTTTCCCACACTAATTAACTAGTGAAAGCCAAATTGCTCGCTTGTTAACTAGTTAAAGTCTCTTTTGATATTACTAGTTAACTAGTGAGGTAACAAGTGTTTACTAGTTAACTAGTAAAAAACAAATTGCTCACCAGTACAGACTAATAAGCAGGTGGGGAGAAAGCATCATACTCACTCTGCAGTTCAAAATAGAAAATCAATCAGGACTCAGGATTTTGTCGTCATCCCACCTTCTTCAATTGTGTATTGCACACTAGTTAACATGTTGACTCAGGAAGTGCAACTAGTATAACTAGTGACCACTTGTTGCTGCTTACATGCTAACTAGTCAAAGATAAAATGATAAGTTGTGGACCTTACTAGTTAACAAGTAAGAGAATGTGTATTGTAATTAGTTAACTAGTAAGGCCAAAAAGACCTTTACTAGTATGACTAGTGGACATTTTGTCCTTTACATGTTAACTAGTAAGTTCAAAATAGTTTTTACTAGTTAACTAGTGACGCTTTCTGAACTTCACTAGTTAGCTTATAAGGTCACCTGCTTATTAATATTTAGTGCAACTAGTGTGACTAGACTTTCACTAGTTAACAAATAAACACTCTAGTTAACTAGTAAACTAGAGAGGCTTTAACTATTTAACAAGTGAGCATTTTGGTTTTCACTAGTTAAGACGTGACTCTTTCTGAACCTCAACTAGTTAATTTTTAAGGTCAAAAAGACCCTTATTAGTAAAACCAGAGGACAATTTGACTCTCTTTTAGTGAGTGACTAGTTACTAGTAAGTTTAAAAGAGGCGTTAACTAATTATCTAGTGAGCATTTTGGCTTTCACTAGTTAATTAGTGTATGAAACTGACATTTGATATCAGTGATATTGAATAAATGCTCAAAAGGCTCCATATGTAACCACACATGGCCTGAACATCACCTCTCCAGAGCCTGCTGCTCAGATCTAAGAACATTCCAGATGACCTCGCTCCACCGTAACCTCGTTAATATTTTGTCAAGTGCAGGCACTGCAGCGCACATTAGCGAGGTGAACGGTCACCGTCGGACACTGCAGGCCGAGGCAGCCGCACGCACTGCTGTCAATTAGCTGCCTCGCTAATGCAATAACAGCAAATTAAGTGTTTGTTTCTTGGTATTTAAATATCCCCAAAGTTGCCTTTCATGTTCGCGACCGTCTGTTTTGCGTCTAATATGGTTTGCGGTCCCAGTTGGAGAGTAATTGAGCGAATCATTTACCCACCATACGAGGCTCAGAGGCCGGCTCATCCAGTTAGGGCTTTGTTATTGTGAAGGAACGGAAGAAGTTGGACTGAACATTGCCTGTCATGATCCAATTAGCCCTCAACCAGGCAGGCTAGCTCGCTGAATGAGTAATTGTCAGTGCGACATGTGTTATTTTGCGGGATTAGAGGGGGATTGCAGTGGAAGCAGTGTGTTATGGCAGCGGGCTCAAAAATCTGCTCATGATGGGGGACACGCTTTACACTTTCTGCTGTTTTCAAGAGGGAGCAATTAGCTCACGCTGAGATGGTTTAATTAACCTTTATTTCTGCAACCAGTCTGTCATGTTTTAAAATAGTCAGAATATTTAAAGAACAGATACCTCATTCCTCAAACCATAAAATAAAGTCTCATTTTAGGTGATATAACACATTTTTAATGCTTTAAATGTAAGGATATGCACTGCAGACTTTATTGCATATGAATTGGCAACAGCATGGCTTCTTGTGTGTAAGATTTAGCAGAATTTAGCAAGATCTACCAGAACTGACTTGGCAGAAATGGAATATAATAATCACAAGTATGTTTTATTAGCATATAATTAAATCAAAGTAAGAACTGTTATTTTATTACCTTAGATTGAGTTTGAGCTAGTCTCCCTCTGCAGAGCTGCCACATTACTGTTACTGTACCTTTAAAAGCACAGTAACAGGTTTATGTTCCTTCTGAGGTAGCATATAAATATAACTATGTATGATAGCACACAAAATAAACACATTACTTCAATAGAACAATGAAACAACTCAGACATTGATGCATTCTAATGTAATCCAATAGTTCAAATATGTCCAAAAGTTCTGACATAGGTTCGACGTTCACAAAGCTTCTATGTAAAATTTTTATTGACAATGTCAGAAAGGTGATAATTCTACTTTATATTTATTATTAAGGTCACAGTAGCTGGTGGTGTGATGATAGTGAAAAGTGTTTGAAAAATGTATATTGAATATTAAAAAATGTTAATTTTAACTTGTACAGCTTTGTAAATGTAGAGCCTTTATAAGAATTGTATTGTTTAGTTTATTTTATTAGGATTCTGATTAGCTGTAGCTACTCTTACTGTCCCACACAGATGCATAAAATTATATAACGCATAATATTACATGAGATAATGTAACTTGACTCGAATCCTTGATTTACACATTTATACGTTTACGGCACATTTATACGTTTATAATACCACAACCAGCTGGTTGTGTGCCAGTAAAGTGCAGAGCTGACTGTGTGTTGCAGGTTGAACTTCTTTAGAGATGTTCCTGACTACAGAGTGTTGACCTGTGGAGGAGATGGCACGGTGGGCTGGATCCTGGACTTCATAGGTACTGAATATGGTTTACATTTTATAATCTGTAACAAGAAGCTGGTGCCTGCATCATTTCTATAGCATCAACTATGTTCTTTACAGACACCCTGGGTGCTACAGTAAACTATATTTACTCATATACGTTCTTCAGTTTCTGATAATGTACAGCAAAGTACAACTTAAACACGCCATTTCCTTTTTTTTGGGAAAAAAGTGCATTTGTTTATATTAGTTTTCAAAGCCGGCAGCACTCTTGTTCAGCCTGAAATGGTAAAATATTTTTTTTTGTATATAAACACTTTCATTACGTCTGACTCCGTGTATTCAGGGGTGGTAAAATAGGATGATTACGTGAGTTGGAAAACAACATATTAGTCATCATTTGAAAAAAAAAATCATCTGGCCTTCTCTATTTGGTCTTGAAGATGTGTTACCTGTTCGTGCTCTCAAAAATTGCCTCAATTTTTTATCAATCAAAACAAAGAGAGGTAATAACTGTCAGGCAAAATGTGTCTCTTGAAATAGAATGCACAACTGGACATTCATATTGACTTGTAGTTTTATGAGTGGGGCTGCAAAATGGATGTGATGCTTTCTTTGCAAGTCTGGTAGCGAGTTTGTTTTCTTGGTTTGGCTTTGTGCCGCAATGTGTCCTGATATTTGTCGTCCTGCTGCTCCAGATAAGGCCAACCTGGACAGGAACCCGCCCGTGTGCATCCTTCCTCTGGGCACCGGCAATGACCTGGCAAGATGTCTGCGCTGGGGAGGAGGTACCAGACTCCAGAACATAACCCAAAACCACTTTATTACACAGTTAAAGGTTTAGGGATGCCACAGTTAAAGTTAATTGTTATAGAAGTGAGCTCAGGTGGTCAGAGGTTTGATTCCCGCTGTTGGACCACAGCCAAACTGAAAATATATCCTGCACAGTTCAATGTAAAGGAAGGTTTTTAAGTGTTAATTACCTTTATTTTTTACCTTTTTGCCTTTTTTTGCACAATCACTTTTAGACCTACTGTTACATTTGTATGTTCTTCTCGAGGCTATGAGGGCGAGAGCCTGCTGAAGATCCTGAGGGACATCGAGAACAGTACGGAGGTGATGCTGGATCGCTGGAAGATTGACGTCACGCCCACAGACAAGGAGGAGCGAGGAGACCCGGTGCCTTACAGCATCGTAAACAACTACTTCTCCATCGGAGTGGTGAGTCAGACCTCAGTCGCTGCTGCTGGGTCTGATCAGCAGGAGAATGAATGAACACATAATTATCTCCTTCATCCTTTGTTTTCAAGATGAGGAAATTCATAAACTCACCATTATGGCTCATATATGGATGCTTTTTATTTGCATTGTTCCAAGATTTCCACCGAAAATCACCCAACTTTATTAAAACAAACAGTTCATACACAGAAATCTGAAATCAGGATTTAATGAAGAGGTTTTCTTTAAAGTCAAAAGGGTCACAACTGTGTAATAAAAACTTGACACTGTACAGAGCAAGAAACTTTGCAATTTTAAATTTAAATATCTAGTGGGACTGAATGTAAAACAAAAACCTACAGCTATTAACTTCTACAATGAGATTTCACACAGGCTGTTATCATATTTGTTTCACATATTATGTATTAATTAAAACAAATAGAATAATAAATACATATATTTTACTATAACAGTCAACTACAATATATACATTTAATTTTATATATGCCAACCCAAGGACTTGAACCTGCAACCTTCTTGTTATGAGGTGTTGAACCTCTATTTATTTTTTTAGTTTCCTGCAAATCCTGTTCACATTTGATTGCGTATTTTGAGACAACAGCTTTCCACTATTGATATATTATAACTTGCTATTTTTAAGCCAACTGGCATGAGATAAGTCAAATTCCATAATAACCATGAGCCACTTCTAAAGGAAACTTCATTTGACTGTGACAATTCTGTACAACAATGGCACACTTGTGATCCACGGGTAGAAAAAAAAGCATGTGGCACCTTTGCAAACATTTCACACCAAAGTTAAGTTTAATCACAGCGACAAACACACAGTCGCAGAGAAGCGAAGGTGCCAGTAAACAGCTTAACCCAACTGAAACAGAACAAAGACCGAAGTAAAGACTGACATGAAGATTTCACTCCCTCTGTAAATAAATATTGGTTTTATAATAATAATAGAAAAAACAATATGTAGCAGATGCAGTGATGGCATAATCACTCAATTTATTTGCTTTGATCACATTCTAGTGAGGCCTTCACGTCCAAGCTTGAGATGCACTCGAGCTTCAACCGACTCTAATCAAAATGAGCGTCATGGTGTATCCGCATGGTCGTACACACCCATCAGCTCCCCCTGTCCATCTCCACCATAATGACACTGATTTCACGTAGCTCATGTTAGCCATTACTGATAAATGTCAGCGGGAAATATGGTAATTGACATTTGCAGGTGGCAGAGGAGGGAGCCGCTGTGTGTGTTGTGAGATCCGTATGAACTGTGGCAGGGACGTAAGTGATGCATGGCCTTACAAATGTTAGTTGAATAACACCTCCAGCCCGGGCCCCTAATGACCATGTTAGAGGATATTAGAGGACAGGTCTTGTTAACATTGTGATAGAGGAGAACAGTGGCTGTAATCAGTCTGCAGAGCTCAACATATGGTGATGTGTACGAGGAAAGAGTCTTTCATCATTCCTCGTACTGCTTAAGCACATAAATTTTACAGAATTAGTGTCAAATAACACAATGTCTATATAACAAGTTAATAAATCTTTTTTTTCCTACACAACTTCCTGTTAGGGGCGGGACGAAAAAAAACTATAACTCTATACTCACAATATATGGCACAAGTTCCCCTCACAATGTCAGTAAACTAACAACAAATATTGTGTAATATCTAAACCAAAAAAATACACAACAGAAGGTTGAACTGTGGATTCTGTGAAACCGACCGATGCAGTGAATAAATAAATATTTATTGCTTTTTTCTTCTTTAGTCACAGATATAAAATCTGCCTATCGTAGATTAAATTTCTTGCAATACATCTACATACATTATATCTTTATACCCTAATGAGCTGCGAAGATTAGTCCATAGGTCGATTATTTGCCAACTATTAATTGGAAACTATTTTGATAATGAATCGTTTTGAGTCATTTTAAGAAGAATATTTCTATGTTCTAGTTCCAACTTCTCAAATGTGATTATTTTCTGGTTTCTTTAATCTTTTAGTCTTTTGTTCTGTGATCATCACTGCTGTTAATAAAAAAATGTCAATGGAAAAATGAGCATATGTGCTGCTTCCTCTGCACTCGTTAGTTAGAAGATCACATCATTTATATGATCAGACAAACAAGGACCACACATAAAATAACATTATCACAGCTGCCTTAAATATAAACTGTCGCTTTCACTTAATAACTAACACATAATCAGCAGCACTGACAGAAGCCAGAATGACGTTGGTGTGTTGAGAGACTTCAGCACAACAGAGATATGGAGTCTGATATATCCCTGAAATAATGAACTTCAATACAATACGTGAAAATATTTTGTTGAGTAACAATACGTTGGTGTCACTTCAAACTCACACTCTTTCTTCTCTCCTTTTGCCTCTTCTGTCACCAAAAGTTCTGCAAACACACACAGATTATCTTCTTCTTTTTTTGTTTTTATGATCAATAGGTACCTCAAAATCGTACTCGCGTAATATTTAGTTGATGTTAGAAGTTGTGTCTGAAAAACACCAAAATAAAGAGAAAGTAGTTGTAGTTCAGACGTGGAGGTGTGAAAGACTCCATGTGAGGAAATCATTTTAAAAAAGTGCTGCAGTTACTGTTGTTTGCTCCAAATGAGTCTTTTAGCACATTTTCTTTTTTAACATTAAGCGTAACTTAAGCTAAAAAAAATAAAATTGTTGATTTCTTCTTGCTGAACCAAACTTATATAAGAATATTAAAGACAACAAGCAGTTTGACTGCTCGAGTCCTGGAGTTATTCTGACCCTTTTGTCTGGGCTCTGTCAGGGATTAGTACCCAGCAGGCGTGATGATGACAGATGAAGTTGTTTGTGGGGGATTATAGTCTTTGAGCTCTCTATGGATTTGAGTGTGATATAATATTTTGTGACACATTTTACATCAGATTTTTTGAGCTTTCCGTTGAATGGGGAAAAAAAAATTACAATAAAGACTATGAGACTAGTCAAGCTAATAATTACCTTAGAGATTATGCTGATGAAGAGAAGATTGTTTCTGTAATGACACCGTCGAAATCCTAAGATCAGCAGTCGCGGCCGCCGCAGACAGTGGGTGTTATGCTTGAATTTAAAGTCGTTTATTGTTGATATGGTGTTGAACAATAGAGAAGGAGAGATGAAACATGTCTTTTTTTTTCATAGAAAAAAGCTGACGAACAAAATCAAAAATCCTTGCTACCACTTAGAGTCGTTTGAATCGCAGGTGACTCTTCCAAAAAAAAAAAAGGACCATCTTTTTTTTGGTGTAAATTCTTTCAACCTAACCTTCTGCTGCAGCCCAGCGGGATTGAGAATTAATGACGCCATCCCTTTGGGAGGATGTGGAAGTGACGTGAAGTGTAATGATCTCAATCAGGGCCAGGGGTGAGAGACAGAACTAATCACTGAGCGTGCTCCACTACCATAATGCAGTCAGTCGCCCTAATGACCCCGACGCTCCTGTCAAAGCCATTATTCTCCCCCGTGGTGAAAGGCACATCAAACCGCTGGGGCCCACTCATAATTGGACTAAACGTTGAGCTATGAGAGGACATTACACATGTCCTGTATTAATTTGGGTGCCAGATTTTTACATTGGTAATTATTTGAGGACAGCTAGGGAGAGAGAGCGAGCGGGCGAGGGAGCAGCGATGTCCTGCTGCCGCCTGAACATGGCTGATGGTTTATTCACATTTTTGTTTTCATGTAAAAAAAAAATCAAGATTTAAATGTTTTAAATAACGATGTCAGCAAAAATGTATAGAACATGACAAAACTGACAAGATCATGTTGTAACTGTTCTGGGGAATTTATGAATGAATGAATATTTTCAGCCAATATGGACATGAAGTCCTTAGATAAAGATATAGTACAAATTATAATTAAAGCTCTTGTGTAACTTTAACTTGCTGTTTTAACTGAACTTGGCCAACTGCAATGCTAAATCTAGTGTTAACTTTAGCATCTTTTTCATGTGCACTAGCTTTATGTGAAGAATAGAGACGTCATGGCGATAACCGTGAAAAGGAAAAATTACTCCTATCCTAATTAAGACTTTGACAGGTCTATTTGAACATGACTTCATGACAATGGTATATTGATTCACAAAGTTGCTACTGGAGTCTGATCCGACAACAGCAGCAACTTCGTGGACCAAAATGGCGTAAAATAATTCTCACTACTCTCGAATTGGCCTGAACACTCACAGCAGCTGATAAAAGAACTACTGTAAATGTAGTTTTTGAGAAAATGTACTTGAACAAGACTATTATACTTATGTTTTTATTTCTTGGCTTACACTTCTCATAATTACAATATATTAGACATTGTGTTTTGCATCGTGCTTCCCAGGGTGAAGGTTTTCAACCACTGGGGCAACACATTAAGTCTGAGGGGTCAAACACTGCATTTCTTTCATTCTGGTGAATGTTTATGTGCCAATTTATTTCTTTATATGTGTAAAGAAAAATCCTATAATGTGAAACAGTAAGGATCATTATCCCTTCTGAGTCAACACACATAGACATGATTTACTCTTTCTGCTACTTTCCTATTTCTTGATGGGCATGATCAAAGCATGTTCCTTTCCTCTGCTGTACATGCACACACACAGCAAACTCGGAGATGTTCCTGCTGTCCTTTTGCTGAGCCAAAAGCTCCCAAGCCAGAAATATTAAGTTAATCAACCACTCAAACCGCCAACTTTGTTCACCAAACACTGAGCCCGGGGAGCAGTGAGCTGCGGTTTTGTTGTGAAATGTGCGTCTATAACCACCTTTGGACCAACAGAAGAAACAACACATCTCAGATAATAGACCCCAAACCAAAGGGGACAACCTCTCCTGACTTCTGCACTCTGGTTCTCAGCGATTGTCTGTTTCTAAAAGAATCAGGTTACACTCTCTCAGATACATCCATCATCTCACCTTTCTGGCTCGCGATGGAAGCGTGACGTGAGTCTGCGGGGATCTTGAAGGATTCTTTTGGTCTTCTGCTTACAGCGTCTTGAAGAGACATCAAGAGAAGCTCCATTGATTTTTTTTTTTTCCCTCTTTGGGCTTTTTCCTAAATTTTTGTACAGAGAGCTAGCAGGGGGTCCTCCCTGTAGCTGCTGTTTCAATAGTGCCACTCAATATGGAACGGGTCAAAACAGAGCGTTTGAGCGCAGGGGGAGAGGAACAACCCCAAAAAAAGTTTACAGCAACTTTCTCTTACTCTTTCTTGAGATGTTCTCAGACAACTTTGCAGTGTCAGAGTTTGTTTTTTCATGAAGGCCTTGTCAGCATTTATCTGCAAACACTGACTTAGAAATGTCAATTAAAGGACATTTCATTGTTGTTACACTGCAAAAAAATGAAATCAGGTAAAACAAAAATGTCTTGTATTTGGTCAAATTAGTCCCATGTTGTCTAGAATTATATTATTCCATTTACAAATAATTTAGTTTATTTTAAGTTTCTTTTTTCTTGATTTTAGTTAATTTTTCTTTAAGAAAATGTTGGTCTTGACCAAATTTACGTAATTCAGAATAAAAACCTTTCAATAAGATAATTCTACTTAATATTGGATTAATTGTACCAAATACGACATTTGTCAAGATTTACTATTTTAAATCAAGTTTTTAACCCTGTTGGTGTTTCAGAAACACAGATGCACCACAGAAAAAAAGTAATTTTATTAGATGAAAATGTCTTGTATTTAGTACAATTATACAATATTGAGTATAATTGTCTTTCGGTCTATCATTTGCAGATAATTTCTTTATTTTAGTCTTTTTATTTATTTTTTTTAAAGAAAATGTTAGTCTTGTTTTCTTAAACGAGACCAAATTGACCCAAATCAGGAAAAACTTGAAATGAGACAAATTATCCTCTAATGGAATTAGATAATTCTACTGAATATTGGATTAATTGTACCATTTTCCCTCGTTAGGTTTTTTGATTTGCAGTGTAGTCCTTGTATAGATCATCACTTGGGGCTTCGCTATTGATCTCCAATGATCAGTCCAGTGATCAGCTATTAAAATGTCAAGATTTACTATTTTAAGTCAGGTTGTTAACCTTGTTGGTGTCTCAGTAACACAGATGCATTTGGGTAGAATTTCATACATCACAGGACAGTTAAGAGGTGTATTATGGGTATTGTAGGCAGCAGGTTATGACAAGAAAGAAAAAAAATATACAGCCGTTTCAAATACTTTGGAACATTTGGAAACAAAAGAAACTTCCTACTTGGCTTTGTTACTGTATGCTAAATCTATGGAGTAATCTCACCTCTCATCATGTGTGAGTTGTCTTTTTTATTCAACCGTATTGCTTTAGATATACCTTATTCTCTAAGTGCAGGCTTTTGATAATAGTCTTTCCATGCATAATCTTGACATATATTTTTTTCTTTTTCACTTTAACACCAAGGACTCAAATGCTGAACTTGTTTTGCCCCAGGTCACAGAGACAGGGAAGAAATCAGAGAAGGTGAGAGAAAGGTCGAGAGTGACTTATAGAGAATCAGAAAGAGGTGGAGGAGGTGGAGGAAGGGAGAGGAGAAAACAACTCGGTTGCCTGGTGTCTGCAGCATCCTGTAGGTTAGTCAGGAGCTGTGATTACTCACAATGTGTGTTTAATTAATTAGCCTGTGTGGAGATAGCGAACTGCTCATCAGGTTTTCTGTCAATATGGCTCCATCCCCACCTCCACCATGCACACAGCTCCTTTTCATCTTATAGAAACATACACAAGGGACGTGAAAGGTGTAACTGCACTGTTTGAGAAGTTGAGAGAATTGGGATGATGAGAAAGAAGTTGCCATTGGATGTAAATCTAATATCCCTGCAAAGATTAATATATTTGTACATACTGTGAACATACTTCTAAAGTCAAACAGCACATTTAATCGCATTTAAAACCAGGAGCTCATGTTTTATTTGAGGATGTTTGGGGGAAAAAAGGTCCAAACAACAGACTGTTGCAGAAAATACAAAAAGTTATTCACTGGCTAATTCATATGGAACATTGTATGTTTTTACACCAGAAGAGTTGCATTAGTTCCTTTTTTGATCTTATTATGTGACTCTTCACTTTCTTGCTCTCACTTACTTTTTGATTTTACTCACTTAAGACAGATTTTCACTTGAATACTTTAAGACTCACTTTATTGTTGCAGTCTCAGTGTCAATAGATAATTATTGATGTTCTTTTTTCAATAACAATATAATCTAGAGACTTGATAAAAACTCCTCTTTTAATTCAAAGCGTGAGACTTTCTTTTTAAAAAGAAACTTTTTTAAAAGACATTTTTAAGCAAACACCATCCACATGTCATTTGTCATTTGTTTGAACTCATTTATCAACAAGCATGAATGCATCAGATGTTCATTTATATGTTAGAAGTTCCTCACTGCAGGTTTCACTAAATATTTGAGTTTCTCTTTCAGGACGCCTCGATTGCACATCGCTTCCATGTTATGAGGGAGAAGCATCCTGAGAAGTTCAACAGCAGGTATGTTTCATTCGCTATTTTTAACAGAACATAGTAGATTAGTGGTTGCTGTGTCCACAAAGTCCAAATCAACACCTCCACAGTTTGATTGAGTCTGACAAAGCTCCCATAATTGATCATTATCACACACATGCTTATAAAGTATACAAGGGACAAATTTATTTGTCAATTATCTCGTTGACCTGCTCCAACAGTCCACTTTTTGCACCAAAACTGAAGTTTAATGAGCACATTTCTATAATTTTTCATCATCCGAGTGAATTTTCACATAGTAGAGACAACAAGGTCGTTTTTAATATTTTCAGAAGGCCGGACTGTCCCCTTCATGATCTAAAATCCTCCTCATTGTGGCTGATTTTGTACTGGTTTTAGTGCACATAAACACTTCTTTTTATTTGGAATTTCATCATTTTTATCCATTGAGAGGAAAATCCCAATGATACGACCATTGTGTCTTATTTTATGAAATGAAAATGTCCCAGAAATGAAATTATAGGCTACACTCCCATTCTAAATAAACCTGCAATGCACTTGCAGAACCTCAGCGTGGCCTCTTCATGACAACAGGCTGAGAATCTGCTCCGGATGACGGATGGACAGGTTTCATATTTAGCGTTCATGATTACCTTGAGGAGATGCGTTCACCTTTGGAGATGAACAAATGTGGCATCTATGTTTCCATCAATATTTAACGTCTCCAATATGTCTCCACTAGGCGCCAGGGAGTAATTGCAGGCCTAATTGAATTTGCTTGGCTAGTTTGACATCATGGATCAGTCAGACTGATGACACACAGCCTCCTAATAATCCCATTTGTACTCATTATCATATTTTACCCTGGTCTTAGTACAACATTTAGCCAACTATCTTTCTGCTGCTCGTTGCTCGTACATGCAGACATGACAACGAAATGATCCAAAGGGAAGTGAAAGGGGGTTTCAGATAAACACAGGCCTGTCACATAATGGTTACCGATGGCGACGAGGGACGTGCCACCATTTTGGAGAAATGCCAACGAGCAGGAGAAACTGTAACGATATTAACTCTGCATTTCACAATTAAACAAAGAGGCCGTTGAGTCGTCACCATCGTGTTATTACTCAACATTGCGGCATGTTGTTCACAGATATCGTTTCCTTCTTTTCCTGTTCCAGTACAATTTGTTAGAATAGAATTAACTCCAGCAGCTTTTTGCTGAAAACCCACATTTTTCACATCAACCCGACCGGTTGTTGTCTATCAAACGCAGGAATATTTATTTCTACATCACGACACAGGACATGTGAGCCGCATCCCTGTTGTTTTATACCATTTTAAGCCTTTGTGAAAAATGATTGAGATATTTTAAGAAAATTATTCTGTCTGTTATTTGAATTCCATTAATAATTCAGGAGGGGGAATGGGTTTAGGATCTCTCTATTACACACTATCCTTGCCAATTCAATAATGCATGATTATAGTTTTTCAAGGTAGCATAGATTTTGTTGAATTTGTCCAAAGGGCTCGTGTCCATTGGAAGTATATTGCAACTTATCACAGAGTCATTTTGCTGCAGCTGGAGGCTCTTTCTCAGGAACTGGAAGGTCTTTAGTGACAATAGAAAGGAAGTAAAGCTCGTCTCCAGGAAAGATTGTATTTCGTCTTTATTGTCAGTGATAAGTGTGGATTTGCCAAAAATAAATGACAAGACTCAACAATTTCCCAGTAAGTGACATGTATTTGATGTGTTTCTAACACAGTTTAAGCATCGTGAAACTCCAAAACCAGCAGTAAAAGCTAAATTAACTGAGACTTAATGAAAAAATAAATAATTGTGATGGAAATCATAATAGTAAACATGCTGCAACAGTTCATACACTAAAGCTTTGTAAATATATATAATTCTAAGACAAAAATAATACCTTTTCAATTAAAAGCACGTTTAAAAAAAGAGTTTGCCAATTGTGGATTTATCCTATATTTGAAATAGACTTTTCACACACAAATTGCAGAGAACAGATGCAGAAACAGCAGCTTAACATGTAATATTACACACATTTTCACAGCTGTGGCACCCAATCAAACACCTCACAACTGTTACACATCCTCTTCCAGGGATGAATTAGTGTTTTAAATGCATACAGAGATTTAAGGCAGATTCCCTTTTATTTACTGATGTAATAAGTGGAAACATTACATTCTGTGGATTCTGTGCTGATATATTATTAAATTTATATATATTTATGTTTTCTTTGGCAAGTCATATGTTAATTTAAGGATATTCTATCTACTGTTTATAATTAAAAATAATTTAACATTGAATTAAAATTGTTTTACACTCTCGAGTCCTACATGAATATATTTTATTATCGGCTAATGGATATATAAAATAAAAGTAGACTCTTTTCCTGCAGGTGCTGATAAAGTAAAAACATTTTTTTAATTATTTTTATTTTCTGCTTTTTATGTAAAGTTCAAGGTTTTCAGGTTTCAAGGTCAAAACAAATGCATGAATAATTTTAGTTGGAAAAAGGAAAATGTCAAAATCTGAGTTATTAGCTTTTAATTCTGCTGCAGTAATGGTTTCCCATATGTAACAGATCTATACATTTTGTCACTGATGACCTTAAGGAAACTGAATATTTAATCAGCTTTAATTACCAACCAAACAACATTATGTAGCTTTTTCTTAATTACGAAATAAGGCGATTTTGTTGATGAAAAGCAGGGGTCACACACTCATACGCTCCCTCACTTCGCTTCTCTCGTTCTATCCATCTACTGTATTTGCACCTTGGGGTGATTACCAGGGTGAAGGTGTGAAGATTTGACACACGGCAGATAGATTCATTTACTGCCACTGCCGGACCTGGAGGTGATAATGAGGTCGAGGATTAAAAGCAGACAATCAGTCGGCCCGTGACGAGGGCTGCGCCACCTCCTCCCCCATCACCACTCCTCCTCGACCGCCTTGTTAAAATATACCACTCCCTGTCCCCCCTTTTCTGCTGATCTTCCATGTAATTACACACTAATCTCTGACTCTGAGGGGAAAAGACTGATAGCAGGAGTAACAAGGAAAGAGGTGGAGGAAGAGAAAGGTTCAGTAAATTAAGAACTTTACGCTGTTGTATAATTTAATTTATTTACACTGTTCATGTTTGGTTTCTGGACATTGTTTGGCTGACTGTAGATATCACATCACTTCCATCATCAGGCTTTAGAGAAATGGCAACAAAAGGTGGAATTTACTGGAAATTCCTCATGTGACACTTTAACATTTTAAAACCTTATCAACATAATTGAATGAAATTTTAGTCAGTTAGTTGGTCAGATAATCAATCAGTTAATCAGCCAACCAGTCAGTGAGTGAGTTAGTCAGTCAGTCAGTTAGTTTGTTAACCAGACAGTCTGATAATCAGTCAGTCAGCACCATTTACATTTGACTGATCTAATATTCCAGGAGGAGCTGGGTGCAGATGTGATATAACACCAGTATACAGATGATAGTAAAAGCCACCATCTTGTCTGCAACAGCTTCTTAGAATATTGGCAGATGGATCTTGAACATTCTACATATCTACATCTCAAGCTACTGCAGCTTGTTATTGCAGATCAAATCTCTCTCTCTCTTTATTTCCTGTCTGTCTCTTCTGTCAAATAGAAAAACAAATGGCCAAAAGTTGGGTGAAAGATCAGATTTATATCAAATAGTAATAATAATAATAAAAAAGTAAGAGTAATAATCTACAGTTAAGATTTGTTCAAGATAAGCAGCTCAAACACTCAAGAGTCAGATGTTAGGTGACATAAACATAAAGAAATCAATTAGAATGTATAGTTGCATGTATTTAATTGGCATTAGACAGAAATCATGAGGTCATAAATAAACTTAAATCTGTCTCCGATTATTCATAAAAATTGGAACTTATTTAATTAATTAATTTTTGAGTGAATATTTTTTAAATATGACTCAAGTCCTTCAGGATCCAGTTTTGTGCCACTTTTCTGTGTGTGTGTGTGTGTGTGTGTGTGTGTGTGTGTGTGTGTGTGTGTGTGTGTGTGTTTTCTCTTCCCTCACTAATCAGGCAGCATGAAACCTGTGAGAGAAAACCTCTGATTTGGGACCTTTCAGCTGCAGCTTGTAAACTGCTGCGGCTTCACCTGCCATGTTTGTTTATTCTGCGGCATCAATCGTGGCACCTTGATGTTCCCCTGATATTTGCTCTGCATACCCAGATCTATTTTTGGTCCTGAGACATCTAACACCGTCAGCGCGCTCCTCCGGAGCCGCTCTGCCCCCGTGCGCCCACAGGCTCTCGCTGTGCTGTGTAACCATCCTGAGTTAACCTTTCCTGAAGGCACAGGGAAGCCCAGGCATGGAGCACTCTTTAGCATAATGAGTGTGTTCATCAAAGCGCTGCCATGTGCTGGATGGAGCCGCCGGATTCACCAACACACCCTGGCTAATGTGTGTGTGTGTACACATGTACATGTGTGTGTGTGTGTTTCCTGCTGAGCTGGGATCAGGGCCACAGGTGATGGCGTTTTAAATTACACACACACACACACACACACAGATGCGTGGTGGACCTCAGTAGCGGCCGCCCTCGGACCTCATTTGGGGGTGAAATTGTTTATGCAACCAAAGTGTCGTCTATAATTAATGACCACTTGTGTGTAATTTAGAGGGATCTCACCTGTGGCCCTGTCCCCAGCTCAGTGGGGACATACACACACACACACACACACACACACACACACACACACACACACACACACACACACACACACACACACACAGATGACATTACACATACAGTATTAGGGCTGAGAAATATCTAAATCATATCATATCATACTTTGATAATGATAGTAATGTAAATTAATCTGATCTGATCATTTTTCAAGATTGAAAAACATTGATTTGTTATTACCAACCATTTACAACTTTTAACATTTTGCAATAATAGTTTTTTTTGTTTTCAACAAACTCATGGTTTTGTTATTGCTATTATTTTATTTATTTTTTTCATTTCACTCCTTGCTGAAGGTCTTTTGGTGTTTTCACTCGCTATGACACACAACCTGGATTTGTTTTGTTAAGACACAGTAAAACGATTCAAGATTCATTTGTGTTCTCCATCCCCACTTTGCAGAGCTGATAGTGGTAGGAAAAGATCATTTCAACTTTTTACTTATTTCCAAAAAAAACAATTTAAGTTATTAAAAATATTGAAAAATATCTTTGAAAAAACTGCAGTTTTTTGTCTAAGAAGTGGATTTTCTATTAAAATGAAATACTTTCAAGGGTTTTGTAATCTGAATGCAAAACTATAAACTCTCTTCTTTCTTCTTTCTTTTGTTTGATTTCGTTTTTGTTATCCTGTATGTTCCTCTGTTTAGTTAATCAGAGAAACAGTTTGCAGTCAGATATATGATTGTAAAACACTTTCAAATGCATATTTAGTGTCAGAGAAAAACATTTTAACATGCTGCATCTTCATTTTCTCTGAAAACAGGGAGAATCTCTCATAGCTTTTCTGACTGTATATGAACCTTTATATGTGACTAATCCAACTAGATTGAGTCTCGTCGTTGGTGGAGTCAAACAGATGAAAGACGAAGCTCTTATCATATTGCTGCTGCTTTTGAATGAAGATGTGAACAACAGATAATGGACTTTCTAAAGAGGCAGATCTCAGTAGCTAATGGAGAGAGATCACTGACATTTTCAATTTTCAATATGTCATTAATCAAATTTGAAACAGGTGATGTAAACACTTTATTTCATATACATTTTTTATATACATATATATATATATATATATATATATATATATATATATATATTACTGTATCATTGGGGTTTTTCTTTGTACATGTACACAGCTCAGTCAGAATATGTGTCTCAATGGGTTTTTACCCTCTCGTCTGTACAAATTACAAAGAATTTGAGTATCAGTGTATGATCGGCTTCATGTAAATGGAATATTTAATTATTCATGTAAACTAAGGGTAGAAACTGTAATATGTTGTGCTGTGTTGTCTCTGTAGAAACCAACAGACTCACTTCTTGCAGCCGACGTGTTGCTGGAGGTGTGAGACCTAAGATAAACACGTTCCTAGAACACCCTGGGCCTCGTAAACAATATGACATTAATAATAATAATTAATTAACAACCTTGCATTGTTATTGTCATGTCAAGTTTCTCACAAAGCCATATCATGGTCTCACTAACGAAATACTCCCTTTCATTACAACTTCAACATTTTTCAAGTTTTTAATTATTTTCAACCAACGAATTTTCATGTTTTCTTATGCAGTGTCAACAACTGTTAATTAGCTGCTGATGAATGGTGTGGTGTCATATTTCCATTTGAAAATTCATAAGTGAGTAAACAAGAGATGTGTAGATTCTAGATTTCAACTGATGTACATTTGGTTGAAGACCGTAATATAATCATTGTTTTAAGAGCATTTTGATAACATCTGATAAGCATCTGATAAGCAGAATTCTGAAGGTCTTTTGACAAAAATGGAAGATGTAGAAATATGCATTTGTTTGCAGACACTTTCTAGAAATTTCTTCACGTTGGTGCAGTTTTCCACTGTTACGTATTTACATAAAAGTTTAAATCTGCCACTGAGATTATTTCTGCAGCAGCTTGGTTTGCAAAACTGGTTCCAGGTATCACGCTTACACTCTAACTTTAATCTGTTCAGTTTTTGTATTCTGTTCCAAAAGTTTATTGATATTTTAGTATCAGTATTAGTGTTTTTAGCTTTATATATATATATATAAAAAAAAACAAAGAATCAGCTCGGAATTGTTGCAGCGCAACTGAAAAATACATTTTTCAAACCGCTTGCTGCATCTCTGAAGGCAAGACGACGCGACTCCGGTCATTTCTCAACCTGCCAGGCGGAGTCGGCGCGCTCCAGGCGGTGTCATGTTAAACAAAACAGTGCATTGATGCAATGCACAAAGAGTTGGTTATGTCAATGCGATATTTATCACCTCTGATCAAGAAGAAATTAGTGTGAAAATAAGGTCGTAGATCATGGTGGGTTAGATTAAGTGTCAGAGGGAGAAGAAAATCAATGGCGCTGTGCCTGGCGTTGGTGTGACCGCTGGAAAGTGCATCTAAGGTGCCGTGGCCTCGGGACAGCGACGCTACGCTGGAGCTCATCGCCTGTGACATCCTTTAATATGATGACCATGCAGTAGCGGTTAATGAACACAGTGTACTCTTTAGATCCAGGCTGTTTGAGCTGCTTTTTCTCTCACTTTTTGGTTGTTTTCCTCAAGCTCTTTTATGACTTTTTTTTTTTTCTCCCAGCCGCACAGTTTGCATTTCTTTTCCTGCTTTTTTTTTTTTCCAGTTTTGTTTGTACAAATAAACGTCACCTCGGCAGCTCTGGAAACATGAGCCGCTGTTTTGGTTCGGCACGCCGGCTGTATCTACAACATCTGATCTCACATGCACGCCGCTAAAGTTATTATTGCAGTGGTATTTGCATTGATACACTGCAGGTGAAATCTCTGCTGTAGCTGCTCCGGGAGCTGAAAAACCTGCTGCTGGTTTTCAGTGACAGCATTTTTTTTTTTCCTGAAAAAAACAGACAGTATAATTAATGAAGCTCTAAGATGTCCTGGAGGGATGCAGGAGCTTAAAATCAGCCAACAGTTTAAGAAAATGGGTGCTTTATGTTCACTTTTATTACACTTACCATAAAGTAAGGTCTTCCTAATCTACCTTAAAAGTATCATCTTACTCAAATGGACTCCCTATTAATCCTGGGACAAGCCGAAGACTCCTCACAGTCAGTCTGTCAGATGAGTCCAGTGTTTGTTGGCAGATAACAAATGACAATCCAATCTGGCCGATGGGATGCTCCTAATTACCTAATGAACAGGGACAGAAGGTGATTTGTTGCCATGGTGCTCTTGTTAGGTTAAGTGGTGGGAATCGACAGGACAGTCAAGTGTTGTCTTACTGTATCTGTTCTTACTGTCTCCTTTTAGTGTCCTGCGTTTAAGCACCAGAAATCCAACTTTGATGAGCATCAGCGGGGTTCAGGAGAATTCTCGAATGTTAAGTTTAGTTTATCTCAGGTAAACTCAGCAGGTGAATAATGTCAGAGCAGTTTTTCCCGTCGCTTCATTTACTGCAGCTACAACATCTGCACCTGTATATGAAGAGGATGGATGTGGACTGTGTCTGTGTTTAAGCTCAGACGCTGAGTAGAAAACATACCACAAATTCCGTTTATTGATGTTACTGACCTCCAAGTTTTTGTGATTGTTCCTTTTCTTTCCCTTGCGTCATTAAATAGAGTCAACCTGACGCATCTTTTCATATCCAGGCACGTCTTTTCCATTTCCCTTTCATGCCGTGATATTGTTCGTAAAATGTAAAAACTACCAGAAAGCTAAAAAGAAAGTTAACGAATAATAAGCTCCATTCGAAGCAATGACCATGATTATCCGATTCATTTTAATTACACATGATATTTTCCACACAGGTTTTTGTGGCATTGAATTGTCAACTCACCACTTAGAGGAGGTGATCATGATTGTTGTTGAAATGGTGTGAAGCTTTAGGGATTTTCACTTCACAGATCCTGGCTCCAAGAGGTCTTAATAATAAATTATCTCTCAATGTATTTCTATGATATTTTTCACAGCTTAGATTGGATATACTTATTTGTTTGTTGTTTGTGCCACTTCTTATTCATTGATGCTTGCTTATGTTGTATTTATGTGGTTCTAATTTCTTGGCATTTTCTGCTTTTCTTCTACTTTTTTTTAATAGACGATGTATTTAACTGTTTATTCCTGTATTCTTAAAAAATGCCAGGATTTGATATATCAGCTCTTTGATTTTAATTGATGACGTGTTTCTCAGCAAGTGGTATGATTGGTCCATGTGGATCTAAGACGCATTTAAATTGTTCTCTCCTTCCTCCCTGTAACCTGATGAAGGTTTGAGGACCGAGACATCGCAATATTAAAAAAAGTCTTTTTAGCGAATGATTGACATTGTATGCAAATCTTTTTCTTTCTCATTTTCTTTCTAAAACTCAGACAGGGAGGTCAAACAACCTGAATGTGGCTCTGTTTTCTCCATTAAACACCCGCCACCAGTTTTAAATAAGATTTTCCAAGTAGCCGCCTTCATTTGTTTGTTTGCAAACACGTGAGTTTTTGCTGTAAAGCTGCACTCGTGACTGAGGATAATGATGATGATGAGGATGATGATGATGGTGGTGGTGGTGGTAGTATTGGTGATAATGTAAGGATGCGTTGTTGTGGAAAACCTCTCAGCAGGACCCTGTCGCCCTCCTGCCTCTTCCCACCTCCCTCTGCTCCCATCGCTCTACTATTGACCATGTTGCACATTATAAATCAACTGCGAGTTGGGCTACCTTGCAAGTACCCTAATGAAAGCTCATTTATAAAGTGGCTAAATGGTCCTGACAAAAGTCCTAATGAGGAAATCAATAATTCAGTGATTGTTACTCTGCTTATACTAATACGTCCCTCTTGTGGTGCTTTGATTCCAGCTAAGAGAAGGTCATTTTTTACTCTGCTCAGTTCTGCGTGTCAGCATGTTGGAGGTTTTTTTCTGTCCCTGAAGCTTTTAGATGAATTGTGTGCTGTTGTCTGTTGTTTTTTTTTTTTTGTTTTTTTTAGATCAAAAGCCTTCGGTTATTTGTGCTTCAGTTATTGTTACCCTGGAATATTTTTTTTGTGAACTTTGCTGATTATTTTAGTTGCATTAAAGGATGAAGGATGAATTTATCAAGATAAAATAAAACTGTTTTCAATTATAAGAAGCATTTATTTTCGGTTTAGATTCCAGCTTTTGAATTGGATGTAATATTTCCCTCCTTCATCAAAACCTGCTGCATTCTGAAGAGGTTTTGGTTGGATTTTGTGATGAAAAGTTAGAGGAAACATGAAACACTCAGTTAAGACAAGAGGAGGTGGAAAGAGTTGGTGTTGGAGTATCTGCAGTGTCATTGTTCTGTTCTGTGTAGTGAAGAGGATCTAATCTACTGTTCTGAGTAAGCACTTTCAAACCAGCTGGGATGTTGAAGGCAAATCTGTCCACATACTTCTAAGGTTGTAATATTTCCTGAAGGTTTAACAGTTATTATCGGCAGCCATGAACCTTCAGTTCTTGCTGAACCTTCACATGATTTATTTTTACAACACTTTGATCCTCAGGAATTTATCAGCTTCCCTTTTATATACAGAGCAGATTCATGGGGAACTGAAACTAAGGATTACAATAATTAAATCTGCCATTTATTTTATCATTTAGTCTTTTACTCCATAGTGACATCTTCATGCATCTAGTTTTGTCTGAGAAATGGCCCTGAACCTGGAAATATTTATTTAGAAGAGATTTTTTAAGTTAAAATCAATATAAATGAAACAACAACAAAAAACAACAAATCTCACAGGGAAACAGCTTGTGTGGATTGATGATTATTGGTCAGTTTTACACAGTGATGTGTCAGCATGTGTAAATAATCAAATGAATTGTTGTTTTCCAATTAGCTGCTTCAGTTGCAACACTTGAATAAAACTGAATAATGTTATTAGTAAGAAGTTGTCGTGTTGCCACTATGACAAGTCAAAACATCTGCAGAGGAAAAAATACCAGAAAGTCAAAGTACTCTTAGGTAAGCCTGCAACTAATGATGATTTTAATTATTGATCAATCAGTTGATTCTTTTTCGATTATTGTATTTGTTTCAGTTCATAAAATGTTGAAAAGAGTTGATCATTGTTTCCCAAATTTCAATATTCAACCTGTCCTGACCAGAAAAAAATAATCAGTTTACTGTCATAGAAGTCTGATGACAACCGAAAATAATCATATTTGAGATGCTGGAACCAAAAATGTTGACATTTTCATCTTAAAACTGGACAAAGTTTGCTTTGCTGCTGCTATTACAAATAGTGTCCATATGATTGACAGCTATCTTGTCAATCTAGCTAGCTTGACAGCTAGCTTATGTTGCTTTCCCACTCTGAGTTTGATTTGAACCTTGGCTCAATCGTCTCTTAAAATGACTCTGCCCACTATTTGCTGTTGTTCCTAGCAGTTGTTGATTGTTTTGTACAAG
Source organism: Lepturacanthus savala (assembly GCA_030544235.1). Classification (NCBI taxonomy): domain Eukaryota; kingdom Metazoa; phylum Chordata; class Actinopteri; order Scombriformes; family Trichiuridae; genus Lepturacanthus; species Lepturacanthus savala. The sequence goes on from CM060467.1 coordinate 19,459,787, forward strand.
TTTTGTGTGTATTTTTATCTTTATTTTATGTATTGGATATCCAGGCTGTAAATCAGTTTCCTAATAGGGACAATAATGTTGACTTTGACTTAAAACTGACCTAAACTGAATAAGCGATTATTAATTTAGTTGGAGATTAATTGAATCAATCACCCCACTAATCATTACAGCTTTAAAATAAAAAACTAAAGCCCAGTTCAAAGAACCCTGAATCTAAATACCGGCCTTAACTTCCAGCAGAGCTGCTACCAAACATTTTTTTGGCTCCAGCCTCTCAAATGTTGAGGATGTTGTGCTTTTCTTTGTCTTACATTATGATAAACTGAATATTGTTTGGTTGTGGACAGTTGGATGAACGAAAAGAAGACCTCATCACTGATTGTGGACATTTACCGAGCATGTTTTGTTTTTTTTTCCCCCACAATTACCATAATTGAAAAATAATCACTAATTACAGTAATCAAACCTTTCAATGTTCAAAGCAAAACTGATGCATTGTTCTCACTTATGTTTAAGAGAATAATTACACCTGCAGCTTCCAATATAGAAATTTAAATGCCTCAACATGACAACATGACAAAGATCTGTTTACCCAAACCTATGTCACGATTAAAAACATTAAACTGTAATAGAAGAGGTACGATCACTAACCACCACTCTAATTTAAGAAGCAACGACGGCCTTTTCTTCTTGTGTGGAATCTCACCGCAGCAGTTTACGGACAGATGGTGACTCATCCCTGCGAGGTCATTGATCATCAGCTGCAGCTATGGGAGTTTGTGCAGTAGGAAGCCAGGGGAGCAGCACCCTGGTCCTCTGTTAATTGCGGGGGCAGGTGGATTAGCCTCCTGCACCCCACACCGAGCCCTAGCGCTGGGCAGCAGAACCCAGCGGCCACCCCATGAGTTCCCTCAGCTGCCTCCGCAACCGGCCGCAGATCCATCATAACGCTTCGATATGTGATTAATGGGCCACATTATGCATTCTGCGGAGATTAATGACTGTGTGATTTTGGTCAGCGGTAAACATTAGTGGTGTATTTCCTGTGTAGTTTAGAAAATCCCTTTTTAAATCAAACACAGATGCACTTGTACGGAGCAGCGTCTGTTTCATCAGCTCAGGACATAGAGCAGGGAAACAGAGGAGAAGCAGGTCGTGGTTGTACAAGCGTCAGATTTTGATGTGGGGAAAACACTCCTATGTTTCCTCTTTTCTGCGTCACTTTGAAGTTCATGTTGTCTTGTTTTTATTGGTTTTTCAGAACAAAGAATAAGCTGTGGTACTTTGAGTTTGGCACTTCGGAGACCTTTTCGGCCACGTGTAAGAAGCTCCACGACTTTCTGGAGGTTGAGGTAAACCACGTATTTTCTGTTCATAGAAATCTGTCAGAGAGGAAAACAACAGAAAAGACTCAAAAGCAAAGGAAGGATTTTCTGAAACTTCAGTTATCGTTTCAGCAACTTGTTTTACGTGAACGTCGCCTAGTTTTTAATCTGAGCAGTCAGACATTCTCTGTGTTATTAAGAATAATTAGTGCTCAGGTTATAATAACGGGGCCCGTTAAAAATATTCTGGTCAACCCTTGTTCCATAAATAGCCCAAATTTGTACTAGTTTCAGATTCAGCCAGACAAAGTGTTGATGTGTGATGTGATCCGTGCTCCTCCCCACCCACTTCTCACTGAACCTGGGTTCAACACACAGGTAATTAGCCCAACGTGACCCTGCCGTGTATGATATAGAGTGATAATGACGCTGGTGCATATACGATTCATCTTCCCAGGCCCGGCTCTAGAAAACACAGGGTCCTGAGGGGGAGCACTACATTTCAAATGGAGCTGGAACGATATTGTTTAATTATATATATAACTATATAGAAAATATATAACTATATAGAAGCAGGTTAATTGCTTCTGAACAGATTCAGTCTGATAATCCCATGTGTATTGCTAAAGAATATCTGTATCAATTATATGAAAAAGAAAAGGAGGTTTCAGTGTACAATATCTTTCCCTTTCTCAGAGGTCTTTTTAATTAGTGTTGGTTAAGTAGCTACTGGAGGAGATTTTGTCTGGAAATGAGAGACAGACTGGTGTCATGGTCCAGAATCTGGAGCGTTTTAGAACTAAAAGAAGTTTATTTTGAAGAGGGCACGTATGCAGTAGGTATCAATATTTACATCCAGCATAAAAAACATAAATCACATAAATCAACATAAAAAATAAAATAACAAAAACACACAGTGATGGTAACAAAGTTTCCATTTTCATGAAATCAAAAACAGTTATTAACCCTCGTAATGGTATGTTGGAGAAGGAGAAGAAAGAAGCAATGTCCCTTCCTTACAATGTCATAATAAATTTATAAAAATATATTTTAAAAAACATACACAAAAACACATTCTTATCACCTAAAATAGCCATATACAGTATATCCATATACAGATACTGTATCCATATACATAAACTGTACATTAGGTGAAGTGTGCATAATTTCTAGTCAAGTGTATAATTTCATTTGGACCAGGTATTCTTTTCAGGTATTTTACTCTGCACATTTAAGATTACCTTGAATTGCACGAATCGCTCTAAAACATCAAATTCCAACCTTTGTGAGTCAGAAAAACAAGACTGCGAGTGAATAAAACTGTTCTGTTCTTTTCAGTGGATAACATCCTAAACCTTCCTCTGTATTTATAGAGTTTCATTGTTCAAACTACAGGAAAAGGCATCTTAAATTGCTCGTTCTGTTCCATCCTATTATGACAGATGTGTGCTTAGCCACTTTATTTTCTCTGCCTTTTTATTTCTTTCTCCTTTTCCTGGAAGTGCGACGGCGTTACTCTGGACCTGAGCAGCATCTCCCTGGAAGGCATCGCCATTCTCAACATACCCAGCATGCACGGTGGGTCCAACCTTTGGGGTGAGAGCAAGAAGAGGCGGGGCCACCGCAAGGGCGGAAAAAAGGGACAAGACAAGAGGACGCCGCTGATCGACCCCAAAGAGCTGATGTTTGCAGTTCAAGGTAAATCTGACTCCATCAGAATTAATATGTTTTATACTGTCACAGTTTCACTATTGTATTTTAAATTAGGTCTGGGCCATAAATCACTATCAATATATTATGAATATTCTGATTATCAATACAATAAATAAATAGTTCAATATAATATTAATAGTTTCACTTAAGGTTTGTGTAAAACGCTACTCCTCCTTGACTCATATACATCATATTTCCCTTGATAATGATTTAATTATTGAATCAGTCATTTAACAGACTTTTTCTCTTAAAAGACAATTTTTCAGCATTATAAATATTTAGTCCTTATTACTATAGTTCTAAAGTGTTTTAATCACACTATAACACAAAATAAGTACAGGAAGCACTTTATATTAACCATTAATCATGTCAATGATCATCATTTATATAATATTCAAACAATCCATACAATAATTGTTTATAATGTAAAAGACAAATCAAGTTTAATATAAAGTAGTCGCATTCAGCCTTTTTCCCCTGGTCGTTATTACAAATAGATAATTAAAAATGATCAACAATCATCATTAGCAACAATTAGCAATATCAATCAATATAAAAAACATTTTTATCAATTACTTTTTTTTTATATCACTGACATAACATATGTGTAGATGCTAGTTAGGCACTCGGACAATAGTTTTCTGTCTGACGTTACAAAACAACCAATATGTGGCTGTATTTCCCAAACTATTAAGATGGTTCCATGCCGAACCAGCAGAGTTCTGGCCACTATTCATTCATTCATCAGTCCTGGCTACGTTAAGGATCATCGCCAGATAATAACTGGTGAAGCTAAACATGTTTTGCTGTGTAGGAAGCTGTTTTCTCCACTGTTGTTTCTGTCCTTTCTCTATCAGATACATCAAAGTCTAAACTTGTGACCAACTTCTCCTGAGTGCATCAATATTTCATGAATAACAAGGTGAATCACAGCGAGCAGATTTTGTTTGCTAAAAAAAGGTACAATCATGTCACTGTTTGGAACTGTCACTTGCGTATTAATGGTCTCTGTAGGTGCCAGTGGGCAGGCTCAGTTAATACAAGTAGACTGAGGGGGGTGTCGGGCAAACCCCTGAACCCATTTGCGTCAAAAGGAAGCCCATCAATGGGAATATATGAGTGAGTGAAGCAGAATGAGTCAGCTGCTAACTGGAAAAATGGCACATGTTCCCTTTAGGACACACATAAAATAAATTAAAAATATCCTGGAACCTGCAGTAGAATAATTATTTCTCTTGCTGAAATACAATAAAGCTATTAATACCACAATGGAATAATCTTCTTAGGATTCTTCTTCTTTCAGATCAGGATAATGACCAAACTTTCTACATTCTGTGTTTTTTAATTCACGCTGGAAGCTTCATGTCCGATAAGTCTGGACCGAATCTCATGAAATTATGTCCAGATATTCATGGTCCCCAGAAGATGTAACTTAATGATTTTGCCGATCCCCTGATGATTAGGTTGATGATTTGTGTTTATTTGATGGCTTGTCAAGAAATTGTCTTCAGAAATCCACAAAAATCTTGTGACTAGTGAGTCAAACAAGTTTCCCTGTAGTGATTCCTTAATACCTGCTGTACTCGGTGAGAAGCTCATATAATCAAAAGTAAACTGAAGGTAAATCTAATTCATGAATTTTGACATACTTTCTTAATATACATTGTAATCAAGCTGAAATAAAGCAGCTTTCAGCAGTTCCTAAAGATCTTTACCTGACAAGAGTAATACTTCTCACGTTGAATGTAAAATCATAATCAGCAGGAATCTTTCTACAAAGTGAATAAATGGAGAAATAAATTACCTGCTCAGGTGAGACACATTACATTAGTGATGTGAGTCCAGCCTTTAGCAGGCTTTGATCATAGAGTGCTCGTAAATACGTGGATATGTGTCAAAATAAGATTTAAAAAATGATTCCCTTATCCTCTCAGATGCTGCGGTTTTTATTTTTTTCCCCCAGACGAGATGTATTCAGGTTAATCCCTAATTTAGAGGAACAGCATTTATCAAGCCTGTGATCAGAAAACAGAATTCATGTTTTGACACCGGTGAAGTCGAGAGAAAACAAAATCATATAAATCCCAGCAGGGACAGAGAGGGGAAGCAAAAAGAAGAAAGACGCCTCATCTCTAAAATAATTAACTCAATCAAAACAAAGACACTCTCCACACAAGTGCTGTCGCTGCTGCCGCGGCTGCTGATTTAACTTTTCCTAATGAGACCATGTGAGGTGGCGCAGAGGACGGCAGCCTGCGAGGAGATAGTTGATCAATTCAGAGCTACAATGAACACTCCATTAATCCCTGAATAAAAATCAATCAGTTTGATGTTTGCCGTTTTAAAAAGAAAAGAAAAAAAGGGAGGGGGGCACAGGCTGAACCTGGGAAGGCACTTAGTGTAAGTGGGGAGTGTGTGTTTGTGTGTGACTATGTCTGTTTGTGCCTGTTTATTGATGTGTGTGTGTATGTGTGTGTATGGGCGTGCACCTGCGTGTGTGAATGAATGCCCTTGTGGAAGGTGAGCCGGCCTAACTTGTCAGATCAAGAGAAAGGCGTATTTAGAGGTAAACACGGGAGTGCATTAGCCCAGAGGGGGCACCGCCGAGCACAACGCACTGATCAAACTGTTGGCAAGGATTATTCTGTGTGTGTGTGTGTGTGTGTGTGTGTGTGTGTGTGTGTGTGTGTGTGTGTGTGTGTGTGTGTGTGTGTGTGTGTGTGTGTGTGTGTGTGTGTGTGTGTGTGTGTGGGCGGGTGGGTGGGTGGGTGAATCTGTGGAGGGCGGCTGGGGGATAAAAAAACCCTGACCTTTCGGGAGCTGTTAAATCGTCCCGCTGGTGACGCCAGGAGACAAGTCCCTCAGGTGGAAGGGAATGGCTGCGGAGTGAATTATTTAGAATGGGACTGAGGTTTTTGCAGGGGAGTGTGTGTGTGTGTGTGTGTGTGTGTGTGTGTGTGTGTGTGTGTGTGTGTGTGTGTGCGCGCTGGGGACTGATGCCCCGTGACAAGCCCCATGAAGGTTCCATTGGAGGATCAGCCTCCACACTCCTTCCCTTCCTGCTTCCTTTAGGACATAAAAACTAAATAAAAAACATCCTGAAAGCTGCATAGAAGAATAATTCCTCCCTTATCTTACCGAAATAAAGAACACAGTTATGTTTTAAAGTCAGGCAGCTGGAGGCTTCAGGTCCTGAATCTGAATCTGAATCTCATGAAATGATGTCCAGACATAGAAGACATAGATGACCAAACTTATTGATTTTCAGATGATTAGGTTGATAATTTGTGTTTTTTTGATGGATATTCATGAAATATGGTTCAGAAATCCACAAGAACCTTGTGACTAATGAATCACCTTCTTCCTCCTCCTCCTCCTCCTCCTCCCGCCATTTCTCTTCGTTTTACCTTCACCTGCTCTGCTCTCCCTCCATCCCCCTTTTAGTCCTCCTGCTCTCACCCTGTCGCTCCATATGTGTCAGTGCAGTCACCGTCCCCGACAGCTCATTGTTTGATGGCGACAAGGACTCTGGTCCAGTTCTAATTCCGCGCTCTGCACCGATTGAAGCTGCAGACGCTGCTTTTCTGAATCTCCTATATGGACGTTTCATTCATATGGTCATTTCCCTCATTGTATGCCCACGTGTTGTGTTTATTACATGAAACGCTGCCTTCGCCACTCATTGGCGGCTCATAATGTTGATTGCAGGTGAAGGCTGTTGTGGTTTATATTTGGCCATTGCTGCTGTGTTCATAAATCAACCTCTTACTTCTGTAAACATTTATTTAGGTGACTCCAGTTTTCTCCCACTTTATCTCGGGGAGGAAGTAAACATGATGGCTTTTGCTATATTTGGCTGAGTCCACTTTCCATTATTGTATTTTATTTTCAACTCTGATGTAAGAAATAATGGTTGTGACTCAAATAAAAATGGAAATTCACCAATAAATCATTCTAGATTAAATCTGACTTTCAGTCAGTAAGACCTTTATTGAAATAATGTGTCCTCACTTCATCAAAATAGGTGAAAATAACTTAATAATGGAAATAATTATATATAATATAATTAAAACAATCTAGTGGAAACATTATGGCTTGGTATTCAATACCTCTTTGTTTTAAAAAGCAAGTTGATGGCTTGAAACAAGCCATGAATGCAACAGACATATCAACAATTTGGGAAACAAAGTGTAAACAAACAATTTGTTGTTTTAGCTTCTTGGCAGATTTTGGCCGAGTATTGATTTCCTGGAGTCTTCTGGTTACCTAGCAACCTTGTTACACAAATAAGACTAAGTAAGTAAAGGCATACTTATACCAGAATGAAGAATAATTATCTTAATTGTAAACAGTTTCTCTAAATATACATTTTTAAAGCACCTTTCAGGACACATGAGGCCACTGTACAGAAGATGTAAACAAGATATAAAATACAATATAAAACAAAACTTTAATGAAGAATAACTTTTTCATAAATCACATAGTGGCATGCTGATTCTTTTAATGCACTAACGTTTAGAAACAAATTCAAATAGTGAAATAGCCTATAATGTATTTTCAGTTAACTCCTTATTTTATAAATCAATAGATTTATAGATTAGAACAGGGGAGTCAAGCTCAGTTTAGTTGGACCACATACAGCAGTTTGGTCTCAAGTGAGCCGGACCAGTAAAAACGTACATATAGATAACAATCCATACAAATTTCTCACAATTAATACAATTAATTAAACTTCAATTTACAAAACAGAAGAACTGAAATTTGCTGTCTCATTTATTCCATATTCAGTCTACTGTTGCATTTCAATTTAAAATATTTAGTCACTGTAGAATATTTAGTTTTATTAAGCAGCAGGTGAAGTCTTACAAGCCAAAACAAATCAAAACTGTAAATATTTTATCCCATGAGCCCTGACAGATTCTTAGTGACATAATGTTTCTGTGAACAAATAGGAACCGGTCCATTTTTATCACACTTTGTACTGTCATCCTGTGGGCCGGTTTGGACCCTTTCACGTGCCAGTTCTGGCCTCCAGACCACATGTTTGACACTCCTGGTTTAGAAGCAAAAAACATGCAGGTTAAGTATATTTTTTTGTGTTTCAAAAACACAGCTGCAGTTGTACAGACACATCCTGACCTTGTTGCATTTGGCAGAGAGGCTCTATGGTTTTTTTCCCACAGTAAGCACTCTCAGCTACTATACTGGATCTTTGTAGCCCGAGGCAACGAGGAATCCCCACCAGTTTACTTATCGCCGTGGTGACGCTGTCCATCATACGTGTCAGCATGGGCCTGTGTTTGCGTTAACGTGAGAAGTCGTGAGAGTGGTGGAGGAGGCTCTAAAGCCCAGTGGCAGGAGGTCAAACTACTGTAAACACCCTCCTCCACCCTGACCCGTTGAAACCGCCGCACTCACAGCCCTGCACTGATATAGGGACGGACGCATGTCCATCACCATGGTGACAGCTGGACACCACGGCTCAGCGGCGACAGCAACACCTCGCGGCAGCAGCAACATGACCTACGACGCTACTCCAGGAAACCAACACGGCCCAGATAAACAAGACGGGAACGGAGCAGCATCGGTGACAGCGAGCTAACTCGCTAGCACGCACCGAGCGCCTAAAAAAGGATCTTAGTTTCAATTAGTGTCTGTGTGCTCCCAGCAGCGAGGCAGCAGCTTCTTAATTTGTGGAGGGACGAATCGATGGAGTCGGAGGCAGAACAGGCCTCTGAAACAGATGGGCCCTGCATGACACTGGGCTTCCAGCAGGGGCAAAATCAATGCTCATAACTGCAAAACAGAAGAGAAATTAATAATTATACTATCACAAGATTGCTTTGCATTGCCGGTGCAATCTAATTAATAGCTGTTTTGTTTGCGGCTTGTTGCTCTTGTTTTTTCTTTTCTTTTTTTTTTAGTAAATGTTAAATTTTCAGAAGCTGAAGGTAAAGTCTTGAGGTCACATTCTTTTTACTCATCCTCACTTTCGCAAATTTCCTTCGTCCCCAATTGATTTCCTCCTCTCGCGGTTTCACTAACTATAGAAGTTTACATCAGATATTGTATTTATTCAATATTAGATTAGTTATCACTCTGTAACATTCCTTCAAGCACCTGAAATGATTCAAAAATGTCATTATTGTGTCTCACATTCATATATGCTCATGTTTAACAGAACTACACACTTTTATACATATATTTATATATATATATAAATGATTCGAATCTATAGCTGGTATTTACCTACTAAATATATGGTAAGGATAAGAGGTATTTTACGAAGTAAATATAGGGTCATTGGGTAATTACCATGGTTATGAATTATTACTTAATAAAACTTGTATTTTCACACTAATTGCCAGTAATTACCAAACAATATACTGTTATTACCACATATTTACTGGTATTTGGTTGTAAAGTTGACTGATTGTAAATTGAACATTAGGTTTGTTATAAACAGGTGTGTTTTTGTGTTTCAGACCTGTCTGACCAGCTGCTGGAGGTGGTGGGGCTGGAAGGAGCCATGGAGATGGGTCAGATCTACACTGGGTTGAAGAGCGCCGGGAGACGTTTGGCTCAGTGCTCGTCTGTGACCATCAGGTCAGCTTCACTCTTTTAGTCAAATATTGGATTTATTGTTCTTGTTTTGTCAGCGTCTATGCCTGATTTCTTTGCCATTGGATATGTCAAGTCAAAAATCAGCCTAAAATCAAAGCCTTTAATGCTATAATCTCCTGTAATTTAAACAGAACTTGTTAATTTTTCCGGTGCAAAAAGGATTCATATTTTCATGGAATTTTGTGTCTTGTTTCTTGTCACGGACAGAACCAGTAAAGCTCTTCCGATGCAGATCGATGGTGAACCGTGGATGCAGGCTCCCTGCACTGTGAGTCACTGATAGTAAAATAATGTTTATGCAGATATCACACACAAGTGGCTCCTGCAGAAAGGAGCCAGTCAGCCAGAGTTTAAAAGTGACATCAAATACTGCAGCATCATTTTTAGTGTGACATGTTAAAATGTTGTCACTTCAGTACTAAAACTGATGGAAACAAGTATCCTTGTTGTGGCCTGTTTTTTATATATATAGTATCTGAAGTCCCAGACAGAAAACGAGACTGATCAGATTATTTCATGCCAATATGTTTTGATATTGACATAAATAAAAAAGATCTACTGGGTTGTTTAAAATTTAGTAAAAATCTTTGTGATCAGGTGCAGCTTCTGTTGCTTCCATGTCTCACAAAATCAATGCTTTGTTGTTTTTTTGTGTTGTAATTTATGATTAAGGATGCGACTCTTCTTCTAATTTGCTTACCGTCTCCGTCTCGAACATCTTCCCCCCCAAGTGTTTGCTCTCTGTCCAAAACTCCTCAGTTTGTGTTGATTACGGTTGTGTTTAGCTTTAATTACAACGCCACTGCAGATGAAGTGCTGCCGAGATTTACATATGGATCATCCAGGCAAAGCTAAAATACACAGTGCATGACAAAACAAGTAGCCTGCAAGTGCTCTTGTATCTGGCACAAGTCCACAGAGCAAAGTTAGGATCTGACAATACATAATTGTTCTGAAATAATTTCCACGGCAAGTTATTCAAACTGTATGTCGTTGCTGAATTTGAATCAGTCGACCTGTAAAACGCTTACAAAAACATTAGGGTTCAAATGGGATGTTATCCCACTAATTATTAACAACAACTATGCAAATGCATCTCAGTTCCTCTGCATGCATAACATATTTAACACCATCGCACAATTTGCATTTTGAAGCGACATATGACATATATCACTGTCTCTTTGATAAACAGGTCTGCTATGAACTGACAGTTTGCTCTTGTTTTCAGACAGGAATCGGGTCAAAAGTCCTCTTTTCTGGGTCCTATATATGATGCCCTCTTAATTTTGATGGGTTTTGATGGTTAGGGAGTACATTACAGACATTATTCATTTGTTTGAATTGCTTTTATTTCTGCCTGAGAGTCTTATTGCCCCTGGGCTCTTGGTGCATTTAAATGCTTAATGTTGCATCCTTAAAACAGAACCCAGTTACCCTCTAAATTCAGGTATTCCTTTAGATCTTTCTTTTGTGACCAATGTCTTGTCTAGAAAGGCATTTAGTTCAATCACAGTTAATGATGACAGAAAGCCCACAACAGCATGTAATTGCTGGTGAGTCAGAGTGCAAGTACAATAAATGGCAGCTTTCCTTTGAAGTGAATGTGGTCCCTTTAATGCAGATGGCAGCGTTTCCTCTCCCCACTACCGCGTTTATGCTCTTAGTGCAACAGCATAATGATCTATGCAGTGAATGTGACATCCCTTGATGGTTGGTATTTGTTGTTCAATTGATCTATGATTTCAACCTTCAACAGAAATGACATCATTGTTGGGGGGAAAAAGATGTTGTCAGATATTATGTCCATGAAGCTCCCACTTTATCATAATACATCATAATATATGTAACCAGTTGTTATTCAGAGTCATGAGCCTCAGGTTCTCATGGTTTGTCACTTGAAGGATCCTCAAACACACACTCATTAGATAAGATTTCATTTGACAAGAACCCATAGACCCAGGATCCATATGAGACTGTTGTTGTTGATGGTGCATTATTGAATTAGAGATAATAGAAAGATTAATGGAAATATAGTTAAAAAAAAACATGTTTTTAAAGATAAGATCAATATTCTAAAGCAGGGGTGTCCGACCCTGACCCTGGGAGCCACTGTGGTTGCAGGTTTTTGTTCCAACCAAACAGTAACACACCTTATTCCACTAATGAAGTGGTTGAATAGTAAAATCAGGTTTGTAACTGCTTGAATGGAACAAACACCTTCACCCACAGTGACTCTCTAGGACCAGGGGGGTTGGAGCACCATTTTCTAACGTTTACTTATTGTCAGAAGCCCCTCCCTTGAAAGACCAAAACCAGCACGTTCAGGACTTTGAGTTGTTTAAAAGCAACTTTGATGGAGCTGATGATTGAGTAATGAAAGTAAAGTAACACGTAATATAACACATTACTGTAGCTGTTCATTAATAAGTAAAGTAATATAATGACTTATTAAATGATAAGTAGGCCTATGTTCTTAACCCCTTGATGCCTGAATATATTTACAATTAAGAGATTGTTAATTTGTCTATAGCACATAAAATAGGTCTGATCTAAATAAGCAACAATAGGCATTAATGGTAACCAATGGTAAATGTTTTATTGAATTCATTATTCACAAAATCATTTACAATTATTTACACTATTATTTACACTATAACTAAGTAACTATAACTATATATTAACTACTATACTATAACTAGAGACCAGCTAGAACAGTGGTGTCAAACAAACAGTCTGTGTCCACTGTTTTTGCACTTTGAAAAATCATCCAGTGCCGAATTGGACCCTTTGGCCCTTACTCATGGAATTCGTGAAAGCAGTTGTGGTTCTTGTTAAGGCACAGATGAACATTGCACTTTGTGCAGTTGAAGACAGTCTGTCTGGCCTTTACATTTTGGACATTTACAACGCGGCCGCTCACTTTCAACCGTTGGCCAGTGACCCAAAGCATCTGAACACATCTCCTGTGTTGGAATAGCCTTAGCTTGACCATAGGACAATAGGCGTTAAGGGGTTAATTATCATGTTGTATTGAATTGTCAACTTTAAAACACACTAAACTATGTTCTTGTAATGGTTGTTGGCTTTTTGCTGAGTAGCTGGCGTGTGTTTGATGATGAATTTCAATCAATCTTGTATGTACAGTGTTTCTGACCTTTAAACTTTGTAGGTATATTGTAGTATATTTAATGACTAGTGACCACAGCTGTGGAAGCAAATGGGGATCAGAATAAATAAAAATGAGTAATCAGTAATTGATCATAATATTAACTCACTTGCTTTTGAAAGTAACTTGTCCAACGCTTCAAGCTTCTATATAATAGTCATATTTATGTTTTTGCATCTACCTACAGCACTCATGTGTGTTAATACACTGAGACCCACTATAAACCAGATCACCAATGAAGCTGATTCTGATAGAAACTTTGAATTTACCAGTATAAATGACGTGTTGTCCAACCATGTTGGGAAAAACCATGTTTAGTGGGCTGAAAAGCCGTCGACCGTAGACACAGGTTGTTCAAACACGAGGAGGCCTGCAGATCTATTCAGACATTCATAGTGTAGCTCTCGGTTGTTCACATCAAAAGTGACAGAAATAGTTGTGTAAACAATGAAAAGAAGCTTGAGAAAGATGTTCAAACCACAGCTCCTTTCTCACCTCCACACAGCTGATCAATCACTTCAGTGGGTGTAAAAGCTGTTTTTGTCGGTTTTGGGATGTTGTCGGCTCAGTGCCGAAGGAAACGTGTCAGGGGGAGAAAGAGTTCGTAGCCGTTCAATCATCCAACGAGCTTCTCTGATGGAACTTCAGATTCCTGAAACGTGGGTCCACAAACTGCAAAAAAAAATTACATTTGGTATGAATAGTCCAATATTAATTAGAATTAACCTATTCAACTGGCAGATATTTCGCTTATTTCATGTAATTTGTGTCAGTTTGATCAAATTTTAGTAAAACAAGACTAATTCTTAAAACAATAGTAAATTGAACAAAATCAAGACCTTATCTACAAATGGAATGAGATAATTTTACTTACTATTGGACTAAGTGCATCAAAAACAAGATATTTTGACATTTGATACATGACATTTTTTTATCACATTGACATTTCCTTCAGCTTCACTATCTTACAAACACATCTAACTATCTTCCAATGGAATATGATAATTCTACTCAATATTGGACTAATGCACCAAAAGCAAGATATTTTCACCTGATGATGAGACTTTATTTTTTGGCAGAGCAGAAAACATAGTGTTTCTCCACATTGAGTTTTTCCTTCAGCGTCAATCAGCTAAATCTCAACCCTCTGCCCCTTCCTCTCACCAGATTGAGATCATCCACAAGAACCAGGCTCCCATACTAATGGGGCCACAGCAGAGCCGCAGCTTCTTCTCTTCAGTCATCAGAAGAACACGCACGGAGAGCAAAGAGTGAGCTGACATGGCTCCAGACCTTCAGGTCCTCACGAGCAGCTACAGAAGCAGCGGTCAGGTGGATCATCTGATGGGTTGTTGATGTTTGAGTCCAGCGATCAGTAGCGACTGTAGGTTCAGTATGTGCTGCGTTCAGCATGGAGGCATCACCGAGGATTCCTCGTTTCCTCCGGGATGAGGCGTTTTACGACAGACGCTTTGTTCTACTATGTGTAGTAGTGTAGTTTAGCTCCAAAAGTACTGAAGCTACTTCTGGAAGTCCACTCCTAAAAGATTTTCTAAAAGTCTGTTTTTATTTTGCCGTCGTGATCAGTGCCACGTGGAACAAAACCCACAGACGAATGTGTTTTTGTGATTATTTATTTATTTATTCATATTTTGCTGCTATCTGTGTTTTTGAACAGTTTTTAACTCTGATGCATGACGGGCAGCGAAAAGGGGGTGGGGCCGACATATCTGGGGTCTGCAGCCCATCTTTCCCCAAAACGTGTTTAGTGAGAAGTGAAGTTTTTCTTTTCATGCGCAGCTTTCAATAGTAAAAAGACTGAGATTCACTTATGCTTTTTCGTCACTCTTGTCATGTTCCGACTGCCGTGTTGCTGCTCCGTCAATGGAACGATTAGGAATGATTATTGATTGTTGATAAATTCTAAAATATGCATGGCTCTTTGTTTTACGTCGCACAAGAGGTTTGCGGACAGTTTTATCAGATATGTGCACAGTTTCTGTCGCATGAATGGCCAAGATCTGTTTTGACCCTTGTGGAAATTGATCATTTTTTAATCTACTGTTGCTCAGTTTAACCATATCACACTTTATCTATGAGGTGGTTGTATTTTTATGGGAGCCTGTGTTTTTTTCTGAACATATACTCAGGTGAAAATCTGTGAAAAGGCAGCGAAAAAAAAAAATGAGTCCAGTGTTCAGTCAGACTGCATGATGGTGCAATTATCGTATTGTTGGATATTCACAAGAAGCAGTTTGTAACCTCCTCTGGTCATTGATTTGTTCTGATGTCTGTTGAGTGTTTACAGTCTGCTGCCCATACAAGCGTACATTAACCAATTAAAGTCTAAATACAAAATGACTATTGACATATATATAGTACCAGCTTGATTTAAAGAATCAATACTCAAAATCAATCCCATTCAATGATTACAGGCATTTTACATCGTGTGCACATGCTGTCTATAAATTATTTTATAGTCTTACCTTTGGAAAAAAAATATATATAATTAATTTAATTAGCTTATTTCATATACTACAACAGAGTATTCAAGTCAGGCATGAAACTAACTTAGAAGAGGAAGATATTTTATATTATGAGAAGTCTGAGAAAGCTTCATCTAGAAATTGATTTTATTTCTCAAATTGTGTATAAAAATAATCTTCCTGTTCCCTTTTTTCATGTTTGGCCCTAATTCTCTTCCGTAAAAGTGTCCTTGTACAAAAAAAATGTCAATATTCTGGTAAATGATTCAGTACATTTCTGTGTTTAAAAAGTGATGTATGTCAAAAAGAACAACAAGCACACCACTTAAATTTGGGGGAATTTTGGGGGACTGATTAACGTGTTATTTGTAACAGAACTGCACAGAACTGCATGTTTCCTCACAATAATCTTAGCTCGACTGTTTCCGTCTTTAAAAGTGCCACAGTTCGCCGGAGGAGACCAAAGTCCGACGAGTCTTCATCTCTTTGCTTTGTACGATGCAGCGTTTGTACAGTGAGGTTGTATTTTTGTACACAGTATTATTTTTCTGCTTTTAATGCTTCACACTAGAAATCACTGTGTTGTTCTGCTTAAAAGAAAAAATGCCTGCTGACGTCAACTGATATGATTGATAATGGAAATAAAACTTTTGTCGTTTGATGTGGTTTTATGTTTTTGTAAATTGTATGTTTGTATATATATAATATAATATATATTTTCTTAATTTGTCTAATTTGAAAGTCAAACCAATCTTCGAACAGATTCTACTGATGTGTCTGATCCTTTACTACATCGCTGCACTGACATGTTCCTTCACCCTAAAGATTACAGCCACATTATTTTAGTTTAGAAATGGCGTCAAAGACTAAAACATAGCACTTTTATTCTCCTGAGAGTAGTGCCATGTACCACAGACACCACTGAGCTTGTGTGGCTCCATTTACAGCTTCACAAACTTGTTGTGCTACATCGTAAATATCTTTAGATGTCACATGTAGCACAACAAGCTAGTGAAGTACTAAGTGGAGCTGCACATGCTCCGTGGCATCAGCTGTACAAAGAACTACTCTCTGGAGACTGAAACAAGATGACTATAATTTTGGGGACGGAGGTAGGTTTCAACACAAATTTATGACTTATTGATGTGTTTTTAATAGTTTTTAAATAATAAAAGAGGTCCAGTACATAAATCGGAGGTAGGAAAAAGCAAAGGACAACAATTTTGTTGTTTTGGGTAATTTTAATTACACAACAAACACCAGTAATATTTAGGCTAGTAACCACATTATTGTCTTCAGTTTATGATATTGTCACATGTAGCACAACAAGCTAGCAAAGTGCTAAGTGGAGGTGGACATGCTCAGTAGCATCTGCTGTACACATAACTACTCTCTGGAGACTGAAACAAGATGACAGGACGAAGGAAGACTTCAACCCAACATTGTGACTTAGTGAAATGTTTTCATTATTTTTGGACAATAACGGGTGTAGAACACGTGGAGTAATGAAGGGAGCACTCAAAAAAACAGATGGGGAAAAAGCAAACAAAAGTACTACAAACTGTCAAATTACTAAAGATTCACATGAATATCTGTAAGTTGCTCTCTTATCGGTGAAGAAAAATAACTATTTTCTTCTTTTTTTGGTAAATTAAAGTACAAAACAAACACCAAAACACCAAAGACATTTAAGCTAGGAGCAACATGTTATTGTCCTCATTTCGATTTTATGACTTTTGTCTCTTGGACTGAGTTTGACTGGCATTTGTTCAAAAAGTCAACTTTTCAGGAATTTAAGTTCATTAAAGAAAAAACAAAACAATGGTTGACCCTATAGTGTGTGAGGCTCTTGGTTTGCTGCGTGTCTCTGTGTCAGATGGGGGGGACGCCTGCACTTGACCTGCGTTTCTCCGTCCTCGGGGGGGTTCAGCAGGAGTGACACGAAGCTTCACTTCACATCCACTTCACCCGCCTGGTAATGGAACCCTGCCTGGATCCAAGATGGCATCAGCGTGACCACTGCTGGCTTCCGATATGTCGTCTTTCAGTCAGGTGTTTAATGCAATAGTAAAGATCCCTTTTCAGGGTTTATCCTGGATCTGCCCTGCACCACACAACATTAGGTTCTATCCCCCAATAAAATATGTTAATAACTGTTTAATATAAAAAGAAAAGTTGCTTTTCTGTATGTTCTTACTCATATTTAAACACCCCATTTTTTTTAGACCACTTGGCCTCTTCCAGGGGGAAAACACAATGTTGTATGGGTTCCTAAACGTAGAAATGAATAATAAAACAAAATGATTTGAATGAATTTGTAAATTTAAGTTCAAATTTTCAGAATTCTCCTATTTAAAGGGACTTAAAAGTAGTGTTAGCGCATTGTTTGCTATTAATTGTAGCAGAATTATTATTTTTTTTTTTGTCCAAACTTTACTTAAAGGTCCCATCTCCATCCATAGAGAAATGCACACAGCACGTATTCATAAACTGGCTTAAAACCAGCCATAAGGATTTCTGTGAAGCTGTGATGTCACAACTAAACAGTAATAGAGTATTAATGAGATAGATACCTGTTTTCTAGAGATAAGCTTGAGAGAAGAGATGTTAAACTCTA